>JAZKJV010008884.1:0-600000 GCA_037367405.1 Ottelia alismoides
GGGGGCCGCCGAGACGAGCTGGAGGCCGCTGGGGGCCTAAGGCGGCAGGAGGAGGGGCCGCCGGGACCTGGTTGGGGCCCGCGTGGGGGCCAAAGGGGCGGTGGGCCGCCTGGTGGCCTCCGGCGGTGGCTGGAGCCGCTGGCAGCGGCTAGAAGGGAGATCTAGGGTGGCGTGGAAGCCCTAGATCGAACCGGAGAGAGAGCAACGACGGGTGGGAGAGGGCGGCGGGTGGGGAAGGGAGGGGCAGCGGGTGTGGAGAGCCCTAGGGCGGCTCTGATACCATTTTGAGAAATGAGTCTTCGATATTCATTTAGGAAAAACCCTAGGCTCTCTTATATAGGGAGAGGCCTTAAGGGTAAATTACAAAGACGTCTAAATAAGATAAAGAAATAACAACAAGATATATAAAGTGATAATAAAACTCGAAACTATCTCTACAACTATGATTGAGAACAAGTCCAGAAAGTTCCCTAAAGATCTCGAGCATTGTAGCCATCCCTCTAGCTTCTTCTCTACCAGGTGTTAATCTTTTTTATTTAAGAACGTGATGAACCTCAGTTTCATCATCTTTATTCTCCATAATTAACCCCCTTGCTTAAAAGTTTGTCAATAAATCCCTGTTAATATCTCATAATTAACAGAGTCCTAAATAAATTAAAAACCACAAAAAGATGACAAAACAAAAATTCGTGGTATTTTTAGACTTAAAAATACCCTCAAAAATATTTCGGGCCCTTGTTTGATTTCATTTCCAGTTTTGGTCAACATGAAACTTGTAGATCTCTTCAAGATCTACAACTTTCATGTTTTGAGTTTTCTCAAATTCGGCCAATAGGGCCCTCAAAAATAAGAAAAACCCTTCTAAATAATCTGATTGGGCCACGTGGCCCATTCTGGAAGCGCCACGTGGCCCGGCCTCTTTGTCTTATCCGCCACCGACCCTGGCCGTTGGATCTCGCTTCAGATCCAACGGCCCCGCTGCTTCCACGTATCTGCCTTCTCCCAGCCATTGATCATCTCCCGCTCTTCATCTACACCGCACGTCCCCGCCTCGCTCTTCATGCGCCACGTGGCACCTTCTGGTCCTTCCGATGGCATCTTCACCCGGCCATTACAGCCGTTATCTCCTGGGCCAATCTCATCCATCCGATCGATCCCTTGATTCCATCTGAGCCATCCTTTAGCGCCTCGACCTCGTCATGACACGTGGCCGCTCCATCTGCCCTCCGATCATGCCGCCCCAGATCTTATCCTGGCCGTCGCTCCGCGCCTTAGCCTCCACCGTTGGATCTCCAGATCCAACGGTCAGGAGACCGTCGTCAACCTCCAGCAGACCCCTTCTTCCCCACGATCTCCTCTCGCGCACCTCTCCCCCTTTCCATTTTCTCCACGACTCCAGAGCCCCTCACACCTAACCAAACACCTCCCGGTCTTCCCCCATCATCCTTCTCCCTCGCGCACACCTCCACGACCCATAACTCCCTTCCAGTCGTCCCATGATCGCCTCGCAAACCACGACACCACGATCATCTCCGCCGAGTCATCCCTTCAAATAAGCCACTTCCCCCACCTTTCGCCGTCGTCCACCTTTACGCGGGGAGAGGCCCAGCCCTCCTCCGCCTCCCTGTGACAGGGGGAGGCGTCGGATAGAGCGAAGACGACCTCAAATCCCCCGGTGAGACCCTCCGCCATTCACGGTGGAGTTGCGGCGCTCCGGCGACCGCTCGAGCTGCGTCGACCGGCTGGCGACGTCCAGCGAAGACCCGGTGCTCCATCTGAGCTCCAGCCCAAGCCTCCGCTCCGCCCGAACAAGGTAAGTACCTCTTCTTCTTCCTCTGTAATTTTCTTTAATTTCTTCGATTTTTCTCGGTCACTCCGGCCGTTTTTACCCTCCATCGTTCCTCCCAAAAGCTCCGCCACACTTCCCCCTTCATCGCGACACCCTCCGCTCGCCGTCTCCTTCTTCCATACCTCCCGTCACCTTCGACCCACCTCCTCCGCCCTCACGGCGGAGGAGCTTCGAGCTCCTCACTCTCATCGCCCGCATGAGCTCCCACTACGCTCACGCACGCACTTCTACGCCTCGGCTATGCTTCTAACATGCAGGTGCTCACGAACTTTCAATGGACGGAGCGCACGCCGGAGCCTTCTTCGTCAACTCCACTCTCGACGCCCGAGCTTCGATGACCGACGCCAGAGCCTCCTGGGCCTTCCCTGAGTTCCCCGCTTCATCGACGACCATTACTTGGGCTCGGGGGAGGCCTGTCGTGATCAAGAAGGAGTGGCGGAGCTTGGAGCTTCTCGCCGGAGCTCGAACTCCGCCGCCAGCAGTCGAAGAAGGAGAACGTACAGGCACCGTTGGATGATCCCTCCAGGCTTTCATCCAACGGCTGAGGGGCAGCCACGTCGCCTACAGCGGAGCCCATCCAAGCCATCGGATTCTTTTGATCTGATGGCTCATATTCAGCCACGCGTCGTCACCAGAGCTCCAGCCCGAGCCTCCGTCTCCGAACCTACAGGCTTGGATCCGCCGAGCCTTGTCCGAGCCTGCAGAGTGCAACCAAGCCTACGCCCGAGCCACGCCGAAGCAACCCGGGCCTCCTCCGAACCTCCGGTCTACCCGAACCTGGGGAAGCGCGTGCCTGGCACGTGCTTCTTGGGTAATTTGCAAGGAAGCCCATCCGACTTCTTCAATTTGCAAACAGGTCCCGATCACGTGCAGCGGGCGTGCACAGTGGGTATTTTACAGGGAAGGTCCATCTACTTTACGTATTTACATTTTAGTCCCTCCCTGGACCTGTTTGTAGTTATCTTTTCATGTTTTTATTGCATTTATGCCCCTGTCTTCTTTTATGCATATCTTGAGCTACATAGCTCCAATCGAGTTGATTTCAGTTTCATTTTGAAGCTCTTCTCATCCTCTTCATTATGGCATGCTTAAATTTCAGATTTGACACTATGAACCGTGATGTATTATTTTATTATCTAAGTGTCTTGATTTCTTCATTTATCATGCCCACTTGCTTCATATTAGTAGAGGCTTCTTTATTTCAACTCGGATTGACTCGTGATTTTCTTATGGCTCAAGTTACTATTATTTTGGGCATATCATTCACTTTGCATGGCATCTATTTGCATGATAAAAAATGTTTAAATAAAAATGCATGTTTATTTTAATTGCATTGTCATGTTGTTGCTTTGACCTATATA
This sequence comes from Ottelia alismoides, assembly GCA_037367405.1. Taxonomy (NCBI): domain Eukaryota; kingdom Viridiplantae; phylum Streptophyta; class Magnoliopsida; order Alismatales; family Hydrocharitaceae; genus Ottelia; species Ottelia alismoides. Next base: position 3,211 of record JAZKJV010008884.1, read on the forward strand.
CCTTGAACTCAACACCTAATTGAATACACTTAAATCTAAGAGAGAGGCTTCGTGTCCCTGAGTTCGACCTTGGTATCTTGCCAAGTAAATATAAATCTTCGATCACCTCATTTCGATTTATGGCATATCTTTAAATGAGGTGATCGCTTTGACGACCGAAATCGGCCCGACTACGATGATGATTCCATGTGCTAAAAACACATTATTAAAGGGCCGATTTCGCGCTTCGTCAAATGGCGCCGTTGCCGGGGACACGGCTCATTTCTTTTATTTTTTGGATTTTTGCGTGGTTTAATTTAGTGTTTCTTTTTATAGGTCAAATGATCATATAATTTTGCATCTAAAATTTTTTCCTCCTTATTTGATATCTAACTATTGCTTTTGTGGCAGGGCCCTTGATGGATCAAGGAGGCGAGGAGCAGGATACTCCCCGCTGCGAGGAGCCGCAGAGCATGCTTGGAGTCGATAAGAAAGAAAAGAAAAAAATGTGTCGCATTTATTTTTATTATAATAAACTCGTAACTCGTCTTTTACAGCGGTCTTCGATCGAAGACTCGCGATTGTAATCGGACGAATGTGGTTGTGTGGGGATCGTCCCCACTTGAGTGTCGACCTAGGACTAGGCACGCGCTCTCCGAGCTCATTTTATTTTTTTATCTTATGTGCTTGATCGTAGGTTAGGTCACACTTTAAATCAGAGACGCACATAATCTCGCCTCACTTAGCCAAACTTAAATGGATATCATTTCCCGCTAATAGATGCATGATTAGGTGCGGTTTTATTCGACTTGCATACATTGATTTTGGTTTTCAAAATAGCCCCAGTTTTTCACGTGTTTTATCGTCAAATCACTGCATGATTTCTCGCTTAGCCTAGATCGCGTTTTTCTTCATCGTATACATGTTTTTCTCGGCTTTCATTTTTCTAGATTGATCACCTAGGATAAATGGAAAAATGGAATGAACGGTAGACGGTGATTTTCTGATTGATGTGCTAACCATAATTCAGTGATAACCTAAAATAAAATTGGGACTGTTAATTGCAAGTCAACCAAAAATGGAGTAAAATTCGGTTTTGGGAGAGCAATACCCTCGCTTACGCAATGATTTTCACTTCACATCTTTTCTTTGCGTAAAAATCAAATGTTTTATCACCAATAAAATAGACAAGATAATAAACCAACTTGGTTGGTTTCACGTGTGAGTTGGTGAAACTAAGGGTTTGCTTGCTTGATTGAGCCTTGTTTGTTGTGACACACGCCCCAAAACCAAAGACACTCCATTTCATCTTCGAAGATTCAACCGCTCACTTGTATATTCATCCCTCTTCTTTGTTCACCTTGGGTCTCTTCCAACATCAATCTCCATTTTTATACTTAGGCTAATCTCAGCCTAAGTATAGGGGGGACCCAAGTCCCTGTGATTTCTCTACTCATCTTTTCTTGCCTTTATACTTAGGTTATTTCTAACCTAAGTATAGGGGGAGCCCCTCTTAGCTCCCGTATATTCTTCTATATTTAAATGGACCTATGTACTTGTAACATCTAGTGCTATGAGGACATAGCAAAGTTTAAGTATAGGGGGGTATACCGTATATACCGTATATTTACTTTAGCTATAATCTGAAAAATTTGAAAAATTAAAAACTTTTTGGCTAAGGTAAAAATTCATTGGACTAAGAGAACTCAAAGGATTTTCGCGGTTTTTCGATATTATGTTACACTATTTTATAGAAATATTTTCGAAAATGATTTTTGAAAATGTTTTGAAAATTTTCATTTTGTGTGACATGGGTTTTGAAAAATCGCCATCTCTTTTCAAGGAAAGTTGAGTCTAACTTGTGTTTTAACTCTCTTATTAAAATCCATAAAAATCAGAAAGCCGCTAAAACCTTTAGGAGCTATTAGTGACTACTAAGCCCAATTAAGAAAGCCGCGTTCAGTGAGGGTTCGCCCTTAGCAGATTGGATGGTTTAGAGGACATCGCGTAAGGCCCCGTCCTCAAGCAACGGGCTTCGGCATGTACTTACATCCATACTGGCTGAATTGTAGCTACTTAATTGAGTTTAGGCAGTTGTTATATCTCTTGAAGTTCAAAAAAAAGTGTCTTGTTTTTGAATGAAGAAGTTGGATTAGTCCTCTACATTTTCACTTTCACCCGGGATCTGATTTGGTCAAGAAGACTTAGCTTTTAGAAGTCTTTGAGATTTTTAGGTTAACCAGCCTTAGCCATCAGGGTCTTAGACTTAATCATCCACATTCTCCTAAGTTTCTAGATTTGCATGCTATATTCCATGCTTAATCTCAGACATAAAGAATATGATCAGCACATCACATACACGACTGCGGTTTTTGATGAGATGAGTTGATTTTTCACCTGAGGGATTGGGATGAGGAAGTCGAATTTGGATTTGATCTAATGATGCTCGAGGATGGGATAAAATCTTTGGAGGCTTCAGGAAACCTGAGTGTCAGCAATATTAGCCAGTATGAGAACTTGATTCTTATACTAATCTCTTGACATTAACCTAAGTGCCTGGGTGTGAAAAATAAATAAAAAAATTGTTGATCAGTGTGCGCCAACTCTTGGTAAAAGCAGTGGAGCTAGCCACAAATTATACAAGTCAATGAAATTCAAAGAAAAGCTCTCATTCCACAAAGTTACATATCAAAGAGCTTCCACCAAAGGCGAGCGCTCCCAAAAATTTTTCAAAGTGTCCACTTGGACCACCGCTATTAGGACCAGGAGTCGGGCTTGCACCAAAAAAGGCTCTGCATCGTAAATGCTACAAGTCTGGGTGTCGAAGGTACGATAGGTACTCAAAAGAGAAACACCCCGGTGTACTCCCAGGAAAACAAGTGCAGACGGCTCCAACTTCTCTTGACGGACACACTGATCTACACCAAAAAAATGTGTTGCGTAAAATGGCACTAGAGAGAATCCTTGTTCCAATGAGAGGGAGAGAAGAATTGACACAATCCCATGCCCTCCATTTTCTGGCCTGCCATTCACATTTTCTAAGTCTGACAAACTAAAGAGACGGTGGACTGAATGCAAGATTTGATTTATTCCCTAGTGCTGAGGATTAGGTCCTTAGGAGATTTTCTCGGACCAAGATTTTGGGTGACAACTTGACTCTACTCTCGAAATTGCAGTCAACACTAAACTTCATATCCTTTAGTTTATATGTACATCAGAGAGAGTCTAGAGAAATAGAGGAATTGGAAGCCTCTTGATTAAGGCTGGGTTGAACTCTAAAATTTTGGATCTCTGAAGCCGAGTTGACTTGATCAGATTGGATCCTGTATTCACATGCACAAGGGGGTTAATCCAACTTAGTCATTCTTTTTGATGCTCGAGGACGAGCATAGTTTAAGTATAGGGGGGATGATGAACCTCAGTTTCATCATCTTTATTCTCCATAATTAACCCCTTGCTTAAAAGTTTGTCAATAATTCTCTGTTAATATCTCATAATTAACAGAGTCCTAAATAAATTAAAAACCACAAAAAAATGACAAAACAAAATTCGTGGTATTTTTAGACTTAAAAATACCCTCAAAAATATTTCGGGCCCTTGTTTGATTTCATTTCCAGTTTTGGTCAACATGAAACTTGTAGATCTCTTCAAGATCTACAACTTTCATGTTTTGAGTTTTCTCAAATTCGGCCAATAGGGCCCTCAAAAATAAGAAAAACCCTTCTGAATAACCTGATTGGGCCACGTGACCCATTCTGGAAGCGCCACGTGGCCCGGCCTCTTTGTCTTATCCGCCACCGACCCTGGCCGTTGGATCTCGCTTCAGATCCAACGGCCCCGCTGCTTCCACGTATCTGCCTTCTCCCAGCCATTGATCATCTCCCGCTCTTCATCTACACCGCACGTCCCCGCCTCGCTCTTCATGCGCCACGTGGCACCTTCTGGTCCTTCCGATGGCATCTTCACCCGGCCATCACAGCCATTATCTCCTGGGCCAATCTCATCCATCCGATCGATCCCTTGATTCCATCTGAGCCATCCTTTAGCGCCTCGACCTCGTCATGACACGTGGCCGCTCCATCTGCCCTCCGATCATGCCGCCCCAGATCTTATCCTGGCCGTCGCTCCGCGCCTTAGCCTCCACCGTTGGATCTCCAGATCCAACGGTCAGGAGACCGTCGTCAACCTCCAGCAGACCCCTTCTTCCCCACGATCTCCTCTCGCGCACCTCTCCCCCTTTCCATTTTCTCCACGACTCCAGAGCCCCTCACACCTAACCAAACACCTCCCGGTCTTCCCCCATCATCCCTTCTCCCTCGCGCACACCTCCACGACCCATAACTCCCTTCCAGTCGTCCCATGATCGCCTCGCAAACCACGACACCACGATCATCTCCGCCGAGTCATCCCTTCAAATAAGCCACTTCCCCCACCTTTCGCCGTCGTCCACCTTTACGCGGGGAGAGGCCCAGCCCTCCTCCGCCTCCCTGTGACAGGGGGAGGCGTCGGATAGAGCGAAGACGACCTCAAATCCCCCGGTGAGACCCTCCGCCATTCACGGTGGAGTTGCGGCGCTCCGGCGACCGCTCGAGCTGCGTCGACCGGCTGGCGACGTCCAGCGAAGACCCGGTGCTCCATCTGAGCTCCAGCCCAAGCCTCCGCTCCGCCCGAACAAGGTAAGTACCTCTTCTTCTTCCTCTGTAATTTTCTTTAATTTCTTCGATTTTTCTCGGTCACTCCGGCCGTTTTTACCCTCCATCGTTCCTCCCAAAAGCTCCGCCACACTTCCCCCTTCATCGCGACACCCTCCGCTCGCCGTCTCCTTCTTCCATACCTCCCGTCACCTTCGACCCACCTCCTCCGCCCTCACGGCGGAGGAGCTTCGAGCTCCTCACTCTCATCGCCCGCATGAGCTCCCACACGCTCACGCACGCACTTCTACGCCTCGGCTATGCTTCTAACATGCAGGTGCTCACGAGCTTTCAATGGACGGAGCGCACGCCGGAGCCTTCTTCGTCAACTCCACTCTCGACGCCCGAGCTTCGATGACCGACGCCAGAGCCTCCTGGGCCTTCCCTGAGTTCCCCGCTTCATCGACGACCATTACTTGGGCTCGGGGGAGGCCTGTCGTGATCAAGAAGGAGTGGCGGAGCTTGGAGCTTCTCGCCGGAGCTCGAACTCCGCCGCCAGCAGTCGAAGAAGGAGAACGTACAGGCACCGTTGGATGATCCCTCCAGGCTTTCATCCAACGGCTGAGGGGCAGCCACGTCGCCTACAGCGGAGCCCATCCAAGCCATCGGATTCTTTTGATCTGATGGCTCATATTCAGCCACGCGTCGTCACCAGAGCTCCAGCCCGAGCCTCCGTCTCCGAACCTACAGGCTTGGATCCGCCGAGCCTTGTCCGAGCCTGCAGAGTGCAGCCAAGCCTACGCCCGAGCCACGCCGAAGCAACCCGGGCCTCCTCCGAACCTCCGGTCTACCCGAACCTGGGGAAGCGCGTGCCTGGCACGTGCTTCTTGGGTAATTTGCAAGGAAGCCCATCCGACTTCTTCAATTTGCAAACAGGTCCCGATCACGTGCAGCGGGCGTGCACAGTGGGTATTTTACAGGGAAGGTCCATCTACTTTACGTATTTACATTTTAGTCCCTCCCTGGACCTGTTTGTAGTTATCTTTTCATGTTTTTATTGCATTTATGCCCCTGTCTTCTTTTATGCATATCTTGAGCTACATAGCTCCAATCGAGTTGATTTCAGTTTCATTTTGAAGCTCTTCTCATCCTCTTCATTATGGCATGCTTAAATTTCAGATTTGACACTATGAACCGTGATGTATTATTTTATTATCTAAGTGTCTTGATTTCTTCATTTATCATGCCCACTTGCTTCATATTAGTAGAGGCTTCTTTATTTCAACTCGGATTGACTCGTGATTTTCTTATGGCTCAAGTTACTATTATTTTGGGCATATCATTCACTTTGCATGGCATCTATTTGCATGATAAAAAATGTTTAAATAAAAATGCATGTTTATTTTAATTGCATTGTCATGTTGTTGCTTTGACCTATATACCTTGAACTCAACACCTAATTGAATACACTTAAATCCGATAAATAAGAGAGAGGCTCGTGTCCCTGAGTTCGACCTTGGTATCTTGCCAAGTAAATATAAATCTTCGATCACCTCATTTCGATTTATGGCATATCTTTAAATGAGGTGATCGCTTTGACGACCGAAATCGGCCCGACTACGATGATGATTCCATGTGCTAAAAACACATTATTAAAGGGCCGATTTCGCGCTTCGTCAAATGGCGCCGTTGCCGGGGACACGGCTCATTTCTTTTATTTTTTGGATTTTTGCGTGTTTAATTTAGTGTTTCTTTTTATAGGTCAAATGATCATATATTTTGCATCTAAAATTTTTTCCTCCTTATTTGATATCTAACTATTGCTTTTGTGGCAGGGCCCTTGATGGATCAAGGAGGCGAGGAGCAGGATACTCCCCGCTGCGAGGAGCCGCAGAGCATGCTTGGAGTCGATAAGAAAGAAAAGAAAAAAAATGTGTCGCATTTATTTTTTATTATAATAAACTCGTCTTTTACAGCGGTCTTCGATCGAAGACTCGCGATTGTAATCGGACGAATGTGGTTGTGTGGGGATCGTCCCCACTTGAGTGTCGACCTAGGACTAGGCACGCGGCTCTCCGAGCTCATTTTATTTTTTTATCTTATGTGCTTGATCGTAGGTTAGGTCACACTTTAAATCAGAGACGCACATAATCTCGCCTCACTTAGCCAAACTTAAATGGATATCATTTCCCGCTAATAGATGCATGATTAGGTGCGGTTTTATTCGACTTGCATACATTGATTTTGGTTTTCAAAATAGCCCCAGTTTTTCACGTGTTTTATCGTCAAATCACTGCATGATTTCTCGCTTAGCCTAGATCGCGTTTTTCTTCATCGTATACATGTTTTTCTCGGCTTTCATTTTTCTAGATTGATCACCTAGGATAAATGGAAAATGGAATGAACGGTAGACGGTGATTTTCTGATTGATGTGCTAACCATAATTCAGTGATAACCTAAAATAAAATTGGGACTGTTAATTGCAAGTCAACCAAAAATGGAGTAAAATTCGGTTTTGGGAGAGCAATACCCTCGCTTACGCAATGATTTTCACTTCACATCTTTTCTTTGCGTAAAAATCAAATGTTTTATCACCAATAAAATAGACAAGATAATAAACCAACTTGGTTGGTTTCACGTGTGAGTTGGTGAAACTAAGGGTTTGCTTGCTTGATTGAGCCTTGTTTGTTGTGACACACGCCCCAAAACCAAAGACACTCCATTTCATCTTCGAAGATTCAACCGCTCACTTGTATATTCATCCCTCTTCTTTGTTCACCTTGGGTCTCTTCCAACATCAATCTCCATTTTTATACTTAGGCTAATCTCAGCCTAAGTATAGGGGGGACCCAAGTCCCTGTGATTTCTCTACTCATCTTTTCTTGCCTTTATACTTAGGTTATTTCTAACCTAAGTATAGGGGGAGCCCCTCTTAGCTCCCGTATATTCTTCTATATTTAAATGGACCTATGTACTTGTAACATCTAGTGCTATGAGGACATAGCAAAGTTTAAGTATAGGGGGGTATACCGTATATACCGTATATTTACTTTAGCTATAATCTGAAAAATTTGAAAAATTAAAAACTTTTTGGCTAAGGTAAAAATTCATTGGACTAAGAGAACTCAAAGGATTTTCGCGGTTTTTCGATATTATGTTACACTATTTTATAGAAATATTTTCGAAAATGATTTTTGAAAATGTTTTGAAAATTTTCATTTTGTGTGACATGGGTTTTGAAAAATCGCCATCTCTTTTCAAGGAAAGTTGAGTCTAACTTGTGTTTTAACTCTCTTATTAAAATCCATAAAAATCAGAAAGCCGCTAAAAACCTTTAGGAGCTATTAGTGACTACTAAGCCCAATTAAGAAAGCCGCGTTCAGTGAGGGTTCGCCCTTAGCAGATTGGATGGTTTAGAGGACATCGCGTAAGGCCCCGTCCTCAAGCAACGGGCTTCGGCATGTACTTACATCCATACTGGCTGAATTGTAGCTACTTAATTGAGTTTAGGCAGTTGTTATATCTCTTGAAGTTCAAAAAAAAAGTGTCTTGTTTTTGAATGAAGAAGTTGGATTAGTCCTCTACATTTTCACTTTCACCCGGGATCTGATTTGGTCAAGAAGACTTAGCTTTTAGAAGTCTTTGAGATTTTTAGGTTAACCAGCCTTAGCCATCAGGGTCTTAGACTTAATCATCCACATTCTCCTAAGTTTCTAGATTTGCATGCTATATTCCATGCTTAATCTCAGACATAAAGAATATGATCAGCACATCACATACACGACTGCGGTTTTTGATGAGATGAGTTGATTTTTCACCTGAGGGATTGGGATGAGGAAGTCGAATTTGGATTTGATCTAATGATGCTCGAGGATGGGATAAAATCTTTGGAGGCTTCAGGAAACCTGAGTGTCAGCAATATTAGCCAGTATGAGAACTTGATTCTTATACTAATCTCTTGACATTAACCTAAGTGCCTGGGTGTGAAAAATAAATAAAAAAATTGTTGATCAGTGTGCGCCAACTCTTGGTAAAAGCAGTGGAGCTAGCCACAAATTATACAAGTCAATGAAATTCAAAGAAAAGCTCTCATTCCACAAAGTTACATATCAAAGAGCTTCCACCAAAGGCGAGCGCTCCCAAAATTTTTCAAAGTGTCCACTTGGACCACCGCTATTAGGACCAGGAGTCGGGCTTGCACCAAAAAAGGCTCTGCATCGTAAATGCTACAAGTCTGGGTGTCGAAGGTACGATAGGTACTCAAAAGAGAAACACCCCGGTGTACTCCCAGGAAAACAAGTGCAGACGGCTCCAACTTCTCTTGACGGACACACTGATCTACACCAAAAAAATGTGTTGCGTAAAATGGCACTAGAGAGAATCCTTGTTCCAATGAGAGGGAGAGAAGAATTGACACAATCCCATGCCCTCCATTTTCTGGCCTGCCATTCACATTTTCTAAGTCTGACAAACTAAAGAGACGGTGGACTGAATGCAAGATTTGATTTATTCCCTAGTGCTGAGGATTAGGTCCTTAGGAGATTTTCTCGGACCAAGATTTTGGGTGACAACTTGACTCTACTCTCGAAATTGCAGTCAACACTAAACTTCATATCCTTTAGTTTATATGTACATCAGAGAGAGTCTAGAGAAATAGAGGAATTGGAAGCCTCTTGATTAAGGCTGGGTTGAACTCTAAAATTTTGGATCTCTGAAGCCGAGTTGACTTGATCAGATTGGATCCTGTATTCACATGCACAAGGGGGTTAATCCAACTTAGTCATTCTTTTTGATGCTCGAGGACGAGCATAGTTTAAGTATAGGGGGGATGATGAACCTCAGTTTCATCATCTTTATTCTCCATAATTAACCCCCTTGCTTAAAAGTTTGTCAATAATTCTCTGTTAATATCTCATAATTAACAGAGTCCTAAATAAATTAAAAACCACAAAAAAATGACAAAACAAAAATTCGTGGTATTTTTAGACTTAAAAATACCCTCAAAAATATTTCGGGCCCTTGTTTGATTTCATTTCCAGTTTTGGTCAACATGAAACTTGTAGATCTCTTCAAGATCTACAACTTTCATGTTTTGAGTTTTCTCAAATTCGGCCAATAGGGCCCTCAAAAATAAGAAAAACCCTTCTGAATAACCTGATTGGGCCACGTGACCCATTCTGGAAGCGCCACGTGGCCCGGCCTCTTTGTCTTATCCGCCACCGACCCTGGCCGTTGGATCTCGCTTCAGATCCAACGGCCCCGCTGCTTCCACGTATCTGCCTTCTCCCAGCCATTGATCATCTCCCGCTCTTCATCTACACCGCACGTCCCCGCCTCGCTCTTCATGCGCCACGTGGCACCTTCTGGTCCTTCCGATGGCATCTTCACCCGGCCATCACAGCCATTATCTCCTGGGCCAATCTCATCCATCCGATCGATCCCTTGATTCCATCTGAGCCATCCTTTAGCGCCTCGACCTCGTCATGACACGTGGCCGCTCCATCTGCCCTCCGATCATGCCGCCCCAGATCTTATCCTGGCCGTCGCTCCGCGCCTTAGCCTCCACCGTTGGATCTCCAGATCCAACGGTCAGGAGACCGTCGTCAACCTCCAGCAGACCCCTTCTTCCCCACGATCTCCTCTCGCGCACCTCTCCCCCTTTCCATTTTCTCCACGACTCCAGAGCCCCTCACACCTAACCAAACACCTCCCGGTCTTCCCCCATCATCCTTCTCCCTCGCGCACACCTCCACGACCCATAACTCCCTTCCAGTCGTCCCATGATCGCCTCGCAAACCACGACACCACGATCATCTCCGCCGAGTCATCCCTTCAAATAAGCCACTTCCCCCACCTTTCGCCGTCGTCCACCTTTACGCGGGGAGAGGCCCAGCCCTCCTCCGCCTCCCTGTGACAGGGGGAGGCGTCGGATAGAGCGAAGACGACCTCAAATCCCCCGGTGAGACCCTCCGCCATTCACGGTGGAGTTGCGGCGCTCCGGCGACCGCTCGAGCTGCGTCGACCGGCTGGCGACGTCCAGCGAAGACCCGGTGCTCCATCTGAGCTCCAGCCCAAGCCTCCGCTCCGCCCGAACAAGGTAAGTACCTCTTCTTCTTCCTCTGTAATTTTCTTTAATTTCTTCGATTTTTCTCGGTCACTCCGGCCGTTTTTACCCTCCATCGTTCCTCCCAAAAGCTCCGCCACACTTCCCCCTTCATCGCGACACCCTCCGCTCGCCGTCTCCTTCTTCCATACCTCCCGTCACCTTCGACCCACCTCCTCCGCCCTCACGGCGGAGGAGCTTCGAGCTCCTCACTCTCATCGCCCGCATGAGCTCCCACTACGCTCACGCACGCACTTCTACGCCTCGGCTATGCTTCTAACATGCAGGTGCTCACGAGCTTTCAATGGACGGAGCGCACGCCGGAGCCTTCTTCGTCAACTCCACTCTCGACGCCCGAGCTTCGATGACCGACGCCAGAGCCTCCTGGGCCTTCCCTGAGTTCCCCGCTTCATCGACGACCATTACTTGGGCTCGGGGGAGGCCTGTCGTGATCAAGAAGGAGTGGCGGAGCTTGGAGCTTCTCGCCGGAGCTCGAACTCCGCCGCCAGCAGTCGAAGAAGGAGAACGTACAGGCACCGTTGGATGATCCCTCCAGGCTTTCATCCAACGGCTGAGGGGCAGCCACGTCGCCTACAGCGGAGCCCATCCAAGCCATCGGATTCTTTTGATCTGATGGCTCATATTCAGCCACGCGTCGTCACCAGAGCTCCAGCCCGAGCCTCCGTCTCCGAACCTACAGGCTTGGATCCGCCGAGCCTTGTCCGAGCCTGCAGAGTGCAGCCAAGCCTACGCCCGAGCCACGCCGAAGCAACCCGGGCCTCCTCCGAACCTCCGGTCTACCCGAACCTGGGGAAGCGCGTGCCTGGCACGTGCTTCTTGGGTAATTTGCAAGGAAGCCCATCCGACTTCTTCAATTTGCAAACAGGTCCCGATCACGTGCAGCGGGCGTGCACAGTGGGTATTTTACAGGGAAGGTCCATCTACTTTACGTATTTACATTTTAGTCCCTCCCTGGACCTGTTTGTAGTTATCTTTTCATGTTTTTATTGCATTTATGCCCCTGTCTTCTTTTATGCATATCTTGAGCTACATAGCTCCAATCGAGTTGATTTCAGTTTCATTTTGAAGCTCTTCTCATCCTCTTCATTATGGCATGCTTAAATTTCAGATTTGACACTATGAACCGTGATGTATTATTTTATTATCTAAGTGTCTTGATTTCTTCATTTATCATGCCCACTTGCTTCATATTAGTAGAGGCTTCTTTATTTCAACTCGGATTGACTCGTGATTTTCTTATGGCTCAAGTTACTATTATTTTGGGCATATCATTCACTTTGCATGGCATCTATTTGCATGATAAAAAATGTTTAAATAAAAATGCATGTTTATTTTAATTGCATTGTCATGTTGTTGCTTTGACCTATATACCTTGAACTCAACACCTAATTGAATACACTTAAATCCGATAAATAAGAGAGAGGCTCGTGTCCCTGAGTTCGACCTTGGTATCTTGCCAAGTAAATATAAATCTTCGATCACCTCATTTCGATTTATGGCATATCTTTAAATGAGGTGATCGCTTTGACGACCGAAATCGGCCCGACTACGATGATGATTCCATGTGCTAAAAACACATTATTAAAGGGCCGATTTCGCGCTTCGTCAAATGGCGCCGTTGCCGGGGACACGGCTCATTTCTTTTATTTTTTGGATTTTTGCGTGTTTAATTTAGTGTTTCTTTTTATAGGTCAAATGATCATATATTTTGCATCTAAAATTTTTTCCTCCTTATTTGATATCTAACTATTGCTTTTGTGGCAGGGCCCTTGATGGATCAAGGAGGCGAGGAGCAGGATACTCCCCGCTGCGAGGAGCCGCAGAGCATGCTTGGAGTCGATAAGAAAGAAAAGAAAAAAAATGTGTCGCATTTATTTTTTATTATAATAAACTCGTCTTTTACAGCGGTCTTCGATCGAAGACTCGCGATTGTAATCGGACGAATGTGGTTGTGTGGGGATCGTCCCCACTTGAGTGTCGACCTAGGACTAGGCACGCGGCTCTCCGAGCTCATTTTATTTTTTTATCTTATGTGCTTGATCGTAGGTTAGGTCACACTTTAAATCAGAGACGCACATAATCTCGCCTCACTTAGCCAAACTTAAATGGATATCATTTCCCGCTAATAGATGCATGATTAGGTGCGGTTTTATTCGACTTGCATACATTGATTTTGGTTTTCAAAATAGCCCCAGTTTTTCACGTGTTTTATCGTCAAATCACTGCATGATTTCTCGCTTAGCCTAGATCGCGTTTTTCTTCATCGTATACATGTTTTTCTCGGCTTTCATTTTTCTAGATTGATCACCTAGGATAAATGGAAAATGGAATGAACGGTAGACGGTGATTTTCTGATTGATGTGCTAACCATAATTCAGTGATAACCTAAAATAAAATTGGGACTGTTAATTGCAAGTCAACCAAAAATGGAGTAAAATTCGGTTTTGGGAGAGCAATACCCTCGCTTACGCAATGATTTTCACTTCACATCTTTTCTTTGCGTAAAAATCAAATGTTTTATCACCAATAAAATAGACAAGATAATAAACCAACTTGGTTGGTTTCACGTGTGAGTTGGTGAAACTAAGGGTTTGCTTGCTTGATTGAGCCTTGTTTGTTGTGACACACGCCCCAAAACCAAAGACACTCCATTTCATCTTCGAAGATTCAACCGCTCACTTGTATATTCATCCCTCTTCTTTGTTCACCTTGGGTCTCTTCCAACATCAATCTCCATTTTTATACTTAGGCTAATCTCAGCCTAAGTATAGGGGGGACCCAAGTCCCTGTGATTTCTCTACTCATCTTTTCTTGCCTTTATACTTAGGTTATTTCTAACCTAAGTATAGGGGGAGCCCCTCTTAGCTCCCGTATATTCTTCTATATTTAAATGGACCTATGTACTTGTAACATCTAGTGCTATGAGGACATAGCAAAGTTTAAGTATAGGGGGGTATACCGTATATACCGTATATTTACTTTAGCTATAATCTGAAAAATTTGAAAAATTAAAAACTTTTTGGCTAAGGTAAAAATTCATTGGACTAAGAGAACTCAAAGGATTTTCGCGGTTTTTCGATATTATGTTACACTATTTTATAGAAATATTTTCGAAAATGATTTTTGAAAATGTTTTGAAAATTTTCATTTTGTGTGACATGGGTTTTGAAAAATCGCCATCTCTTTTCAAGGAAAGTTGAGTCTAACTTGTGTTTTAACTCTCTTATTAAAATCCATAAAAATCAGAAAGCCGCTAAAAACCTTTAGGAGCTATTAGTGACTACTAAGCCCAATTAAGAAAGCCGCGTTCAGTGAGGGTTCGCCCTTAGCAGATTGGATGGTTTAGAGGACATCGCGTAAGGCCCCGTCCTCAAGCAACGGGCTTCGGCCTGTACTTACATCCATACTGGCTGAATTGTAGCTACTTAATTGAGTTTAGGCAGTTGTTATATCTCTTGAAGTTCAAAAAAAAAAGTGTCTTGTTTTTGAATGAAGAAGTTGGATTAGTCCTCTACATTTTCACTTTCACCCGGGATCTGATTTGGTCAAGAAGACTTAGCTTTTAGAAGTCTTTGAGATTTTTAGGTTAACCAGCCTTAGCCATCAGGGTCTTAGACTTAATCATCCACATTCTCCTAAGTTTCTAGATTTGCATGCTATATTCCATGCTTAATCTCAGACATAAAGAATATGATCAGCACATCACATACACGACTGCGGTTTTTGATGAGATGAGTTGATTTTTCACCTGAGGGATTGGGATGAGGAAGTCGAATTTGGATTTGATCTAATGATGCTCGAGGATGGGATAAAATCTTTGGAGGCTTCAGGAAACCTGAGTGTCAGCAATATTAGCCAGTATGAGAACTTGATTCTTATACTAATCTCTTGACATTAACCTAAGTGCCTGGGTGTGAAAAATAAATAAAAAAATTGTTGATCAGTGTGCGCCAACTCTTGGTAAAAGCAGTGGAGCTAGCCACAAATTATACAAGTCAATGAAATTCAAAGAAAAGCTCTCATTCCACAAAGTTACATATCAAAGAGCTTCCACCAAAGGCGAGCGCTCCCAAAATTTTTCAAAGTGTCCACTTGGACCACCGCTATTAGGACCAGGAGTCGGGCTTGCACCAAAAAAGGCTCTGCATCGTAAATGCTACAAGTCTGGGTGTCGAAGGTACGATAGGTACTCAAAAGAGACACACCCCGGTGTACTCCCAGGAAAACAAGTGCAGACGGCTCCAACTTCTCTTGACGGACGCACTGATCAACACCAAAAAAATGTGTTGCGTAAAATGGCACTAGAGAGAATCCTTGTTCCAATGAGAGGGAGAGAAGAATTGACACAATCCCATGCCCTCCATTTTTTGGCCTGCCATTCACATTTTCTAAGTCTGACAAACTAAAGAGACGGTGGACTGAATGCAAGATTTGATTTATTCCCTAGTGCTGAGGATTAGGTCCTTAGGAGATTTTCTCGGACCAAGATTTTGGGTGACAACTTGACTCTACTCTCGAAATTGCAGTCAACACTAAACTTCATATCCTTTAGTTTATATGTACATCAGAGAGAGTCTAGAGAAATAGAGGAATTGGAAGCCTCTTGATTAAGGCTGGGTTGAACTCTAAAATTTTGGATCTCTGAAGCCGAGTTGACTTGATCAGATTGGATCCTGTATTCACATGCACAAGGGGGTTAATCCAACTTAGTCATTCTTTTTGATGCTCGAGGGCGAGCATAGTTTAAGTATAGGGGGGATGATGAACCTCAGTTTCATCATCTTTATTCTCCATAATTAACCCCCTTGCTTAAAAGTTTGTCAATAAATCCCTGTTAATATCTCATAATTAACAGAGTCCTAAATAAATTAAAAACCACAAAAAAATGACAAAACAAAAATTCGTGGTATTTTTAGACTTAAAAATACCCTCAAAAATATTTCGGGCCCTTGTTTGATTTCATTTCCAGTTTTGGTCAACATGAAACTTGTAGATCTCTTCAAGATCTACAACTTTCATGTTTTGAGTTTTCTCAAATTCGGCCAATAGGGCCCTCAAAAATAAGAAAAACCCTTCTGAATAACCTGATTGGGCCACGTGACCCATTCTGGAAGCGCCACGTGGCCCGGCCTCTTTGTCTTATCCGCCACCGACCCTGGCCGTTGGATCTCGCTTCAGATCCAACGGCCCCGCTGCTTCCACGTATCTGCCTTCTCCCAGCCATTGATCATCTCCCGCTCTTCATCTACACCGCACGTCCCCGCCTCGCTCTTCATGCGCCACGTGGCACCTTCTGGTCCTTCCGATGGCATCTTCACCCGGCCATCACAGCCATTATCTCCTGGGCCAATCTCATCCATCCGATCGATCCCTTGATTCCATCTGAGCCATCCTTTAGCGCCTCGACCTCGTCATGACACGTGGCCGCTCCATCTGCCCTCCGATCATGCCGCCCCAGATCTTATCCTGGCCGTCGCTCCGCGCCTTAGCCTCCACCGTTGGATCTCCAGATCCAACGGTCAGGAGACCGTCGTCAACCTCCAGCAGACCCCTTCTTCCCCACGATCTCCTCTCGCGCACCTCTCCCCCTTTCCATTTTCTCCACGACTCCAGAGCCCCTCACACCTAACCAAACACCTCCCGGTCTTCCCCCATCATCCTTCTCCCTCGCGCACACCTCCACGACCCATAACTCCCTTCCAGTCGTCCCATGATCGCCTCGCAAACCACGACACCACGATCATCTCCGCCGAGTCATCCCTTCAAATAAGCCACTTCCCCCACCTTTCGCCGTCGTCCACCTTTACGCGGGGAGAGGCCCAGCCCTCCTCCGCCTCCCTGTGACAGGGGGAGGCGTCGGATAGAGCGAAGACGACCTCAAATCCCCCGGTGAGACCCTCCGCCATTCACGGTGGAGTTGCGGCGCTCCGGCGACCGCTCGAGCTGCGTCGACCGGCTGGCGACGTCCAGCGAAGACCCGGTGCTCCATCTGAGCTCCAGCCCAAGCCTCCGCTCCGCCCGAACAAGGTAAGTACCTCTTCTTCTTCCTCTGTAATTTTCTTTAATTTCTTCGATTTTTCTCGGTCACTCCGGCCGTTTTTACCCTCCATCGTTCCTCCCAAAAGCTCCGCCACACTTCCCCCTTCATCGCGACACCCTCCGCTCGCCGTCTCCTTCTTCCATACCTCCCGTCACCTTCGACCCACCTCCTCCGCCCTCACGGCGGAGGAGCTTCGAGCTCCTCACTCTCATCGCCCGCATGAGCTCCCACTACGCTCACACACGCACTTCTACGCCTCGGCTATGCTTCTAACATGCAGGTGCTCACGAGCTTTCAATGGACGGAGCGCACGCCGGAGCCTTCTTCGTCAACTCCACTCTCGACGCCCGAGCTTCGATGACCGACGCCAGAGCCTCCTGGGCCTACCCCGAGTTCCCCGCTTCATCGACGACCATTACTTGGGCTCGGGGGAGGCCTGTCGTGATCAAGAAGGAGTGGCGGAGCTTGGAGCTTCTCGCCGGAGCTCGAACTCCGCCGCCAGCAGTCGAAGAAGGAGAACGTACAGGCACCGTTGGATGATCCCTCCAGGCTTTCATCCAACGGCTGAGGGGCAGCCACGTCGCCTACAGCGGAGCCCATCCAAGCCATCGGATTCTTTTGATCTGATGGCTCATATTCAGCCACGCGTCGTCACCAGAGCTCCAGCCCGAGCCTCCGTCTCCGAACCTACAGGCTTGGATCCGCCGAGCCTTGTCCGAGCCTGCAGAGTGCAGCCAAGCCTACGCCCGAGCCACGCCGAAGCAACCCGGGCCTCCTCCGAACCTCCGGTCTACCCGAACCTGGGGAAGCGCGTGCCTGGCACGTGCTTCTTGGGTAATTTGCAAGGAAGCCCATCCGACTTCTTCAATTTGCAAACAGGTCCCGATCACGTGCAGCGGGCGTGCACAGTGGGTATTTTACAGGGAAGGTCCATCTACTTTACGTATTTACATTTTAGTCCCTCCCTGGACCTGTTTGTAGTTATCTTTTCATGTTTTTATTGCATTTATGCCCCTGTCTTCTTTTATGCATATCTTGAGCTACATAGCTCCAATCGAGTTGATTTCAGTTTCATTTTGAAGCTCTTCTCATCCTCTTCATTATGGCATGCTTAATTTTCAGATTTGACACTATGAACCGTGATGTATTATTTTATTATCTAAGTGTCTTGATTTCTTCATTTATCATGCCCACTTGCTTCATATTAGTAGAGGCTTCTTTATTTCAACTCGGATTGACTCGTGATTTTCTTATGGCTCAAGTTACTATTATTTTGGGCATATCATTCACTTTGCATGGCATCTATTTGCATGATAAAAAATGTTTAAATAAAAATGCATGTTTATTTTAATTGCATTGTCATGTTGTTGCTTTGACCTATATACCTTGAACTCAACACCTAATTGAATACACTTAAATCCGATAAATAAGAGAGAGGCTCGTGTCCCTGAGTTCGACCTTGGTATCTTGCCAAGTAAATATAAATCTTCGATCACCTCATTTCGATTTATGGCATATCTTTAAATGAGGTGATCGCTTTGACGACCGAAATCGGCCCGACTACGATGATGATTCCATGTGCTAAAAACACATTATTAAAGGGCCGATTTCGCGCTTCGTCAAATGGCGCCGTTGCCGGGGACACGGCTCATTTCTTTTATTTTTTGGATTTTTGCGTGTTTAATTTAGTGTTTCTTTTTATAGGTCAAATGATCATATATTTTGCATCTAAAATTTTTTCCTCCTTATTTGATATCTAACTATTGCTTTTGTGGCAGGGCCCTTGATGGATCAAGGAGGCGAGGAGCAGGATACTCCCCGCTGCGAGGAGCCGCAGAGCATGCTTGGAGTCGATAAGAAAGAAAAGAAAAAAAATGTGTCGCATTTATTTTTTATTATAATAAACTCGTCTTTTACAGCGGTCTTCGATCGAAGACTCGCGATTGTAATCGGACGAATGTGGTTGTGTGGGGATCGTCCCCACTTGAGTGTCGACCTAGGACTAGGCACGCGGCTCTCCGAGCTCATTTTATTTTTTTATCTTATGTGCTTGATCGTAGGTTAGGTCACACTTTAAATCAGAGACGCACATAATCTCGCCTCACTTAGCCAAACTTAAATGGATATCATTTCCCGCTAATAGATGCATGATTAGGTGCGGTTTTATTCGACTTGCATACATTGATTTTGGTTTTCAAAATAGCCCCAGTTTTTCACGTGTTTTATCGTCAAATCACTGCATGATTTCTCGCTTAGCCTAGATCGCGTTTTTCTTCATCGTATACATGTTTTTCTCGGCTTTCATTTTTCTAGATTGATCACCTAGGATAAATGGAAAATGGAATGAACGGTAGACGGTGATTTTCTGATTGATGTGCTAACCATAATTCAGTGATAACCTAAAATAAAATTGGGACTGTTAATTGCAAGTCAACCAAAAATGGAGTAAAATTCGGTTTTGGGAGAGCAATACCCTCGCTTACGCAATGATTTTCACTTCACATCTTTTCTTTGCGTAAAAATCAAATGTTTTATCACCAATAAAATAGACAAGATAATAAACCAACTTGGTTGGTTTCACGTGTGAGTTGGTGAAACTAAGGGTTTGCTTGCTTGATTGAGCCTTGTTTGTTGTGACACACGCCCCAAAACCAAAGACACTCCATTTCATCTTCGAAGATTCAACCGCTCACTTGTATATTCATCCCTCTTCTTTGTTCACCTTGGGTCTCTTCCAACATCAATCTCCATTTTTATACTTAGGCTAATCTCAGCCTAAGTATAGGGGGGACCCAAGTCCCTGTGATTTCTCTACTCATCTTTTCTTGCCTTTATACTTAGGTTATTTCTAACCTAAGTATAGGGGGAGCCCCTCTTAGCTCCCGTATATTCTTCTATATTTAAATGGACCTATGTACTTGTAACATCTAGTGCTATGAGGACATAGCAAAGTTTAAGTATAGGGGGGTATACCGTATATACCGTATATTTACTTTAGCTATAATCTGAAAAATTTGAAAAATTAAAAACTTTTTGGCTAAGGTAAAAATTCATTGGACTAAGAGAACTCAAAGGATTTTCGCGGTTTTTCGATATTATGTTACACTATTTTATAGAAATATTTTCGAAAATGATTTTTGAAAATGTTTTGAAAATTTTCATTTTGTGTGACATGGGTTTTGAAAAATCGCCATCTCTTTTCAAGGAAAGTTGAGTCTAACTTGTGTTTTAACTCTCTTATTAAAATCCATAAAAATCAGAAAGCCGCTAAAAACCTTTAGGAGCTATTAGTGACTACTAAGCCCAATTAAGAAAGCCGCGTTCAGTGAGGGTTCGCCCTTAGCAGATTGGATGGTTTAGAGGACATCGCGTAAGGCCCCGTCCTCAAGCAACGGGCTTCGGCCTGTACTTACATCCATACTGGCTGAATTGTAGCTACTTAATTGAGTTTAGGCAGTTGTTATATCTCTTGAAGTTCAAAAAAAAAAGTGTCTTGTTTTTGAATGAAGAAGTTGGATTAGTCCTCTACATTTTCACTTTCACCCGGGATCTGATTTGGTCAAGAAGACTTAGCTTTTAGAAGTCTTTGAGATTTTTAGGTTAACCAGCCTTAGCCATCAGGGTCTTAGACTTAATCATCCACATTCTCCTAAGTTTCTAGATTTGCATGCTATATTCCATGCTTAATCTCAGACATAAAGAATATGATCAGCACATCACATACACGACTGCGGTTTTTGATGAGATGAGTTGATTTTTCACCTGAGGGATTGGGATGAGGAAGTCGAATTTGGATTTGATCTAATGATGCTCGAGGATGGGATAAAATCTTTGGAGGCTTCAGGAAACCTGAGTGTCAGCAATATTAGCCAGTATGAGAACTTGATTCTTATACTAATCTCTTGACATTAACCTAAGTGCCTGGGTGTGAAAAATAAATAAAAAAATTGTTGATCAGTGTGCGCCAACTCTTGGTAAAAGCAGTGGAGCTAGCCACAAATTATACAAGTCAATGAAATTCAAAGAAAAGCTCTCATTCCACAAAGTTACATATCAAAGAGCTTCCACCAAAGGCGAGCGCTCCCAAAATTTTTCAAAGTGTCCACTTGGACCACCGCTATTAGGACCAGGAGTCGGGCTTGCACCAAAAAAGGCTCTGCATCGTAAATGCTACAAGTCTGGGTGTCGAAGGTACGATAGGTACTCAAAAGAGACACACCCCGGTGTACTCCCAGGAAAACAAGTGCAGACGGCTCCAACTTCTCTTGACGGACGCACTGATCAACACCAAAAAAATGTGTTGCGTAAAATGGCACTAGAGAGAATCCTTGTTCCAATGAGAGGGAGAGAAGAATTGACACAATCCCATGCCCTCCATTTTTTGGCCTGCCATTCACATTTTCTAAGTCTGACAAACTAAAGAGACGGTGGACTGAATGCAAGATTTGATTTATTCCCTAGTGCTGAGGATTAGGTCCTTAGGAGATTTTCTCGGACCAAGATTTTGGGTGACAACTTGACTCTACTCTCGAAATTGCAGTCAACACTAAACTTCATATCCTTTAGTTTATATGTACATCAGAGAGAGTCTAGAGAAATAGAGGAATTGGAAGCCTCTTGATTAAGGCTGGGTTGAACTCTAAAATTTTGGATCTCTGAAGCCGAGTTGACTTGATCAGATTGGATCCTGTATTCACATGCACAAGGGGGTTAATCCAACTTAGTCATTCTTTTTGATGCTCGAGGGCGAGCATAGTTTAAGTATAGGGGGGATGATGAACCTCAGTTTCATCATCTTTATTCTCCATAATTAACCCCCTTGCTTAAAAGTTTGTCAATAAATCCCTGTTAATATCTCATAATTAACAGAGTCCTAAATAAATTAAAAACCACAAAAAAATGACAAAACAAAAATTCGTGGTATTTTTAGACTTAAAAATACCCTCAAAAATATTTCGGGCCCTTGTTTGATTTCATTTCCAGTTTTGGTCAACATGAAACTTGTAGATCTCTTCAAGATCTACAACTTTCATGTTTTGAGTTTTCTCAAATTCGGCCAATAGGGCCCTCAAAAATAAGAAAAACCCTTCTGAATAACCTGATTGGGCCACGTGACCCATTCTGGAAGCGCCACGTGGCCCGGCCTCTTTGTCTTATCCGCCACCGACCCTGGCCGTTGGATCTCGCTTCAGATCCAACGGCCCCGCTGCTTCCACGTATCTGCCTTCTCCCAGCCATTGATCATCTCCCGCTCTTCATCTACACCGCACGTCCCCGCCTCGCTCTTCATGCGCCACGTGGCACCTTCTGGTCCTTCCGATGGCATATTCACCCGGCCATCACAGCCATTATCTCCTGGGCCAATCTCATCCATCCGATCGATCCCTTGATTCCATCTGAGCCATCCTTTAGCGCCTCGACCTCGTCATGACACGTGGCCGCTCCATCTGCCCTCCGATCATGCCGCCCCAGATCTTATCCTGGCCGTCGCTCCGCGCCTTAGCCTCCACCGTTGGATCTCCAGATCCAACGGTCAGGAGACCGTCGTCAACCTCCAGCAGACCCCTTCTTCCCCACGATCTCCTCTCGCGCACCTCTCCCCCTTTCCATTTTCTCCACGACTCCAGAGCCCCTCACACCTAACCAAACACCTCCCGGTCTTCCCCCATCATCCTTCTCCCTCGCGCACACCTCCACGACCCATAACTCCCTTCCAGTCGTCCCATGATCGCCTCGCAAACCACGACACCACGATCATCTCCGCCGAGTCATCCCTTCAAATAAGCCACTTCCCCCACCTTTCGCCGTCGTCCACCTTTACGCGGGGAGAGGCCCAGCCCTCCTCCGCCTCCCTGTGACAGGGGGAGGCGTCGGATAGAGCGAAGACGACCTCAAATCCCCCGGTGAGACCCTCCGCCATTCACGGTGGAGTTGCGGCGCTCCGGCGACCGCTCGAGCTGCGTCGACCGGCTGGCGACGTCCAGCGAAGACCCGGTGCTCCATCTGAGCTCCAGCCCAAGCCTCCGCTCCGCCCGAACAAGGTAAGTACCTCTTCTTCTTCCTCTGTAATTTTCTTTAATTTCTTCGATTTTTCTCGGTCACTCCGGCCGTTTTTACCCTCCATCGTTCCTCCCAAAAGCTCCGCCACACTTCCCCCTTCATCGCGACACCCTCCGCTCGCCGTCTCCTTCTTCCATACCTCCCGTCACCTTCGACCCACCTCCTCCGCCCTCACGGCGGAGGAGCTTCGAGCTCCTCACTCTCATCGCCCGCATGAGCTCCCACTACGCTCACACACGCACTTCTACGCCTCGGCTATGCTTCTAACATGCAGGTGCTCACGAGCTTTCAATGGACGGAGCGCACGCCGGAGCCTTCTTCGTCAACTCCACTCTCGACGCCCGAGCTTCGATGACCGACGCCAGAGCCTCCTGGGCCTACCCCGAGTTCCCCGCTTCATCGACGACCATTACTTGGGCTCGGGGGAGGCCTGTCGTGATCAAGGAGTGGCGGAGCTTGGAGCTTCTCGCCGGAGCTCGAACTCCGTCGCCAGCAGTCGAAGAAGGAGAACGTACAGGCACCGTTGGATGATCCCTCCAGGCTTTCATCCAACGGCTGAGGGGCAGCCACGTCGCCTACAGCGGAGCCCATCCAAGCCATCGGATTCTTTTGATCTGATGGCTCATATTCAGCCACGCGTCGTCACCAGAGCTCCAGCCCGAGCCTCCGTCTCCGAACCTACAGGCTTGGATCCGCCGAGCCTTGTCCGAGCCTGCAGAGTGCAGCCAAGCCTACGCCCGAGCCACGCCGAAGCAACCCGGGCCTCCTCCGAACCTCCGGTCTACCCGAACCTGGGGAAGCGCGTGCCTGGCACGTGCTTCTTGGGTAATTTGCAAGGAAGCCCATCCGACTTCTTCAATTTGCAAACAGGTCCCGATCACGTGCAGCGGGCGTGCACAGTGGGTATTTTACAGGGAAGGTCCATCTACTTTACGTATTTACATTTTAGTCCCTCCCTGGACCTGTTTGTAGTTATCTTTTCATGTTTTTATTGCATTTATGCCCCTGTCTTCTTTTATGCATATCTTGAGCTACATAGCTCCAATCGAGTTGATTTCAGTTTCATTTTGAAGCTCTTCTCATCCTCTTCATTATGGCATGCTTAATTTTCAGATTTGACACTATGAACCGTGATGTATTATTTTATTATCTAAGTGTCTTGATTTCTTCATTTATCATGCCCACTTGCTTCATATTAGTAGAGGCTTCTTTATTTCAACTCGGATTGACTCGTGATTTTCTTATGGCTCAAGTTACTATTATTTTGGGCATATCATTCACTTTGCATGGCATCTATTTGCATGATAAAAAATGTTTAAATAAAAATGCATGTTTATTTTAATTGCATTGTCATGTTGTTGCTTTGACCTATATACCTTGAACTCAACACCTAATTGAATACACTTAAATCCGATAAATAAGAGAGAGGCTCGTGTCCCTGAGTTCGACCTTGGTATCTTGCCAAGTAAATATAAATCTTCGATCACCTCATTTCGATTTATGGCATATCTTTAAATGAGGTGATCGCTTTGACGACCGAAATCGGCCCGACTACGATGATGATTCCATGTGCTAAAAACACATTATTAAAGGGCCGATTTCGCGCTTCGTCAAATGGCGCCGTTGCCGGGGACACGGCTCATTTCTTTTATTTTTTGGATTTTTGCGTGTTTAATTTAGTGTTTCTTTTTATAGGTCAAATGATCATATATTTTGCATCTAAAATTTTTTCCTCCTTATTTGATATCTAACTATTGCTTTTGTGGCAGGGCCCTTGATGGATCAAGGAGGCGAGGAGCAGGATACTCCCCGCTGCGAGGAGCCGCAGAGCATGCTTGGAGTCGATAAGAAAGAAAAGAAAAAAAATGTGTCGCATTTATTTTTTATTATAATAAACTCGTCTTTTACAGCGGTCTTCGATCGAAGACTCGCGATTGTAATCGGACGAATGTGGTTGTGTGGGGATCGTCCCCACTTGAGTGTCGACCTAGGACTAGGCACGCGGCTCTCCGAGCTCATTTTATTTTTTTATCTTATGTGCTTGATCGTAGGTTAGGTCACACTTTAAATCAGAGACGCACATAATCTCGCCTCACTTAGCCAAACTTAAATGGATATCATTTCCCGCTAATAGATGCATGATTAGGTGCGGTTTTATTCGACTTGCATACATTGATTTTGGTTTTCAAAATAGCCCCAGTTTTTCACGTGTTTTATCGTCAAATCACTGCATGATTTCTCGCTTAGCCTAGATCGCGTTTTTCTTCATCGTATACATGTTTTTCTCGGCTTTCATTTTTCTAGATTGATCACCTAGGATAAATGGAAAATGGAATGAACGGTAGACGGTGATTTTCTGATTGATGTGCTAACCATAATTCAGTGATAACCTAAAATAAAATTGGGACTGTTAATTGCAAGTCAACCAAAAATGGAGTAAAATTCGATTTTGGGAGAGCAATACCCTCGCTTACGCAATGATTTTCACTTCACATCTTTTCTTTGCGTAAAAATCAAATGTTTTATCACCAATAAAATAGACAAGATAATAAACCAACTTGGTTGGTTTCACGTGTGAGTTGGTGAAACTAAGGGTTTGCTTGCTTGATTGAGCCTTGTTTGTTGTGACACACGCCCCAAAACCAAAGACACTCCATTTCATCTTCGAAGATTCAACCGCTCACTTGTATATTCATCCCTCTTCTTTGTTCACCTTGGGTCTCTTCCAACATCAATCTCCATTTTTATACTTAGGCTAATCTCAGCCTAAGTATAGGGGGGACCCAAGTCCCTGTGATTTCTCTACTCATCTTTTCTTGCCTTTATACTTAGGTTATTTCTAACCTAAGTATAGGGGGAGCCCCTCTTAGCTCCCGTATATTCTTCTATATTTAAATGGACCTATGTACTTGTAACATCTAGTGCTATGAGGACATAGCAAAGTTTAAGTATAGGGGGGTATACCGTATATACCGTATATTTACTTTAGCTATAATCTGAAAAATTTGAAAAATTAAAAACTTTTTGGCTAAGGTAAAAATTCATTGGACTAAGAGAACTCAAAGGATTTTCGCGGTTTTTCGATATTATGTTACACTATTTTATAGAAATATTTTCGAAAATGATTTTTGAAAATGTTTTGAAAATTTTCATTTTGTGTGACATGGGTTTTGAAAAATCGCCATCTCTTTTCAAGGAAAGTTGAGTCTAACTTGTGTTTTAACTCTCTTATTAAAATCCATAAAAATCAGAAAGCCGCTAAAAACCTTTAGGAGCTATTAGTGACTACTAAGCCCAATTAAGAAAGCCGCGTTCAGTGAGGGTTCGCCCTTAGCAGATTCGATGGTTTAGAGGACATCGCGTAAGGCCCCGTCCTCAAGCAACGGGCTTCGGCCTGTACTTACATCCATACTGGCTGAATTGTAGCTACTTAATTGAGTTTAGGCAGTTGTTATATCTCTTGAAGTTCAAAAAAAAAAGTGTCTTGTTTTTGAATGAAGAAGTTGGATTAGTCCTCTACATTTTCACTTTCACCCGGGATCTGATTTGGTCAAGAAGACTTAGCTTTTAGAAGTCTTTGAGATTTTTAGGTTAACCAGCCTTAGCCATCAGGGTCTTAGACTTAATCATCCACATTCTCCTAAGTTTCTAGATTTGCATGCTATATTCCATGCTTAATCTCAGACATAAAGAATATGATCAGCACATCACATACACGACTGCGGTTTTTGATGAGATGAGTTGATTTTTCACCTGAGGGATTGGGATGAGGAAGTCGAATTTGGATTTGATCTAATGATGCTCGAGGATGGGATAAAATCTTTGGAGGCTTCAGGAAACCTGAGTGTCAGCAATATTAGCCAGTATGAGAACTTGATTCTTATACTAATCTCTTGACATTAACCTAAGTGCCTGGGTGTGAAAAATAAATAAAAAAATTGTTGATCAGTGTGCGCCAACTCTTGGTAAAAGCAGTGGAGCTAGCCACAAATTATACAAGTCAATGAAATTCAAAGAAAAGCTCTCATTCCACAAAGTTACATATCAAAGAGCTTCCACCAAAGGCGAGCGCTCCCAAAATTTTTCAAAGTGTCCACTTGGACCACCGCTATTAGGACCAGGAGTCGGGCTTGCACCAAAAAAGGCTCTGCATCGTAAATGCTACAAGTCTGGGTGTCGAAGGTACGATAGGTACTCAAAAGAGAAACACCCCGGTGTACTCCCAGGAAAACAAGTGCAGACGGCTCCAACTTCTCTTGACGGACACACTGATCTACACCAAAAAAATGTGTTGCGTAAAATGGCACTAGAGAGAATCCTTGTTCCAATGAGAGGGAGAGAAGAATTGACACAATCCCATGCCCTCCATTTTCTGGCCTGCCATTCACATTTTCTAAGTCTGACAAACTAAAGAGACGGTGGACTGAATGCAAGATTTGATTTATTCCCTAGTGCTGAGGATTAGGTCCTTAGGAGATTTTCTCGGACCAAGATTTTGGGTGACAACTTGACTCTACTCTCGAAATTGCAGTCAACACTAAACTTCATATCCTTTAGTTTATATGTACATCAGAGAGAGTCTAGAGAAATAGAGGAATTGGAAGCCTCTTGATTAAGGCTGGGTTGAACTCTAAAATTTTGGATCTCTGAAGCCGAGTTGACTTGATCAGATTGGATCCTGTATTCACATGCACAAGGGGGTTAATCCAACTTAGTCATTCTTTTTGATGCTCGAGGGCGAGCATAGTTTAAGTATAGGGGGGATGATGAACCTCAGTTTCATCATCTTTATTCTCCATAATTAACCCCCTTGCTTAAAAGTTTGTCAATAAATCCCTGTTAATATCTCATAATTAACAGAGTCCTAAATAAATTAAAAACCACAAAAAATGACAAAACAAAAATTCGTGGTATTTTTAGACTTAAAAATACCCTCAAAAATATTTCGGGCCCTTGTTTGATTTCATTTCCAGTTTTGGTCAACATGAAACTTGTAGATCTCTTCAAGATCTACAACTTTCATGTTTTGAGTTTTCTCAAATTCGGCCAATAGGGCCCTCAAAAATAAGAAAAACCCTTCTGAATAACCTGATTGGGCCACGTGACCCATTCTGGAAGCGCCACGTGGCCCGGCCTCTTTGTCTTATCCGCCACCGACCCTGGCCGTTGGATCTCGCTTCAGATCCAACGGCCCCGCTGCTTCCACGTATCTGCCTTCTCCCAGCCATTGATCATCTCCCGCTCTTCATCTACACCGCACGTCCCCGCCTCGCTCTTCATGCGCCACGTGGCACCTTCTGGTCCTTCCGATGGCATATTCACCCGGCCATCACAGCCATTATCTCCTGGGCCAATCTCATCCATCCGATCGATCCCTTGATTCCATCTGAGCCATCCTTTAGCGCCTCGACCTCGTCATGACACGTGGCCGCTCCATCTGCCCTCCGATCATGCCGCCCCAGATCTTATCCTGGCCGTCGCTCCGCGCCTTAGCCTCCACCGTTGGATCTCCAGATCCAACGGTCAGGAGACCGTCGTCAACCTCCAGCAGACCCCTTCTTCCCCACGATCTCCTCTCGCGCACCTCTCCCCCTTTCCATTTTCTCCACGACTCCAGAGCCCCTCACACCTAACCAAACACCTCCCGGTCTTCCCTCATCATCCTTCTCCCTCGCGCACACCTCCACGACCCATAACTCCCTTCCAGTCGTCCCATGATCGCCTCGCAAACCACGACACCACGATCATCTCCGCCGAGTCATCCCTTCAAATAAGCCACTTCCCCCACCTTTCGCCGTCGTCCACCTTTACGCGGGGAGAGGCCCAGCCCTCCTCCGCCTCCCTGTGACAGGGGGAGGCGTCGGATAGAGCGAAGACGACCTCAAATCCCCCGGTGAGACCCTCCGCCATTCACGGTGGAGTTGCGGCGCTCCGGCGACCGCTCGAGCTGCGTCGACCGGCTGGCGACGTCCAGCGAAGACCCGGTGCTCCATCTGAGCTCCAGCCCAAGCCTCCGCTCCGCCCGAACAAGGTAAGTACCTCTTCTTCTTCCTCTGTAATTTTCTTTAATTTCTTCGATTTTTCTCGGTCACTCCGGCCGTTTTTACCCTCCATCGTTCCTCCCAAAAGCTCCGCCACACTTCCCCCTTCATCGCGACACCCTCCGCTCGCCGTCTCCTTCTTCCATACCTCCCGTCACCTTCGACCCACCTCCTCCGCCCTCACGGCGGAGGAGCTTCGAGCTCCTCACTCTCATCGCCCGCATGAGCTCCCACTACGCTCACACACGCACTTCTAC
Source organism: Ottelia alismoides (assembly GCA_037367405.1). Classification (NCBI taxonomy): domain Eukaryota; kingdom Viridiplantae; phylum Streptophyta; class Magnoliopsida; order Alismatales; family Hydrocharitaceae; genus Ottelia; species Ottelia alismoides. The sequence goes on from JAZKJV010008884.1 coordinate 32,343, forward strand.
GCCTCGGCTATGCTTCTAACATGCAGGTGCTCACGAGCTTTCAATGGACGGAGCGCACGCCGGAGCCTTCTTCGTCAACTCCACTCTCGACGCCCGAGCTTCGATGACCGACGCCAGAGCCTCCTGGGCCTACCCCGAGTTCCCCGCTTCATCGACGACCATTACTTGGGCTCGGGGGAGGCCTGTCGTGATCAAGAAGGAGTGGCGGAGCTTGGAGCTTCTCGCCGGAGCTCGAACTCCGCCGCCAGCAGTCGAAGAAGGAGAACGTACAGGCACCGTTGGATGATCCCTCCAGGCTTTCATCCAACGGCTGAGGGGCAGCCACGTCGCCTACAGCGGAGCCCATCCAAGCCATCGGATTCTTTTGATCTGATGGCTCATATTCAGCCACGCGTCGTCACCAGAGCTCCAGCCCGAGCCTCCGTCTCCGAACCTACAGGCTTGGATCCGCCGAGCCTTGTCCGAGCCTGCAGAGTGCAGCCAAGCCTACGCCCGAGCCACGCCGAAGCAACCCGGGCCTCCTCCGAACCTCCGGTCTACCCGAACCTGGGGAAGCGCGTGCCTGGCACGTGCTTCTTGGGTAATTTGCAAGGAAGCCCATCCGACTTCTTCAATTTGCAAACAGGTCCCGATCACGTGCAGCGGGCGTGCACAGTGGGTATTTTACAGGGAAGGTCCATCTACTTTACGTATTTACATTTTAGTCCCTCCCTGGACCTGTTTGTAGTTATCTTTTCATGTTTTTATTGCATTTATGCCCCTGTCTTCTTTTATGCATATCTTGAGCTACATAGCTCCAATCGAGTTGATTTCAGTTTCATTTTGAAGCTCTTCTCATCCTCTTCATTATGGCATGCTTAAATTTCAGATTTGACACTATGAACCGTGATGTATTATTTTATTATCTAAGTGTCTTGATTTCTTCATTTATCATGCCCACTTGCTTCATATTAGTAGAGGCTTCTTTATTTCAACTCGGATTGACTCGTGATTTTCTTATGGCTCAAGTTACTATTATTTTGGGCATATCATTCACTTTGCATGGCATCTATTTGCATGATAAAAAATGTTTAAATAAAAATGCATGTTTATTTTAATTGCATTGTCATGTTGTTGCTTTGACCTATATACCTTGAACTCAACACCTAATTGAATACACTTAAATCCGATAAATAAGAGAGAGGCTCGTGTCCCTGAGTTCGACCTTGGTATCTTGCCAAGTAAATATAAATCTTCGATCACCTCATTTCGATTTATGGCATATCTTTAAATGAGGTGATCGCTTTGACGACCGAAATCGGCCCGACTACGATGATGATTCCATGTGCTAAAAACACATTATTAAAGGGCCGATTTCGCGCTTCGTCAAAACGTCTGTTTGTTTTCCGTAGAAGGTACTTTCTACGTAGAATGTGATCATTCGGAGTGAGAGATTCTATGCAGAGGTTGTAATGGAACACGCCATTGTCCTTAGGGACTCGTACTCTTTGTAATTTTGATACGTAAACTTGTGGATTCAAAAGTTAGTGGGTCCTCATCTTTATGACTACGCATTCTTTTTCCGTTTAAAAAAAGTACTTGCTACAAGGTCATCAAATATTGCAAAATCAATGGAAGATTTCCCATCTTCATTTCTATAGCTTCAACCACGACCACTGTGTACAATAAAGAAGTCAAGACATCTTTTGTCGCATGAGATTGAAGGAGAATCTTTCTATCGAAGTTGACTTGAAAAGTTCGTCTTGTTGAGGTTGCCAGATCTAAGGAAGGTATGTTTCTTTGCCTAAAAGCTATATTATAGGTATTCCCAGGGAGACTGGGAAATTGGAGTGTGAACCTGTTTCTACACTTACTGAAGTTGGTCAAAAACTAAATATCAAATATGGCATAACACTTGAAGAGGAGTCCGACAAATTGTGCTGAAGGCTTGCTTGGAATTGGAAGCTTGTCCACTCACCTTGACCGAAGCCAACATTACTATGTTGTGAACGTAGTGATAGTTCACGTATGGTTTCACTGATGTTCATGTCTAAGTTACCGAGCTTATGCTTTGTTCTGATTCAGATTGGGCTAGTTAGCACTAAAAGAATAGGCCTACAAGGTACTCACGATGGGTCATGTGGGGTTCAGGGGAGATAGGACCAAGGACTGCATTTTGGTTTGGACGCTGAGGGCACTTCTGAAGATAAAGGTCTTCCTTTGACTCCACATACTGGGTCGGGTGCTTACCAAGGCGAGAGGAGCTTTCCTCATCCAGGGGGTGATATCGGGTGCTCTGTGTAATGCTGATGTTGAAAATCTTGACCACCTTCTCTATTTTTGTGAGCGGGTCCGAGAGGTTTGGGTGATGTGGAAAAATGTGAAGAGAAAGTTATATTCCTCGTAGCCCTAGAGCTCTCTTATATAGGAGAAAAGCTATAGGAAAAATTACATAAAGACGACTACAAGAATAGAAAAATATAAATACAGACAGAGACATATAATTATCTCAACACTCCCCCTCAAGCTGGAGCATATATATCTATCATGCTCATCTTGGAACAACAATGGTGAAAATCTGTAGCATCCGGTTTCCAATCAAACCCGAAGTCGTCCGATTTTGGGTCTAATAAACCCAAAATCGTTATCGGTCAATACTAAACAACCTAAAACGACCAAGTAATAATGAACTAAAAGTCGTTCGGGCAAAATCGACCAAAAATCGGTCGCTTCGTAATGCGCGCCGCGAAAAGCCGCGACGCAAATTCGGAAACCGCGAAATGAACCGAGACCATCACTAGATCCGATTCGATGATACAAGATCAACAGAATCGACCGTTCGTCAATCGGAGGTCGTTTGATATTTTTAAATCGTAAAATTTAACCTTAAACAAAAACCGTATCCGAAAATTTCGGAGGTTCAAAACCCAACCGGAAGTATAGCGATATTATACTCATATTGACCGTCATTTTGAGACGATCAATTCGAGATATGGTGCGTCAAAATCCGAGACCCGAGGCGCAAATGCGAGCAACTTTAAGTATGTAAAACAAGTAGAAATTATTTTTTTAAAAAAAAAATAATAATAATAAATTAATTTGTTTCTGCTACAGTAAACATACTGTCGTTAGCAGACTTTGCCCATTACAGTTTTTGTTTAAAAAAAAAAAATAAATATCCTGATATTCAGCAGGCTGATGTCAGCCTGCTGATGTCATGGCTGACATCGTGATGAGGAAGTTTCCTCCCATCTTCCTCTTTTGTCTCTTTATCTTTTATATATCCAACCCTCCACTTTCCCTTCCTATTTCCAGCCGAAGGATTCCCCTTTTATCCATCTTCTCTCCCAAATTTCCCTCCATCTCTCTCTCGATTTCCCAAGCCTCCAGCAATTGGACTCCAATTCTCCCTTCTGTCTTCAAAATTTCTGCAACAGCAACTATTGTTGCTGATCAGCAACTATTCAAGCTCTTCCATGCAAGAATTTTCTTCAAATTTGAAGAAATAGGTACACCCTAAAACTACTTCTTGCTGTCACATATGAAATCTATTCCCTTCTTCCTCCTATTAATCATGCAACTACTGCTTCTAATCTCTTGCAGTTGTCCTTGAAGCTGCTGGAGCTTCTCATATTTCTCCTGGGAGAGCAGCTGGAACTCCTGCCAAGGACATCTACTGCTGCAACTGTTGCATTCTTGAAGGCCATCACTCTTGTTGTTGCTTTGCAGTAATTTTAGCTACTGCAGGAGCCTCTCCGAAGATCCCACTGCATGCATAGGATCTCTTCAAAATTTTGAGATCCAAGGTACAATCCCTAGCCCATCTTTTTGCTGCCATGCATGTATATTAAACTTGATATTTTGTACATTCAACCCCCATCTTTGTTGGCATATGTGATACCATAAAATCCCAAGATAAAAGGTTAAAATTGATGACAAGTTGCATGTATGTTCCATCCTTATATTTGGGATTTGATCTTGCTTAAAATTGGGTTTTTAATATCAAATCTAAGATCTGATCCTTGTATATATATATACACATATATATATGGTTATATATGTATAAGTAATAATTCTGTTCTCTGCTATGATCCGATATTAAACTGTAATTGAATTGCTATAAAAAAAAATTAAACAGTATGCTCTGCTCAAATTTATATCTCTAAGTTTCCTATATATGTAAGTTTCTGATTAGATTTGTGAGTCATTAATGTAAAAATTTCTGATGTAAATTTCAAAAGTTCCTGATGTCAAATTCTAAGCTCCTGTTGTTAAGTTATAAGCTTATGATCATATTATGGGAATAGTTAAATGTTGGGTGTTTGTACGAGAGTTTCTACTATAAAAAAAAACATAATAATAAATAAAATTTAATAAATGATCAGTATTTACCTCCTGATAAATAAAAAAAAAAATCAATCAAAATTCTGTATTATTGTTTGGTGATTCCTTCATGAGATATTATCAAATTATATCATTGTCAGAACTTATGCACCTCGATAACTTGGTCATCAGAGATCCTCAGCACTCCGTTTATAAAAAAAAAAAAAAATCATTCTTATTGTATGCTGGATTAATTTTGGAATATCATCTCGGTTAAAACTCTCGAACCCCCTCGAGTAATAGTTTCTTTTCCAACAAATTTAAGTGCAACATTACTTTAGTAGAGTTAAAACCAAGATCATGAATTAAAAAGCAAATATTGGTTATAAAAAAAAGAGGGTTCAGATAGACTTCTTAAATGCACCACTTGAAAGTTTCCCTATATCATGCTTATAGCATCTGCAATATATTTTCAAAAATCACCAATATCTTGTGTCTACAGCATGGTATATATCTAATGAATCATTTTTGACCTTACGAATTTTAAGAAGAGCATGGTATGGAGGGTGCATAAACTTGACTATAAATCTAAGATCGATGTCATTAGAATCTAGGAAACTCGATGCTTGGTCAGATCAAGAAATTTAAGTGACATACATTACCGTGAAATCTATGAGAATGTTGGTTGATAATGAATCAGTAATGATAATGATTAAGCCGGTCATTGTGATCTTTACACATGATCGTGCGAGGGCGCGGTGACCCTCAACTGGGCGGGAGAATAGGAAGCCCAGTTAGGGCAGCGGCCGCCAAGTGCGCGGGTCTAGGATCCCAGTCCCTTTTCGGTTTTTACGCGAGCTCGCAGTGTTTTTACGCCCTCGTTGGGATCCTGACTTTAGACCAGTTCCGTTGACCCTGTCTTTTAGGATACCCAGGCGGGGGATCCTGGTTTTTCAGATTTTCGTACGAGCTCGTCCGCCCGTACTAGTCGGGCTGTTTTGCTAGAGCGACTTTTCTAGGGAGTCTCTCTCACCCGTCTCAGTGGCGTAGTTGGGGAGTAGACCTATCCCTCTATTGGACCGCGCTTCCAATTAGAGGGCGAGACGGAAGAGCCATTTGCAGGCTTCTTCACCGCTTGAGTTTACTTCGCCAAACAGACTTGGCGATTCTATATCTAGATCATCCATATCTACATCTACAACATCTGGAGTTATATCTGAAACATTGAAGTTGAGGAATTGAGAAGTTAAGATCAAAGACCATTCTCTCTACCCAAGAATTTAAATAAATTAATAGATCTATACAATCTCAACTTTTCCATTCTTTCACTAACCAACATGATCTCTAAGGAAAATGATATATGCATTCCCCCTCACACACTCATGATTATGCAACTGCTATCGGAATAATGTTACATATGGGAAATGCCGGGTTCAGGGGAAAGTCATTAGAAATGCAATACGAACATTTGAGATGCTTACAAGTAACCTGAAAAACCGTTTTCATTTGCAAGTAGAATTTAATCTTAATTTGAGTTGCTCTCGCCTTTCTGCTTGTTTCTTTTGTAAATAATAAATGCCCGTTATTTTATATAAGTTTTTGGGAGGTACCAGCAACCGCTGACGCCTTTTCTTCCTATTGTGTGTGGCAGGCAAACAGCCTGCAGTTTAGTAGCCGCTCAGTATATACATGCTTCCAGGAGATATAGTGTACACCCGACGGTATGATTTACTTCGTCTTAGTTTTTGTACAGATGATGATGTAAATGCTATCTCTTTTGTCACATTTTGGGATATATGTTGTAACATGTAATATGCTTGTACATGTTGTAAATGGATATGAATATTAATGAAAAGAAATTTTGGTGATGTCTGTCTCTTTTACTTGTGGTCATGAGTTGAGAATGAATGTCATATTCGCGAAAAAAAAAATTTTTCCTGCATTCTTACTACTTGTGCGATATAATTGTGAATGATATCTTGCGAATTGCGCGTAAACGGGTACCCGGATCCTGAGGGCTTCACAGTTTGGTATCAGAGCAGTGGTACCCCGATACGCACATTCGCAGTATTTCAATTCCGATCGCATTAAGTTCTCGAATAGCGACAGTCTTCCGACTTGTCGTGAGTTCGAGAAGGGAAATATGACATTCATATTCAATAACCACAGATGTCACCAATTTCATTAATTTTCATATTATATCCCAAGAAGAGAAAAGCATTATGATCAATATCTGTCTAGGGCATCCTTATGACTAATTATGGTTCTCATGCAGAGCCATGGCATCTCGACCAGGTCAGGATACTTCTGATCAGCTGGCACGCATACTGAGCGCACTTACTGATCTTCAGCAGCAGCAGGCTGCTATGAGAGGCCAGCAGGAGCAGATATTGGCCCAGCAGACCGAGATTGCTGACAGGCAGACGGACATAGAGATGAGATTTGAGGATCTGTCAGATTTCACGTACCATCCATCTCAGGATGGGATACGACAGGACCAGCACCAGTCCGTTGAGGTGGAGCAGCCTCATCCTGATGATCCACTAGAGGACATTCCAGAGCATGGAGCTGAGGAGGATGCAGACTTAGGCAGGGAGCAGGACCCTGTTGACTTTGCTGACGAGGATACACACGAGTTTGCAGCCATTCACAGGCACCAGTCAGTCTTCACTTCCTATCAGCGGGCCAACATACCCTTGTTCGAGGGCACAGGTCCACCAGATGACGCTGAGCAGTGGCTGATGAGAGTAATGAAAGTGCTCAGGGCGATTAATGCGCCACGAAACACGTGGCTATCTTTCGTAGAGTACTCACTGATAGACTTCGCCGAGCGATGGTGGGAGGCCGTAGTGTCCGAGTTAGGCCGAGAGCCTACTTGGAACGATTTCGAGACGAAGTTCCGAGCCCACTTCTTTTCTGCGAAGTGGAAGGAGTCCCAGCGCCGATTGTTTGCAGAGCTTCGTCAGGGACAGATGACCGCCAGAGATTATTTCATCCGATACACAGAGCTGTCACGACATACACGAGCAGCTGGCGCATTTCCAGAGGAGAATCTGGAGAAGTTCATTGGCGGCATGCGAGAGGAGGTGCAGGAGAAGCTGGCTGGACTGCATATCACTTCTATCTCCGAGGCTACCGATGCTGCGGAGAAGTTCGAGGACATCAGGGGGAGACGTTTCGGGAGCTCGTCTGGAGCAGCGCCTAGACCGCGGCGATATTTTGGGCCGATACGTCGACCGTTCCAGCAGCAGAGGTCAGCCAGACGGTTCCGACCTACAGGTTCGACATTCTCTGGCAGTGCTCGCTCTTCTCCATCGACTACTCTAGGAGGAGCACTTGCCGGACGAGGTACAGAGTCCGCTCGACCATCTGGGTCGCAGCGAGCAGATAGACCACCTGCAGGACCAGCTCGGAGCACGGACACAGCTACTCCCTCTACTCGACCAGTCCGGTGCTACCGATGTCACGAGTGGGGACATTACCGTGCACAGTGCCCACAGGCTTCTGGCGAGCCTCAGCCACAGCCTCAGACACAGCGTTCAGGGAGTTTCCGTGGCAGGAACTCCAACTTTAGGCGGCAGCAGCAGAGACAGACGCAGAGTGTGGCAGGTTCTAGTGCTGCATCAGCCAGGCAGGGACAGTTACATGCCGTTACTGAGGAGCAGGCACGTTCAGCGGCTACTGTAGTGAAAGGTATGGTCTCAGTCTTGGGCCGACCTTTCCATGTTTTATTTGATTCCGGCGCGACACACTCTTTCCTTGCTTCGAGGTTGCTTGTTTCTTTAGATAGAGTTGCAGAGACGCTATCGTCTCCATATCACATCCGAGGGCCAGGTAGCCAGTTATTTGTTATATCTCTGATAGTCAGGCACTTGCCCATACTGATAGGAGGTCATGAGATGACCGCAGATTGCCTACTTCTGCAGCTTGATGAGTTCGACTTGATATTGGGCATGGATTGGCTATCCACTCACCATGCACTTGTTGATTGCTTTAGGAAGACGGTTGTCTTCAGGATTACAGGTCTACCAGAGTTCACCTTTGAGGGTACTACACATGACTCCACCATGGAGTACATTTCAGTGTTGCGAGCCCAGCGACTTGTTGATCAGGGTTGTGATTCTTACCTTGCTTTTGTTCGAGAGGTGTCTGATCAGGAGCCGATGATACAGGACATCCGAGTAGTCTCAGAATACCCTGACGTATTTCCTGATGAGCTACCAGGGCTACCTCCTGAGAGAGAGATTGAGTTCGAGATCACATTGTTGCCAGATGCACAGCCGATCTCGATGGCACCATATCGCATGGCACCAGCCGAGTTGAGGGAGCTGAAGGTGCAGTTGCAGGAGTTGCTTGACTTGGGATTCGTGAGGCCGAGCACTTCACCTTGGGGTGCTCCGGTTCTATTTGTCAAGAAGAAGGATGGATCCATGAGACTATGCATCGATTACAGGCAGCTGAACAAGAGAACGGTGAAAAACCGTTATCCTTTGCCGCGCATCGATGATTTGTTTGACCAGCTCCAGGGATCTTCGGTTTTCTCGAAGATCGATCTTCGCTCAGGCTACCATCAGCTGAGGATTCGCGAGTCGGATATTCCGAAGACAGCCTTCAGGACTCGCTATGGACACTACGAGTTTGTGGTGATGCCGTTTGGGCTCACCAATGCACCTGCGGCTTTCATGGATATGATGAACCGTACCTTCCGTCCATACTTGGACAAGTTTGTAGTGGTGTTCATCGATGATGTGCTCATCTATTCACGGAATGAAGAGGATCATGCTAATAATCTGCGGATCGTCTTAGACACATTACGAGAGCACAAGCTATATGCCAAGTTGAGCAAGTGTGAGTTCTGGTTATCCCAGGTCTCATTTCTCGGGCATATCATTTCTGGAGCAGGCATTGCGGTTGATCCCGCGAAGATTGATGCAGTTATGTCTTGGGAGCAGCCCAAGACAGTCACTCAGATTCGGAGCTTCCTCGGATTAGCGGGCTATTACAGACGCTTTGTCAGCGGATTTTCACGCATTGTTCGTCCTCTGACACGACTGACGCAGAAGGGAGTTCCATTCATTTGGGACGATTCATGTGAGCAGGCCTTCCAGATACTGAAGGAGAGGTTGACCACAGCGCCTATTCTTGCTCTTCCTTCAGGCACTCAGGACTATGCAGTCTACACGGATGCATCTGGAGAAGGTCTCGGAGCAGTGTTGATGCAGAGAGGACAGGTGATTGCTTACGCATCACGACAGTTGAGACCGCACGAGCGGAACTACCCCACACATGACTTGGAGTTGGCGGCAGTTGTCTTCGCTTTGAAGATCTGGCGCCACTATCTATATGGGGTGAACTTCGAGATTTTCACAGACCACAAGAGTCTGAAGTACATCTTTGATCAGAAGGAGCTGAACATGAGGCAGCGCAGATGGCTCGAGCTGTTGAAGGATTATGATTGCACGATCTCTTACCATCCCGGTAAGGGAAACGTGGTGGCTGATGCACTTAGCAGGAGAGCACATGCAGAGGGTACGGCGAACTGGCTATACACGTGGGATACACTTGCAGCATTGAGTGATTGGCATCCTCAGGAGAGCACATCCATTTCTACCGCCGTACCTCCACGATACAGCAGTCTTTGGGATCGTATTGTAGAAGGCCAGAAGACCGATCCTTGGATTCATGATAGATACATGCGCGCCGTCAAGGACGAATTTGATGACTTTGTTGTGATGGAGTCTATTTTATGGAAGGCAGGACGGGTCGTTGTACCCCATGACGAGCAGCTTCGCAGAGACATTCTCGACGAGGCACACAGTTCACGGTTATCTATCCATCCAGGCAGTACGAAGATGTACCGTGATCTGCGTCGACATTTCTGGTGGGATGGGATGAAGCGCGATGTGGCGCTACATGTTAGCAGATGTATGACCTGTCAGATGGTCAAGGCCGAGCACAGGAGACCGCCAGGATTACTGCAGTCTCTCCCCATTCCCGAGTGGAAATGGGAGAGCATTTCTATGGATTTTGTCACAGGATTGCCGAAGACGCCAGGTGGCCATGATTCTATATGGGTCGTTGTTGATAGGTTGACCAAGTCAGCCCATTTCATACCTGTCCACACGACTTATACTCCATCCAGATTAGCCAAGCTCTATGTGCAGAACATTATCAGGCTGCATGGTATACCACGAGAGGTGGTGTCTGACAGGGATTCGAGATTTACATCTCATTATTGGCATCAGTTCATGTCAGCACTACAGACAGAGCTGAAGATGAGTTCTGCTTATCATCCGCAGACAGACGGGCAGAGTGAGCGCACCATTCAGACGCTTGAGGATCTACTCCGCGCATGCACTTTGGAGTGGAAAGGGTCCTGGAAGGACCATTTGCCCTTGGTGGAATTCACGTACAACAACAGCTATCACTCCAGTATTGGCATGGCACCATTCGAGGCCCTATACGGGCGGAGATGCCTCACACCTCTTAGTTGGCGTGAGGTAGGTGATCATGCTTTATATTCCGTGGATCTCTTGGAGGAGACTGCGAGAGCTGTTGATCTTGTGAGGCGGAAGCTTCTGACGGCACAAAGCCGCCAGAAGAGCTATGCGGATCGTCGAAGGAGAGACTTAGAGTTCCAGGTAATCTAATTATTTCTTCTTCATCTATGACATATATAAATATGTCCAAATTATTCTCATATTAATGACACTCCTATCGATTATAGGTTGGAGATTGGGTATTTTTGCGAGTATCTCCCATGAAGGGAGTGCAGAGATTCGGTGTTCGTGGCAAGTTGGCGCCGCGATATGTTGGACCTTTTGAGATTCTGGCTAGAGTGGGGAAAGTGGCATACCGAGTAGCCCTTCCTCCACATCTTTCAGCTATTCATGATGTTTTCCACATATCCAATCTGAGAAAGTATGTCCACGACCCTCGGCACGTCATCAGTTACGAGAATCTTGACGTAGAGCCGGATCTGACTTATGAGGAGAAGCCAGTTCAGATACTTGACCGTGCTGTGAAGAAGCTTCGCAGCAAAGAGATTTCATTGGTTAAGGTTTTGTGGCACCGACACGGCGTCAAGGAAGCGACATGGGAGACTGAAGCCGACATGCGGGCACGATACCCGCAGCTATTCTGATGTAATCAACACAACAAGCTTTTGTAATTAGAAACATTATAAATATATGACTTGTTTTCTCTTTGAGATTTTTATGGGTTCAAAACCCTTTGAGGTTTTTATGGACATATGAAATTCCAACCAGACACCTAATAGCCTTAACTAGAGTCTCGAGGACGAGACTCCCTTTGAGGTTTTTATATTTGTAGCATCCGGTTTCCAATCAAACCCGAAGTCGTCCGATTTTGGGTCTAATAAACCCAAAATCGTTATCGGTCAATACTAAACAACCTAAAACGACCAAGTAATAATGAACTAAAAGTCGTTCGGGCAAAATCGACCAAAAATCGGTCGCTTCGTAATGCGCGCCGCGAAAAGCCGCGACGCAAATTCGGAAACCGCGAAATGAACCGAGACCATCACTAGATCCGATTCGATGATACAAGATCAACAGAATCGACCGTTCGTCAATCGGAGGTCGTTTGATATTTTTAAATCGTAAAATTTAACCTTAAACAAAAACCGTATCCGAAAATTTCGGAGGTTCAAAACCCAACCGGAAGTATAGCGATATTATACTCATATTGACCGTCATTTTGAGACGATCAATTCGAGATATGGTGCGTCAAAATCCGAGACCCGAGGCGCAAATGCGAGCAACTTTAAGTATGTAAAACAAGTAGAAATTATTTTTTAAAAAAATAATAATAATAATAAATTAATTTGTTTCTGCTACAGTAAACATACTGTCGTTAGCAGACTTTGCCCATTACAGTTTTTGTTTTAAAAAAAAAATAAATATCCTGATATTCAGCAGGCTGATGTCAGCCTGCTGATGTCATGGCTGACATCGTGATGAGGAAGTTTCCTCCCATCTTCCTCTTTTGTCTCTTTATCTTTTATATATCCAACCCTCCACTTTCCCTTCCTATTTCCAGCCGAAGGATTCCCCTTTTATCCATCTTCTCTCCCAAATTTCCCTCCATCTCTCTCTCGATTTCCCAAGCCTCCAGCAATTGGACTCCAATTCTCCCTTCTGTCTTCAAAATTTCTGCAACAGCAACTATTGTTGCTGATCAGCAACTATTCAAGCTCTTCCATGCAAGAATTTTCTTCAAATTTGAAGAAATAGGTACACCCTAAAACTACCTCTTGCTGTCACATATGAAATCTATTCCCTTCTTCCTCCTATTAATCATGCAACTACTGCTTCTAATCTCTTGCAGTTGTCCTTGAAGCTGCTGGAGCTTCTCATATTTCTCCTGGGAGAGCAGCTGGAACTCCTGCCAAGGACATCTACTGCTGCAACTGTTGCATTCTTGAAGGCCATCACTCTTGTTGTTGCTTTGCAGTAATTTTAGCTACTGCAGGAGCCTCTCCGAAGATCCCACTGCATGCATAGGATCTCTTCAAAATTTTGAGATCCAAGGTACAATCCCTAGCCCATCTTTTTGCTGCCATGCATGTATATTAAACTTGATATTTTGTACATTCAACCCCCATCTTTGTTGGCATATGTGATACCATAAAATCCCAAGATAAAAGGTTAAAATTGATGACAAGTTGCATGTATGTTCCATCCTTATATTTGGGATTTGATCTTGCTTAAAATTGGGTTTTTAATATCAAATCTAAGATCTGATCCTTGTATATATATATACACATATATATATGGTTATATATGTATAAGTAATAATTCTGTTCTCTGCTATGATCCGATATTAAACTGTAATTGAATTGCTATAAAAAAAAATTAAACAGTATGCTCTGCTCAAATTTATATCTCTAAGTTTCCTATATATGTAAGTTTCTGATTAGATTTGTGAGTCATTAATGTAAAAATTTCTGATGTAAATTTCAAAAGTTCCTGATGTCAAATTCTAAGCTCCTGTTGTTAAGTTATAAGCTTATGATCATATTATGGGAATAGTTAAATGTTGGGTGTTTGTACGAGAGTTTCTACTATAAAAAAAACATAATAATAAATAAAATTTAATAAATGATCAGTATTTACCTCCTGATAAATAAAAAAAAATCAATCAAAATTCTGTATTATTGTTTGGTGATTCCTTCATGAGATATTATCAAATTATATCATTGTCAGAACTTATGCACCTCGATAACTTGGTCATCAGAGATCCTCAGCACTCCGTTTATAAAAAAAAAAAAATCATTCTTATTGTATGCTGGATTAATTTTGGAATATCATCTCGGTTAAAACTCTCGAACCCCCTCGAGTAATAGTTTCTTTTCCAACAAATTTAAGTGCAACATTACTTTAGTAGAGTTAAAACCAAGATCATGAATTAAAAAGCAAATATTGGTTATAAAAAAAAGAGGGTTCAGATAGACTTCTTAAATGCACCACTTGAAAGTTTCCCTATATCATGCTTATAGCATCTGCAATATATTTTCAAAAATCACCAATATCTTGTGTCTACAGCATGGTATATATCTAATGAATCATTTTTGACCTTACGAATTTTAAGAAGAGCATGGTATGGAGGGTGCATAAACTTGACTATAAATCTAAGATCGATGTCATTAGAATCTAGGAAACTCGATGCTTGGTCAGATCAAGAAATTTAAGTGACATACATTACCGTGAAATCTATGAGAATGTTGGTTGATAATGAATCAGTAATGATAATGATTAAGCCGGTCATTGTGATCTTTACACATGATCGTGCGAGGGCGCGGTGACCCTCAACTGGGCGGGAGAATAGGAAGCCCAGTTAGGGCAGCGGCCGCCAAGTGCGCGGGTCTAGGATCCCAGTCCCTTTTCGGTTTTTACGCGAGCTCGCAGTGTTTTTACGCCCTCGTTGGGATCCTGACTTTAGACCAGTTCCGTTGACCCTGTCTTTTAGGATACCCAGGCGGGGGATCCTGGTTTTTCAGATTTTCGTACGAGCTCGTCCGCCCGTACTAGTCGGGCTGTTTTGCTAGAGCGACTTTTCTAGGGAGTCTCTCTCACCCGTCTCAGTGGCGTAGTTGGGGAGTAGACCTATCCCTCTATTGGACCGCGCTTCCAATTAGAGGGCGAGACGGAAGAGCCATTTGCAGGCTTCTTCACCGCTTGAGTTTACTTCGCCAAACAGACTTGGCGATTCTATATCTAGATCATCCATATCTACATCTACAACATCTGGAGTTATATCTGAAACATTGAAGTTGAGGATTGAGAAGTTAAGATCAAGACCATTCTCTCTACCCAAGAATTTAAATAAATTAATAGATCTATACAATCTCAACCTTTTCCATTCTTTCACTAACCAACATGATCTCTAAGGAAAATGATATATGCATTCCCCCTCACACACTCATGATTATGCAACTGCTATCGGAATAATGTTACATATGGGAAATGCCGGGTTCAGGGGAAAGTCATTAGAAATGCAATACGAACATTTGAGATGCTTACAAGTAACCTGAAAAACCGTTTTCATTTGCAAGTAGAATGTAATCTTAATTTGAGTTGCTCTCGCCTTTCTGCTTGTTTCTTTTGTAAATAATAAATGCCCGTTATTTTATATAAGTTTTTGGGAGGTACCAGCAACCGCTGACGCCTTTTCTTCCTATTGTGTGTGGCAGGCAAACAGCCGCAGTTAGTAGCCGCTCAGTATATACATGCTTCCAGGAGATATAGTGTACACCCGACGGTATGATTTACTTCGTCTTAGTTTTTGTACAGATGATGATGTAAATGCTATCTCTTTTGTCACATTTTGGGATATATGTTGTAACATGTAATATGCTTGTACATGTTGTAAATGGATATGAATATTAATGAAAAGAAATTTTGGTGATGTCTGTCTCTTTTACTTGTGGTCATGAGTTGAGAATGAATGTCATATTCGCGAAAAAAAAAAATTTTCCTGCATTCTTACTACTTGTGCGATATAATTGTGAATGATATCTTGCGAATTGCGCGTAACGGGTACCCGGATCTGAGGGCTTCACAAAATCCATTGCAAGAGCTTTGGTAAACATATCTGCAATCTGATTGCCTGAAGCAACATGAGAGGTGGAAATAAGCCCCTTTTGAATCAAATCACGGGTATAATGACAATCTACTTCGATATGCTTTGTTCTCTCATGGAAGGCTGGATTATTAGCTATGAATAGAGCAACTTGATTAGCACATTTGAGGTGCATTGGAAGAAGAACCTCAATAGATAGGCCAGTCAGGACGGACTTGACCCACATCATTTCTGTGCTCCCTTGGGCCATAGCCCTATAATGAACACAATGAAGCTTGAAGTAGACTTCCTGTCCTTGGGACACCCAGCAATAATCAGCATCTGCACACCCAATAACTGAGAGAGATATCTCTTCTGAAAAGAAGACCGATGCCTGAGGGGGATTTCAGATATTTCTAAATCATGCAAACTACATCCATATGAACCTGTCTAGGTTGCTCCATGATCTGGCTAACTCTGCTCACAACAAACGAAATGTCAGGCCTAATAATAATAACATATATCAGCTTCCCTACAAGCTCTCTGTACCGTCTCTTATCCACCTTCTCAGAGTCGTCATCATAGAGTCTAGCATTTGGATCCATTGGTGTAGTGACATGCCTGCATCCTGTCATACTGTCTCAACCAGAAGATCAGTAGCATACTTCCTTTGCGTCATAACCATACCGCGCTGATTGCATGCAAACTCCAAGCCAAGTAGCATAGTATGCCAAGGTCCTTTGTCACAAACTGTCATCCAAGGAAATCCTTAACTGCATGAATACCCTGTTCATCACTGCCAATAACAACAATATCATCCACGTAAACTAGAACAACAACAATACCTCTTTAAGTTCTCCAACAAAAAGAGAATGATATGCAGTAGATCTGAAAGCCATTCTGTTCAATCAACTCTGAGAGCTTCTGAAACCAAGCCCTCGGACTCTGCTTGAGGCCATATATGGCCTTATGAAGACGACACACCATACTGGACTCCCCCTTAGCAGCAAACCCTGGTGGCTGCTGTATGTAAACTTCCTCATGCAAATCTCCATACATGAATGCATTCTTCACATCTAACTGGAAAAACGGCCAGTCACGTACCATAACAACAACAATAAGAATCCACTACGTGGAGTGATGCACAACTGGAGAAAAAGTATCCTGATAGTCCACCCCATAGGTTTGCGTGAACCCACGAGCAACCAATCTGACCTTATATCTGTTGACAGTACCATCGGCCCGGTGTTTCACAGTAAACACCCACTTGCTGCCTACAATCGACACACCTGGAGGAGCATTCACAACACTCCACGCATGGCCTCAAATTCTGTTTTGGTCGATACCGAAATGGTGACCGAAACCGACATTAGGGCCTTGACTCCACGCACCTCGAGACTGTAAAGCCGCCATTTCCTCCTCCATCGCCATACACCATTGACTAATCTTCATCGCCTCCTGATAGGAACATGGTATCCACACCTGATAGTCCCTCAACAAACCTTTGGAAATCCTCAAAAAGCCAGTTCAATGAAACATGGGAAGCAAGGGATTGCATAGTGCATGCACGCTTCTGCTTCCGTATAGCAATGGGAAAATCCGAGTCTTCAGTACTCACAGAAGAATAGCATTCTGGACATCCTGCACCTCAAGTTGTACATGCAAATCACTAATGCCATTAGTAGGACTCAAATGCTCAGAACATACCTTGGGCGTGCTGGATGACTGAGGAGGCTCATGAGCACGAGGTTGACGCTGGTAAAATTGGGGAAAGAAAATAGGTGTGGAGGGTGGTGGAGGAGGTGGGATGAGGTGGTGGTGGTGGAGGAGGTGGTGGTGGTGATGATGAAGTTATAGTGGAGACCGGAGGTAAAGGCATATAGACCTCTTCCCCTTCCTCTTAAGAAGTGAGCTTGTCGCTTGTAGGAGAGAAGTACATAATAGATTCAAAAAAGGTGAGATCTGCACTAACATAGTACCTTCGTCGAACATGGTCGAAACAACGATATCCCTTTTGGGTCTTGGAGTACCCAACAACACACATTTGACAGCTCTAGGAGAGAGCTTGTCAAGACCGGGCGACAACTAATGAACAAAAGTCACTGAACCAAAGACACGGGGCATGAGTGAGAAAAGATCTTTCTCGGAAAACACAATCAAGAATGGGATCTTTTCCCCTAGAACCGAAGAGGGCGTACGATTTACCAGATAACCACATCCCCCCAGTACGAACGAGGAGAACGACTCTGAATCAAAAGGGTTCTGGTAACATCCAGAAGATGGCGGTGTTTTCTTCAACCACCACATTCCGTTGTGAAGTATACGCACAAGAAGTTTGATGAACAATACCATGAGATGCAAGAAATTGGCCAAGCTGAGTACTACAAAATTCCAAGGCATTGTCAGACCATATAAACTTGATTTTAGCTGAAAAATGTTCTTTATTTCATCAATAAAGGACTGAATGACAGGACCAACACCAGATTTATTTTTAAGAAGAAAGACCCATAACAACCTTGAAAACTCATCAACAACGACAAGATAAAATCTATGCCCCTGATGATCAGGGGGGCATGACTGGGACCCCAAATATCAAAAGAATCAGATCAAACAGACTATGACCACTCCGACCCTGACGACTCTGGAAAGTGGACCGATGATGCTATCCAAGCTGGCAGGCCTTGCACTGAAAGGTAAAGCAAGGAGAAATCTGTGGAAGAACATGACACAGCTTTTGTAGAGGAAGATGACCAAACCGAAGATGCCAAATATAAGGAGACACAGATCCAGTGCGAAGAGAAGAGGCAACAACATAAGGAGACTGAACCAGTCTGTAGAGACCTCCTTGCTCACGGCCTAGACCAACCACCTTGCCCGTTATAATATCCTAAAACACAAGAGCAGATGGATCAAAAATGGAACGACAATGTAAATTCTTGGTGATTTGACTAATAGATAGTAAATTCATTGAAAACTCAGGAGCATAAAGAACATTTTGAAGCCTCATTGCTGGGATTAACTGCACCCCCCCGACCAGTGATGGGGGAGTGTGTCCCATCAGCCATCACAACAGATCATCTGGGTTGGGTTGGACTGAAAACATTAAACCAACTTCTATCACCACAGAGATAGTGGGATGCACCAAAATCCATGATCCATTCTGGAATGTCTGCCCTGTAACGACTAGTAAAGGCATATGTTGTACCTGATGTAGATGCTGACGTAGTGGCAGCTACCTCTGAGGATCTTAAAGGAGAGTTGGTTGATCCAGAAGTAGGCATAATCTTCCCGAGTCTTGCCACAAGTTCGTCAAATTTCTGATCAGACGCAGTTGAAGAACTGTTAGCCTATTGAATTTGTTTTGCAACACGTGCTGAAGTTGGGAACCCATGCTTGGAATAGCATGTTTCATCGGAGTGGCCTGGTCTGTGACAATAAGTGCACGACTGACGAGGGGGCCGACTACCCCACCCCTGCCACGGCCACCTCGACCACGAAACTGTGCAGGGCCTCCTTTACCACAAGATGCTGCCATGGCTTAGGATGTCTGCGACGGTTGAGTACCACCAGAAGATATGGAGAACCTACTCAACCTGTGATATGCCTCCTCCATTGGATGTATTGTGGCATCGACAAGAATCTGTGCTCTAGCTACATCATACTCAGGGTCGAGAGCCGCTAAGAAGACTCCTGTCATCATCGAATCCCTATATGCCTTGAGTTGCTCTGGTGTGGCAGTCAAGGGAATGCAACCATGTAACTTCTCAAACATACCCCTTAGAAAAGTGTAAAGGGTATGAAGGACGACCATTCTGCTTCGATGTGAAGATGTCGTGCTGAAGCTGTAAAATCTTCGACTCGTTCTTCGTCGGAGAGTATGTGGCGGCGAGAATGTCCCACATAGCCTTAGCCGTGGGCTGACTCAGCATGTCATTAGCTATCTCCATGAACACTGTTTCGGAAAGCCATACACGTGCATATGCATCGTCTGCCTCCCATGAGGCGCTAACCTCAGTCTTGTCAACATGCTCCTCCTGTGGGAGGATATGCTTCTTGCCATTACATTGCATTAGATTGATGAATTGCACGACCCATAGTTCATAATTCGTTCCATCCATCTTCACAATGGGCGCTGGACTTTTGAATGCACCCAGGGATGGAATATCTCCTTTGTTGTCTGACATGATGACACCAATCTCTAAGACTGAGGTTGCAGACTGTAAGAATAACGTCTACACAAACATGTGGGAAGATGATTGTGGGTGTAGACTCATACCACAATCACCTCCATTCTGTGGTGATTACTCTGGGTGACTAGGGTTGTTTTTAGATAGTCATGCTGCCCCCTAGAAACCCAAGAGCAATAAGCCCTAGGCAACAGGAAGCAGTCTGAGGAGGCAACAGCGTGGTGGCGAACCTCAACCGCGTCACGTAGTCAGCGGCGTGCACAGGCGTGCAAGCGCTCAGGCGGCGGAGGCTGCGTAAGCGTGCGCACGGTTGTGCAGGCGAGAGGCTGCTAAGGGAATGCGGGAGGCGCAACGCGAGGGGGTGAGGGTGCGGCGCAGGCTAGTGCACAGGTGCGCAAACACGCATGCATGGGGGCCACGCGCAAGCGCCAGCGGCGCGCGAGTGAGCGCTGGAGCCTGTGGCGATAGTCGGCGCGCAGGGGCAGCGGTGCGCAAGTGGCGTGGTGCAGGGCTTTTGGTGGGGAGAGGGATTTGGGCACAGGCTCTGGTCTAGGACCGTCGCTCTGATACCATGTGGAAAAAATGTGAAGAGAAAGTTATATTTTTCTCGTAGCCCTAGAGCTCTCTTCTATATGAGAAAAGTTTTAGGGAGAAATTACATAAAGATGACTGCAAAAATAGAAAAAATATAAATAGAGACAGAGACATATAATTATCTCAACAGGTGGGGATGAGCATTTCATGGGTGGACCTTTCATCTCATAAAATTTTTTGGGGGCTCCCTGGTATCTGTCTAGGGTTATATCTGATCTGTTGCGCCTAATCTCTGTGATATGGGCGATCTGGCTCTCTCGCAATGGGCTGATTTTTAGTGCCCAATTTTATGTTGAGAATGCTGTCCTTTTAGCTAGATCTCTTCTCGAGACATGGTTGATGTAAGTTTCCTTTAACTCCTTTTTAATAAAATCTTGAGCCTGACACCTCCGGCGTGTTTCCTCCTTTTTTGACTCGAAAAAAGTTGCTGCATATACTTGGGTCATATTATTCTGATATGGAAGAGTAAAAGGCAATTTGCTTGCTCGAAATCAAGTGCAGAAGCTGGGTATAGATCGTCATTTGGAGAGTCTTAAATGCTGTGGCCAGAGATCCCCCCATCTAACATTAACATTCTTCTTCAGCTTTACACTTTTCATGAGGTTCTGTGATAAAGATAAAGTAAACCTTTTGAACAATGCAGTCCTGCACGTCGAACGGAGCATGCTAAGATTGATCATCGTTGCTTTAGAGAAAAGACTTACTCCAAGTAATTAGTGTTGTCTTGCATGAAGGCATGAAGGTTGGGGAACATGTGGTTGATATCTCGACCAAGAGTCCTTCCCACAAACTTTGAGGAGAATGTAGGCAAGTTGGATATGTTTGCTTTCCATGTAACGCGAGGATTTCCACATCAAATTCTCACTCTTGTGATGCCATACATTTAAACAAATTCTTACTTGCAATATAAAAATCGTACGGGCTCAAAAAAAGATGAAAAATCCTATGCTGCATGTGAAAAGTTGTCACTAACAGAATGTCGGGACTGGATGGTGTCTAATACCGTTTAAATTCCAGAAAAAAAGTTGAAGCATTACAGTTGGCTAGAGCACAGTTCATATTTTAGCACGTTATAATATTCCCTCATGTAATGCTCGTCTTGTATTTTAGTATCTTATTTTTCCTATTCTACTGGCAAACTATTTCACTTGTTAACATCAATGCCATTGTGCTCCAACATGATGTATCTTTTTTGATTTCACTATGCATTCATGTATGCGGTGCTAATTCAAATCTAACACTCTTTGACTATTCTACTTTTTGTTGTCCATTAGATCGGAACATTATTCGGAGGTCAGTTTCTGCTAAAGATGTATATTGCTGGTGCACTAGGGGGTTCAATATTCTACGTCATCCATGGACTTGTTCCTCCATCTTTTAAGGTGAGGAAGATAGTTAATTAAATATTTCTTTGGGTTTTCCTAAGTTTCTTTTGGCATCCTTTTCTGGTTGCAACTGGTTTCCATTATTGAATACGTTATAGTGTATTTGAATGACTTAATGGAACTCTACATCTCCTCTTGAATTCTGCAGGGCAGTGGTGCCAGATATCGTTCAAGTGTTCCTGGATTGGTATTTATTTTTACTGACCTGTATTTTTTTTAGATCATATGTAGATAAACATGGTGCATTTATATGTTTGCCGTAGTATAAACATGGTGCATTGATATGTTTGCCGTAGTCCTTTTTCATACTTCTAGGAGTAACTAACGCATTACCACAGTATTGGTAGTGTGTTCAATTGACCCCCTATCCTATTATTGATTTAGAGCAGACAGCTCCTAATCTTTCCATATCTAAGCAATTTGCCTGACACTTGACAGTGTCATTTTTGCATTCTGGATTCTGGACACCCTCCATCTGGTTTCCAATTTGAAGATCGTGCCATTTGGATGAGTCTACCAACCTCCAAGCCTGATCTACCAACCTCCTAACCCATGCATGTTGATTACTACATCCACCTCCTTTTTGACCCACGATACCCATCTTTGCTGACTTTGGTTAGCAAAGGAAAATCCCTTGCTTATGGAAAACAAATTCGTTATTTAAGGTACCAAAATTCCTTTTCCTTTAAATTGTAGATAAGTCGCCCTTTGAAGAGACGGCTTTCATTTTTAATCATGTCCGCCTTTTCAAGAGGAGGTTTTAAAAAATGGTGAAGCCTTCTCCCACTTTAAGTAGGGTTGGCTACATGGATTCTTGCTCAAATCCATGTTGAAAGATCCGACTTATTTTTACGCTGAATGTTAGCTACCTAACACGTCCCCCACAAGGAGGTATTTGAACTCTGGTCTTTTGAGTGGTAAGCACACTGCACTACCACCGGACCATTGAAGATGAGGCTTTGGTATTTAAATTAAAAAAACCCATCTTTTTAAGAGAGAACTTTTCTTTATATGAATCAAATCCACCTAAAACATGCAACTTCTTGTTGATTATACATGTAAATTCTAAGCTTAACTTAAGATGAAAGACACCTCTTAGAGGTGTCGTACATGTGGTTTACTTAAAAAAAATTCTGCTACCTTAAATAACTAATTTGTTTGACCCATAACGATATCAAGGAATTTTCGTCTTGATTACCACCTCCTTAGACGATCTCCATATTGGCCACCAACTCCCACTTTTTTATCAACGTACCATCCTCATCTTAGACACTACTCACCAATCACGAAGGTGCTCATCATCTTTGTGACCGCCGTCTCCTTCTGCTACTACTACTTCATGAACAACCATAACTACATGTGCTTTTCTACATTCCTCGTCTTCTCCCTCCTCAACGGCTATCACTTCATCTACCTCGTCATTGTCATATGCTCTCCACTTCTTTCTTCCTCACTGTCCTATGCTAATCCTTCATGGTCTCCCTTGTCGTTTTCATTGCCACATGGCTCACTGAGGGGACCATTGAGACCCCCCCTCTATGACCTCGTCATCCTTTCCCTCGGTGCTCCCTCAAGCTCCTCATCGAGCTCAACTCCTCGTGATGAGGACCTCTCCCCTTTTGTTTACATGGGCCCGGCGCTTCCTTGTCTTGCCCCACCACCACACCTCATCTATCATCGTTATTAATCTCTAGGTTCTATCCCACTTTGAATTTAGTTGTTGATTTCACCGATCTTGAGATGGAAATTCTCAACAAACCCAGCATTGGCTCTAGCCTTTTCTTCTTTCATCCATTCCCTCCAGCAAACAATGAATCCGTCGGCCTGAAGACAGAAATTCATATGTTGTGAAGGCATCCGAATAGATGATCCCCACCATGTATGTGTAGCTGCACAAGTTCCACAAATAAGGAGAATGAGACTATTGAAGTAGACAAGGATGATAATTTTGGACATGAAGATGATGGTTGGATTTGGGATGAGCAACATCAAAATTCCAAAATTTCAAATTATTGGATGGGGATGGTTATTTCAAAGTTGTAGAGATATATGTGAAATGCTTTAAAATAAAAAAAGTTGAGAACATTTTTATCCTGATAAATATGAAGTAATGCCTGTATATAGGAAGTGTAGAGGATGCTTGGTCAATAAGATAGGGGGTCAAGTAAATTCATTATCAAACCTTGAGGTGTGGGGTAACATTTCTTTCCAATTGTCTAATCACACACACATTCACCTAGTGACAGAAAAATACTTTAGATGTACTATTGTGCATGTGCACATACACATTTCCTTATTAGGCATTATCTACGTTACTTTCACATTCATTTTTATTAGGCCAACTTTCAATTGTTTTCTTAATCAACAAAACCTGCTTGGCCTCGATGAAGACTAACAATAGATAACATAAGCATCCAATTTTATTCAAAAGCTGCCTTCAAAAAATTCTATCCAGAAAAAATTTAAAAATCTCTGGCTGTTGCTTTCTTATTCCCACTGATGCCATAAAATAGCTTCTAAATACGGTTTTATGTTGCGAAGCACTGAATTGTATAATCAATTTGTTGGAGGACTGCTGGAAGTCTTCTGTTGGAGCATTCGTTGTATGCGCCCATTGTGTTGTAGCAGGGTAAATGGATCCTGGAGGAGATCCATTTACCCCATCTAGTGTTTAGTCCCACATCGTCCAACGGTGGGACTTGGAGGCTCTGGAGAGGCTATATAAAGAGCCCCAGACCTCCTGTATCCATTGAGAAAGTGCAATGCATAACACGCCCCTTTGAGGGCTTCTCCCGTGGTTTCATCCCGCTACTCACAGAGTAGGGTTCCACGTAAATCCCGCTGTTCATGTTTTCTTTATTCCTTTTTCCATGTTTTCGCTTCTGCTTCCTATTTTCTAACATGGTATCAGAGCGGGTCGATTCTCGAGGAATTTAAATTCTTATTCATATACGAGATTCGTTGTTTTTTTTAAAGATTTGTTCGAGATCTGTTCTGGAAATCTCCGCTTCTTATTTACTCGAGATTTGTTCAAATCGGAGATCTGTTCATGATTCATATTCATGGTTGATGCGCAACCATCTGCAACGCCATGAAGAATAGAGGGTTTTGAAACCCTAGTTCCACGCTTCAACACATAGATGCCATCTCTCGCGCAAGGACCCCCCAGGCGGCGCTCCAGTAGATGGCGGAGCACCCGCAACTCCTCCTCGGGCCGCTCCAAGGAAGAAGCACTCCAGGTCGATCCCCCAGGCGGCACCAACGACTCCTATTGTTTCCATGCGCGGGCCACGAGCCTCCAGGCGGCGCAGCCGCGCTGGCGAGTAATCCTAGCAGCCCAGGCGGCGACGCCGATGCCCTCTTCCAGATCCGTTGGCGGCATTAGTTCACCCGCGCTCCAGCGATCTCCAGTCCCCAGGCGTGGGAATCCTCCAGTGCGCGTGACTCGCGCAACTCTAGATCTTCAAGGCGGCGCGACGTTTCGTGCACTGCCCAGGCGCATCGTTGCATCCAGGAAGCGCAGGCGGCGGCATCGTTGCTCCAACAGTTGGCGCCGATAGACCCTCCGATCTCGTGTTTTCTCCAAGGCGGCGCCCCCATGTGCGCGAGCCCAGGCGCGCAAAGACCCAGTACGGCGAGATCCCAGGCGGCGGGCCCCCAGCAGGCGCGTGTGCTCTTTTCCCCATTGTGGCGACGGATTTTGGAAAAGGGTTCCCCGATGGGAACCCTAAATGGGTTTCCTATTTTGTCCAAGAGAATAGGCCCGCGGGTTTTTTTTAAAAAAAATTTATTTTGCTGCTTTGTAACGGCCTAGGCCGAGACTGTTTTTACCCCAAAAAAAGTGAGATAGAGAGCGGGAGAGTGCCTATTTCTGTAAATCCCAACTGGGCTATTATATTGTGGTCTAATTGGACTACAAGTTTTTTTTTGTTGTTAAAAAAAGGCGCATACAAAAAAAAGGCCGTACGCAAGTAAAAAAAAGGTTTCAAAAAAATGAAGAGGCACGTACAAAGAAAAGCCGTGCGGGAAAAATTAAAAAAAATCATCAAAAGCTGTGATTTTTTTTAAAAAAATTATGAAACGGCTTATGTTTAAAAAAATGACTGCTATTTAAAAAAAGTTGACAAAAAAAAGCCGCGAGAAATTTTGTTTGTGAATGTTTTTCCCCATTTATCTTGTCTTCTCCCAACTTGATCGATGTTCATGTTTTCCGACAAGTATGGGAGAAAGGGGGAGTTTATATGTAGAGTCACAGGTCTTGTGTTCCAGATCCAGATTCCAGATTCAGATGTCAGTCTCCAGACCAGCCAGATGATCAGACTCTACAGTTCTGACATACAGACTCGACAATTGATTCCGAGTCCAGTTTCAGACACACATATGATTGCGGTCATTTTCAGATGAGCATATGTTGCCATCATTTGTTCAAGGTCCCCATCATTCTTGTGGTTGTTTCGGCCAGAGTTTTCATGCGGTATCATAGGTACACCAGAGCAGTGCACCATTCTCTGAGCCAGATGGGAAAGACCCAGTTCTCCGACGAGGAGACTTCAGGCGCAGTTCAGAGTCGATGGTCAGATTCTGAGTCTTCAATTGACTCACACTCCAGCCCATTCGTCCTCCTCACCTGCACGGCATGAGAAGCAACGTCCTCGACTGCAGCAATGTGCGCGTTGGGTTGATATTGTCCGTAGTGTCCTGTAGCGTCGAGTTGAGTTTATTTCTTTTTGTCCAAGCTGAGCATTGCATGCTCCAGCTTGAGGGGGAGTGTTGGAGCATTCGTTGTATGCGCCCATTGTGTTGTAGCAGGGTAAGTGGATCCTGGAGGAGATCCATTTACCCCATCTAGTGTTTAGTCCCACATCGTCCAACGGTAGGACTTGGGGGCTCTGGAGAGGCTATATAAAGAGCCCCAGACCTCCTGTATCCATTGAGAAAGTGCAATGCATAACACGCCCCTTTGAGGGCTTCTCCCGTGGTTTCATCCCGCTCCTCACGGAGTAGGGTTCCACGTAAATCCCGCTGTTCATATTTTCTTTATTCCTTTTTCCATGTTTTCGCTTCCGCTTCCTATTTTCTAACAGCTTCAAATATCGGATTTTGGTTTCGTTTCGGTAACATCAAAAAGAGAATTTCATTGGAATTTTGATGAAATGATCGGAAATTGTGGAAATGACTTGAAAACTCATTTTTTTAATAAAATTAAGATGTCTAACATTGTTTATTTAATAAGTGAAATAGAAATACAAGTTTTTATTCTAATAATAAGATGTTATCATGGTCAAGGCTTTAAATATCGGTTTCGGTCACTATATCGGTGACTGGTTGGAATGAAATTTCTGTACATATACTTAACAATTAAATTTTCCTTCAATCCCAAAAAGAACAATAGTAGTTTTATATGCATAGATAACTTTAAAATTGAAATAACAAATAACATAGATTCATAATACAAGTCAACAAGATTACATGACATGATACATCACATTTCAATCACATAATACGCATGCACTTACTTATATTACTAATTACTACCTTACTAGTGGTCTATACTACATTTCTTATTTGAAAATGGCATTCAACCGAACCAAGAATTCCTAGGTGGATCCATGTATCCTGTATGATTCCTTCCTCCATAACGTGACCTGATCGAGTCCATATATTCTACGTAATCCTCCCATGTTATATAGGAGTATATGATTTTATAATCCATTAAATACTCCCTATATTCATGCTCAGTCACATGTGCAAGGAAGCCAATCCTAGGATACTTGTCACCAGAAGAGACAGAAGCCGTAAAATCACGCAGAGGTCGATGTGAGGAGGATGCAACTTGAGAACCTCGTGATGAAGAAGATGGAGCATGAGCTGCAGGAGGAGATGCCATTTGTACTGGTTGAGATTGATGTACTACAGGGTAATAATATGGAAATATGCCATATCTTGCACTAATATACGAAGAGGTATCGATATAATGTTGTTTATTTCCCTGAAATACCCTATAAGTACCACTACTGTAGCCATATCAAGAAGATATGAATTATTTTGTTCTTGAGATCCATATCCACTAAAGGGGCTTGGTGTTACCCCACGTTAAATAACGAATCTCCAACATCCATACTCAATGATCCAACCGAAGATATGAGATCTTCCATAATGGTGTCGTCCTGGAGTTGTCCCCGAGGTTGGGATTGCAGATACGAGGGGTACATGCAATAATCCATCAGCTTTGCAGGATCTGGACCTCGGTTCGGACTTGGAATATATTGACCATGCTTGTTTGTGTTGTAGCTCGTGTATTCTTGTCCATCATGTAGTCCTTCTTCAGGTCTAGATCTAATATTATATGCACGCCCACCAGAGGTTACCCTTTCATCTTGCATATAATCTCCTCAGATTCTCCTGCTGCAACATCACTTCTTCCATTGCCACCTGATTTGGATTTTGATTTAGACTTGGAGGAGTCTTCAGAATCACTTTCCAACCCTCCAGCTGGGTCTGGATGTTTCCCTGATCTAGTCAAGTAATCTTCAACATCTGCCTCCATTTGCGAGGCAATCTATGTATTTGGTCTCCCTCCTCTCTCGTTGAGTACGAGAGCGCCAATATCATCCATCCACTTTTGCAAGACGTCTTTCTCATCCTCATCGTCGTCTTGAATCTTGAATATATATGCAAGATCAATGAGATCTATGTATTCTTGCTTGTCGTGTCCTTCTATTGCATGCTTCATTTTCAACCTGAGGTTGTAGTGGATATAGACAAGATCATGCAGCTTCTCTACTCCTGAGGAATTTTGCCTTTTGGAGTGGATGAGGTTAAATGTGCTCTAATTTCTCTCACATCTTTCAGATAGATGTAGTCTGCGACAATACCTTCACAGCCACTTGTCACAAGTTAGGTGTATCTACTCCATACAATATCCCCATTCACCTGCGTGGTACAAATTATTTGTCGTACAAGTAACATTACTACTCTACCATATAAGATAAAAGTAAAACCGTATAATTAATTGATACTTCAAGATTATACATATCGAGAAGAGTATTATTACGGTCGCTGATCGCGGTCATTCTTCCAAAAGAACCCAAGGCTCCCGTAAAGTATTTTATCTCCAAGATAGAAAACACTGAATTCAATACTAAAGTTACTAAGACATCCGAGATTAGGATGACTAAACATTGTATACCTCATTCATACAATTTGTTTGCACATCTCTTGACTTCACTAGCTTCTCCACCACAATTTGAAGGGCCGATAATAGCTCATGATGAGTGCTAAGGTTGTGCTTGTAGTGGTATTTCGGATTTAGATAATATGCTGAAAATAGATAAAAAGCCAGCTATCTTAATGCTGATTGGAAGGTCCGGGTAGAATGGAAGTTGGCGGGCTGGAAGGCAATTACCCTCTCCAAGGGGGGTAAACTCGTGCTCATGAAGCATGTACTCTTGGCGATTCCGGTCTTCTTTTTCTCCAATAGATGGATGCCTGGGGGGTTAGAAGGAAGATTGAGTCTATTATGAGGAGGTTGTTTTGGTCCGACGGGAGGCAACAGAATCGCGTAATGCATTTGGTTAGCTGGGAGGATATGACAAGGAGTCGTAAAGAAGGCGGACTGGGCATCCGAGACATGAACATGAACAAGGCACTCATCTCAAAGTGGATCTTAAAGATTTGGGGCTCGTCTGAGTCTCTTGCGGTTAGAGTATTAAGGAAAATTTACGGAGTTTCTGGCCGGTTTGAAGCGAACATGATCCGTTTCGAATCATCATTATGGGCGGCCATCCGCGTTGTCATGCCGCAGCTTATCTCTATGGTTCGCCCAAAGATTGTCAATGGTGCAGTCTTTCGTTTTTGGAGGGATGATTGGTCTTAAGGGGGGGCAAACTCGAGGTCAGGTTTCGACGGTTATATGCTTTGGCGGACGCAAAAGAGGCGACTATTGTGCAGACGCTACAGGATGGGAACTGGGCACCAACCTTCGTGACGCGGCTTTCTGAACAACAATTGGAGGAGTTCTTGGCACTGCAAGCAACGCTACCACAACTGAATCTGTCATCAACGGGCAGAGACCATTTCGAATGGCACGGGGACAATTTTACTATCAAAAAGGCGTATGAAGTTTTCAATAAACGTGATTTGGAACAGAAGGAGGAACTGTTGGAGGATGTCAAACTTGTTTGGGCGGCAAAGATCCCTAGCAGAATCAAGATATTCCTGTGGTGTCTGAGAAGGGGCCGCATATTGGACAAGGTGCGCAGAGGTCGATTGCTGGGGTCAGTTGACTCCATTTGTGACAGGTGTGGGGACATGGACGAGGACTTCGACCACTTATTTCTGAGTTGCCTGGGCTCGACTCAGGTATTAACGCAGATTAGAATTCCCTGGTTAAGCACGGTCAACTTCTCAGCTTTCTGGAGCTCGATTAGACGGGAGTGCAGCGGCAGTTCGGATGAGATCCGGAGGGCGTTCGCAACGTTATGGGCCATCTGGCTGGGCTGTAACGACAAATTTTTCAGCAATCAGAGATTCTATGTGGAGAATGTTGTGGTGCATTGTAACACCTTGTGTAGATCGTGGATGCCAAGTGTTGTGTAGAGCGTGGTTAACCCGTGGATGGCACATGGATTCTGCGTTTTTCTCTGCAAACATTTATTTTAAAAGTTCTATGTAATACAAACATGTGGGGACCCCCACGATGAGGGTCCGCCCGATCTTTAATAAAAAAAGCTAAAAGTTTTAACTTAACGAGCGTAACATACAGAATGCATACCAACTTGGTGAAGAGGATGTGACAACATTTTCGACCAACACTCGTCGATGATGCCTAGCCACGCCTTATAACCTTTTCCATCATTTTCTTTCACTTTCTCCTTCATCACTCGCATTGCTTCATATATCACACCTATGGTGGTTTTTTGTCACCATCCACTATTCTCAAGATCGATGCAACTGGCTCCATATTTTTTATCGCCCGGGCGACGTCATCCCAAAAATTGGCATTATTGATCAAGGTTTCTGCCTTTATCCCTTGATCGGTGCGAACCTCAGGAATCTCAAACTACTCCCCTGAACAACACATTTTCTTTAAACCAACATTGTGTTGTTGCATGCTTTGCAAGGGTACAAAATTGGTTGCAAATCTTGTAATTCCAAACCTTACAATGTCACCGCCGCACACCCTTCGCATCAACGCTAGGACCTTCGAATGGTTGTAAATGAATATTGTGATTAATTATGCACTATCAACCACAGTTATGATGGTTTTCCTCTTTCCAAAATCTTTAAGGATCAGGTCTATGCAATATGCAACACAAGGTGTCCAGAAGATGCCATACTTGTTAGATGACATGATCATCTCACCTGCCTTCTTGAAGTTGATACCATTGTCAATCATAATTTGGACAATGTTCTCTTGACTGACCTGTCGTATGACATCTTTCAAAAGTCTGAGTATGTACTTGTTACTTTTGACATGTTCAGATGCATCTCTTCCCATCACAAATTATGAGAAACTTGATGATTTGTTTTCTCGTATAACTTGTCCAACCATCACACATGAAGGTCACGCCATACTCATGCCACTTCTTCAATTCGACAATATAATCACCAATCTCCTCCTTCTCCATGCGGAGACATTTGTTCATTATCTCGTACAAAGTAGGAGCTGTCACGCTTCCTGCTGCTGCAGCAATCTCTTCAATTACGTGTTGCAAGAATGGTCCCTTTGCCACATTTGTCGGAATACCCTCTCCAACAATCAACTTTGTAATGACCCTTCCTACTCGTTCCCTCATATTACCGAACACACGCTTAAATGTCTTTTGCTTGGGATCTTTGCTCTGAACATAGTGAACGGGACTTCTCTTTCTCAGAAATGGTTCCAAGCCCTTTTGCTTCTTTTCTAATGGTAACGCAACTGCACCACTTCCACTTCTACTGCCACATCCCGATCCAATGTTTATCAGGAACCTTGAACTGCCACCAACCCGTCCAATGCCACCACGACCACCAAGTTCTCGTCTCTCATGATCGCTCCTTATAGAGCCGCATAATGCCGCCTTATATGCATTTCTCTTTATCGCTATTTGAATATCAGGTGGATATTGGATATCATCATCGTCGGAACCAGACAAGACATTGAACTCTCTATGGAACATGAATTCGTTAAACTCCTCGTCTCTTCGTCCTTTTTCCTTCCTCTCACTCTTCCCTTCCAAGTGAGCCTTCATCCTTGATCTCTTTTGGACATGTAGGACATTTAACAACATTCACGTAGTCACCAACGAGATGTTTTTGTCTTGTGATTCCTCCTCCAATTCTCTTCCCACAAAAATTACATTAAGGTTTCGACTTGTCACCGTTAAGAGTAGTAGCATATTTTCATCCAACCTCTCCAACAACCGTTGTATGTTGCTCAGAGCCAAGCCCAGAGTCAGCACCAGAGTCAGAAGCTATTATCTTTACCTCATGAGTATTAACAGAATGATGACATATGCATTATGCAATAACAATATATATTATCATAGGACAAGAAAGATGATTAGCAAAATAATAGTGAAGTATGAGACCAAATAGTATCATTATGCTCATATTTACATATAAATGACCAAATGTTGACTGGATTTCAGCATTTAGAATGTCTTTTCAATAACATTATTATTCATTCTAATGTTTCTTCTGAACTATACTCATCAGAAATTGATTCTTTGAGAACTTTTCATCTACTTTCAAATTGATTTGAATAGGCTTGGTATCGACCCATCTTTTTTGTTTATTATAAATATGCAATCTCCTTGATATGGCTGGTAATCCTAGTGTATGCTCGGTGACTATGTGCATAAGACCAATTATGACAAGGGATCGATGTGAAAGGATCTTATCTACTATATCTAACAGATGCCCCCTTTGTGAAACACATATCGAAATAGTGGAACATATCTTCTTTCATTTATGAAGTCTGCTCCACTTTGGTCCGAGTTTGGTATTAATTGGTTAAATCTCTAGGATCTGGAACTTTTCTGGGATTCCCTGTCTAGGGATATGCGTCCCAAAGAAGAGCTTTTGGGTCATATTCCTTTGCTCCGGCTATTTGGTTGGCCCATAATGGTTCTGTCTCCTCTTCTCATCGCTTTTGTTTCTCCTTGTTTTGGTTTCAAAAAAATATTCAGACATCCAGATTTCAGACTCTACCAGTTTGATGCACACACGTATCGATCATTATTTGAGAGGTCCCCATCTTTGATTTGGACTCAGTGTTTTCATGTGATCCATATGGACTCCAGAGTAGAGATCCCATTCTCCGAGCCATCGTGGGCTTAGATATCCCATTCTTTGAGCCATTATGGGAGAGACCCAGTTCTCTGACGAGTAGACTCTTTTTCAGACTCCATTCTCCTGTGACCGTGAACTCCAGAATGAGATCCTTCTAGGTTTCTATGAGAGAGAACCCTCTTTGAGGTCCCTATAAGAGAGTCCCTTCAGAGATCTACGCATGAATAATTAACGGCGTTCTTTGTTGGCCCTTCACAGGGATGGAGTAGTTGCGGGCCAAAGTTCTCCATGTGGAGACTTATTTCAGTTTCTGTGACTCCGACAGATGCTGTACAAAGCACATGTTCTACAACGAGGAGACTCAGTTCAATTCACACTCTAGTCCTTCAATTCCTCACCATCACAACATGAGAAGCAACATCCTCAACAGCAGTCAACAAAGTTTGCATTGAGCTGATATTGTTCGCAATGTCCTGTATTGTGTGAGAGAGTGATTTATGTGTATTTGTCCAAGCTGAGTAATGAATCAATGCTCCATCTTGAGGGGGAGTGATGTTATGCATCACATGTATAGATGACTAATTGGATCTTTTCAGGTTCCAAGTACCACATCCACAAGTTTAGTCCCACATCTACTTTGAGTATAACTTGATCTTACTGGTGAGACTATATAAGAAGTCCCACACCACTTGTAACAGAGAGAGAAATGAATAACGGAATTCCTGATCCTTGAGAGGCATTCTCCCGTAGTTTCATCCTGCTCTACACGGAGTAGAGTTCCATGTAAAATCACGGTGTTCTTCCATATTTATATTTTATTACCTCTGATGTTACGCTTTTGCTCTATCATTTTCTACGTATTATATATGTAAAAGTCTCTGGAAGGCAGTCGATGTTGCCTTATAAATGCAGTTGATGTTGCCTTTAGAAACATTTCTATTTATTGATTTATTTTTTAATCCAAGGGAGTATCCTTTGGAGGTGTCCATTAGGTAAAGAACTGCACCTTTGAGTGAAGATGGGTATGCCTGTTAAAGGGTTTCAGATATCGCGATATGTCAGCGATATAGCCGATATATCGTTATCGCCAAAGGACCGATATTGATACCGTTATGGCGATATGGGCGCTTTCTTTGGTCCTTCCTTCGCAAATGGGCGTCAATATGGGCAATATTTCGGCTATATATCACTGGAATATTGTATCGACATGAGACCGATATGGATGCCGATATGGATATTTAAACCCTTGCCTATTCATGGTATCGACTCTATAAAGCCACCTCATCATCATGCGTATGGAAGGACAAAAGATGATATGAATCTTGGCCAGCCTTTAGGTTTGATATATCTTCTCCTGTTTACATTTTTCTCCACTTAAACCTTTCATTCCAGTGTGCCATCCTTTTCTTCTTCCCACCAACCTCATTTTTTCCCTTCTCATGTCCAATTCTTCCTCCTTAAAAAATCTAAATTCGCTATCTTTTTCTGTATCTGTCGAAAGCTAAAAGTGGACATAGGTATTCTTTTTTGATGTTGGGCTTCCACCAATTCTGGAACTAAAGCTGATACTTGGAGGATAATATTCTTCTGGAACTTATGAAAAAAGAAATCTAATGTTGCTTAATGGGCTCTCCAGCACCTATTGGAACATGTATCTTTTGTTTTTTTCCGGGATACTATAAATGAAACTAATTGGTCATTGGTAGATGATGGTATTATGTCAAGCCCTTAGCATATAGTTTCCGTTCTTGTCAGAAAATCTCCAATGCACACAGTAAACATGAATTCTAATATATGATAAGCAAGTTTGTTGTATGGTAAACTTGCAGAAATTCTCCAATTCCAAGTTTGAAATGTAAAAAAAATTATATTTTCCAAAAAAAATGCTGCTATTTGTGGCTAGATTCTCTGAAACATGGGAATGCGACATTGGTATTCAAGCATTCTCCTTCACAATGGACAACTTAAATCCGCAACCAGGCTTACTTTTTTATTTTTATTTTTAATCTGTGATTTCTCTTCATGATGTAGGGTGCAAGTGGTGCTGTGAATGCGATTATGCTGTTCTATATTTTCCTATTCCCCAGGAACACCATATATCTGCAGTTCTTTTTCCCAGTACCAGCTGCCTTAATGGTGAGATGAACTTTTGTTACCACGTTGAACGAATCTATGAGCACTTCAAATCAGGTGCCAAAATGATGCTCTGACCAACCAGGGCATTGTTTGGATAATCAATGTCACGGTTGTCTCCGAAATATATTAGGAACAAACTACATAGCCTGAGTGAGGCGTGTGGTTTACCTGAACCATTCTTGCAAGCATACATCCTCCTAAAAAAAGCCGACTAGCACCAAACATAGGAAAGAAAAGCCAATCGGAATGCCCTACCAATTTTTTCGCCGATTGAAAAGTACGTGGTTACTCGATATTTTTTTTTGTTTTCAAATTTCAGGGAGCATTCTTGATAGGAAGTGACTTGTGGAGGCTTAAACAGGTACTCCAAGTAAACTCAGGAGTCAGCTCGTTTCTATACTAATGTTTTTACTGGTTCGACAGGGAGATACCCGTGTCTCCGGTTCAGCCCATTTAGGTGGTGCTGTGGTTGCTGCTCTTGTGTGGGCAAGGATGGTCAAGCATTGGATCTGAAGGTGCTTTGAGCTCTAATGCAGTTTGAGGTTTCCCGTGGCAGCCGATGCTTCTCCTTTCTCCAAATGTGGCAGATAACGTATGTCGAGCATCGTGCTTTCAGTTTGATTGCTTGGGCTCAGCACGAATTTTACTTTGAATACATAAGAGAACATGCATCTGTTTCATCAAATCATCCATAACACATAGGGGAGAATCTGGTAGGATTAGGAACAATTGAAATGTGTATTCTTTTCCTTGTGACTTATTTTGATCAGTTTAGACAGTTCAAGTCAGGCCAGAATCTGATTTGAAATATTGCTTCCTATGATAAGATTTGATGCAGTAAAGGTGCGAGGATGTATTCTGCCCCATTCGATTGCCTCGTCCTCATCTATCCTCCTGAAGAATCCGTTGCCAATTCCTTATCGAAGGTGCATGTCAAATTCACTAAGGTTTGCATTGAAATGGGGAAGGAAATATCGCGATATATCGGTAATATATCGCGGATATACGATATGAGACGATATCGGTATCGATATGCCAATATATCCTCCTTTTCAGGCCATTCCTTCACAAAAAATCGTCGATATGGGCGATATTCGGCTATATATCGTCAATATATTGTGGAAATATCGTATCAATACGATAACGAAACGATATCGATATTGCCTTCCATGATTATATGTTGGTAATAAAACAAGAATACCAACGAGCCACAGCTGGTGTCCCAGGGTTCACTATCGTAGAGAAGTGGCTTTCCTCTTCAA
Source organism: Ottelia alismoides (assembly GCA_037367405.1). NCBI lineage: Eukaryota > Viridiplantae > Streptophyta > Magnoliopsida > Alismatales > Hydrocharitaceae > Ottelia > Ottelia alismoides. Next base: position 68,565 of record JAZKJV010008884.1, read on the forward strand.
GCCAATTAAAGAAGGTAGGGTTGTTCATCTCAATATACATACATGCACCTGGAGGAGGATTTGCTAATTGAAGAGTAAGGTGCACGGTTAGGGATGAAAATGGATATGGATATATCCAAATATCCGCTTATTGTATTAAAAATTTTCGGATACGGATATCCGTATCCGAATATTAATCGAATATGGATATGGATTGTAAAATTTTCCGGATACAGATACAGATATGGTAATGTCTTGAATATCCGGATCCGGATATCTGAATATAATATTTAATATTATTTTATATTAGTTAATATAATATAAGTCACAACCATGTGTTATTATATTAGTATTATACATTATATAGTACAATATATTAATGATATACTTATGATGCATGTATGTATATGTTAGTGTGTGATTGCACTTTCACTCGCACACGTACCGCGTACACGTACACGTACACACACATGCATGCATGTGTGTGTGTTCAAGCACGTATGCTCACGCACTCACCCACACCTCCACACCCTCACCTATACCTACACGCATGCACGCACACAATTGACAAATGGTAGTTAGAACAAAAGCTCTTGATAAAAATCCATAGAAAAAAAACAAATATATGACGTCAAGGGCAAGTTCATAAAGGATGATGTGCATGCATGCTTATCGCACTTCTACATTATGCATATGGTCCCATATTCCATATAAATCATGAACAACAACCAAACAAAACACCTAGATAGTCATGGGGTCTCTCTTTGTCTCGAAAAAGCAATGGTGAGGGAGATCAAAGAGATTAGAACTCGAGTCGCTATCTTGATCATCGTCATCATCATCGTTATCCCCATCCTCGAACTCCTCACATCTCACAAACTTTCTCCTTAGAAGACTATCACGACATCCTCCACCAACCAGCTTAATACCCTCACTCCTCTTGTTCAAAGTCCACTTAATCCAATCCCCGCCGCACATCTCATCTATCTCCATGTAACTCCTCATCGCCACGAATGCAAGTCCCTCATCCTCTGTCCCCACTTCCGAGGAGAACGAGCATGCTACCTTGGTGGAGGTCGCCTTGTAGGACGTCCTCGCATCCTCATTCTTCTCATCGAGCGATCGACGATCGAATTCGTTGAAACCACCTTCTTCTTGAAGCCGCTACGATAAAGGAAGGAGTTGAAGATGTTCACGAGCTGCTTCCCTGGGGATATCAGTTGCCTCATCTTCTTGGTGCTCTTCCAGTTCATGGGATCATGCACGCTCAAAGCAGAGGTAGGGATGCGGTATCCTATTGGGAAATCCAAGTTATGGCATCGCCTCTCAGAGGCACCAATCTCATTAGTTTCAACGAAGATGCTCTGACAACTAACTTTACCGATATCATATAAGTAGTAGCGATCAGCTCGAAAGACGCCAAGTTCATCGTGGGATTTGTTCGAAGGAAGAGAGTGAGAAGACATCATGTTTTGGAGGGGAATGGTTGAGGCACTAGATTAGAAAGTCCTGGCTTAAGGGAAGAATGAGTTGGTGTTCTCTCTATGTGTGTGAATATATACATAGATAGATGGATACATATGTGATATGTATGTGTATGCATGTATATACGAAATCTCTTATAGAGTAATTTATCTTTTGTGGATTTTGTAGTATTATTAATGTGCATGTCCAAGGTTTGTTTCTGTGTAGAATATGTCTGATAGATATGTAATCTCTGGTGATTTGAAGTCTGTTCTTAGGTGATAACCACATTGCTCAACCACTACATCATTAAATGTATCGGCATATGTGAACCCTACAATATTTTCATGCACGCCTCTTTCTTAACCGATATACTCTCAACAATTTTCACAGTTTAGAAGGCCAAATGGGAATTAGAATGAAAGCACATAAACTCTCGATCAAAATCCATAGAAAATAAAGCAAATATATGTCATCAAGGGCAAGTTCATAAAGGAGGATGCGCATGCATGCTTATTGCACTTCTACATTATGCATATGGTCCCATATTCCATGTAAATAATGAATAACAACCAAACAAAAGACCTATATAGTCATGGGGTCTCTCTTTGTCTCGAAAAAGCAATGGTGAGGGAGATCAAAGATTAGAACTCGAGTCGCTATCTTGATCGTCATCGTCATCTTTATCCCCATCCTCAAACTCCTCACATCTCAAAAACTTTCTCCTTAGAAGATTATCATGACTTCCTCCACCAGCCAGCTTAATATCCTCACTCCTCTTGTTCAAAGTCCACTTAATCCCATCCCCACCACACATCTCATCTATCCCCATGTAACTCCTCATCGCCACGAATGCATGTCCATCATCCTCTTCCCCCACTTCTGAGGAGAACGGGCATGCTACCTTGGTGGGGGTCGCCTTGTCGGACGTCCACGTAGCCTCACTCTTCTCATTGAGCGATCGACGATCGAAATCCGATGCAACCGCCTTCTTCTTGAAGCCGCTACGATAAAGGAAGGAGTTGAAGATGTTCACAAGCCGCTTCCCTGGGGATATCAGTCGCCTCGTCTTCTTGGTGCTCTTTTGGTTCATGGGATCATGCACGCTCAAAGCAGAGGCAGGGATGCGGTATACTATTGGCAAATCCAAGCTATGGCATCGCCTCTCAGAGGCACCAATCTCATAAGTTTCAACGAAGATGCTCCGACAATTAACATTATTGATATAGTCTGAGTAGTAGCGATCAGCTCGAAAGACGTCAAGTTCGCCGTGGGATTTGTTCGAAGGAAGAAAGTGAGAAGGCATCATGTTTTGGAGGGGAATGGTTGAGACGCTAGATTAGAAAGTTTTGGCTTAAGGGAAGAGTGAGTTGGTGTTCTCTCTTTGTGTGAGTATATATAGATAGATGGATACATATGTATATGTATGCATGTATATACTACTGATAGATATGTAATTCCTCTTTTGTGGATCTTGTAGTATTATTAATGTGCATGTCCAAGGTTTGTCTCTTTTTGGGTCCTACTACCTTGTTTTCTTGTGGCAATAATATGTACATAAAAGAACTGGTACTTCACCTAACTGTAGAGATAAAGTTAGAACATACAATGAGAGCATAGCCACCAAGGATTTGTCAACTTCAACTCATGTCCAATATGACAGAATATAAGGAAATTAATGAAGCTGCACTTTTTTAGATACCATGAATAGCGATAGAGATTAACAACGAAGAATAGAGCAAAGTACATATATATGTGGACAATTGAAGTTGACATTACTAAGAATCTATAGATCGTTCATACTTAAAATCATGCAGAATCTGTGGACCACGCAATTACACAACTTTGGTTTTCTATATTAAGTATGTATATTAATATTACTGATAAAGACTGTGATCCTAAATTCATATTGTATATTTGGATTAATTGCAGGTATTTAAATATGTAATACAAGCCTTAAAACGAGTCTTCTGTATACTTATCACACTACGATAAAGTTGATATAGGACCACGAATAATTAGAATATTCGTTGTCGTGTATCTTCCCATGTTGGAGATATAACAACGAAACAATTCATTGCCTGATTATCGTTTATTTTTTTTAATTACAATGAATGACATATTTATTGTTAGAGGTTTATATAATGGAAATTTATCCATTAACCCATTTGTTAAATGTTTAAGGGGATTGTCACAATATATTTCTAAAAGATGGTAAATCGTCTATTTGACTTTGATCTCAACATGCACGAATTGAGGTTTATCAATGAAATAAGATCAAATTCAAAAGAATCAAAGTCCATACGTGAAACTTGGATTTTGAGACCAACATGTATATTGTATATATTTAATAACTTTACACTGATATTTTCTATACATAAATATCATTTTAAATTAATTTATTTTCATTTATTTTCCTTATATTATGTTTAATAAAATATGTAAAAAATAAAATTTAAAAAAATATTAAAAATAAAGAAATGATGTGATCTGAACGTGTAAATAGATCATTATATAGTTTCTCTTAATTTTGATCGCCTTTTTTTCATTATTAAAAATAAAAAAACTAGATTGTGTGTAATTTTGTTTCTAGTATTGTATTTTATTTCTTCTCGTATGTATTTTTAATTAAAAGGGGAAATTTATAAAATAGTTAAAAATGGTATTTTAACCATATAAAAAACCTTCAAAAATATATTCTCTAGTGATATTTTGTGTTTGAGTTTGATGTCTTTGTGAAACTTGTATACCCATCGAGATCTACAACATTTATGTGGATCACCTTTTGATTTGAAGTTTTATTTTTATTTCCTTTTAGTTTTTATTTTCTTTATAAGTTTGGTCAAATATGGACCACCATCTGCCTACATGGCCCGCTCCCATTGTCCTCTTCCCTCTTCATATGCCACCTCAATAGCTCTCGTTGACCATCGATCAACGAAAGTATCTGTTCACTCTCCACCAATCACAACACCCCGGAAGTTGACCTTTGCGTCAACTTTGTTCTCCTCCCACGTTCTTCCACCGAAACCCATAACCCGCCTCTCTTCTCCCATCAACCCACGACTGTCCATGTCCTGTAACCTTCCCGCCACCTCGCACGACAACCGCCGGTCAATCCCCCACATAGCAATGCATGAACCCCTGCTCTCGCAACCCATCTCACTACAGGTGGGTGGGTCTAAGGGGACGGTCGTAGACCGTCCTTTTTGTCTCTAGAACCGTCCCCTCTGATCAACGGGGACGGTTCCTAAACCGTCCCTTCAGCCACCGTCTCATTTGACTATATGGGACGCTTCTGACAACCGTCTCATGGAATCAACCATTGGGGACGGTTGTAACCGTCCCTTACACGAAGGCTATTAGGGACGGTTGCGACCGTCCCTACAACCTATAGTATTAGAGACGGTTAGCAACCGTACCTAATGGGCTTCAACATTTTGAGACGGCCCCAGAAAACCTTTGGGGACGGTTATCCCCGTCGCATGCGTTACGCAGATGAGACGGTTGTAACCGTCCCCTTTACCAGTAGCGTCTATAGCGACGCCGACATAAGTGTATAAGGGACGGTTTCAACCGTCGCGTCTGCCCAACTAGAGGGGACGGTTACAACCGTCCCTAATAGTCTTCTGTTGGCGTCGCTATAGACTATTCCAGGCTTCTGTTGGCGTCGCAAAAGACCTGTATAGTAGAAGGGACGGTTACAACCGTCGCATACATTTGCCTTTAGGGACGGTTGTAACCGTCCCCTCTACTATTCAGGTCTTTTGCGACGCCAACAGAAGACTATTAGGGACGGTTGTAACCGTCCCCTCTAGTAGTAGCATCTATAGCGACGCCAACAGAAGGGTAGACGGGATGGTTTTAACCGAAACAATTTCGCTTGCACTAATGGGGACGGTTCGAACCGTCCCCAATAGTCTCCGTGATTTGTTCTGGCTGGGGGGACGTTTCTGTAGCTCTAGAGGGGACGGTTACAACCGTCCCCAATAAACCATGACAGGAAAAAAAATTTATATATTCTGATATCTTCCTTACATCATTCAATATTACACCTGACAACAATATGAACATAATAAACTCTACAACACCAATCATTCTTCTCTGCAAAAGAACAAACCACAACATCCAATAACTAACCATATCATAAATTGAACATCAAACCACACATTACATCAACATAATCATAAAGTCAACATTAATAAACGATAAGAAGTCTACATAATGTTAGACATTAATAAAAAATATTACAATTAAAGGATAAAAATTAACTAGGGTACTACATCCATGCCACCTACTCTGATGCGCCACTCCTGTCACTCTCTTCGGTTTCCTCCTCACTCTCCTCGTCGTTGCCGAGATGTGCAGGTTGTACAGGGGGCGTGGCTTGACTTTGAATACGGCTTACTAAGGACCTGAAATTCGCCATGTCCATACGCATCTGTGCCATCTCCGCAGCTTGTGCATTCATCGTTGCCTTTACTTCGCGCAGCTCCCTCTCCATCTCTCTTTCTCTCTGGCTTCCCTGCGAGGAAGACTGCGACCCACCTGCACCACCCATTCTGTACCATGTACGGATCGTTTCGCCCCGTCCTCCGCAACGGATACATCCACTGTGTTCTGGACCAGTGGCTTGACGGAAGGCATCATCGGCCGTCAACGGGGGATTGCTCGTCCCCGTGCTATCCAGCGAGGAGTGGTAGAAGGCCTAATCATTTCTTCCTGCATATGAGAAATAGAAAATAAATTTAGTATATTACCATAAGTAATCCTTTAAGTGAAAATTGTATTTATACTTACATGTATTGGTGCGTAGGCTTCATCAACCCACTGCACCTCTCCTCCTAAGTCTCTGCTCTTTGACCCAACAAAAACCTCTATGTGGGTCATTTCTCGTTCATTTTCCCTCAACTATAAAAAGTTAAACAACTTCTTAAAATTGTTTTAAGACTCAAAATTAATCGTTATAAATATTTTTTAAATACTTACAAAGTCGTCCTTCAATTGGTTGGTGTTCTTCCTTCCCATCTTATGCGTCGACCTAAACCCTTTCGAACGATTCGTCGTATTCTTGGAAGAAATCGACTAAAATTTCACAAAGTCAGTATAAAAATAAAAGAAACAACTATAAGAAAACTATATACATACCGCAAAATCCTCACTGGACCAAAAATTAATGAGCTCCCTCCATTGCTCTGGTGTAACACCAGGAGGGATATTCTGCACAAGCTGCTCATATGGAATCTGGGGGTTGAAGTACTACAAATGGAGAAATAAATATAGTCAATATGTAAATATCTTGATATTAAATATTAATAAAAAAATCTTACCTTAGCTTTTATGCGTCCCTTATATCGACGCAACATCTCAGCAGCATGAGATAAAATCTGAGAATCGACATGGGTACTGCGTTCCCATGTAAATACAGCCTGATACAACAAATATAATAACGATTACGTCATAAAATGCAAAAACTGTTTTAAGATTTTAGAATACCTCCAGATCAGCAAGTATGGCAGCTTTGACAGCATAAGGAAGCTGTCGGAAGTCGTGGGTGGTGATGGGGACGCGCGCACGGGCAACCTGACCAAGGTAGCTCTGAAACTCCGTGGAGTTCTCTCCTACCGCATCTCCGCCAACAATGCGTACAGGTAACGTCTGCCCTGGTGCAAGACGGTCTAAGAATCTACACTGAGACGGTCCACGCCGTCTCGGTGTAGCTCCACTACCTGCATCAGAAGAACCGCCCTGTGTCTGCTAGGGAGGTTCAGGGACCTCCCGAATACGTCTAGGTCTAGGAGCCATGTCTGCAATTTTAAAGAAGCATTTCAAATATATACATTTCGGTAGATGACAACAATTTCAATTAATAGAAATTGAAAATAAAAAAACATTACCTGAAATTGCTAGTTCCAAGTTCCATTGTCGTTGTCTAATACCTCATTCAAAAAATCATTGGAGTTATTTTGATATGCTACATCATTGTCTAGTGCATCTGCCTCTTCGTTTACATCAAAGAAATCTCTCGGTGTTGTTCTAATTGGTATTATCCATCCACTAACTGAGTTATCTGGAACATAAAAGACCTGTTCGACCTGACTGGCAAGCGTATACGGTTCATTTGTTTGTAACCTACCTGTTTGCTTTAAAGAAAGAACCCCATTTCTATCCTTTTTATAACCTACTCCAACTCGACCAACATCGAACCAGATGCAATGAAATAGAACACACCTTGCATCATGTGTAAAACTGATTTCAAGTATATCAATAATCTCGCCATAGTATCCGTCAATTTCAGCATTGAGATCAGCCTTCACTATTACTCCTAAAAGTTGTGACGCTTTATTTTCATCAATTGACTTCTTTCGAAATCTAAACCCGTTAACGATATAGCCAGAATGTGATATTATCAATGAGTATGGACTCCTGTGAATTATATCAAGATTTGCGCTCCACCGTTCATCTTTGGTAACTTTTAATATTTTAATTTTATCCCCGAACCATTTCAGAAAGTCTGATTTGCTAGTAGTTGTTGACTGAAACTCTTCGAAGAAAGAATCTACCTCGTCTACTTGCATCAAAATATAATAATGAATAAGATCTCTTTCAATGTCTAAAATACTACGACGGGTACTCTTTAGGATAGCTCGGCCATTCTGTTGAAATATCCAAAGTTTATTTGGATCTTCTGTCCACAACTCACCATCATTATTTCGTTCGAACCTATCGAATCTAATACTCTTTCCATCACCCATATACATGTCACAAAATGTGATACATTCTTCACATAAATATCCCTCGGCAATACAACCTTCAGGTGCAGCTTTGTTAAATACCATATTCTTTAATTTCCGTAGATATCTTTCAATTGGATACATCCATCGATACTGCACAGGACCACATATCCGGGCTTCGCTAGCAAGATGAATAATGAGATGAACCATTATATCAAAAAATGAAGGTGGAAAGAGCTGCTCCAGCTTACATAAAGTTATAACTATATCTGTCTCTAGTCTGAACAATACATCCGGGTCTAAAGTCTTCGAACACAAAGCCTTAAAAAACTGACTGACTTCAATCAGTGGCTGCAAAACATCTGGATGTACAACTCCTCTGATTGACAACGGAAAATGAACTTGCATAAGTACGTGACAATCATGACTTTTTAATGACGATATCTTTCTTTCCGTCATATTTATGCATCTGCTAATTTGAGAGGAGAATCCATCAGAAACTCTAACGGATTTAATAAAATCCAGTATCTTATCTTTGTCAGTATTGGATAAAGTATACACTGCTTCAGGAATTATTACTTTAGAATTGTCAGACTCAATCGGATGTAATTCGGGTCGGATACCCAATTGGATTAGATCACGTCTGGCTCGCAAACTGTCTTTGGCAGTACTAGAGATATTCAAAATTGAAAGAATATTTTCCATAACATTCTTCTCTATATGCATCACGTCCAAGTTATGACGGACCTGTAAAGTATGCCAGTAGGGCAGCTCCTGAAAGAATATACTTTGTTTTCGCCATCCACCTGTATTCTTCCTCTTTTTAATCGGCCTAGAGAGAAGTTTCCCAATTTTTTTGTTCCATCCACATTGTGCTTCCTGATCGGCGAGCTAAACTTAAACGACGTCCAAACGGTTGTCCATCAAATTTGTAATTATTTTCACTTCTTAACCATCTATGACTGATCGGTAAGAAACGACGATGTCCCAAATAACAATGTTTCATACTCGCATTTAGCCATGTCGAATGTGTTTTATCCATACAAATCGGACATGCGAGTTTACCTTTCGTACTCCATCCTGATAAATTGGCATATGCTGGAAAATCATTAATTGTCCACAATAAAGAAGCACGCATTGTAAAGAATTCTTTCTTTACCGCATCATACGTACTAACTCCAGAATTCCACAGAATCTTTAGTTTGTCAATCAAAGGTTGCATATATGTATCTATCGCATTACCTGGCCCCTTAGGACCAGGTATCAATAACGACATCATCATAAAGGAAGATGCCATTGACATCCATGGTGGCAGATTATATGTAACAAGTATCACAGGCCAAATAGAGTAACTCGTACTCATATTTCCGAATGTATTAAAGCCGTCAGAAGCAAGACCCAATCGTACGTTTCTTACTTCTTCTGAAAACGATGGATACATTTCATCAAACTTTCTCCACTCCTCTGTATCTGATGGATGTCGCATAACACCGGTTACATCTTTCCTTTTGATATTACTGTGCCATATCATCATTTTAGATGTTCTTTCGTATGAATACAATCGCTGTAATCGGGGAATCAAAGGAAAGAACCTTAAAATCTTCTCTGGTTTTTTCCTCTTCGAATCAGTATCATTATTCTTATATCTACTACTTTTGCAGTCAGGACATTTATCTAAATTTGAGTAATCCTTCCAATATAAAATGCAGTCGTTCGGACATGCGTCAATTTTCTCGTAGTTCAGTCCAAGTGCACGAAATCTAGACTTAGCATCCTTCCAGTCCTTTGGAAAGTTTTCTGGATTATTTAATAATGTCTTAATCAAAAGTAAGACATCTGTCATCGTAACCGCTGTACACCGATTCTTTACTTTTATCTTAAACATCTCCAGAAGAAAACGTAATCGAGACATTTTGACTCCAGAGCATAACGGCTTCTCTGCATCTTGTATTTTTTCATGCAACGTATCCGGAAGCGAATCCATCATTTCATCGGTGTCATGTCCTCGAATGTTATCTATCATCTCAAATATAGCATCACGGTCTTGTATTTCTGAGACATCTCTTTCAGTATCACCGTGGACATTACTATCTTCTTCTAAATTAACTCCTTCACCATGATATGTCCAATTCGTATAATGTAGCCAAAATCCATTTAATATCAAATGCTCGTAAACTGTGGCTCGATTTTGGGTTAAAGTATTTTTACATCTTATGCAAGGACAATGTATCTTATCTCCTTCACCTCCTACAATATGATAGTGCGATTCATATCGAAAAGCCCAGCCTATGAATCCAATAACTCCTTTATTATACGTCCGATAGTCATCGAATCTTTTGTTCATCCAACTTTTATCCATTGCCTAAAGGTAAGATATAAAGTTAATTTCAAAAATCTTTGGTAATGTTCATAACAACAACATGACATCATTATTAACTAGGGTAGTTAACAGGTTTTAAGTACAACCTAACTATTCTACTAAATATCATGTGGCACACTTGGCCTTCGATCCAGAGAGTCCGGTCTCGGTTTACCCCTCCTCCTCCCGACAAATCGGGTTCAAGAGCAGCGCTTGGCAGGACAGGCTGCGACACGTAGGATCGAAGGAAAATGAATCGGCTATACACAAATATTCTACTTAATGAACAAATATTCTACTAAATATCATGTGGCACACTTGGCCTTCGATCCAGAGAGTCCGGTCTCGGTCTACCCCTCCTCCTCCCGACAAATCGGGTTCAGGAGCAGCACTTGGCAGGGCAGGCTGCGGCACGTAGGATCGAAGGAAAATTAATCGGCTATACACAAATATTCTACTTAATGAACAAATATTCTACTAAATATCATGTGGCACACTTGGCCTTCGATCCAGAGAGTCCGGTCTCGGTCTACCCCTCCTCCTCCCGACAAATCGGGTTCAGGAGCAGCGCTTGGCAGGGCAGGCTGCGGCACGTAGGCTCGAAGGAAAATGAATCGGCTATACATGTCAAAGTTAATCTATAGTTAACATCCAAAGTTAATAACTATGTATCACTACTATGTCTCTAATCTAACTATGTTTTAAAATAAGACTTACAAGCATTTACCTAAATTAATCATCTTTTATCACTAATAGCATTTAATCATAATCAATATTAATCTACTGATTTAAGCATTTGACTAAACTAATCTACTGACTTAATCAAGATTAATCACAATTAGGCATTTATCCACTATTTTTTAATCTACTATCTTAAGCATTTGACTAAACTAATAAGCATATCAAAAAAATATGCAATCATAAGCATGATGAATATATAAGAAATTAAGAACAAAACTTACAACCAAATAATGCGGCGGGCAAGGCGGCGGACGGGCGGCGGACGGACGGGCACGAGTTGAGGCCGAAGAGGAGGGCAGCGACGAGAGGGAGGTGGAGGAGGAGGAGGGCGGCGGCGAGAGGGAGGAGGAGGAGGAGGCCGGCGGCGAGAGGGAGTAGGAGGAGGAGGGCGACGGCGAGAGGGAGGAGGAGGAGGAGGGCGCCGGCGAGTGGGAGGAGGAGGAGGGCGACGGTGAGTTGGGAGGAGGAGGAGGAGGGCGGCGGCGAGTTGGGAGGAGGAGGAGGGCGGCGGCGAGTTGGGAGAAGGAGGAGGAGGGCGGCGGCGAGTTGGGAGGAGGAGGAGGATGACGGCGGCGGCGAGAGGGTGGAGGAGGATTGACGAGGCGGCGAGAGGGAGGAGGAGGAGGAGGAGGAGGGCGACGGCGAGAGGGAGGAGGACGAGCCGACGGCGGTGAGGTGCGTGAGGGAGGAATGGGTCGAATGAGAATGAGGAAGAGCCGCCTCCGTCGGAAAGGGTATATCACCATCAGGGACGGTCAAACAACCGTCCCCTATATGAATGATCGGGGACGGTTATGAGTGAACCGTCCCCTTTTCTAAGGGCAGAGGGAACGGTTTTGCAACCGTCCCCTATAACGAACTATCGGGGACGGTTGTAACCGTCCCCTATAGTTTGATATAGGCGACGTGCACAGTGGATTAATTGGGACGGTTATAACCGCCCCTAAAGTTCCCGGGTTGACAAAAAAATGAACTGGGGCTAGCCTATTTAGGGACGGTTTGAGAACCGTCCCTAAAGGTCTTTTGTATAGGCGACGGACACAGTGGAGTAATGGGGACGGTTATAACCGTCCCCTAAAGATCCTGGGTTGACAAAAAAATAAACTGGGGCTACCCTAGTTAGGGACGGGTAAAGAACCGTCCCTAAAGGTCTCTTAATGGCGACGGTCAATACTAACCGTCGCTATTACATTCGAAAGGGGACGGTTCGCTTCTGACCGTCCCCGATACTTTTATCGGGGACGGTTACTCCTTGACCGTCCCCAATAAGCGTCCCTAAAGGACGTCCAGTTTGTAGTGTCTGAACCCTAGCCTCGACCCAAATAAAAGGCCTCCTCCAGCCCGTTGAACCCATCCGCCACTGGCAGAGAGAGAGAGAGAGAGAGTTCAACCTTACCATACCCCCTGCACCTTCGGCGAGCCATGTCGGAGATAGGTCTCCCGTCATCACGTTCTCGGAGCCTCCGTCCAACACTTCTTCTAACCCGTTGTCCATTCGAGGCCGAGCTCTGAGCTTGGGCTGTGAAATTAACGAGATATCCGTTCACCCGAGTGGAGCTCCACCGTGAGCTCATCAGAGATACATGATCCTTCCTCAAGCCCTCGCGGAGCTCCAACCACCCATCCCTCCCTTCTGACCCCACAGCAGCATCTCCATCAATTTGGATCTACCCACGGTCACGGGCCAAGAGCCAAGCCAGAGCAGCTTGAACCAAGCAGCTCTAATCTCGAGCATTGACTTCCCACAGCAGGCCTTCGTTGGTGGGATTTTGAACGGAGCAACCTCCCGTACTCCATGGTTGTGTGAGGATATTCCACCGAAGCAAGCTACCCATCGACGGCTCCTCCTTGTGCCTGATCAAGTCCAAGACAAGGAGGAAGATAGAGGAGCGGCTCTCCCTACAGTAGCCCTTCGATCATCAAGCCTCGTTGATCCTCGCTGTTCAAAGCTTGTGGGAATTCATCTGTCCATCCCATCAGTGGTCTCCACCGATTAGATATTTGATCCAAGTCCATCGGATCAGAACTCATCCATGTTCTCGCGCCTCACATGGAAGCCATTCAACCGTACGATTAGCCTCCCGAGCATTGCTGTACGCCACTCGATCCATCCGGAGAGGCACGTGATCCTAGCACGTGCCTGAGGATATTTGCGGTCCTAACCACGCCGAATTTTTCAATTCCAGAATTACCCTCACCAGGCGGGTGCTTCTATTGATTGACAAGTGAATGAGGATGGAAACGGGCACGGATATATCCGTAGTTGATCCACCGCTGTATCCGTTTTATATAGATTTTAGCATCCATATATTAATTTTCATGTATAAATACAATCATAGATTTATTTCTAACCATATATAACACAATTCTATACATTCTTTTACCATATTTGTATAATTTTTATGATAAAAGCACATCTAGTAAATTTATATCATGTATTTTCTATCCAATTCATATATATTTAAGTAGATTCTATAGGAGATTTTTAACATTACTCGTAATGTGATAAGTATACGTTTTACATCCGTATTCGTTTTTAAAGATATGGTAAGATATTTTAATATCCGTCAATACTCATATACGCATCCGTATACATATTCAAAAATAGACAAGGATACAATAATATCTATATCTGTATCAGTATCCATCTATTTGCATCCCTCCCTGTGAACTAGCGCAAATGTTGCACTCAGCACAAGCCCCTCAGTCTTCTTTATGCGCATGTTGCTTATTTCTTTTAATTTTAGTTATTACAATAGCATCCTAATGTTTGAGTTTAATTTTGGACCTTCAAATTTCATCATTCCACAAAAAAAAACTAGCATCTTGTGCAGCAATTTATTCTCAATCAAATGCAATGGAGTTGGCTTTTTATAGTACATCGTTGATTCACTAAAAATAATTTAATCTCCGATCTAGGAAGGTGACGATCTCCACTAGTTCTTAAGGCCCAGAGAAAGAGAAGATAGACTTGAAATATATGTCATAATAAGTTATAATCTAGTTGCGGGAAGCAAGAGCCAATGCAATTAAATAAACATGAAAAAAAAGGAAGAAAATCCTACCCTCCCTCTGCCACTAGTCCAGATCCATATGATCTTAAAGGGACAGTTTCTTTATTATATTAATATAGTTCTTCCATTCTAGAAAAGAAGAGTGTGCACCCACTCATTGTTCTCCTCCATGCTCTCAATCAAAGACGGAACTAGAGGGACTACATGCAACATTACAAATATGCATACAATTGAATGAACCGCAAAAATTGACTCTCAATCTTATAGCTGTGAAATTTATGAAATTACAGTTCTATTTATATAATAACATAGGGCTCTCATGGGAGGAGTACAAAGCCCGAGTAGGTAGTGGAATCACTTGTTATTATATATTTGGATGGATTGGAGTGCATACTCATTCTCATTTCATAGTTAGTAATCCATCGCTTTCCTTGTGAACATATCGGGAGAGATGCATAGTGCAAGGTAAAAAAAAGCAATGAGATTTTACCCAAATGGCTCCTGAAAATTATATAAAATCATCAATAGCCTAGAAAATTGTGAATAAACCAGACTTGTGAATTTAATTGTGCTCTATGTTGTATTCAAATTTCAACTTTTTTGCATGTGTCGTGTGCTAAAAATAATTTGTTTAGTGATTTACGTGCAATTTTTAATTAGAATCACACTTGATATTTTGCCAACATTTCAATTTTTTGGATTCCCAATCTTTAATTACGCTTGGGATAATTTTTCGGTGGATTAATTTGACCTTGTAGATTTGCTGGAGTAAATTACTAAAAATCACTCCGTTTCACCTAAAAATCCATATAAAATTCAAATATTGCCTAAAAATTCCAAAAAAATAAAGTGCTTTTTACTTTTGTGCATCATTATGACAAATTTCATAATTTTGTAACTAAATTGTGTGAGAAATGCAAAAATACCTTCGAGCTTGGTCTATTTTACATGCATGCAATTTAATCTCTAAATATGCAGAAAATGCATTTCATGCTGTCTGATTCCATTTAACCTAGTTTTTGCATTGTAGTTTATTTCATCAAAATCATTTTAAGAAATCCCCCAAAAAATATCTTGACATATTCAATTATATTTTAAGGCTCCAAAAATCTTTTTTAATCTATTTTTCTCGTATTATTTTGAAACCTAAAAATTATATGCCAAAATGCACCTCCACTTAGTTGCATTCACCTTGAACATCATTTTTGCACATCACACTTTACATTCACCACTTCACAATTCAATTGCATTCACATTGAACATCATATTTGCATTTTATGTTTCATTAAAAGATAAAAAAATCATCTTCGAAAAGCATCCACTTAGTTGTTTTGATTTGAATAGTAGCTGCAATAATTGCCTTCTAGTATCGACTCTAGAGCTTGCCCATGTTAAATAAACTTCGAACCATTGTTGCTTGATTAACTGATATTTCTAAGTGATTTTTCATGGGTTGCTTGATCCCTACTACAACTTAATTCTCAGGCATTAAATAGGATGGGAAGCACCTCATAAGTAAGATAGGTAGATCCGTCCCCTACTATTCATGAACTTGCTTAATATTCTCAACGTAATGCTTCTAAACTTTGGAGGTTGTGCATAATAAGTTGATTACATAAGATAAACTTCACATGCATGATATTAGCATGGAAATCATTGTCATCTATACATGGAAGACTCGAAAAGCCACAAAGACTTATTTTCGAAATGCTCCTACGTTATGCAAACTCTATCCTTATTAGATATATTTTATCATAACAATTTGTTGAGAAAAATACTTTCGTAATTCAGATAACAATGCGAATTCCATCTTACATTGACAGATAAAATAAAGGACAGCATCAACTGGGATGAGATCAACAACTAATCAATTAGCATTCGACGGTAGTTCCACTTCGAGCACAACGTCAAAATATTTTCCCAAGATTTTCAAGATTGAATATACAACCAACAACTAATCAACTCATTTGTCACTAAAGGGCCATTATCAAACACAAACTTTAGAAAAGTTATTTTTTTACAATACATATGATATTGGCTGCATTGAGAACTTGAGCAAGAGTTTTACAGTTCTCTACTTTTTTCAGATTATTGGAAGTCCTTAGCAATTACTTTCCGCTCATCCTCCTCCTCCTCCTCATCATCATTATCACCATCACTTAGTAGTCGACTACAAAATGGAGATTGTTCATTCTTCTTTTTGTCTAGTACGAATCTGATGAATAACTTAGGCTTGCATCGATTCAACTTCTGAAGTTAATCAAGCATACTGCCGAGAAAGGTCTTTGATTTCTAGACTTTATTCTTTAAATGTGCATTTCGCAATTTCTAAACATTGTTAGATGAGCAAGAAGATTTATTCAGGATTATCCAAAGCCATAGCTTCTCGCAATACCAAGATTTTCCAGTAGGAAATCCAAAACTTTCAATAGAAAAAAAACCAAAACCTCCGAGAAAAGCTTAATATGAACTTTTTAGGTCTTTTTTAAAAGATATTACAAGGATATTTGTGATGGTTAGAACCCAAGGAATAGGAAAAAAAGATGTCGGCCTTAAATCTCTACGTGATTCATCATCAACCCACACATACTCTCTCTATTATTACAGCAGGTATCTTGAGTTTTATTATTAGTTGAATCATTCTTTTATTACGATTGATTTTTAATTGTTCATAATCTTATTTTTTAATTTTAGCTGTTCATCCAGATGAATGACAATAAAGTATTTATCGATTTATGGTTGATTGACGTCGCAATGGTATGTTCATTTCACACATATCTATATTCTTTCATACCGTTCAATATCTAATGATACAACTAATGGATGTTTTTATTTCAGGTTGGGTGACAATGACGGAACCGCAAGTCCTACTAGAAGTGGCTGAAAAATTTATTTCATCGGATCGATTTTTATATTTGAAACACATGTGATGCTGAACTTTTTTCCTTTCACTACAATATTTTCCATCTATATTTTATGGATTTTTTATTTTCTATGTTTGATTTAATGTTCCTTGTTGTAATCCTTAAATATGAGCTTCCTTCCCTTAGTTATGTTATAGGTGTCTTCCCACTAAATGCTATATTTCCTCTAGGCATTATGTATGAATATTATAGTGCAAAATTCAACATTAAAATAAGTAGTGTTTACTACAAGCTTAATGAGGTACGTGCCCATTGTAAAATTCATATACATGTGTTTGTGTGCCATACACACATGTTGGGTCTACACACACTTGTGTATGTACATGCACTTGTATGCATTTTTTCATGGTGGTCAAGGTAGCCGTTTTATATGTCCATTTTGCCATTATACATCGGATTTACTCGCTTTAGTATGTTTCATCTGACGATCAGGCACTCTGGTTTCCATGCATATCTTTCCAAAAAAAAGAGTGCTTAAACTTGTGGGAAGCATGGTTAGTGGCCATACACAGAACACAAACACACCATTCGCCCAATTGCACGTATGGAACCCATAAATTATACGGAAGTACATACGTATATAATTATACAAACACACCATTCGCCCAATTGCACGTATGGAACCCATGAATTATACGGAAGTACGTACGTATGTAATTATATATAGAAAAGAAGATCAGGATGGATGGGAATAACATGAACGGGTCCAAGCCAACATGGTAAGGGCGGGCCGAGCCCGGCCCGAACCTAGGCCCGATGCCGTGGGCCTTGGGCCAGGGCTCGGGCCCTTGATCTGCTCAAAACTCCAGGCCGTGACCCGGCCCAAGGCCCATTAGAATTCGGCAGGCTCGGGTTGGGTCGGGTCGAGCCCAATGCTCCACCCTACCCGTGGTCGAGCGACGATTGCCTCCTCTCCAATGAGATATCCGCCTCTGCGTGCTGCTCGAGCTCATCGCTCGTCGGCAAATCGAGCAAAGATCATGCTTCTATTGAGCACATCCCCAAGGGCATGCTTCCATTGTAGGTAATTCCCCTTTTCATCATTCGTCATCGTTTTTATTTAATTTTTTTCCCATTTTTTTCACATGGCATCAACACCACCATACCTTCATTTGTTGTTCTACATCCATCCTCATTACCCCCCCCCCCAATTCACCGCCTCTTTATTCCATATATTTGTTTCCCTATTAAAAAAATTAAAAAAAATCAAAATAACATCAATAAAATTAAAAAAATAAAGAAAAGAGAAAGGCACTGTAGGCACACCCCTCCACCCTTAGCCACCACCGCAGTAGCAGCGGCACGCCGCCCGACCCTCCTCTAGCCGTCGTGCGCCTCTGGCCGTACCCCTTCCACCAACGCCCGCCGCTACCTTGGGTGGAGCACCCTCCGCACCAAGCAGTGGGGCTCTACCGCTACAGGCGCTTCGAGCGGCGCCGCCTCCCATCGACGCCTTACCACCAGGGCTAGACCCTTCTCCCCCTCCCCTCGTGGTCGTGTCCAGGCTGCCCAAGCAGAGCCGTCTCGGCGCCCCTCCCCTTCATCCATCCCTAACCACCTCTAGAAAAGAAGGAAACTTTTGTAAAAATTGCATATTTTATCTTGCATATTTTAATATCTGCAAAGTAGTCCCTATATGTTTTGTTTGACAAACTCTGATTTCTTAAATTCATAAACACCCCTACATTTATGTGTTAATTTGGACATCTTTTTCGCATCATTTTATTTTAGTGAAAAATTTCATGTTGTTGAGAAACTAATTCTTTGTCATTTTGATATTTAATTATATTTTTATGAGCTTTGGGTAATTTATTAAAATTGTGTTATTGAGAAATTACTTATTTTACCCACCGTGAGATTTTAAATTCATGTTTAATTCATAAAAATATGAGAGGTGCAGGAGCGTGGCGGGGGCTACACCGTCCGACAGTGGTCGGAGATGGCGGAAAGGCGGGGCAAGATATGTGAAAGCAGAGGTGTTGAATGAGGGGGAGGAACATGGCGTGCATGTGGTCTGCGTATGTGAGAGAGACGAAATGGAGGAAATGAAGAAGAAGAGGAAGAAAATAAGTAAGGAGGAAGAAGTATAACCTACCTGTAGGGGTGGGCGGATCGCCTAGGGAAGTAGGTGCTCAAGATGAGCTCCTTGGTCGTTGCTCGAGTCGCCGGCGTTGTGACAAGCTAAGCAGTTGCGTGAGCGGCCACGGTAAGGCCTGAAGGGACCTTGGATCTCGTCAAGACATGTTAAGGTCTTTGTTTAGATGGTGTCGCTCGTTGTCACCGATGATGCTCACTCCATAGCTCGCTCATGGTCCCGTAATGGCGGATGATCAAAAATTGGAGATGATAATAGAATAAAAAGAAATAGAAAGAAGGAGGTTACAAAGGTGGCAGAGAAGGTGGAGATACATGAAAGTTGAAAGGAAAAAGGAGTGAATATAGAAATAAAAAGAATAAGACATGGAAGTTATAGGGGGTGCGACGTAGATATTTCATATATTCTTAAAAAAATCAATATTTTTGGGCTATGGGTATCGTATTATTTGGAAATGATTTTTTGTAAAAGAAAATGATTTGAAATAATTTATAAAAAATTATGCACCTATTTGAAGGGTTTTTAAAAAAAACAGTTTACATGATTTGTTAAAATATGTGTTTACTTATTTTGAAACATCACTTGTAGAATATATTGGAAAACCTGCATCTATGTGACATTATTTTGAAAAATATTTTACTTGGGTTTTAGAAAATGGGGTTTACTTATTTTGAAAAACTTCATAAATGTTTGGAAAATTTATAATTATGTGAAAAGCTATGTAAAAAAATCAAGTTGTTTTCAACTTCAATGGTGTAAAGCGAGATTAACATATTATTTTGTAAATAAACCTAACTTTCTAACCTTATTCAAAATCCAATAAAAAAAGAAAAATTAAAATAATTCTCTAGTATCGAACCTGGCTACTAAACTAAAAAGTTATTAGCTGCTTTTCGGTGAGAGAATTGTAGTCTCTCTTCGCAGATTGTGTGGTTAAATGGCAACGCGTATGGTACCGTCTTGAAGTAACACATGTAACCGTCTGACGTTCCGTACTTACACCTGTACTGGTTGAAAGTAGAAGCAACTAGTCATATGAGTTTACACCAATCATTATTCTCCTAAAATAGCTAAAAATTATAAAATAAAACTCATAAAAAATAACTTATTAATTCATGTTTTTTCCTGACACTTTCATCTTGCATTCAATGCTTGTTGAGAGCTAGAGACTTAGAGTTACATGTCTTAATCATTAGGGTCTTAGACTTAATAATTTAGACTTCTCTGGTTAGAAAGATTTGTGTGTTATATTGCATGCTCAGTCTCTTCGTTAAAGAATATGACCAACACTCACATGCACGATTGCATTCATGATTGAGATGAGTTGAGGTTTCACTTGAGAACTTGGATTTGAGATTCAAGTTTGGACCTAATTTTATGATACTCGAGAATGTGACAAGATTAATGAAGGCTTCATGAAACTTGAGTGTTAGCTTCTTAGCCGGCATGGGACATGGTTCTCATACTAATCTCTTCATCAAGACATAAGTGACAGGGTATCATACATTAAATTAATTTATTGAGCAGTGTGTGCCAATCCTTAATAAAAACAATGGAGCTAGCCAACAAGAAAAAGAAAAAAATTGACGATGAAAAGAAAAGCTCAAAGCATTACAAAGTTACAATCATATGAGCTTACACCAAAGGCGAGCGCTCCCAAACTTTTAAGTTCCACATGGACTAAAGTATTAGGATTTTATGAGTCGGGCTAGTATCTCAAAAAGGGCTCTGCACCGTAAGAGATACAAGTTTGGATGTAAGTATATTAGATACTTTAAAAAGACGCACCCCGGTGTACTCCTGGAAAACAACTACAAACGACTCAACTTCTTTTGAGGGATAGACTGATTAACAAAAAAGAATATTGTGCTGAGTTAATAAGGTACTTGAGAGACATCTTGTTCCAATGAGAGGGAGAGAAGAATTGACACATCCTATTACCTCCGTTATCTGTCCCATCGTCCACACTTTGAAGTCTAATGAACTAGAGAGAAGATGGATTGAAACGGGACTAGATTTTAATCCCTAGTGTTTATGATCGGGTCTTTAAGAGAATCTCATGTATTATAACTTTAGATGGCATCTTGACTCTAGTCTTGTGAATGTAGTCAACATATACTCTCTAACTTTCTAATTAAATCTTTATTTATTAGCTCGAGGATGAGATTAGCTTAAGTATATGGGGGTAATGAATCCCATATTCATCTACATCATTTTTTTATTTTATCTCTATTGCTTAAGAAAATCAATAAAATTCCTTAACAATTACAATCAATTAATTAACATTGTATTGTAAATAATCAGGTATAATTATTGTGTATTAATTGTCGTTTTATTATGCCTATATCTTATACATTTATTTATGGGATATTTACACCCATAACCCTGAGTAGTTCCATAATTACCCCGGAAACCTTCCATAATCATGAATTACATGCAGGACCCCCGATAATGTTTAACTCTTGCACCCATAACCCTCGGGTTAACTTTCATCCAATTTCCCGTTAACTCTAACGATATCCGTCAAACATTTTACATTTTCTTCCCTTTAAGTTTCATTATTTACAAAATGAGTCCCCTTCCTCCTCCATCCCCCTCCTCCTCCCGCACCCATCCCATCCTCCCCTTCCTCCGCCCGCCAACCACCTCCAGCCCCTTCCTCCTCCAGCTCCTGGCCCCTGTAGTCGCCCTCCAGCTTCCGACCTATGCAGTCGCCCTCTAGCTCCCACCTCCATCAAAAACCCTCCCTCCAGCCCCCATCAACCTCTATCGAACCTCCCTGCAACCAGCTCCCGTATCCCCGCTCACCCCCATCCACCACCACCCCCCTCCCGTCAACCTCCATCGAACCTCCCAGCAGCCAGCTCCTGTATCCCCGCCCCCCCAGCTTCCATCAACCTCAATCAAACCCCCACCCCTGCTTTCGTTGCCTACAGCCAACCCCAGGTCCATCCCCATCGAAGCCCCATGGTCTGCAACGCAACCACCCTCCATCTCCCGAAACAAAATCGCCACCCCCAGCTCCCGGAACCACTCCCGAAACCCAATCGCCACCCCCAGCTCCCGGAACCCACGCGCAACCACTCCTGCAAGCCAGGCGGCGAGGGCGTGCGGGTTGGGGGGTCCTGCACTGAGGTGCGGGGGAGGACTCCTGCAGGGGGTTGCGGTGCACGGGGGGGGGGGGGGGGGGGTGGCCAGGCTGGGCGGCGGGGTCGGGTGCGGGTCTCTTGCAGGCCGGGAGGTCAGGTGGGGTGCGACGTGGGGGACGACTCCTGCAGGTGGGGTGCAGCGGGGGGGGGGGGGGGGAAGGGGGGGGGGGGGAAGGGGGGGGGGTTTGTCTCCTGCGGCTCTCTTGCAGGCCCGGGCGGGCAGGTGGGGTGCGGCGCGAGGGAGGGGGTTTGTCAGGCATGGGGGTGGCGATTGGGTTTCGGGAGATGGAGGGACTGGAAGGTGCGGGAGTGGAGGGGAGGATAGGAGAAGGAAGAGGAGAAGGTGGGAGAAGCGGAAGCTGAGGAGGGAGAGGAGGCAGCAGAGGGCGTGCAGGGGAGAGGAGGAAGAAGGGAGAGGGGGACGTGCAGGAGGAAGAAGAAGGTAAGGGTGGGTTTTTTTTCTTTTATTTTTGATTAACCTCAGCCGTTAGATCTAGGATTGGTTAGATTAACTCACTACTCAGGTTGAGTTAATGATCAAAACTAACGGAAGGTTCTCGGTGTAAAACGGAACACTTACTTAAGGTCCTGCATGTAATTCATGATTATGGAGGGTTTCCGGGGTAATTATGGAACTACTCAGGGTTATGGGTGTAAATATTCTTTATTTATTTATCGAAAATTCTATAAACATTAGATTAGCATTGTACACAATCGATTTAACATAATTTATAAAATAAATATCCAACAAATAAGAAAATAAATTAAAATAAGAAATGGGATATTTACACCCATAACACTGAGTAATTCCATAATTACCCCAGATACCCTTGATAATCACGAATTACATGAGAAACCCTGAATATTGCTTAACTCTTGCACTTATAATCCCGGGTTAACTTCCACCTAATTTTCTGTTAACTATGACGGTATCCGTCAAGTATTTTATATTTCACACCCTTTGAGTTCTTTTTTATTTACAAATGGCCCCTCCCCTTCCTCCCCCAACCTCCTCCTCCAACCAGGCAAACCCCTACCCTTATCGTCGTCCTCCCACTAGAAGCCCGACCCCTACTAGGAAATCCCCCATCTCCTCCTCTTCCATCCCGGCTACCCCCTCCCTCCCCATCGTCAACGCTCGAAATCGGTTGCAGGCCCCCTACCCTCCTCCAGCCCGTCGTCCTCCCTCCCCATCGTCAAAGCCCGAAGCCGGCTGCACACACTCACCCCCTAGCCGTTGCAAGCTCCCTCGTCATACCCCCTACCTCTGCCGCCTCCCTCCCCTCCCCCTACTGCCTCATCACCGTCAGCGGTCAACCCCCTACCTACCGTGTGAACACATTAATTTCTGCCATCTTCTTCAACCTCAAGAGAGCTCCCTTCTCTGCTGTTCATGTGGATATCAACCCATCTTCACATATTTTTCCTATCTGTCATCCTAACCCTTCTCCAAATCTAACCATTCCATCTTGTAATTTGTTGGATCAGAACCCACGCCAACTACCTCTTGTCTCCAACAAAACATCCATTCCAGCTATAAAAAGACCTAAGACTCCTCATAGAAACTATCCCTTCCACCTTCAGTTAATTGCAACTTAAAACCTCTCGTCCAGTGCTCCGGCAGTCCCCCTCCTTGACTGTGACAGCATCACGATGACCTCCGAGTGACGACAGAGGTCGAGGAAGTGGTCCAAGGTCATTTCAGTGCATCGTCCAGATCCAGCCATCGCCGAGTTGTAGAGCTATGATTTGATGTACCTCAATCCCCAGGCAATTCCTTCATCGTGCCCCCCCTCGCCTGGTCAACCCCCCTACCTCTGCCAACTCCCTCCCCTCCATTTCCCCCCCTGCCAGGGCACCTCCCTCCCCTTCGGCTCCCCCCCCGCCGCCTCATCAAAGCCCCCCTCCGGCCTCGTCAAAGCCCCCATGTCGCCTCCCTCCCCTCCCCCCTGTCGCCACGTCAAAGCCCCCTGTTGCCTCCCTTGATCAGAGGCCCGCCCCCTCCCCCCAGGTCGGCCCCCCTATCCGCACCCTTTTCAGCGTCCCGCGTCAACACGCAAGCTACTTCGACCACAGCTGCCTCCCTTCGTAAACCTCCCCTGCCGCTACTCTTCGAGGTTGGCGGGGTCGGAGGTGCTTGAGGAGGAAGGGGAGGTGGTCGACGATGGAGGGAGGAGGTGTTGCCGGAGGAGGAAGGGGGAGCTGTTGGAGGAAAAAGAGGGGAGGTTTCTTTTTAGTTTTGATTTCATTTGAGCCGTTGGATTGATGCTAGGTTAGATTAACTCGATGGTGTGGTTGGGGTTAACGGTTGAAACTAACAGAAGGTTATGGGTGTCAGACGGATTAACTATTCGGGGTTTCACATGTAATTCGTGATTATAGAGGGTATCTGGGGTAACTATGGAATTACTCAGGGTTATGGGTGTAAATATCCCATAAGAAATTTATTACCTTAAATTATTTACAAGAATATTTACTTTATATAGTTGATTTTATCTCTCTTTGAGTTCTACACGAAATATACAACTTTCATTTTTATTCATTTTTTGATTCAATCTCCTTCTATTTATTTTTTATTTTATTCTGTTTTCTTTATTTCTTTTAATTCCGATTAGGCCACATTACTCTCTCTGATTGAGCCACGTGGCTCGCTTCCATTTTGCCTCCCGCATCCATCTGGGACCCTTTGATCATGTGATCAGACGGTCCAGGTCTGCCCACACCTGCTCCCATGAGATTAGGAGTGGTTGAAAACAACTATACAACCATCGCAATCATTGCCCTCCATCTTCAAATACACCATCGCCGACTCTAGCGATGGTCGTCCACCCATGAATGAAGAAAGCCCTAGCCTTCTACCCTCTTCGTGACATGAATGAGTTGTTGAAGAGCCATCATGGAGCCTTTTCTTCTGATGAGGCCCATGGTGAGATGCCATAACACAATGTCTCGCTGACATATATTCGAGATTTCTCTTCGGTAGAAGAGATAAAGTGATGACCCGAGCTTCTTTGAAGCTCAGGCCTAGGCCCATCCTGGGTACATGCGAAAGTTATAAAGTGATGAACAAAGGAGCCAGTAGAATAAATAGAGAGAAGAAGAGGGGGAGGATGAAGAAGGGGTTGGGGAGGTACCTGGCAATGGTTGAAGGAATGCATTGGAATGGAGAAGACCACGAATCTCTGATCTTTGCTCAAGGACATGGTGGAAGGCCGAGTTTAATGGTGCTTTAGAAGCTCCGCAACAAGGAGATGGGTGGTCTCCCTATATCACACTGGATGGAACTTGATAATCACTTAATGTGGGCGTTTACCTTGTTGACACCAAGGTGGGTGATGGAGCTAGGAGTCTGATTCTCTCGGCTGGTATATGAGATCGAAGTGGGACCAAGGACTATGGTTTTGTCGATGAGTCATCTAGTGTGGCCGGAGGTATTGGAGGTTCGCTTGGGATGAAGGAGGGGGAAGCATACCTAGCGAGGAGATCTTTGCGGTAGTTGAAGGTGTATATGCGGTGGTGGGTGTTAGACTCAACAGAAGAAGGTGGAGGAGAACAAACAAAGCCTTTGCCATTGGATGTGATCGATGGAAGGTTGGGGCGCAACAGTGGTGGCCACATGACTTAAAGGTAGGAGAAGGGGTTCTGGGTCGTTCGATCATCCAGAATTGAAATGCTCAGATGCAGACAAGTGGAGAGAGAGAGAGAGAGAGAGGGAGGGAGGAGGGCCATTTTCCGCACCACGAATAGGAGCAGTTAAGACCAAGGGGAAGACCCAGGGTGTTGGATCGAGATATGAGCCAATGATCCACAAGAGGACGGACTAAGAAGAGGGGTAGCGATATGTGGTGGTGTGTGAGACTACCATTTGTCACGTACAGAAAAAATTTAAAATAAAAATCAACAAAAATCACAATAAAATACCTAATGGACATACAATTAAAAACTCATATTATGAAAGTTCTTCATCTCGATGAGGTTACAACTTTTGTGAATAAACTAACATCAAAAGACTTTGTCGATATAAAATTGTTTGATGGTATTTTATGTATATAAAATACATATACTTTATATATTATATTTTTTATGATTTTTATTTAAAGAAAAATTTAAAACTAAAATTAATAAAATACTATAAAAATATTTACACCTTAATATATTCTTTGGTTTTCTAATAAATAAGAAAAGGTATAATGAAAATAAAGAGAGAAACTATATAGAACATTGACAGACTCACATTACGACTTTCCTTCTAGTTCTTATACCTTTTTGGATTTTGATTTATATTTCATTTATTAAAACATAAATCAAAGAAAATAAGAATTAAAAAAGAATTATTTATGTCAATGGAATGGTGAATCAAAGCTAGTAAATATCTACACTATACAATGAGACTCCCGAATTCAAGTTTCACGTATGAACTTTTATTCTTTTGATTGATTACAGATAATTGAATAAGCATTAATTTAAAAGTGAGTATGAGTTTGTAGTAAATGATATGTGAGAGATATTTGACTTTATGACCTTTTGATCTCAAACTAGAGCTTGGGTTTGTTATGCATACACACAAGTTAGTTTTTCCTAACATTTTAGTGATACAGAGCTGATTTTATTTGATCTGGAGTGTGTATGAATTAATTAAAAAATGAAGTTAAGATAATATACAAACGAATATATACATACATTTCCAATTCCTTATTAATGCAAATATGAATGCTAATTTATGTTAATTATTTACACATACATGAATGATAATTATGCATTAGAAATACATAAATGCTATTAATTGCTCGGGAACAAAGCTCTATTTTCAACTATTAGAGCAACGAATCACAAATTCGTAAATAATCTTAAAGAATATTGTAACTTCCCTGTCTTAGGTCGCCGGTCCATTATCAAGTAAAACTTACCCTGGCAACTTGTTGGACGTGGGTCCAGATGGACTCGTTGACAACCACCCTCAATGCTTAAGCCAAGTTGTCACGAAGTAATCCCCATGACTTATAACCCACATACACACTTTGTGAGTTTTAAATGTGGGAGGATCTTTGGGGTTTGGGATGTTACAAGTATCACCTCTGACCGATCAGATTTCTCAATGGACTATATTGTTTTATTGCTTACATTGTTATGCATAGATGAATGCAACCTAATTAACGTGCCCATGTTTACTTGTCAATTGTTGAAATTCTTGCTTGGGTACTATAGATATATACATGTTTCCATGGTTGTGTTCATAATTGCACTATATGTTCTACCTTCTTTCACTTTGTAGAGATTTCATATTCTTTTCGATGGGTTTACTTTATCGTACTCTTGAATTTGTAATTAGAGTGTAGGAGTAAACCATGATAAGACTTAATAGACTGTTTGATGAGGCGATTGATCCTTTTTGATCTCTTTGCTTCCATAATCTATGATTAGTTTTCTTCCATTTTGACAATGCAGTTATTAGCATTTCCTATAGGTTTTTTCTTCAGGTTTTACTTTGATATTGCTATATATCTTATGCAATCTATAATGTTTTCATTTATGTTAACAAGATTGCGGTTTAGCCTAAATTTTTGAGTTTGGATTACATATTACTAGTCATATGATCAGAATTTAATTTGTTTAAAACACCTAAAATGGAACAATTAGATAAGACCTACATTTGTCCGATCAGGTGCTACGATCGATTTCCTTTAAAAACTTCGAAATAATAATAAGTTATACTTCGAAAAAAAATCAACTTAAGTCAAGATAAGTAACTTCTACCAAGTAGTGTATGATGATGTGAATATAATTTTTTTTAATGGTATTTTGGTTTGAACGGTTTTTTAGTTTTTTAAAATTGACGTAACATTAAAATAAAAATAATTTTTGTACTAATATTATTACATATTCGGGAGAATATGGTAACAAAGTCACAAATGCTCAAAATTCTAATTCTTATGTTTCTCAGAGGAAGCACTTATTCGAGGTACTCAAACTGCGAAAGCTATCCAAGAATGTTATTTTAAATGCCAAATAAATCAGTGAAGTATCCGGATGAAATCGTATTTTTTACACACCATAATACCATGTATATACAAAATCACAAGAACAACAATAATATTGCCTCTTTGGTAGAATGCAACTAACATAATCTTGAAATATATACATGCATATTCACATAAAGAGAAATTATTTGGATTACAACTAATTTTACATGTGAAAATAATGCACTGGATGCAGCTTAAACAAATAAAAACGTGATTCGTACGCGACTCATCAATCATAGACA
The DNA here is from genome assembly GCA_037367405.1 of Ottelia alismoides. Classification (NCBI taxonomy): domain Eukaryota; kingdom Viridiplantae; phylum Streptophyta; class Magnoliopsida; order Alismatales; family Hydrocharitaceae; genus Ottelia; species Ottelia alismoides. The sequence goes on from JAZKJV010008884.1 coordinate 97,286, forward strand.
CACATAATATTGTATGGAAAAAACATGAGAGAAGGAAAACATAGACATAATTTATCTAATCTTCATTAATTGCCAACAATCACTCTAGACAATTAAATCATCTTATGTCATTCGACAACTATACACTCATACACACACATATGAGAAACTTCAAATGAGTCAGGGTCTCACCAATATTATAGCGAGCCCTCAATCTCGTCCTTTTATTTTTGATCATACGGCTGGATCTAATGAGGCATTAATTAAATTAATTTAATGACTGAAAACATATTTTGGTCATTTTCGTCACATTCTAAATATAGAATGTGACAATTATTTGACACAATATCTCTCATTCTCTTTCCATTGATTGACAACACCCTCTCCCTCCCCTCTCTCACAACTTGTCTATATATATATATATATATATATATATATATATATATATAGGGAGCCCTTCTAATGAGGTGGGTCTTTCCTGAAATTCAGAAAGCCACTACCAAATTTGTAAATTACGTAACAATATTGTAAATTTGAACTACATATTGTAAAATAATGATGATAATACAGTTATGCAAAATATATCATCCATATTGTAACAAACATTTAATTTCAAATATATTAATATTTTCATAAATCTTTCATGATATACATATTATGTTAATATTTAGTATTAAATTTATGGAGTTAGAATGTGTAAAATAAATAGAATAAATGCTTAAATTGATGTGGCTTTCCATGCATCCAGGAAAGGTGCACCTCATTGGAAATATTTCCTATATATATATAGGGCTTATCCAGAGAGCACTGTGCCGATTTGAGAATTTTTAGGCACGCGTAATCATCCGTGTGATGATGATCCTGTGGTTCTGCGTAAAATTGATTAGTTTCTAAATTTAGCGCTAAGAATGAATTGCCATAACCACCCACCGCATATAACTCGCAATTTAATTCCCTTTTTTGAGTTATAATTGAGTACTCATTAATTGCCGCATTGTTTTTTCTAAAAATAACCATGAGAATCTCCTCCTTCCTCCGATGACAATCAAAATACGACTCACGTTGAGTTGTTGAAATTAATGCAAAGTTATTTTTCGTAATACAAAGTTACTGATGCCATTGCAAACATTACTGAAATAAATACAATGTTACTTTTTATGTTGTTTTTTATTCTTAAAAAATTACTGTTACGTTTTTATAAGTTACTTGCTATTCGTGGTAACTATTGTCCATACAATAATTACTAAATAGATAAATTACTAATGTCCATACAACAATTACTAATTACAAATGTTGATATTACTGAACTCATTCTGATTCTTACTGATGATATAGTTACTTAGTACAATGTTACTTATCATGTATTTTTTTATTCGTAAAAAATTACTGATAATGTTTGTATAAGTTACTTGCTATTTGTTGGGTGTTACTTGCCTTTCATTCATTCTTACTAATAACACTTGTACAAAGTTACTAATGTCAATACATCAATTACTGATTACAATTATCCATATTACTGAACTCAACGAAATTATTACTGAAGTGTATTAACTATTTTGTATACAATAATTACTGAATAGATAAATTACTAATGTCCATACAACAATTACTAATTACAAATGTTCATATTACATAACTCATTCTGATTGTTACTGATGATATAGTTACTTAGTACAATGCTACTTTTCATGTATGTTTTTTATTCGTAAAAAATTACTGATAACTTGTGTATAAGTTACTTGCTATTTGTTGGGTGTTACTTGTCTTTCAATCATTCTTACTAATAACACTTGTACAAAGTTACTAATGTCAATACATCAATTACTGATTAAAATTGACCATATTACTGAACTCAATGAAATTATAACTGAAGTTGTAGTAACTATTGTCCATACAATAATTAATGAATAGATAAATTACTAATATCTTTACAACAATTACTAATTACAAATGTTCATATTACTGAACTCGTTATGATTGTTACCGAAGAAATAGTTACTTAGTACTTCTGAATAATTGTTAGATAATTGAGTTGTAATATTACTGAAGCTATACGCACAATTACTGAAGATTCATGTCCATATTACTTACTCATTGTTATTAGTTACTGAAATTATAGTTACACATCAATTATGTACTCAGTAAATGTATTTGTTAATGACATCTTTTATTAGTTACAGAATGATTTGTTCTTAATATTATTGTCAAATATGTTCTTCTCGCTTCTTTAGTCAATAAGTATGCAACGATCATCAACACTTCTTGTTTTTTTCTTCCACGAAACATAAGTGTCCAGACATCTGGCAAAGCTGAAATAATAAATTGTCAGCAGCATTTGTAAGATGAATCAATAACTATGTAAGAGAAATATATATACATGAAAATTAAGAATTACATCAGTAACATATTATGTTGGAAGACGATACATTTATTTAAGTAATATCTTTATCTATTTCAGTAAGAATAAATTCATACACAAGTAACATCTAATGAATTGTCAGTAATATCCCTAATATGAACCATTAATCATGAAAGATAAAATTATGTCCATGAAAAGTAAGAATTATATTTATAAAAGTAACTCGGTGCAAAGTATAAGTAATTTGATGAGTTACTCCAGTAACTTTTGATACAATATCAGTATCCTTATGATTTTTTTAAACGTTCTCAAATTAAAACTCAATATCCAAACATAAATCATTGATTATCATTCCTTCTGAGATTTCATGATACAAACCCAATCGCAAGTCAATATCATTTGAAATTGAAATCGAAAGAGAAATCATACATCGCAATTCATTTTTGCAAATCCCACTTTCTCATGATCCAGAAACATAACAAAAAATCAAAATCTGGTCTATAAACAGTCAGATTCAAATCAAAATGTCCAAAAAAATTAATTCTTTCTACATACTATCAGATTCAAATCAAAATACGAAAATAAAAATCTAATCGAAATATAATACCTTGCAATAGATAAAAATGTTCGCCTCTATTTCCACGATTGATCGCCTCACTTTGCAAAACGCTAGATCCAAAAATGCCAGATCAATCTCCTCTCGTTGAACTCTCAATACACGTTTCCATAAACGTATACTAATTATAGAATTGCTTAATATTTCCAATTAGAGGAAATTCCATTTTGGTTACGGTTCCTATTTTTTAGGGATTGAGAGATACAAATCTTACGGCTGGAATTAGAGGCCCATTTTATCTCAAATGGGCACAGTGCCCTCTGGATAAAAATCCTATATATATATATGTATATATTCTGCTCGATCCTCCAGCTAAGGGAGCCAAATATACAACTTTATGTAATTTATGTTGCAAGTATTATATACATATAGAACACCCTATATTCACCTCGATTTATAAATGTATACATGTAATTATCCCTTGTAATTTTATGTTGCGTATTACCGTCGTTTATGATTTATTTCATACTAGAGATAAAATGACCATTATTTTTTGTTCTCGCAAACTTGAACATCATGATTCAAAATTCGAATGATTGGTATGATCTGCAACACAAAAATCTATGTAATGTTTATTTAATATTTTTTTGCAGCTTATGCATACTATAACACGTTTTGGTTGTAGTGTAGAGGTTGCGTTATATAGCTGACAGTCAGTGTAGAAAACAATTGAATCGTTTAATATTAGTTCGAGCAAAAATTAATGTAGTTGACCATGCTTAAAGTAGAGGAAGGCTTCACCATTTCGAAGTATACCGTAACAAATTTACACAGCAGCGAGGACTAAAATACAACCCAAGAAACAAAATCAAGACCCTTTTCGCAATATGCCCACCCCATACTCATCCCGCCGAACTATCCCCTACAAAACGGTCTCCTCCCTGCAGCCTCACTCCTGCCACTCCACCACCAATGGCTGACGACGACGACGTCCCCTTGGAAGTCGAGGTCCGAACCATCGACGGCCAATCCACGGTCTCCTCCTTCTCCCCTCACCTCACCGTCTCCGACTTCAAGTCCCTCCTCCGTTCGTCCTTCCCTGCCGCCTCACAAGCCCTAGATTTCCACATCTTCTTCAAGGTATGGACCCGTCGAATTCTTCGCGATCCTTATCGTTGATACGAGTTTCCTCAACTGTTTCCTCTTTTTCCTCGTGTTTGATCGATCCGAAGGGTGCGAGGTTGGGAGATGGCGATCGCTTGGGTGGACTGGGCGTCACCAATGGGGAGTTTTTAGTTTTGGTCCCTTTCAGGAAGAAGGCGCGGAGATCGGAGACACCGGAGACGGAGGTGAACCCCCCACCAGTTGCCGGGAGTCCGGCTATGGATTCGGCTTGGGAGGACATAGTGCGGGACGTTTCGTTGCTGTCGGATGGTCCCCCGAGCGTGAACAACGATGAAATGGGGGGATCTGGACTTGGACGTACCCCCCGTGCAAGCACATCCCGTAATCGCGGATCGAAATCCTGTTTCCATGCCGATTATGTTGACATCTTCGGCTCATGGGAGGTCGGTGATGTCGGGAAGATCCGGGGAGTTATTCGGAGAGTTGGTTGTTTGTCAGATTGCCGTACGAATGAGTGCTTGTTGTTTTGTAAGCTGAGAAAGAAGTCCGGTGAAAAGAAGCAGTGCATATGTCCGGTGTGGTTGACAAGGATCGTGAAGTGTTTTTATCTCCTGAATATGTTTTGCGGTCTTTGCAAGATGACGAGGAGGATGCTGAGTTTGAAGTGCTTGGAGGAGGCACTGAGTGATCCCGACGGTTTTGGTATGGAGGGCATTGGTATGGATGACGTGGAGCAGCTTGTGACTTTGTCTCCCAAGGTATTTCAATCTGGTATACGTATTTTTTTTTATAAACCTGTATTTGCAAGCCTTTTATATCATTGCTGCAGTGTGATTGCGTTATTTTGTTATGGTATAGAACTTAGCTAGAAGATCGATGAACTTATGCAGTAAATATAGTGGTTGCTGCTGCTGTTGTTCGATGAAAAGTGAAAGAGTTCGGGTTTATATTTGCAGAGAAAAATTGTGCACTTTACTTTAGAAGTTTATTGTGGCTAGAAATTAGTTCTCCTTTTTCTTCCCGTGAACCCAACTTTTGTTTTTGGGGAACCTTCAAGTAGGGTTGAGCATCAGACCGGGTGTTGGACCGACCGAGCCCATTTATGACGATGAGCCTATTGGTCGGTCTTGGGCCAATCATTTTTCAAAAAATTCAAGTCATGCTCGGGCCTGACCAGCGAGTGTTTGGGCCGGGCCTGGGTCAGGTCGTCCCGGTTTGGCACATGGTTTAGGGTACATGTTCTACAATAAATAAGAATTCAGTTTGCAAGAGAATCAGAACTCAAATAGAAACAAACAACATCAGATTGCAAAAGATAGAGTTTTGGATACTTAGGAATCGAAACTCAATGATGGTTGAGGTAGTCTAATCTCAGGTACTGATATGTACTTTCAAAGCTCATACAACCTACATTAACTACAATGCAATGCCATTCACTTTTAACCATCGTATATCTACATCCAAAACGAACTATCAACATGAGTGCGATACAAAGTAGTAGAATTAGGGATAAAAGTGGTTGGATAATGATACGAATACATGCATAATCATATCCTTATACATTTTAAAATACAAATACAAATGCATATATGAATATTGACGTATGTGAAAAATGTATTATCATATCCTTAAAGACGAATACGAATATAAAATGAATGTGAATCGGATACGAATTATGACAGATATTTTTTACAGATTAGCTAATATATATATATATATATTGGATGGTTTACACATAAAATAGATATACTTAATATATTAATCTCACAACAATTATATTAACCGTGGTGAATGCTATCATAAAACTCTATTACATACAATTGTAAATAAATCTATGACTATATTTATGTACTAAAATGAATATACGAATACGATGCAAATATTCATGAATGTCAAAGCAATATCCATATCCTCATCCCTTTTAAACAATTACAAATAAGAATGTCAAAACGCGTATAAAATGAATACAACAGTGGATTGGATACGAATATATTTATATTCATTTTCATCCCTAAGTGAATTGTCACAAATTAATCATGGATCCATAGCATTGTAAAAGAACATACAGATTCAAGTTAATGTGGGATGAATTGATTGTGTGAATGTGAGACGTGTGGTGAGGTGAATAACATAATGAAAAGCAAGCATAGAAACTAGATGGCAGAAGAACATAACAGGAATACAATGTACTAAGAAGAAGGATGAGAAAACGAAGTTTACTCTTAGAATGTGGATGAAGGAGAAGTGGATGGTTCTGCCAGAATGGGTTGTGGTTGCCTCGACTCCTCCGACAAAGAGGAAGTCGTGCACATGCTGTGGGAGCTGCTCGTAACATGGACCTTGCATGCTGATTGATCATGGCTCAATTGGAGGAAGCACCCTTGACTGTCACTCGGGAAAAACCTTTGTTTCTTTAAGACTCTCTTGTTCTGCACATGTTGACGATGGACTAGAGGGCGAGTGAGAGGTGACAGATCGAAGGGCATATGGGATGTGGTGGTTCTGGTGGAGGATCGAGATGCGATGACGGATGGAGGGAAAATGTAGGGGCGCATGGAGGGAAGATGTGGTTTTGGTGGAGGATTGGGATACGACAATGGTGGAACGAGGGAGTCGTGGCAATTGCCAGTGGGAGATGACTGATCGGAGAGTAGAGGGTGAGTGCGACGGAGGTAGGGAGGAGGTCGTGCGCCTGGTGGAGAACAGGAGGAGGGAAGGATAGTGTCAACATAGATCAAATGGAGAAGAAAGGAGTGGGGGTCGGTTCGGTTGTATAGCAGGGCTTTTGGTTCGGGGTGCAGGGTCGAGATTCGAGTTTTTGGGCATGCCATAAGTTGGGCTAATGGGAAGACCGACCATTGGGTTTTGGGTTCAGTCTACTTGAAGCTCGAGCTCGGTTTGATTATGCAAATGGGCCAGAAATAAAGCTCAACCTGCCTGTTGAAGTCTCAGACTCGAGACCTGAATGTGTTTTAGAAGAGTGGGCATCAGGGTGGGCCAGCCTCGCCCAATGCTTAACCCTACCTTCAAGTTATACTGTTGACGCATATGCTTTATTTGTACCGTTTTGTCATTTTATTTTCTTGCCATTCTCTTTATGTAATTTACCCATAGGCTACTCTCCTATATAAGAGAGCCTAGGGCTATGGAATAGACTATCTCTTTCACGTTTCCCAACATGGTATCAGAGCGACGGTCCTAGACCGGAGTTCTCGAAACCTAAACCTAACCCTAACCCCACCCGCCGGCCTCTCTCTTCTCTCTCTCTCTCGAATCGGCTCTGCCTAGCCGATCGGCGACGCACCTCGCCCTCGCACGCCCTTGCCTGCGCATCGCCTGGGCCTGCGCATCGCCTGCGCATCGCCTGGGTCCCCTTGCGCCTCGCGCTGCTCGCGCCTGTGCGCATAGGCTCCCTTCGCGCTGCTCGCGCCTGTGCGCATAGGCCCCCCATTCGCATCACCGTGCATCATCGTCATCATCGTGCGCATGAACTGTGCGCATCGTACATAGGTGCGCGCATCATCGTGCTCAGCGGCACAGGAAATCAACTGTGCGCATAGGCGTGAGATCCTCCAGTCGAAACACTCCAGTGCGTGCGTGTTTCTAACACGTACGTGCGTGCCCTAAGTCTCAAAACACTAGGGCACAGCACCAGATCTACATGAGGTTAGTTGCTTGAGGTCTACACAAGCAACTAATCTCGTCCATGTCAGTGTAGACAAAGATTATCTTCTCTCGGTCACTCCAATCTTCCGTCTCAAGTATGTCAGAAAGCAAGGCAGATATCCCATCTATGGGCGCATTTCGTGGTCCAGCGCCAATTGTCAAGATGGATGGTACGAACTATGAACTGTGGGCAATGCAGTTCATGAGTATGATGAAGTCTACGGGTAAGAAGCATATTCTTACCGAACCCGAGCCTGCAGAGAAGATTGGAGTTCATGCCTCATGGGAGGCTGATGATGCTTATGCCAAGGTGTGGCTATCTGGCACATTGGCTATTGAGATCGCCAATGACATTCTACATCAACCCACAACCAAAGACATGTGGGATATCCTAGCAGCGACATATTCTCAGGCGAAGAATGAGACCAAGATCCTGCAACTACAACATGATATATTCACAATCAAGCAGAATGGCCGCCCATTACATTCTCTCTACACATCTTTGAGAGGAATGTTTGAGAAGCTCCATAGCTTCATGCCTCTTACCGCCACACCAGAACAGCAGAAGACATACAGGAATGCGACGATGGTGGGTGTTTTTCTCGCTGCACTCGATCCAGAGTATGAGGCAGCACGTTCACAGATTTTGGCGGACTCGACTATTCCTCCCATGGAGGAAGCTTTTCACAGATTGAGCAGGATTACTATACCTTCAGCAGCCACTAGTCAGAATCCCTCAGCCATGGCAGTCAACAGAGGCCGTGGTTCTCAATACCAGGGCCGTGGACGTATTCCCCGTGGAAAGGGGGCCAACATGCTCATATTGTCACAGAGTCGGCCATACTGAAGACACATGCTACTCAAAGCATGGATTTCCTGCATCTGCACGAGCTGCTGAGCAGATAGAGCCCCCGTCTGCATCTACACTGGATCAACGATTTGATGATCTGGTTGCCCGTCTTAGGGGTATTATACCATCACCTGGCCCAGCACCGCCGACAGAGAATCATACTGATGCCGCTGCTTCTGCCTCTACGAGTACTTCAAGTAGTACACTTGCTCTTCACAGTAGTAGATCAGATACATTGCCGTGGATCATGGACTCGGGCGCTACACATCACCTATGTGGCGACCAGAGTCTACTTACAGGATATACTCAGATTCCTCCAGGACGGACAGTAGTGATTGCCAATGGCACTCATTCCCCTATCACGGGTCAGGGGGAGATTAGACTGACATCCTCGATGCAGCTCAAGAATGTTTTGCATGCACCGCATTTTTCCATGAATCTGTTGTCGATTAGTCAGATTACGAAGGATCTCCATTGTCGAGCTATTTTTGATTCATCTTCTTTGATTTTTCAGGACATCCGTACGGGCAACGTGATTGGTCATGGCTATGAGCAAGGAGGCCTTTACCGTTTGAACCAGACCCCGTTTGCCGGAATCACAGCCTCTCCCGCAGAACAAGTATCTCCTCTCCTGTGGCATCTGCGCTTCGGTCATTTACCGCTTCAGAAGTTGCGTCTAGTCCTACCCTATAGTCTGTCTCACACAACTGTTCAGTGTGAGGCGTGTCAGTTGGGAAAACATCACAGGTCTTCTTTTCCCAGTAGTCAAGGTCGGAGTACTAACTCCAAGTTTGAGTTGTTTCATGTCGACGTCTGGGGTCCGAGTCGTGTTCCCGATCATCAGGGGCACAGGTTTTATATTGTATTTGTGGATGATTTTTCTAGAGCATCATGGGTATTTCTAATGAAAAATAAGTCTGAGGCTGGAGATATTATTATTCACTTTCTAAATGAGATTCAGAATGTCTTTTCCACAACGGTCAAAATTATGAGAACTGACAATGCCTTAGAGTTGTGCACCAACAATCTAGCCAAATACTACTCCTCAAAAGGGATTGTTCACCAAACATCCTGTGCTCATACGTCTCAACAAAATGGGGTTGCAGAAAGAAAACACCGTCATCTTCTTGACGTTACAAGGTCTCTTCTCATTCAGAGTCATGTCCCGTATACCTACTGGGGTGATGCAGTTCTTACTGCATGTTATCTTATAAATCGTATGCCCTCGTCTGTCTTGAATGAACAGGTTCCTTTCTCACTTATATATCCTGACAAGGAGCTGTTCACTCTTACCCCTCGTGTCTTTGGGTCTGTCGCTTTTGTCCATCAGTTGTCGCCCGGTTCTGACAAGCTCTCTCCTAGGGCTGTCAAGTGCGTCTTTGTGGGGTACTCCAGAACTCAAAAGGGGTACAAGTGTTTTGACCCTGTGCGTCGGCGGTATATGATCAGTGCAGATGTTACATTCTTTGAATCTATCATGTATTTTTCAGAATCCGGGAACATGCAGCCACCACCATTGTCTCCTGATACCGTATTCATGGCACCACCAACATCACAGCAGTCACCACCAACATCACATCCGTCACCTCCAGTACCACCACCACCACCACCGCCACCAATAATATCCCCGTTACCATTCCATTACACCCGACGGCCGAATCAAGCTCATGGCCCTGACCAGTCAACTAGCTCGCCTATGGTATGTAATGAAAATATTAATGTTGATGAATCTGACGACATTTCTCAGCAGGATGCAGTACAGGAGCAGGGTGCTACTACAGAGGATCTGGATGTCCCAATCGCTCTACGAAAGCAGAAGAGAAGCTGTGCCAAGTATCCAGTATCAGCTGCGGTATCGTTTGAGGGGCTATCTGGACCATTCAGGACGTTTGCATTGGCACTCTCAGCTACAGATATTCCACGGAACCACCATGAGGCTTTGCAGGATTCTAGATGGCGACTAGCAATGGAGGAAGAGATGGCGGCTCTTCAGTCTCGAGGTACATGGAGCTTGGTTACCATACCTCCAGATGTCACCCCAGTGAGTTGCAGATGGGTGTTTACAGTGAAACATAATGCAGATGGCTCTATTGACAGGTACAAGGCACGCTTAGTTGCAAGAGGATTCACACAGACATATGGGGTAGATTACCTTGACACGTTCTCCCCTGTAGCTTGCCATTCCACTCTGCGGATACTCTTATCAGTTGCAATTACTAGAGACTGGCCGCTCTATCAACTAGATGTGAAGAATGCTTTTCTGTATGGTGATCTGCAAGAGGAAGTCTATATGCAACAGCCACCAGGTTTTGCTGTTGAGGGGGAGTGTTCCAAGGTTTGCAGATTACATAAGGCCATCTACGGCCTTAAGCAGAGCCCCAGAGCATGGTTCCAGAAGCTGTCAGACCTCTTTGAGAAACAAGGATATAAACGCTCCAATGCTGATCATTCCTTGTTCGTGCAGAAGACGGCGAGAGGTATTACTGTAATCATGGTTTATGTTGATGATATCTTGATTACAGGTGATGATGACCAAGGCATTAAGCAGGCAAAAGAAAAGCTGGGGACTGAGTTTGTCACCAAGGACTTGGGAGTCCTTAGATATTTTCTGGGGCTGGAATTTGCTAGAAATCCACATGGGTTAGTCATGACACAGAGGAAGTATGTCACAGATCTACTGAATGAGACAGGTATGCTAGGATGTCGGCCTGCTACGACACCAATGGATCCTAGCATGAAGTTGTATGATGATGACACAGAAGAGGTCGACAAGCGAAGGTACAGAGAACTGGTAGGCAAATTACTGTATGTCACGATCACTAGACCTGATATATCGTTTGCAGTGAGTCGTGCGAGCCAGTTCATGGAGCAACCACGTCAGGTCCATATGGATGCAATACACATGATTCTGAGATATTTAAAATCATCTCCAGGTGCAGGCTTGCTATTTAAGAAAGGAAAGGAGATTTCTATCACAGCATGTGCGGATGCAGACTACGCAGGATGCCCCAAGGACAGGAAGTCAACATCAGGGTTTGCAGTCTATGTTGGAGATGCTATAGTTTCGTGGAAGAGCAAGAAGCAGACAGTAGTAGCCAGATCCAGTGCTGAATCAGAATATAGGGCTATGGCCCAGGCTACCACAGAAATGATGTGGGTGAAATCCTTACTTGCAGATCTATGCCTTGACATACCTCTTCCTATGATGTTGGAATGTGACAATCAGGCCGCCTTATTCATTGCAAGTAACCCAGCGTTTCATGAAAGGACCAAGCATATTGAGGTCGACTGTCATTACATACGTGACATGATTCAGAAGGGGTTCATTGCTACATCTCACGTCACATCAGAGAATCAGACTGCTGATATCTTCACCAAGGCACTACTTAGAGGCCCATTCCAGAAGTGCGCGTCCAAGCTGAGCATGATTGATATCTATGCTCCATCTTGAGGGGGAGTGTTGACGCATATGCTTTATTTGTACCGTTTTGTTATTTTATTTTCTTGCCATTCTCTTTATGTAATTTACCCATAGGCTACTCTCCTATATAAGAGAGCCTAGGGCTATGGAATAGACTATCTCTTTCACGTTTCCCAACATATACGTGTGCATATACATAAATACACACACACACACACATATATGCACACACATACATGCACATACATACATACACACACATATACATACACACATGCACTCATACACACATACATATACGCATACACATACTTACATGCACACATGCATACATAAATATATACATATTTACGCACACATACAACCTGCCTACCACTTTTTTTGGATAAACAAGGAAAAAGCTAGAGTAGAGAAACATATAGAATTCACGTCGTTCTCCAAGTTCTTCATTGCTTATCTACACAGACAGTCTTTTTTCAAAAACTAGTACATTTGTAAAAGTAATATTAAAAATTTGTGTAGTAAATCCTGTTCGAAGCATGTATACCCTTGTGGTAGTGTGTTGTGAGCCCGTGATGCACCCCTTATTCAAACGAGGTGATATCTCACTTCGTTAAAAAAAAGCTCATAATATGGACTATTCATTTTCATTTACTTAATCATTATTTTGAAAGGTTATTATGGTTACTTATTTGAATTTAGGGATTTTTACACCCATAACGATGTTTATTTTCATATTTACACGCTGAACACTCTGTGAATTACATGCAGAACCTTGAATAGTTGTTAACCATTACAATGCATAACCATGTATTGACTTTCATTAAGTTCTTCTGCCGAAGTTACAATATCCTTTTTAAATTGACATCACTACCCTCTAATATATTATATTTTTTGATGATCCCACTCCAATTAGACCCACTAATGCAAGACCCACTCTACCTCACATTGTCAACATCCCACCACTACACAATGATTTCTCGACCCAATCGCTACTGTCCCCTACCTCTCCGGCGATGATGGCAACGAATCGAGGGAGGGGTTGGGGGATCTTTGCTCCATTAATCAAGCCCTCACTGTGCGTTTTCACAAGCATGTTTATGCAAATATGACCTTTTTCCATTGGCCTCCATCTTCCATATAACAACGACAAGACCTTTTCCCACATTAAGTAGGGTTGCTACATGGATTCTTTATCTCCATTCAGATCTGTCTTGGGCCATTCTTGAGCTTAGATCCAAATAACTAAGATCTCTTTGGATAGTCTCATCCCATCACTTCTTGGGCCTTCCTTGCCCTCTCTTAGTCGGCTCAACATCCCAAATCTCACATTTTCTAATTGGTGCATCAATCAACCTCCTTTATTAGTGACCAAACCTTTTAAATGGTTTTATCTCATTTTATCCTCTATTGGAATGACACCAACTTTCCTTCTAATCACATCATTCCAAATCCGATCTTTTCGTGTATGACCACACATCCAACTTAGCATTTTCATTTCTGCCAGTGTCATTCTCTGCACATGTCTATGGTTCACATGCCAACATTCATATCCATAAAGCATAGTATGTCACATGGTTGATTTGTAAAACTTTCCTTCGATTTTTAAAGGAATTTTCTTATCACGTAGAACAGTAGAGGCTCCTATCCACTTTGACCATCCTGCATTTATTCTATGAGAAACATCTCCATCGATTTCTCCATCATGTTGCCTCCATCTACCATGGAATAGGGGAAAAGCAAAATTTGACCTGTATGAGCTTGATTCGGTCGACCAAAGCGGTGAAAGTCTTGGCGACAGTGCCAACGAGAGCCCTCACGAAGAAGAGGGAGACATCCCTCGGGATAACTCCCAACAAGCGTCAAAAAAAAAAAAACAATGCCACATGGTGCCTCAACAACTCCTGCATTGGCAGAACCTCATTGCTTTTGGTTGTTGCCCCAATGTGGGAGGCAACACTTACCTTCTCCAGGGCAGCATATACGAAGAGCAAGGATGAGGTAGGGCACCATCGCCATTGGCAACCATCCATGAGTAGCAGCTTGGGGATGCCATGCCATTCCAAGGTGTGATCTTCCTCTGCTTCACGCTTGCTTCTCATGGATGGTACTCCTGATGCAAATATGGATTGCTTGAAAGGAACAGGAAGTTATCCATTTTTAACAATTCTCAACTGTTCATTAGCATTATTCAAAGTTGCAACTCGTAGACATTTTGGTTGTGGCGACGACATCAAGTCGAGGGAGGAGGAGGGTGTGGTGCTGGTTGCCATGGCACTATGGCAGCGATGGTGGGTCGAGGGAGGAGGAAGGGGGTGGTGCGGATTGTTGTAGCAAAAACAGCGTGTCGAGGGAGGAGGGGGGGGTGCTGTGGTGATGATGGTGAGTCAGGGAGGGGGGTTAGATGTCTATTACTTAAAAACTAATAAAATAAAATAAATAAATATCAACCATGGGACATTGTGCGGTTAGATTAACTCATATGAGTGATTGAGTTAATGGACTAACATAATGGAGGGATATAGGCGTTTACGTAGGATTTAACACGTAAATATGAAAGTATACAAGGTTATGGGGGTAAAAATCCCTTGAATATAAATGCCAGTTTGTTTCCAAAATTTTGTACTCTATTCTTATCTCCTATCCACCATGTCCCAAATATTTAAGGATGAATGCATATAGCTTTTATAAGTGCTAAAAGAAAGCAAAATTAATCAACGAGGGTATGCATTATCCATGATGTGAGAGGAGGAAATCAACCAGCTCTTTATTCAATCGAATATGCTTTCAAGTGAGAGAGTACGGGTTGTGTCCAATTTGCAATCGAGGCAGATGGACTAGTTTAAGTTGAATGTAATCTGCCAATGAGGACCCAACTATTGACATTTACTTGAGTATCACATGATCTGGTTGCCACTGTGTATTCTCTTGTTAGGATTTAGTGGTAGTTCATTCCAGTTCGCTGAAAAATGGATGACTAACAATTGGTTGGGGTGGACACCGCTGCGTGTTTCCCCCTTTTTGGATTAAAAAAACAATCTTGGGTAGTCATCCATTGACTCTTAAAAAATCTTTTTAGTTTGTTATCTACATGTTTAACTTGTACCCATATAATGGTCTAGTGGTAATACAGTGTGTCTACCACACAAAAGACCAGGGTTCAAGTCCCACTCTTGCAGGGATTGCGTTAGGTAGTCGACGGCCAACGTAAAATAGTCAAATCTTTCAACATGGATTTGAGCAAGAATCCATGTAGCCGACCCTACTTATAGTGGGAGAAGGCTTAGTACATTTATTTGCATGTTTAACTTGCTCAAGCTCTTATTGCTGATGCTGTTTATGCTGTTTCGTATTTACTTTAGATCCTTCCCTCCTCGTCTTCTTCTTTTCTCATTCCCTTAACTTTTTAGCACAATCCCATTTACCACTAGAGGCCATCACGGTAGGGTCCTTCCTAGTAATTACTGATGATATAAATGCTTATGTGGTTAGTTGTTGCAATCTAAATCATTATAGACTAGACAAATAGGAATCTGGCTTCTGGTGTGCCTGAAAGATGTTTGAATCATTCTATCATCCTTTTACGCTAGCCATTTTTGCTAGGAGGGCAATATCAATCGGATACATTGCTAGCTTTACTAACGGTGATAATTCAATTCCCTTGTTACCATATTTTGATGACACTGTGTACTTCATTGAGGGCGGGTCTCGGGAGGCATGATGAATGTCTGCTCTTACAGACCTTTTTGGTGTCATTTTTGGGTGCGCAGTTAGTAGAATTACGCCCTCATTTGTCCCCTTTTGCTATATTGGACGACGATATCACTGAATGCAATACCTTACTAGGTACCCCTATTTCCAGCTTGCCAATTCACTAACCGAGACTTCCCCTGACCTATAGGAGGCTTTGGAAATCTCAACGTCTCCACCTGATTGAGAATCTCAATAGGCGGCTAGCGGGATGAAAATCCTCCTCTATCAAAAGGAGGACATTTGGTCTTGGTGAACTCGGTGTTATAAACTATCCCCATATTTTATGCCAGCTAAACAAGTTTTGATTTCTGCGGCATCAGATAAAGAGAATCATGCAGTGATTTCTGTCGGTAGGAACAAAAGAGGAGGCTAAGTACTTTTCGTCGGTGGCTTGGGATACAATAACTATTCCTAAGCTCATGGGAGGTCTTAGGGTTACAAGATTTAAGGAGCTAAATCAAGCCCTTATGATGAAGTGGATTGCAAGAATCTGGATGAGGTCAGCTTCGAGGGGCAGTTCATATTTTCTCTTCTAGAAGGATGATTGGATTGGAGGAACATTGGCGGCCCGATATTCGAGGCTCTTCGTGCTTGGTGCAAACCAGGACGGTAGAGTTGCTGATGCATGGCAGAATGGTGCTTGGTGCCCATCATTTCTTTCATGATTTTCTGAGCGACGCCTCGAGGA
Organism: Ottelia alismoides; assembly: GCA_037367405.1. Lineage (NCBI taxonomy): Eukaryota > Viridiplantae > Streptophyta > Magnoliopsida > Alismatales > Hydrocharitaceae > Ottelia > Ottelia alismoides. The sequence continues at coordinate 113,683 of JAZKJV010008884.1, forward strand.
CTTTGTGTTGAAGATGGGTGAACTCGATGACATAAAGGGTCCCTCGACTGAGAGGGACTGTTGGTTGCAGGCGGAGAACATATTCTCATTTAGGAAAGCTTATAGATTCATTAATTTTGAGTTGATGCAAGATACAGATGTTGACATGGACATCTTTTGATTCATTTGGAGGTCAAAGATACCGCCTCGCATGAAGTTTTTCCTGTCGCAATTGAAGAGGGATAGATTGGCCATCCAGATGCTCAGAGCTAGGTGGTCAGATTTGGGAGATGCCTCTTGTCTGCGGTGTTCACTCTTTATTGAGGATGTCAACCATCTCTTCTTCTCATGTTGCATCGCTGGAATCACATCCATATTTTTTAATTAGAGCTTTTGGGGTGTGACTCCCCTTTAGATCACACCCTTATGTCCATTTTTTTATTTGAAAGTCTGCAAGGTAGGGGGAAACACTCGGTAGTGCCCGCCCCATCAAGATTTATTCATATAAGTAAAGGAAAAAAACTCCAAAAGACAAAAAGTTACAGCACCCAACATACACCAAAAGGAGCATTACAACATCCAATCATCTAACAGCCTCTTTGCAAAGATCCCCACGTTCTCTTTATAAAATCTTTGGCCCGAGAAAAGCAAGTCATTTCTTCCACGCCAGACCGCCCATAGTATAGCCATGGGGAATAGCCGCTCCCTTCTTGGTCTCGCCCTATTCGCGTAGATCGAATTCCAGAAAGCCCGAAACTCCTCGAAGCGGCACCAATCAATATCAGCCTCCTGCTAAATTTGAGAGACCACGGGGCATGAAAAAAAAAGGTGTTCCACAGATTCAATTGCATTGTCACAAATTAAGCATTTGTCCGCAATGATGCCTAGGAGCCTGACGCACCGATCACGTGTCATCAACCTCTTTCGCTTGAGAAGCCACAGGAAGATCCCAACTCGCTCAGGAAGACTGAGGGCCCAAATAGATCCACAATCCATGTTCAATAACTCCGAGCTTGCCGGCGGCGGTCTGGAGATGGCCCCGTAAGCCCCTTTAACCGAGAACTGCCCTTCCTTCCACCCTTATGTCCATAAAAAATCCTTTTAAGGGCATTGTAGGAGTGCCACCAAGATGCCTAAAATAACCAGGCGAAATGCTTGGAGTAGCATCTGGATGAAGTACGCCGATGACCTATCAATTCCTGGGATGACATGAAATGTCACTAGCCATACATACTGTTTTAACTGTATAATTTGTAATTTTAATTTGTAAATTTCTTTCCCTTGGATTTTCTTAGCATGGTGATTTGGATCTTGCTCACTGCGTTTTGTATCCGTATTTTGTTTCTTATTCTGATGCGAAGGTGAAGGTGATTGTAAGGAGTGGGTTATTCTGCTCGGAATCACATGCGGTTTTCACTCCTAATCTTGCACGAATAAATTCCTCTTTAGGCAGATGTACTTTATTTTGTGATAGATGATCAACCAGCCAAGCAGAAAATAGAAATCTTAAATTTCTTTTGCATATGCACTCCCTTTTAGGAACTACTAACCGAATCAGTTTCAATATTTGTTAAGAATCCTGGGAAAAATACTTGGGCGCTAGCTTCATGTTGAAAAATGTCTTCTTGCTTTATTTGAGAACTTAACATATCTTCATTTTTGCTTCAGGTGGTGATGCTTGTTATGCAAGAAAACAATTCGTCCAAGTTAGCAAATGCCATCGTCATATTTGATTTGCCAATGGAAGCAAACAAGCTTGTATCATCTTGTAAGTTATATTGAAAGGGAGTGGCTGAAATCCTATCACCACCACCGGCCACCCACACACTCATGCACGCGCACACATGTGCATGTGCACTTGGCTCAGGAGATAAAGAAAAAGAAGGAAAACTATGATCAATCTGTTTGTTTTTTCTTTGCATTGTAGGTCATTGCTCTTCAATTGTCAATTTGGTGGAGAAACGCGAGTACACATTTAAGAGGGATCTGTGGAAGTCCGTCAAACATGTCATAGTAAACTACCATGATCTACTTATACAGCCGAGAAACTGATGGGTTGTGTTATTCTACCATTGTTAATTTATCAGACAATTTTTTTATTTGTATTTCTATGTCCTTTCAATATTGTGTATTATTTTGCACGTGTGTATTGGAAAATTTGATAATGTAAAGAAGATAGTTTTATGCTTGCAGAGAAATAAAAACCTTAATTGCTAAACATAAAAAATGGCGAAGCTTTCTCCCACTTTAAGTAACGTTGGCTACATGGTTCTTGCTCAAATCCATGCTGAAAGATTCGACTATTTTTTTACGTTGCCCGTCGGTTATCTAACACAACACTCACAAACAGAGATTTGAACCATGCTCTTTGGGGTGGTGGGCTTACTACACTACCACCAGAACATTGAAGTGGATTGTTTAATTGCTAAACATTAGTAGCACAAATTTTCAAGATATTCATTCTTGTAGAAAAAGAAAAATCTTAATTCCTAATCACCATAGCACAAATTTCCAACTTCTCGTAGTCTTTTTTTTAGTATAAGAGAGGGTAGCCCCCCAAGGTGGGAGTTACCACAAATTTTCCATTAGTAAAGAGAAATATATTACATTACATTAGGGAGATGTCCAAAAGTTGTCAAGTTCTTTACAACGCGAGACTACATTTTCTGAGTAGAAACTTTGGTTGTTGAAAATGGAGTCATTCCACCAAAGCCAAATCACCCAAAGGCTCGCAAAGGCGATCAACACTTCGTCGGTTGAGTTAGACCCCACCACGCGAACTGACCTCCAGAAGCCTTCCATGCCGTCTGCCTCCATCCAAGATATGTCGAGCTCCCTCCAGATTAAATTCGATGTCGGGCATTTGGAAAATAGGTGATCTACATCCTCTAGCTGTCCTTCATACTTATCACAGAAGATATCCTCCGTCCCACACAAACGCCCCTTCTTTCCTTGACGCACAAGCGGTCTCTTCTGAGACACCAACGGAAGACCTTGACGCTGCTTGGGATCTTTGCTGCCCATACCACCTTCAGGTCATTGTTAAGTTCCTCATTCTGAGCAGTTGCCGGTGTTCTGAACTCCTCAAAAGCTTTCTTAGTCGAGAAAGACCCCCCTCCCATAAGAAATGGTCCACCATTTCGCTAAAGTCCTCCGGTGCTTGGACATCGGCCTATGGTCGAAGAAAATCCTCCAATCGCTGTTCTGATAGCTGCATCACAAAGTTAGGTGACCACATATCTGATCTCGCCACCTATGAGAGCACCCCCTCCTTCAACGCAACCAAAGCAAACAGTTTGGGGAACCTACCCTCAAAAGTGTCCTCTCCCGTGCAGTCATCGCGCCAAAATCTTAATGTATGATCGAAGTCTGGGGAACTTCTCGTAGTCTTTACTTTCTTCATATAATCTAATCCGAAAATTGTAATATGCGCGAAGAGTATTTCTTTTTACAATAGACAAAACATTTGGGGGTCTTTTGCAAGCAAGTGGGCTAGGAGTGTGTTCCACTAAGCCCATAAAAATTAGAGATCTTAAACTGTTCTCAGTTAAGTAAAAGAGATTTTTACACTCATAATCCTCTTTACTTTCATAATTACGTGATGTAACTTTCTATAGTTGTGAATTACATGTAGAACCTTGGATAGTTGCTCCATCTTACACAATATGACCCTCCGTTTGAGTCATCGGTTAAATAATTAAGTTTCACCGTAAAGACCAAAATGTTATTATCATAGTTACCGATTCGTCTTTAAATCTTGTAATATGTTCTTATCCCTCCTCCATCTTCTTCCTTCTTCCTTATCCTCCTTTCTCCCTCACCTCCAAGGATGAGCAATGCCATTTCATGGGAAGGAGGGGAAGAGGAGTTGCTGCGGGTTGTGGCATCTATAGAGCCTTCCAATTGCCCAGACACTCATGTAGTTTCGTCCCGTTAGAGGCTCATGTGTGGACAAAAGCCCCCAAATGTGAGAGCTCCTCTACTATAACGTGCCTGAGACGAAGACCGACCCATCAGAGAAATGAGGGAGGAACATCGATAACAAACGTATGAATGGAAGCCCTCAGATTTGAAAGCTCCTTTGCCATAGCATGCCTGAGATAAAGACCGATCCATCAAAGAAACGAGGAAGGACATCGATAACAAACGAGAGAGTGGAGGATTTTTTTGTTTTTTTGAGTCAAAAAAGGGGGAAACACGCGTTGATGTTCACCCTAAAATTATATAAAAAACCATTTAAGAGAAGAGACACATACAATCACACCAATAGCCACTCAACAAAACCCGCATACTGGATACATACATTCTTCCTATAAAACCTCTGACCCGAGAACAACACTGTATTCCTAGCCAGCTAGATAGACCATAGCAATGTCACAGGGCTAAGCAGCTCCTTCCTCGAATGCTGCTTGTCCATCCAAAAGGAGCCCCAAAAAGAGTTGAAGCTCCTCGTACAAATCCAGTCCATGCCGAGGTCCACCCACAATACCGCCGTACACGAGCAAGTGAAAAAAAAGTTGTTCCACTAATTCAATTCCATTCTCACACGAAGGGCATCTATCAGAAACCGACCTGAAGATTCTGGCACAACGATCTCTCGTCATCAATCATTTCGTCTAAAAAGCCAAAGGAAGAAGCCGACCTCTTGGGGATCCGAAGACCCCAAATAAAGTTGCAATCCCCAATCAGATCATTTGTTCGCACTGGAGGCGGTCTGAGATCGCTTCGTAAGCCTTCCTGACCGAGAAAGAGCTTCCCCTCTAAACCCAATGGTCCCGAGTCTCCCGACCCTCCGTAGGGCCCCCACAGACTAACAAGGAGTCAATCAAAAGGAGAACCTCCTCCAACCGATGTTCTGAAAAGTTAGCGTGGAAAAGCGACATCCAATTTCCATCACGCCAACAACTAGCAACACTTGCCCCACGGTCCGTTGCCAAGGCGTAGAGGCGAGGGTAGCGCCCATGTAGCGACCCGCCACCCGTCCAATCGTCCGTCCAAAATGCAAAGGACTCTCCATTCCCCAAAGCTGGTTGAAAAAGCTCATGAAAGCGAGGGAGAACGGTCTGAATACCTTTCCAGAAAGGTGATGGCATAATCCCACTAGCAATTCTCGCCAATGACACGCCATTGAAGCCGTATATTCGACGCATTAGAGTACAACAAATATCGTCGCCGCTCCCCCATAGTCTGCTCACCACTTCATCAACAAGGCTTCATTCATAGCGTCAATACGCCCAACCCCAAGACCCCCCTCTGCCTTGGGAAGAGTGATAGTATCCCAATCTACCAGGTGCATCCCACCAGACTCCTGACCACTCTTGTTCCACAGAAATCTCCTCATTTGCCTCTCAAGGCGCCTACGAATCCCAATGGGCAGGATGCGAGTCGACATGAAGAAAATCAGGATTGCAGAGAGGACCGCCTTCAACAGAACGAGGCGACCTCTTTGGAAAGGATTGAGGACTTTCGGCCTGACAACTTACTCTCCAACATCTCAACAACATGCAACCAGTTAGTCATTTTGATTCTGCCTGTCGTCAGCGGTAACCCCAAGTAACGAATAGGAAGCACGCCACACTCCGTACCTAGCTCGGCGCTACATAGGCGCGCCTCCTCCTCAGATAGAGCAAAAGGAACCACTGTAGACTTGCCCTGATTCTGCACCAGTCACGACATCTCACCAAACAACTCAAGAATGACCGCCATGCCATTGGCTTTCCTCCCTGCCTCCCTCAATAAAGAAGATCGTGTCATCTACATATTGAAGAAGAGGTATAACCAACCCATCTTTTGAAAAACCGGACGAGAGAGTAGAGGATATGAGATTGTGATTCTTGATTCCTTTGGTCAATCACTTTACAAGAGCCGTCATTCTCCTACAAGGACCATTTGCTTGTACTCCCGTCCCCATTACTCCAATTGTCTCCTATGGGGAACCATCTAGATCTCTTGCTCTTCTCCACATTGTGCCTTTCTAGGATTCTTGGTAGAGGCGGAGTGCAATGGAGAACAGTATGGATCCCTTGCGGTTGAGATGCTCCTTACAGACCTACGACTGGAGTAGGATCAGAGAGGGCTCCACAATGGCATGTCGTTTCACGAGAAACTCAGTGGTCGAGAACAAGAATGCGTGGCCCTATGTCGAGATCTGGATGGGCAAGTATGATTTCGATCGAGAAAATTCTACCATGGAGGCAAAGATCCACGAGCTCAAATGCCTTGTCGCTAAGGTGTTACATCTCAGTGTATTTATGGTGTGCATAGATAGAAGATGGAGTCTCTCTCCCCTCATGCAACCCCGCCTCTGGCAACACCTTTCCTTACAGCTTCGCCTCCATTCCTTCCCGTGGATGCAACTTCTCATCCTTGGAAGGGATGGGGGACGAGGGATGGAGGATAGAGAAGAAGGAAGAGGGATGGGGGTTAAAAATGTAGTACTAGATTTGAATTACCAGTTATTAACTATAATAATTACATTTTAGTCCTAGGACCAAACTTAAAGATTGACTTACAGACTCAAACGACAAGCCATACTGTGTAAAACGGAGCAACTATTCTGGATTCTATGTGTAATTCGCAGCTATGGAGGGTTCAACATGTAATTATGAAATATAGAGAATGATGTGAGTACAAGTCATGTAAAAATGTCGTCTTTGCAACAGATATTGCCTTTAAACTTTGCGATAAGATATTGTTTAGGCTGAATCTTTATTATAATAATAATAGTTAAATTGTGTATAGTTTATTGAATTGGCATGCGTGGTTTTTAAATATAAAAATATTTACTGAGCTATTGGGTTTCACCCTTGAATACGAGGAGAGTGTACGAGGATGTGAGAGAGGAAAGGGTTGATGGCATGACTTATTATATGGAGGCAGAGGTGGATGGTCCGAGGGAGGCGAGGAACAAGAAGGCGATTTGGAGGTGATTTGGATGGGATGGGGGATGTGGGTCTTGAAGGAGGTAATGGAAGGTCAGGGACCAGGGTCAGTAGAGGTTGGTAGCTGGTGGGTGTATTTACTCATCCACAAGTGTAGAAGGGCTTGTTTTTTTTCTTGAAGAATTTGTGTAGTTATTTATTATAAATAAAGATCATGATGTATTGTAAGATTTCTGGTATAGATCACTCGTAATGCTACTATTATGCAGGATACAAAGATGCTCGGGAAAGACAGTCCTTTTTCTCTTTCTTTGGATGATCTTTTAACTATCAACCATTTCAATTTAGAAGGCTCACGATTGAATTCCAAGAGGAGCAGATCTTCGTTTTTTGAGGGTCGCTGTTGTGTATGTTTTCTCAAGCCTTATGCCCTTGAAATCTAAAAAAAGCGTTTGATATATTTTTACAAGCTTCACTCTTTGCCAGCTGAATTCAAATTATTTAGAACAATTTAATATGATCCAGTCTTCCTGGTTGTTAAAACATTGTGTGGTCTTGGTGTTAAATTTTCAGGAGAGAGATTTTTTGGAACCTGAACAAATGGTCAAGCACCTAAGTACCTGCCTCGGTGACCGTGGTCAGGTTATATGACATCTTATTCATCAACACATGTTGTTGTGTGACCGGAATAGAGATACTCTTATGGTGCATGTGGCATGATATCAGTCTAATTTCTATTGCAAACGTGCAATCCATATTTGCAATGTGATATAACATCATCAATCTTTTTTTTCCAGATAGTTCATACGGAATCTATAAATTCAAAATTGGCAGTTCTCACAGAAATTCCAAGTGGTCTCTCTGAAAATACGAGAATGATTCTTAAAAGCTTGGGAATATCGATGCTTTACAGCCATCAAGTTAGATGATCTAAAGACTTTTTTCTTTTCAACTCCTATTATTTTTTCTTCTAATGTTGACTGGTGCCCTTATGATTGCTTGTAGGCTGAGGCAATTATGTCTTTACTTTCAGGGAAGCATGTTGTAGTTGCGACATCAACCTCGAGTGGCAAATCTATGTGCTACAATTTGCCTGTTATTGAAGAACTGTCTCAAAATTCATCATCATGTGCTATTTATCTGTTCCCTACCAAGGTAGAATAAATGTTGTATAATGAATATTTTATATTTTTATTTCATAGTTCAATTATCAAGTTAAAAATGTTTACGTGGAAAACAATGAAAGAACACAATGGGATCATTTATTCAAGAGGTCTAGGAGTCTTTATATTGGATGGAACCCTAGAGAGCTCAAAACAAGGAAAATACATTAGTATCTCAGAGGGGCTAGAATAAACAAAAGAAAACATAAGTACATCACTAACACACTAACATTCCCCCTCAAGTTGAAGCATATCTATCAATCATGCCTAACTTGGAAGTTTTTCATGAGAGGCGCTTCTTGGGTAAAGCCTTCATGAATACATCTACAAGTTGAAGATCTATTGTGATGTGTGGTATAGTAATCTTGCTTCCTCGTACGTCATCACGAACAAAATGACAGTCAATCTCTATATGCTTAGTCTGTTCATGGAATACACGAGTCATGTCAATATATGTAGCAGATTTGTTGTCACAATATAGAGGAATAGGAGTAGGGACAACAATAGCAAGTTCCTGTAGGAAAGTCAATAGCCAAGTGATCTTACAGGTAGCATGATCCATTGCCTTGTATTCTACCTCTGAGCTGGATTTGGGTACTACAGTCTGTTTCTTGCTCCTCCAAGCAACAAGTTTTCCTCCAACCATCATAGCATATCCTGTAGTGGAGTGACGATCCTCAGGTGAACTCGCATAATCAACATCAACATTAGCTATAACATCGGTGTAACTATTTGCCCCATAGAAGAGGTCATGTCTTGGTGATTCCTTCAAGCATCGCATGATTTGAAGACCATCCTGTCAGTGTCTGTAACGCGGTTGCTCCATGTGTTGGCTAGCTCTACTCACATCGTAGGAAATATCCGGTCTAGTGACACCAAGGTAAAGGAATTTGTCAACTAGGCTTCTATACCGCGTAGTATCTTCGAAGATAGGATCAATGGACGTAGAGTATTTCCTCGGATCTGCTGGAATACTAGAGGGCTTACTTTCAAGTAATCCATCTTCAGTCAAGATGTCCATGCAATACTTCCTCTGTGAGAGATGGGGTCCCTCTGTAGTGTATATTACTTATATGCCCAGAAAATAGTGAAGTTGACCAAGGTCCTTGGTGACAAAGACATTATGAAGGAAAGCCTTGGTCTCTAGTGCACTTCATCGTCATCATCACCCGTGACAACCTTGTCATCAACATAAACAACACGTACGACAGTTACCAATTGGTCTTCTCCTAACAAACACAAAGTAATAAAAGGTTGTTCTCTGGAAGTCAAGAGTGCTGGTCTCGATAGTAAGTTTGTCGAACCATGCCCTTGAGCTCTGCTTTAGATCGTAGATTGCCTTGCAAAGTCAACATACACACTTCCCCTCGACTTCGTAACCAGAAGGTTGCATCATGTAAACCTCATCCTCGAGATCATCGTACAAGAAAACATTCTTCACATCAAGCTGAAAGATAAGCTTGGAATTGTTTGTTCCCACTGAAAGAATAGTCCATATAGAGCTCATCTGCGTCATAGGGGAAAATATCTCGAAGTAGTCGACCCCATATGTATACGTAAAGCCTTTAGCCACAAGCCGTGCTTTCAATATGTCAATGGACCCATTTGACAACTTCTTAGTTGTGAAGATCCATCCGCAAGCTACAGGTCTAGTCCCCTTGAGACATTGTACATGATCCCATGTCTCTCTGGAAGTGAGAGCATCCATCTTCTTATTCTTTGCTTGATGCCATCCAGAATCCTGCAATGCACTATGATGGTCTCTGGGAACAGAAATAGTCATGAGAGCATCTGCATATCTTTTGTCAGTGGATGATAAGCTAGCTGTAGAAGTGAAATGAGACATAGGATGAAAACTATATTGCCTCTTAGTTCTGCACAGGGCGATGGGAAGCTCCCGAGGCTCATCTGAGACGGTAGTGGTGGGGCCGTGGGGGCACTTGAAGAAAGCATATCATCTGCAACAAAGGGACATGTAATGGAATCGGTGATGGTGTAGAAATATGCTTGCATTTATACACAATGGGTGGAGGAGGAAGGTCCAGAAGAATATCTGTGACAGGCTGAGTAAAGAAGCTAGTTTGTTTAAAAAAGATTACATATGCAGAGATATAATATCAATGCCTAGCATGATCATAGTATATGTAACCTTTCCGCGTACGAGAATAACCAAGAAAAACACATTTAATCGCACAAGGGGACAGTTTGTGAACAATGTGAAAATTAAGGACAAATGCTACACATCCAAAAAATCTCAGCAGTAGAGGAAAAGGTGACTCATTTGGATATAGTAATGCAAAAGGGGTAGAGCCATTTAAAGATGTAGATGGGGCCCTGTTGATAAGATGAACGACAATAAGTACTGCATCTCCTCGTAGGTTTTAGGAACTTTTATTTGAGTAAGAATAGAGCGAAAAATATTTTGAAAATAAACGAGTTTCCTTTTTGCTACCCCATTTTGCTGGAAGGTATGCAGACAGGAGGTTTGATGGATAGTACAATGGGAAGCAAAGAAGGTTGTCAAATCACGTTGAGCGAGTTCGAAGGCATTATCAAAATGAAATATTTGAATACTGGTGGAGAAGATATTTTTGATATAATGAAAGATGTTTGTAATAATATTATTAGTCTCCAAATGTTCCTTTAACAAATAGACCAAGAGGATCGACTGTAATCATCAACAAAAAACAACAAAAATACTTATGTCAACTCAACATTCGGACTAGACAGTGTCTTCACATGTCGCAATGGACTAAAGAAAATAGTACTTTACGATGAGGCTCAATACATGCATGAAAATATACTCGATGATGTTTCCCGAACTGGCACATCTCGCACTCAAAGGCTTGAGCATAGAGGGTTCGTGGAACATCATGGAGATGGTCTTCGTAGAAAGATGACCAAGGCGAAGGTGTCAGAGAAGAGGATCTTTTGACATAGACGCCATGCTGACAAAACTAGAATAAGAGGAGATATCGAGGTAATATAGACCGTTCTTCTCATACCCCCTATAAAAAAATCTGCCTTTTCCGGATGTCCTGAAAATAGCAACAAAATTCATCAAAAAATACTCTTACAGTTAAGTTCAATGCATAGTTTCTGAACAAATAGCGGACCGAGCGGAAAAGCAGGATCATAATGAACTCCAGTCAGTCGGAGTTTGGAGGAAAACTGCACATTGCCAACGTGTAATAGGTGAATGGGCCCATTAGTGACCCGAACAATCTTCACAGAGGAAGACGACTGTGAGAAGGTAAACAAACTACCTTCTCCTGTCAGATATGTAGATGCTCCTGAATCAATAATCCGAGCAAGGCTGGAGGCAAAGAAACAGAGTTCGCTATTATACCTGAGGTAGTAGTCAAAATAGTAGTATGGACAGAAGTATTATTGTCACTAGGGAGGAGTTCTGTAATAGCTGCCTCAGACGTGCATATTAGAAGCTGTAAAGGGGGTCTGGGCGTCATTAGAAGGCTGATCGTGTGTAACCTCAGCGGTATCATAGGATGCCTCATACGAAGCTGTCTCATAGGCACTGTTGGCATTAGGTTGTATGCCAAACTTTGCTAGCAATGTTCATATGGATGATTACAACGTTCACAGTCCGTAGATGGAATAGTAAGAGGACGCTCAACAGATGACTCAAGTTCCTGCAAACGACCAAAGATGGTCTCAATGGTAGGTAGTATATCAATCATCAGAAACTGATCCTTCACAAGCTTGTATCGTGGATGCAATCCAGAAAGACATCAATAGACCCGCCATTCAGTACGTTCTCCAACCTGTTTATCACAACCAAGGTTTTAAAAAATGAAAGGCGGAACGAGGCGGTTCCACCAGAATCGAGGCGAGGCGTAGCCTCGAGGCGGTCGAGGCGTAAGCCTCAGTTTTCCCCAAAAAATTTACTAATCTAACATATTCTAGTACATAAATCTCAAGAGAGCAATACAATAACACATATTTAGAAGCATAAAGCAAGTAAAGGAATTCTAATGCAATCCATCGTTGTCTTAAACCCATAGACGATCAGTGTATCAAATGTTAGAATTAAACACAAGACAAAACAGAGAGTACAAAACACAATTTGTTCCAACTTCTAAAATTCAAATCCTATTTGTAGTTCAAAAAGTAGAATGCCAAATGCCAGTTCATGTTCTTGAATCTTGTCTTGTAGACTGTAAAGATCTTCTAGTCATTGCCATGAACTCTAATATCAGCAACAAGAATATCATCCTCCGATTCACTAATGCTCATTGGATCATCCAATGAATCATCCATGTAGTTTAAATTTTCTTCATCATCATCTCCATCACTAACATCATCTCCAGTATGAACCTCGTTGTCATCAATATCAACCACAACTTTACTTGTATTATACAATACCATTGTTATTTGTTAGTATGTTATATTTTTGTTCTAATGAAATAAGATTAACATCACATTTACCTTTCTTTCTCTTGTTGCTACGAGAATCATCTTGTTGTTCATCAGCTTCCTCAATATCCTCCTCCAGAGGAGTATTCGCATCAAGCTCATGATATGCACTGTATTTACATGTCTGAAGCTCTGAAACCCACTCATCACCAGAATCGACATCTTCCAAGCATAGGGGATCCTCCATAGTCTTTTTCTTGACCTCCCTCTGCTTCAACTTCAAGTTGAACATCACATAAACCAAATCATTTAGTTTTGCTTGTGTGAGTCGATTTCTCCTCTTTGTATGCACCTACTCAATAGTCAATACACATGGGCATGCTTAGAACATATACAATTAGAAAATATGTTTATGATCTACTCAAGTCAAAATACTACCTGATTAAATGAACTCCAATTGCGTTCACAACCAGATGCACTACATGTTAAACTCAAAATTTTTATCGCAAACTTGGTTAGCTCAGGAGTATCATCTCCAAAAGCCCTCCACCAGTCAGCTGATGATGGTGATAAATCCATAATATATGGTTAAATTCAATCATGAAAAGCAAAGAATAATGGATCTAGAGGATCAGAGATCTACATACTTGTACTCCTTTTCTTGCGTGTGTTCACAACATTGGAATATCCAAACAAGCCTTGTGCATTCCTGAAAGCATCTATCTGTAGATCTACTTTCTCCCTCTCCAATGGATCACTTATCAACCTCTCCATGCAAGCATACAATCCAATTTTTATCTCTGTGTGTGTGGAAAATCAGGGTTCGTAGTGATATTGGGGATTGAGAAAGTAGGCAGCATCATGCAAATGAGTATGAAGTTGGCGATCCCACCTAGCATCCACGATGTCCCAAAATGGCTTGTACTTTTCCTCTTCATTTCCTAACGCATGTGCAATTTCCTCCTTGGCTCTGTCCATGGCTTCATAAATGAATCCCATTGGGGGATATTTTTCGAAATCAACCATCCTTAAAACCATGACCAAAGGTTTGGTTATACTAATCACAAAGGCAACGCCGGGACAAAAAGATTTGCGTCTCAAAATTGTGTTGCATGCACTTTGCCCTTAGGGCTTGGAAGAATAGGGGCTCCTCTTCCATGCATAGGAAGTAAAAAATGACTCGAGGGAGTCCCTAACAGTGATCTATCTCTGTAGTGTCAAGAAAGCCATAGCAAAACGGGTAACGGCAGGTCGGACCAAATCTCCCCCATCTTTGCCCTGATCTTGGACAAAACCCAACCATGTGCATAGATGTAGTTGATGACTCTTTTGGCTTTTTTGAAAACGGAAGCATGCAAAGGCAATTTCAAAATGTCTTCAAGCATCAAATCAATGCAGTGGGCGGCACACGGGGTCCAATATAAATGTTGTCTCTTCTCCATCAACAATTTTCTAGACGCTTTGTAGTTTGAGGCATTATCGGTTATAACTTGTATGCCGTTCTCTTCCCCAACCTCCTCAACTACATCATCGAGCAGAGAAAATAGTAATTGTGCACTCTTTGTTCTGTCTGATGCATCAATGGACTTCAAGAACCAAGTTCCAGTCGAATTGTTCACTAAAAAATTGATAAGTGAACGACCTTTTGTATCCGTCCAACCATCAGGCATGATACTACAACCTGTCTCTGCCCAAGAAGCCTTTGCCGCTTTCATCACATTGTCGATGTTATTCACTTCTTCCTTCAATATCCATGTTCTCAACTCGTGTGCTGTTGGAGGTTTCAATCCCCTCCCAATTGCACCAACAGAATGAACCATTTGTTGAAATGATGGACTATTTGCACAATTAAATGCTAATCCATTTTCAAAGAAAAATATTCTAATATTACGACAAACACGAGCCCTCTCCTCTTTCTTCCATGATGCATTCAATGTCATTTGATGTTGCTTCTCTAGGACATTTGTAGGCCCAATAGTTGGACTTCCCGAGCCGGCCATACCAACAAATAAGTCCATCGGACCCCCCACCTGCTTCACACTGCTGGATCCTCCTGTGCATGTTTGAGGATCGTTACTTCCACGAGGTTCTTCCATTCCAAAAGCTCCCACTCTGCAGAGCTCCTCCATCTCTTCCACAGCTCTTCTATTTTTTTCTTCGTGCACTGCTAGCAAACACTTCATTTCATTGGATACTTCAGCTGGAACTTTTGGGCATGCTTTAACATTTTCCTGTTTTGGCGAGGTGGTGCTTGAGTCTTGCAACTCCACCGGTTATCCTTTTAGCACAGAAATTGCATTGAACATAAACATAACCCTTGCCCCTCGTAGACTCGTCCATTTTGAGTTGGATACAGTATTTCCATCCAGGGTCGCTTCGACCTCCTTCGGAATCTTTCGCACCTCTCTTCTTTGCTTTTGACATTTCTGAAATTTATATAAACAGTCTAAACAGACAAGACTAAGAGTAGAACACATATTAGGCAATCAATCCAAGTTAAAACAAAACAAGCACTGCACAAGATTTATGATGTTCACCTTTACTGGACTACAACCTCAACATCAATGGTGAATCTCTCTTTATAGGTTGGTAGAATGGTAAAAGATTTCATATATTGCTATTTCTAAAATATGTCATATTTACATTTATTGGCTACTTATTTAGTCTATATTAGATATATGTTAGTGTTGATATATTTATATTTATTTACCCTTACATCATATAATATTGGTTAATTTTCCATCACTTCATATTGTTATTATAAATCATTTATGTAAAATAATATCATTACATAAAGGGATTTTTACATTCCTACTCATGTAATCTTATTACATAATAAACCCTTGTAAACTTTGTAATTGCATCACATGGTTTGTAATTTTACACAGTCTTACATGTATGTCCCCACCATTAGTTTCATCCACTGACTTACTGTACAACAATTATATGTGCTAATTTCATCATAACAGCCTAAGTAATCGGATTAGGGCATGAAATCATACCTACGAAATGAAGATGGCGGCGCAAGATCGATTGCGCAAGATGTAGAGGCAGGCGGAGGTGGCGCACGATGCAGAGGGAGGAGGCGGCGGTGGCGCACGATGCAGAGGGAGGAGGCGGCGGTGGCGCACGATGCAGAGGAGGAGGCGGAGACACCGGTGTTGCTTTTGAGCCCGGCGATGCGGTGGCGCACGATGCAGAGGAGGAGGATAAGAATCGCAACAGAGAACGATGATTAGGGTTTTTTTTGGCTTCCAGAGACGGCAGAGGAGGATATGGGGGCCGGGCGAAAGAAACATATTAAGTGGGTCACGCGGGATGCACGTGGCCCACATATAATTAAAACCGCCTCGGATGGCGCCTCGAACCGCCTCAAGGCACATACGCCTCAGGGCGTTTTCGTCCATCGAGGCGACATCTCACACCAGAAGGCCGAGGCATACGCCTCAGTACCATAATCGACCGCCTCGCCTCGAGGCGTACGCCTCGAGCACCTCGAGGCGCGATTTTTAATTCCATGATCACACCATGCTGGCTGAAAAATGAGGAGCTCCTCAAACAGACTCGTGAGAAGCCTGTAGTACTCAATAAGATTGGAATCTCCCTGAGTAGCAGACCAGATCCGCAAATAAATATCCAAGAGCCGGGACTTGGTTGTCTTCAGGGAGTATGTATACTCTAGGTTCTTCCATAGCGCCTCTGTGGTCTCCTTGTAGAAGAGATTTGCTACAATATTTGGTTCGACACTATTGGTCATCCACGTAATAACCTGGTAGTTGTCAACGTACCAGGTATCATAGTCATTGTCTGTTTCCTTGGGCGGATCCTTGTTAAGGACATATTTCTTGCGCTGACCACCAATGAACACTTTAAAGAATCGAGACCATGGTACATAGTTCTCGAAACCGTTCAATTTGATAGAAGTACCTTGTACCATCACAAAAGAAGTCGGGTACATGGGCTTGGTCTCGGTGGATACCATGGTGGTCGCACATGCCAAGAAAAATGACCTAGAAAAAATCCATTGGCTTAATCAAGGATAGAGGTGACCTGAATCACCGTTTTAGAAGATTTGAGCGAGAATGATGGAGGCCAGCGGTGCTGGTCGACGCTCTGGATGCCTTGGCGTCACAGAGAAGTGGCCAAGGAGGTCAAAAGTTGCTGCTGGGTCCTCCAAGGGGCCGCTGGTTGCTCAACGGCAGCCCTTAGAGGCTCCGTCAGGGGTTGGAGGCAAGCCTCAGATGTAGGAGGTCCCGCTGGCGGTGATCTGGAGGCCCACCAGGGCTTTGCCGGTGGTCGACGATGGGCTGGAAGCCTGCTGGTGGCGGCTAGCAGTGTGGCGAGGCCTCACAAAGGGCGCAGGCGTCGACGACAGGAAGGAGAAACCCCCTCAGAGGGCTTTACCAGTCTTGTGGATGTGCAAGCAGCGTGCGGTGCACGAGGAAGAGGCCCAAGGGGCCTTGCACGGATGCCACGTAATGATCTGGGGCTGGTGGTGGTGGTGGGTTTTAAGTCAGAACACCGATCTAGGACCGCTGCTCTGATACAATGGGGAAAACACTGACAAAACTCAAAAGGATGATTTATTCAAGAGGACCAGAGGTCCTTACATAGGACGGAAACTTAGAGAGCTCAGAACAGGGAGAATGCATAAGCACCGCTAGAGGGGTTACAATGAACAAAAGGAAACGTAACTACATCACTAACACACTGATAGTTTCTACTTATATTACAGGCATTAGCTCAAGATCAGTTGAGATCTCTTTTAGAAATGACAAAAGAATTAAAGTGTAACTTCAGCGTTGGAATATATGATGGGGATACATCTCAGGAGCATCGTACATGGCTCATAGACAGTGCCAGACTTGTACTTCCATGAATCCTAATTTTTTAATCTTTAGGCTGTTTTTTATTTGTGAATATTGAGAAATTGATATCATAATGCAGTTAATCACCAACCCAGACATGCTGCACATTTCCATATTACCTTCTCATAGACAGTTCCAGAGAATTTTTTCCAATCTCAGGTGATGCAGTTGCGACAGGAAATTATCCTTTAGTTGTTTCTATCGAGGTTCTGATTGTTTATATTAATTTATTTTTCTTTGATTACAAATTCATTCTTCAGGCTCTCTTATTTCTTTTTTTAAATATTTCTTGTGATGACCTTCTGTCAGGTATGTTGTCATCGATGAAGCTCATACATATGTTGGTGCCTTTGGATGCCACACATCATTAATCTTGAGGAGACTACGTAGACTCTGCTCTCACGGTATTTGTTTGGTTCCAGTAGTTTTGCACGACATAAAAGGCTCATGAATACAATTCCATTTAGACTCTGCTCTCATGGTATATGTACCTTATAAACATTTATATGTATTTGTTGCAGTCTATGGAAGTGATCCCTCCTTCGTGTTTTGCAGTGCTACTTCTGCAAATCCTCGGGAACACACAATGGTATACAGTGTAATAATTGTATATAGATTTTCCGACTTTTGCTGTCTATTGTTGTGATTATTAAATTGACTAGTTTGAGAGAAAAATATATTTCATGTGATAAGGACCATGCAGACTCATGTTTTTTGAAAGGCCATGTATACTTTAGCTGATGTCCAGTGGGCGACAGATCTCAAGATTATTGTAATTTTAAGAAAAGTTGTTTCATGTGTTAAGGTCCATGTAGGCCCATGCTTTTGAAAAGTCATATGCAACTGAGCTGATGTCTCGGGGGCGAAAAGTCTTGAGAACTTCTTGGGATTTATTGAAGTGATGGTGGCGGGTTAAAACCAAATCCTATTAGAGTTTTGAGACACACCCCCTTGGGGGTATATATATAATTCTGCTTTCTAGTATGTTCACCTTAGCCCTAGCTTATGTATATTTATAGATGATTATGTAATATAGCCAATCATGTTTTCCACATGGTATCAAAGCTACAATCTATGTTGGTGTTCCATGCTATCTTTCCCTAGACATTTCCACCTAAAAACCCATGCCATCCAAGCGGCTTTCACGGTGCTTCGCGCCAATGTCTCCCAATATTACCTTCAACTAGCTTGATCACTTTTATTCGACCAATGCTTGCTTCAACGGCAACAATGAGCTTCCCAAGTTATGATGCCCTTATGACCATCATCATCATGTCACCATCTCCTGTTTTTGCCACTCAACATCATCTTCAAGCGCTTACGATGAGCCCCTACCTAGCTGTTGGGAGAAAAATATATTGTGCCATTAGAATAGAGCGAGGTCTCTCTTATAAGGAGAAAAGCCTTTAGGTTAATTACATGATAAGTACATAACAAAAACATAAAACATAAAATAGACCGTGAGATATATTTATCTCAACACTCCCCCTCAAGCTGGACCATATATATCTATCATGCTCAGATTGGAGCAACACCTCCAAAATGGACTTCTAGCTGGGGCCTTGGTGAAGATGTCAGCCGTCTGATCTCCCGTGGAAACATGGGAGGTAGATATGAGACCTTTCTGGATCATGTCTCTAGTATAATGGCAATCTACCTCTATATGCTTCGCCCGTTCATGAAAGGCAGGATTATTGGCAATAAATAGTGCGGCTATATTATCACATAAAAGTTGCATAGGAAGAGGAACCTCAATAATATGGTTAGTCAATATTGATCTAACCCACATCATCTCTGCACTCCCTTGTGCCATGGCCTGTGCTCATATTATGCACTTGATCTAGCCACTACTGTTTGCTTCTTACTTTTCCATAAGACAAGTGAGCTCCCGGCAAATATAGCAAAGCCTGAAGTAGACTTTCTGCCCCTGTGACAACCTGCATAATCAACATCTGCACAAGCTGTCACCTCAAGAGATGTAACCCTATTGAATATAAGACCTGAGCCAGGTGAGTTCTTCAAATATCTCAATATCATATAGACAACATTCATATGCACCTTCCTGGGTTGCTCCATGAACTGGCTAGCCTTGGCCCTTGCTTTATGCAAACATTATATCCAGCCTGGTGATAGTGGCATATAAAAGTTTCCCAACCAGCTCTCTATATCTTCTGCTTTCTTCATCATCATATAATCTCATACTCAGATCCATTAGGGTAGTAGCATGCTTGCATCCTGTCATACCCGTCTCAGAAAGGAGATCCATCACAAACTTCCTCTAGGTCATCACCATACCACGCTGGTTCCTGGCGAACTTCAACCCAAGGAAGTATCGAAGAGTACCAAGGTCTTTAGTCACAAACTGTTGACCTAGCACCTCCTTGGCAGTTAGAATGCCTTGGTCATCATCCTCTGCGACAACAATATCATTCACATAAATAAGAATAACAACACCTCTCTGTGTCCTCTGAAGAAAAAGTGAGTGGTTCGCAGTAGACTGCACAAACCCATGTTGCTCTATCAATTCCGATAGCTTATGGTACCAAGCTCTCGAACTCTGCTTCAACCTATAAATCGCCTTGTGGAGTATGCACACCTTCTAGGACTCCCCTTCAGTAGAAAACCCTGGTGGCTGCGGCATGTAAACTTCCTCCTGAAGGTCCCCGTATAGAAAGACATTCTTCACATCAAGTTGGTACAAAGGCCAGTCCCGTGAAATAGCAATGGAAAGAAGAATGCATAGTGTTGAATGTCTTTCCACAGGAGAGAAGGTATCCTGGTAATCCACCCCATATGTTTGGGTGAACTCACGTGCCGCAAGTCTTGCCTTGTAGCGGTCCTCACTGCCATCTGCCCTTTGCTTGACTGTAAATACCAATTGCAGCTTACAACAGATGTGCCTTTCGAAGCAGATACATTGCTTCATGTTCCACGCGACCTTAAAGCGACCATCTCCTCTTCCATTGCAAGTTACCACCTACTGTCCTGTAGTGCCTCCTGATATGTACGTGTGATAGTAACAATAGAGAGTCCCACAACAAACTTCCTGTACTCCTCTAAAAGATGATCCAAAGAAACATGTGCAGCAAGAGGATACGTAGCACATTGGCGACGAGGCTTTCGTAGGGTAATATGGATCTCCAGATCATCAACCTCTCTATCTTCTGGAATTAACTCGTCTTGTGTATCATGCAAAATTCCAGTGCCATCAGCAGAAACAATGTGTTCATGACATTCTTGAGGCGTGGTGGATGATATGGACGACACATAAGCAGAGGGGCGAGTAGAGGACCTGCGAGTGTAAACAAGGGGTAAGAACTTGGACTGGGTAGATGGAGGTGGTAGGGGCGGTGGAGGTGGAGAATGTTGAGGTGCAACATGGGGTTCATCCGGTGGAGGAACTACAACATCCTCTCCAGAAGTAGCATTGGACGACCTGCTACCTGTAGGAGAGAAATACATAATTGACTCAAAGAAAGTAACATCCACACACACATAATATCGTCGTCCTACAGGATCAAAACAATTATACCCTTTTTGGGTACGAGAATAAACGACAAAAACACATATGACCGCTATAGGTGAGAGCTTATCACGACCGGGAGTGATATTATAGACAAAGGCCACAGATCCAAAGACTATGGGAGTGAGAGAGAATAGTTCCTTCTCGGGAACGCAATCAAGAAGGAAACCTTCTCCCCAAGCATAGTCAACGGCATGCGATTCACCAAGTAACAAGCAGCGTGAACGGTGTCCCCCCATAAAGAATGAGAGATACGACTCTGGATCAATAGTGTTCTTGTGATGTCAAGAAGGTGTAGGGTTGAGCATTGGGCCGGGCCAACCCGACCCGACCCGAAATCCGTCCCGCTTAGTCCGACCCGAGCCTGAGCCCGAACTTGAAATGGGCCGGGCTCGGGCCATTTTTAGGCCCAATTGCAATTTCAGGCCGGGCTCGAGCCCTATAGGGCCCAAACCCGTAAAGCATGATAGCCCGAACCCTATATATATAGTAAGATTGGTAGCATGCAACACTAACAAAGATAAATTATATACCATTTAAAATTATGAAATATACATGTTTCATATAGCATTTATTTGTTACCTTTGTATTGATATCATCTGCCTAAGACTAGAAGGTTATTGTTGCTTATCTTTGCCACAAGGTTCTAATCAAGAAGAACATTCGTCATCTTAATGTTATTTCCAAACAATCCGGGAACTATTCCAATATGCATTCGCAATGAAACTGGATGTTGTGCTTTATTAACATAGGTTTTACAAACTCGTATCAAATACATATATTGCTATTTCAGATGCAAAATATGCATCTATTTTTAAATGCATTTGAGATACATGTTGGGGCATCTAAATGGGCCGGCCCGACCCGAACCCGACCCAATAATCTTCGGGCCGGGTTCAGGTTTGGGCCTATATTTTTAAAAATAAACGAGCCTAGGGCCCGACCCATTAGTTCATATACCAAAATGGGTTGGGGCCGGGCCAAGGCAAACCTGGCCTGAACCCGACCCATGCTCAACCCTAAGAAGGTGGCGATATTTACGTTCAGCAATACTGTTCTGTTGAGAAATATAATTGCAGGAGTCTGATGAACTATACTGAGAGACCTGAGAAATTCAGATAAGTGTAATGTGGAAAATTCTAAAGCATTGTCTATACGTATGTGTTGACGCATATGACGCATATAGAGTACCTGTACCCTTTTGTTATTTTATTTTTCAGTTGTCTTCTTTATGTAATTTACCCATAGGCTTCTCTCCTATATAAGAGAGCCTAGGGCTTATGGAATAGAACAAGTCATTCATTTTTCCCAACATGGTATCAGAGCGACGGTCCTAGACCGGAGTTCTCGAAACCCTAACCTAACCCACCCCACCCGCCGGCCTCTTCTTCTTCTCCTTCCATCTCGATTGGCGCAGCCTCTACGCCGCCGCCGCACGCGCGGCTGTGCTGCTGCACGCGCGCCTCTTCTTTCGCGTGTGCTGCCCCAGCGCCTCCATCATCCAGCGCCTCCTGCGCCTCCATCATAGCGCACAAGCCCGCACCTGCGCCTCCATCATCCAGCGCCTCCTGCGCCTGTGCCTATGCGCCTCCCGTGCCTCTGCAGCGCACATAGCGCACGTAGCGCCTGTGCTTGCGTCCCCAGCACCTGCGCACCAGCGCGCTTGTGCATAGCGCCTGTGCGCAACCCTGTGCAGATCGTCTCCAGCATAGCGCATAGTGCATAGCGCCTGTGCATAGCCCTTTGTGCACCCCTGCGCGTAGCCCTGTGCGCAACCCTGTGCGTAGACTCGTGTGCGTGACCATCAGTGCGTGACTATTGTGCGCGTGAAGACCGTAGCACGCACATCTTCATGGGTTTAGTTGCTTGAGGTCTACACGTGCAACTAAACCCGTCTATGTCATTGTAGACAAATCACAGATTGGTTTGTGAGTTGTTCCGGTCTTCAGTATCCAGTATGTCAGAAAACAAGGCAGATATCCCATCTATTGGCGCATTCCGTGGTCCGGCGCCCATTGTGAAGATGGATGGTACCAACTATGAACTGCGGGCAATGCAGTTCATGAGCATGATGAAGCCTACGGGTAAGAAGCACATTCTTACCGAACCAGAGCCTGCTGAGAAGATTGGAACCAATGCCTCCTCGGAGGCTGATGACGCATACGCCAAGGTTTGGCTATCTGGCACGTTGGCGATTGAGATTGCCAATGACATCCTCCATCAACCCACAGCGAAGGATATGTGGGACATTCTGGCAGCTACATATTCCCAGGCAAAGAACGAGACTAAGATTCTGCAACTCCAGCATGATATCTTCACCATCAAGCAGAATGGTCGCCCCCTACATTCCCTCTATACATCACTAAGAGGGATGTTCGAGAAGCTCTATAGCTTCATGCCCCTGACAGCCACGCCAGAACAACAGAAGACATATAGGAATGCAACAATGGTGGGCGTGTTTCTAGCTGTACTTGATCCTGAGTACGAGGCGGCGCGATCACAGATTTTGGCCCGATTCTACTATTCCTCCCATGGAGGAAGCCTTCCATAGGCTGAGTCGGATTACAGTTCCTTCAACAGCTGTCAGTTAGAATTCTTCAGCCATGTCAGCAAACAGAGGTCGCGGATTTCATCACCAGGGCCGTGGGCGTGGACCCCGTGGAAGAGGTGGTCGCACGAGGCCGACATGCACCTATTGTCACAGAGTCAGACACAATGAAGATACATGCTATTCAAAGCATGGATTTCCTGCATCCGCGAGAGCTGCTGAGCAGATAGAGCCCCCCATCTGCGGCTACTTTGGATCAACGGTTCGACGATCTTGTTGCCCATCTGAGGGGCATTATTCCACCATCTGGACCAGCACCGACTGCAGAGAGTCTGATGCAGCGTGGACTCGACATGAAGGGCCGTCTAATTATTTAAATTGCGGCCGTTAATTTTATTTACGTTTTTTATGTTGTCGCAATTTTAAATAAAGAGATCGCGTGTGATCTCAATTAGTCTTAATTTGAATTTCAAATTTGGTAGTTAGTCGGTTAATTAGTTAGAGTCAGTTTAGGATAATTGGTTGTCGGTTTAAATTATTTTCTATTCTTGTAATGTCATCCCTCCTATATAAAGGGATGGGGGTCCAATGTTTTAGTGAGTTCAAGATGTGATAAAATAGAGATTTATCTCTCTCTCCTCTCCCCTCTCTCTCCTTCTCCTCGCGTGATCTACACGTGTTCTTCTTCTCCCAAACCCCTCGTATTCCCGACGAGTCTCTTCTCTCTTCCCCTCGCGGTCTACGCGTTTCTTCTTCTCTAACCCCGCGCATCCGGCGTGTCTTCTCTTCTCAACCCTTCCAATTTCTTCTTCTCAACCCTTCTATTTCTTCTACCAAAAATCCACCAAAAAAATTATTATTTCCGTCGCCGCCCAAATTTCATTTTGCATCAATTGGTATCAGAGCATGGCAACCGAATCGTCCCTACGATTCGACGATCCCGTCGCGCATTGGAAGATGCAATATGATTTGAGTTGCATATCTCATGATTCGCGTTCACGCGTACGTCGACACAAGTTCATGAAGCGCCTTATGTCAAGCCTCAAGGTTCAAGCCATTCGTCGGGAGACGAATTTTTTAAAAGCAGAGGAGAGTTGATGCAGCGTGGACTCGACATGAAGGGCCGTCTAATTATTTAAATTGCGGCCGTTAATTTTATTTACGTTTTTTATGTTGTCGCAATTTTAAATAAAGAGATCGCGTGTGATCTCAATTAGTCTTAATTTGAATTTCAAATTTGGTAGTTAGTCGGTTAATTAGTTAGAGTCAGTTTAGGATAATTGGTTGTCGGTTTAAATTATTTTCTATTCTTGTAATGTCATCCCTCCTATATAAAGGGATGGGGGTCCAATGTTTTAGTGAGTTCAAGATGTGATAAAATAGAGATTTATCTCTCTCTCCTCTCCCCTCTCTCTCCTTCTCCTCGCGTGATCTACACGTGTTCTTCTTCTCCCAAACCCCTCGTATTCCCGACGAGTCTCTTCTCTCTTCCCCTCGCGGTCTACGCGTTTCTTCTTCTCTAACCCCGCGCATCCGGCGTGTCTTCTCTTCTCAACCCTTCCAATTTCTTCTTCTCAACCCTTCTATTTCTACTACCAAAAATCCACCAAAAAAATTATTATTTCCGTCGCCGCCCAAATTTCATTTTGCATCAGAGTCATTCTGATGCCGCTGCTTCTGCCTCTGCGTCTACCAGTACTTCAGGTAGTATATTTGCACTGAACAGTAGTAAATCAGATACTTTACCATGGATTATGGACTCGGGTGCTACACATCACCTATGTGGCGACCAGAGTCTGCTTTCAGGATACACTCAGATCCCTCCAGGTCGGACAGTGGTGATTGCCAATGGCACTCATTCCCCCATTACTGGTCAGGGGGAGGTTAGATTGACATCTTCTATGCAGCTCAAGAACGTGCTACATGCACCAGATTTTTCAATGAACTTGTTGTCAATTAGTCAGATTACGAAGGATCTACATTGTCGGGCGATTTTTGATCCATCTTCTTTGATTTTTCAGGACATCCATACGGGCAACGTGATTGGTCGTGGCTATGAGCAAGGAGGCCTCTACCGACTGAACCAAACTCCTTTTGCTGGAACCTCATCATCTTCTTCTGGACAAGTATCAACCTTATTATGGCATCTGCGTTTTGGTCATTTACCGCTTCAGAAGTTGCGTCGTGTTCTACTCTATGGTCTCTCACACACACCTATTCAATGTGAGGCGTGTCAGTTGGGAAAGCATCACAGGTCGTCCTTTCCCAGCCGTCTAGGTCGGAGTAGTAACTCCAAGTTTGAGTTGTTTCATATCGATGTCTGGGGTCCGAGTCGTGTTCCCGATCATCAGGGACACAGGTTTTATATTGTATTTGTGGATGATTTCTCTAGAGTGTCATGGGTGTTTCTGATGAAAAATAAATCTGAAGCAGGAAATATTATTATCCATTTTCTGAATGAAATACAAAATGTTTTCTCCACATCTGTCAAGCTTGTGAGAAGTGATAATGCTTTAGAGTTGTGCACCAACCTTCTGGCCAATTACTACTCCTCAAAAGGAATTATTCACCAAACATCTTGTGCTCATACTTCTCAACAGAATGGGATTGCTGAAAGAAAGCACCGTCACCTTCTTGATGTCACAAGATCACTTCTTATACAGAGTCATGTTCCCTACTCTTACTGGGGTGATGCAGTTCTTACTGCATGTTATCTAATCAACCGTATGCCTTCGTCTGTCTTGAATGAACAGATTCCGTTTTCACTCATTCATCCTGACAAGGATCTGTTCACTCTTACTCCTCGTGTGTTTGGGTCGGTTGCATTCGTCCATCAGTTGTCGCCTGGTACTGACAAGCTCTCTCCTAGGGCTGTCAAGTGTGTCTTTGTTGGGTACTCCAGAACTCAAAAGGGGTACAAGTGTTTTGATCCTGTGCGTCGGCGGTATATGATCAGTGCAGATGTTACATTCTTTGAATCTGTTATGTATTTTTCAGCATCAGGAGACAAGCAGCTACCATCTATACCCCCTGATGCCATATACATGACACCACCACCTCAGACACCGCCACCACCGCCACCACCACCACCGCCACCACCACCACCACCGCCACCGCTTGTCTCACCACTACCATTCCATTACACCCGCAGGCCTCCTCCAGCTCATGGTCCTGACCCGTCAACTAGCTCGCCTATGGTATGTAATGAAAATATTAATGTTGATGGATCTGACGACATTTCTCAGCAAGATGTATTGCAGGAGCATGATCAGAATACAGATGATTTGGATGTTCCAATTGCTCTAAGGAAGCCGAAGAGAAGCTGTGCCAAATATCCATTATCAGCAGCCGTGTCTTTTGAGAGACTATCTGGAGACTTCAAGACGTTTGCGTTGGCACTTTCAGCTACAGACATTCCACGGAATCATCATGATGCTTTGCAGGATGCTAGATGGCGGCTAGCAATGGAAGAAGAAATGGCGGCACTTCAGTCCAGAGGAACTTGGAGCTTGGTTCCTATACCTCCAGATGTAAGCCCGGTGAGCTGCAAATGGGTGTTTACAGTGAAGCACAATGCAGATGGCTCCATTGACAGGTACAAGGCACGCCTTGTTGCACGTGGCTTCACACAGACATACGGGGTAGATTACCTTGACACATTCTCGCCTGTGGCGCGTCATTCCACCCTGCGGATCCTGTTATCAGTTGCAGTTGCAAGAGACTGGCCGCTTTATCAGCTGGACGTGAAGAATGCATTCCTATATGGCGACTTGCAAGAGGAAGTCTATATGCAACAGCCACCTGGTTTTGCTGTTGAGGGGGAGTGTTCCAAGGTATACAGGTTACATAAGGCCATCTATGGCCTTAAGCAGAGCCCCAGAGCGTGGTTTCAGAAGCTTTCAGATCTTTTTGAGAAGGAAGGATATAAACGCTCCAACGCTGATCATTCCTTGTTTGTACAGAAGACGGCTAGAGGTATCATTGTAATCATGGTTTATGTTGATGATATCTTGATTACAGGAGATGATGAGCAGGACATTAAGCAGGCAAAAGAGAGGCTGGGAACCGAATTTGTCACCAAGGACTTGGGAGTCCTTAGATATTTTCTGGGGCTGGAGTTTGCTAGAAATCCATATGGATTGGTAATGTCGCAGCGGAAATATGTTACAGATCTATTGAGTGAGACAGGTATGCTAGTGTGTCGACCTGCTACGATACCAATGGATCCCAGCATGAAGCTCTATGATGATGACACAGAAGAGGTGGACAAGAGAAGGTACAGAGAACTGGTAGGCAAATTACTGTATGTCACAATCACTAGACCTGATATATCATTTGCAGTGAGTCGTGTGAGTCAGTTCATGGAGCAACCACGTCAGGCCCATATGGATGCAATACACATGATTCTGAGATATCTAAAATCAACTCCAGGTGCAGGCTTGCTATTTAAGAAGGGAAAGGAGATCTCTATTACAGCATGTGCTGATGCAGACTATGCAGGATGCCCCAAGGACAGGAAGTCCACCTCAGGATTTGCAGTTTATGTTGGAGATGCCCTAGTCTCATGGAGGAGCAAGAAACAGACAGTAGTAGCTAGATCCAGTGCTGAATCCGAATACATGGCTATGACCCAGGCTAGCACAGAAATGATGTGGGTGAAATCCTTACTTACAGATCTATGTCTTGATATATCGCTTCCTATGATGTTGGAATGTGACAATCAGGCTGCCTTGTTCATTGCAAACAACCCAGCCTTTCATGAGAGGACCAAGCATATTGAGGTTGACTGTCACTACATTCGTGACATGATTCAGAAAGGGTTCATTGCTACATCTCACGTCACATCAGAAAATCAGACTGCTGATATATTCACCAAGGCGTTACTTCGAGGCCCATTCCAGAAGTGTGCGTCCAAGCTGAGCATGATTGATATCTATGCTCCATCTTGAGGGGGAGTGTTGACGCATATGACGCATATAGAGTACCTGTACCCTTTTGTTATTTTATTTTTCAGTTGTCTTCTTTATGTAATTTACCCATAGGCTTCTCTCCTATATAAGAGAGCCTAGGGCTTATGGAATAGAACAAGTCATTCATTTTTCCCAACAGTATGAACTTCACATTTGCAGAGAATATATTTTTGACTTCAATAAGAATGGCTTTAATGATAGAACTAGCTTCAGACTTATTTTTTAACAAGAAAACCCAAGATGTCTAGAAAAATCATCCACAACAAGCATATAAAAACGATGTCCCTGATGATCAGGGACATGACTCGGACCCAAGGCCCTAAATGTCGGTTTCGGTCACCATTTCGGTATCGACCAAAACAGAATTTAGATGGAATTTCGGTGGAATTTCGACCGAGATTTCGGTCATTTCGGTCATTTTTAGTACTAGGACCCCCATATTTCGGTCATTTCGGTCATTTCGGTCGAATTTCGATTTCGACTGGATATCGATATTAGACAGAAATTCGACCGAATTTCGCTGAAATTTGAGGCCATGCTCGGACCCCAAACATCAAAATGAAACAACTCAAAAGACTGACTACTGTGACGACTCGGAAAAGAGGAGCGATGGTGCTTCCCAAGCTGACATACTTCACAATCCAAGGTAGTACGAGGAGATATCTGAGGAAGCACATGACACATCTTCTGGAGTGGAAGGTTGTCAAATCGAAGATGTCACATGAAGGGAGAAGTAGATCATGAAGGTAGAGTGGCAATGCCATCGCAAGGTGGTATGGCAAGCTTATACAATCCTCTCTTCTCACGGCCATGACCAATCATCCTGTCAGTTAGTATGTCCTGAAACACAAAAGAAGGATCAAAGATGGCACGGCAATGTAAATCTTTTGTAAGTTGTCTAATGGACAAAAGATTCATCTGGAAGTGTGGAGCATGTAAGACGTTCTGAAGATGCATAGAGGGGGCTAAAACAATCTCCCCCTAACCAACAATGGGTAGACGAACTCCATTGACAATAACCACATATCTGCCAGGTGTGATAGATCTGTATGTACTGAACTGCGTCCGATGTCCACACATATGATGTGACGCTCCATAATCCATAATCCAATCAGGCAAATCTGAACTGCTACTACTTGTAAATGCAGAATGAGTACTTGATGAAATAGATGATGTTCTGGCAGTGGCTGCGACATTTGTGGAATCTGGAGTCGGAGTCGTAGGAGTGATCATCATGTCTCGAAGTCTGGAGACAATATCATCGAAATGTGGATCAGTAGGCGCACTAGAATGCTCAGTCTGCTCAGCAACACGTGTAGACGCTGGATATCCATGCTTCTGAAAGCATGTCTCCTCACTGTGACCAGGACGATGGCAATGGGAACAAGGACCACACTATCGACTACCTCCTCGATCACAAGGTCCACGACCACGAAATTGGGACGACCCCCCTCTGCCACGAGTAGCTGCCATAGAAAAAGGAGTTATCTGGACCATAGTAGTAGATGTAGTAGTAATCCTGCTCAAGCACTTGTAGACTTCATCCATCGGCGGTATCGTCTCTCCAGTCAGAAGTTGAGTACGGGCGACATCGTACTCTGAGTCAAGAGAGGACAAGAAGACTCCTGTCATGGTGGCATTCCGATATGCCTGCTGCTGTTCAGTGTTTGTGGTAATCAACATGAAGCTGTGTAGTTGCTCAAACATGCTTCTAAAATGAGAGAAGTGTGCGTGGAGCGGTCGACCATTCTATTTGGTCGAGAAAATATGTAGTTGAAGAATCTTGCTCTCATTCTTGACCTGCCCGTATGTGTCTGCCAAAATATCCCACATAGTCTTTGCAGTTGGTTGATTAACAATATCATTGGTGATCTCCGTGGTAAGTGTCCCAGAGAGCGAGATACGAGCATAGGCGTCGTCTTGCTTCCACGATGCATTGGCCCCAGTCTTGTCTGTCGGCTCTGAATCAATTAGAATGTGCTCCTTGTTATGACACCGCATTAGGGTACGAAACTGCATGGATCATAACTCATAGTTGGTCCCGTCCATCTTCACAATAGGTCCCGGGCCCTTGAAGGCACCAGAAGAGGAGAAAACATAACCCTTGTTCTCTGATATTGTTCCAAGAAGCCGAAACACGAAACACTGAGGAGTAAATCAAGTGAAAAAATAAATCTACAGAACCATAGGAGGTACTAGTTGTATCTGTAGACTCATACAACGATCCCTAGGTTTCCATGCGAGGTTTAGAGCCGCACAACAAGATCGAAATCAGACTATAGACGAACTGCAAACGAGATCAGACCTCTGATCAACACGAAAAAGCCTCGCGACAACCCACAACACGTGGTGGGACACCTTCCTCGACGACAAGAGCACCCAGCGGCGGCGCTCGGCGCGGGAGGGTGCTGGGGGTGGGGGTGCGAGGGCGCGGTCGAGGCCCTTGCAGTGGTGCGTAGCGGCGCTGGAGGGCTGGGGCCCCTACGGCGACACTGTGGTTGGCTAGGGCCCCATGCACGGTGGCACGAGAGGACTGGCTCGAGGAGGCAGTGGCGACAGAGCAGGGGGGGTGCGTATAGGGTTAGGGTTTTGGGTGGGATATGGGAACCCCGGTCTAGGACCGTTGCTCCGATACCATGTTGGGAGAAAAGTAGACCGTGCCATTAGAATAGATCGAGGGCTCTCTTATAGAAGAGAAAAGCCCTTGGGTTAATCACATGAAGCACATAACGAAAACATAAAACATAAAATAGACCGTGAGATATATTTATCTCAATACCAGCATCGTGAAATCCCTACCGATTCTACTGTCCTCACACTGCCCTATCGGTGGGTCTATGACACTTTAATGTGGTTCATTGGCCTTGTTGTATATGGTTTCTGATTTTCTCTCGCATGTTCTTGCAACTCTACCATAGGAGATGTCTATAAGTTCATAAATCAAGATGTCTATAAGTTCACAAATCAACTTGATATCACAAGCGATTGATGTGAGTAAGAGATCCATTGTATGGTTAGATTGCCAAGTAGGACTCGACCAGTTGTGCTAGATGGTTAGTGATCTTTTTGATGTTAGTTAGAGGATAGATGAAGCTTCATTTTATCCTGGAGCTAGAGCATGTATTCGAAGACGGATAGATATATTACATGTGGTGAAAAATGAAAAAAATGGCTTGGCGTGTGCATGACTTATGGGTGTTAATCTTCAGATTGCAAATGAGATGATCTACTAGGATACCCACCAAGTATGCGATTTGAAACAATACAGAGGAGTCATATTCTTAGGAGATGACAACTATGTGTTGAGGATATGTAATGAGTTGATGCATATTCGACAGAAGGGAAGCTCCTTTCTAGTAATAATTGAACATGAAGGTTCTAACCGATAAGTACGATTTGCTAGGTCCCACTGCACATATGAGCTGTAGAAGGCAATTCAGACATTGCTGGTTGTAATAACATTCTTCGATCGATTCTTGTTTACCTAGCACGAGCTCAGATGATGTCATGTACTACATTGTTTGCTATAAGGGAGTCCTACAACTAGCATCTTTCATCAACATGAGGCATCATAGTTCCATACTATTGCTCTCGTAGTGCTTTTTGGACGTGATAGGGTGTGCTTATTGGAGATCGTGGCAAAGTTACAACTGGACCTAGTGATCCCACTAGTGAACATACTGGTTCCATGGACTTTAATGTTAGAATAAAACAATGACCTCAAATATTGCAACATATTGGCGATATGCCACCGATATGTCAGTGTAAATGATTTAGGAATCTTCAATCCACCCATTATATCCTTTTTTTGGACACCGGTGACATATAATTGATATATGGTTAGTGTTGCCCATATTTCACCCATTTCACTTAATGCAAAGATCCCTTCTTTATTTATTCAAAATCGACTTGAAATCCCATGTCCCCCGGTTTGTCTGAGAGCTTTGCCAATGAGTGTCGATCGATTGCAAGGATTTTTTTTGAAATCTAAAAGCTTGGGGGAAACACGCGGTGGTGTTCACCCCTAATTTATTACCAAAAGAGTAGAAAATACAAAAAAGTACTGAGCAGAAGGAAGAAAAGCTTTACAAGGAGCCCAACTCGAGAAACGAGAGGGCACTAAACGATCAGCCAACCCACAAGAAGACGGGCACAGTAAGACATAACATTTTCTTTGTAAAAGCGCCGTCCCTTAAAGATAGCATCATTCCGCCCAAGCCAAATTGCCCACACATTCACCATAGGACGCAAGAGATCCCTGCGATCCCGCTCCCTGTTTGAAACCATTGACTCCCAGAAAGCAGTCGAATCAAAGGTGCTGACCCAATCCGCCGCCGTCGCCTCCCAAACGTCCCTCACCACCGGGCAGGCAAAGAAGAGATGATCCAGAGATTCCACACCATTGCTGCAGAGAACACAATCCACCGAGGCAGAGCCAAACAGTCTAGCGCAGCGATCCCGCGTCAATAATCTCTTTCTCCGAAATAACCAGAAGAGGATACCAATCTTCTCCGGAAGCTTCAAACCCCAGATAAAGTTGCAGTCACGCACCAACAACTCCATCCCCAAATGTCTGGAGGTCGAGATCGTCAAATAAGCCTTCCTCGTGGAGAAGGCCCCCCCTCCAAGCCCAATGATCCCGCCCCCTCGTGGGCCGAGACGCTCCCATGATTGAGTCCAAGAGCTGAAGGAAATCGAGGAGGCGCTGATCGGAAAGGTTGTCCTGAAGGATGGGGAGCCACCCATCCCCGGACCAAGAAGATGCAACAGAAGCATTCCCATCAGGCGCCATAGCAAATAGGCATGGAAACCTCACCCTAAGAGGTGACTCACCGTGCCAGACGTCTTTCTAAAATCTGAAACATTGACTGTCACCAAGCACAGGAGCAAAAAGAGAAGAGTATTTGAAGATAACCGCTAGAAAAGGCATCCGCGGACCCGGATAGGCCCCCAGACCCGGCATCGACCCACCCACGTCACGGATCTTGCGCAAAACAATAGAGCAGAAATCCTCGTTAGAGCCCCATAATCTACTCACCCACTTAAGAAGAAGGGCGTCGTTAACATGGTCCAACCTCTGAATTCCAAGCCCCCCCTCGCTCTTACGTCTCGCCACATCCTCCCAGCCCACCAAGTGCAGCCCACTCTTAGATGCCCCTTCCTTCCCCACAGAAATCTCCGCATCAACTTTTTAATTCGACAACGAATCCTTGCAGGCAACTGCCGGTTGGAAAGAAAGTAGATGGGGATAGAAGATAAAACCGCCTTGAGGAGGACGAGGCGGCCACCCTTCGACAACATGGTCGATTTCCAACCTGATAGCCGCAACTCCATTTTCTCCACCACCTTGGACCAGTCTCTTAAGCGCGTCTTGCCCGAGTTCAGCGGCATACCCAAGTAATCAATAGGCAAAGGACCCGGCCGAGAGCCCAGAATCACACCGCAGTCAAACGCCTCATCCGCATCCAAGCCAAAGGGAACCACCTTAGATTTTTCGGCATTTACGAACAGGCCCGACAATTCACTGAAAACCTCCAGTCAGCCGCCATGGAAGAGACCTCGTTACGCCCCCCCTCAATGAACATGATCATGTCATCAGCGTACTGGAGGAGAGGGACCACCGTCCCGCCGCAGGAGAATCCCTTCGAGAGACCACACTCGACCACCCGGCAGGATATCCGAGCAAGAACATCCGCCGCCACAACGAAGAGGAGAGGCGCAAGAGGGCAGCCCTACCGAACCCCCCTCCGAGGTTGGAATAGGCCCCCTCCAAATGCCCATTCACCATAATTGAGAAGGAAGCTGTAGTGACGCAGCGGCGCATCCACGAGATCCAAACCTCCGGGAATCCCCGAACCCTAAGAATCGACAAAATGAAGCTCCAATCGAGACAGTCATAGGCCTTCGCAAAGTCGATCTTCCACAGCACCCCTCGAGAGACCTCCCTGGCCCATTTCGCGACCATGTCCGATGCCAAAGCCGTAACATCCGCAATCTGTCTACCGCGAATAAACGTCGCCTGCATCGGAGAGATAATTCTATCAAGGATCGGAGCCAACCTGCACTCCAACACCTTCGCCACAATCAAATAGAGAGCATTTGAGATGGCAATAGAACGGAAGTCCTCGATACGCTCGGCTGAGGCGTACTTCGGCAGCAGAACAATGAGAGCTCGATTAATCTTGTCAAAACCAACACTCCCCTGACAGAACTCTGTAACGACCTCCAGCACCTCCCGACCCACCAACTCCCAGAAGTCCTTGTAGAAAGCCACCGAAAAACCGTCCGGCCCCGGAGAGGCGTCAGCGTTAAGATCCCACACAGCCACTTTAACCTCCTCCAGCGACACCTCCCTCGTCAACTCCTCGCAAAATGAAGGCAAGAGCAGCGGGGCCCCAACCCCCGACCATCGCCAACGCCTCGGGATGCGCCGATGAGAGAAATCCTTAAAATACTCCAAAATCTCCCTCCCCATAACCTCTTCCCCCACCACTCGCCTGCCTGCTATCGAGATTGACCGCAGGAAGTTAGAACGCCGCCTACCACTGGCAATTCGATGGAAGTACGCCATGTTGGCGTCACCTCCCCTCAGCCACGAAACCCTCGAGCGCTGGCGCCATTCCGTGACCCGTTTCCGGTCCTCCTCCGCCAACCTTAGCAGGGCCGCCGACCGGGCAACCAGCTCCTCATCCCGAAGATCCCTGACCCCCTCCAAAGCGTCCAACTTGCTCACAACCTCCTCCGCCTCTCTCCTGGCCGCCACCCTCGCTGCCCTCGATTCCTTTTTAAAAAGAGGCAAATTCTTGCGCAACAGATCAAGCTTACAAACAAAACATGCCACCGCGGAGCCCTCGTGCTGCTCACGACTCCAGATATCCTCAACAAAGCCTTTGAAACTGTCTTCCAACATCCAACACTTTTCATATTTGAAGAAACCTTTAGAAGAAGGCACCCCTCCAGAATTCCAAATGATAGGGTTGTGATCCGATAAGCAGCGAGGCCTGGAGCTCACAAACGATAAGGGGAAAATATTCAAAAGGTCCGAAGACGCCAAGAACCTGTCAATGCACGACCGAGAAGTGGAGTTCCTCGACGTGAACAAGTTGTCTCTCGCACGAAGGTCCTCAAGAGCCAGCGAGTCAATAAACTGAGCAAAATCCGCTGAACCAGGGTCGTGCCCCCCCCTCGAACGAGGTCTATCCGATAAGCGCAGGGTCACATTAAAATCTCCCCCAATTAACCAAGGGATCCCCACAACATGATGACTAACCAGGTGCAGTTCCCCCCATAGGTCCTTTCTCTTCAGAAAGCAGCATGGCCCGTAAGCACTAGAGAAAGCGATCGGCTGTAGAGTATCCACCCTCACCAGAATCACGGTGATAGCATGCTTCCCCTTAAAGACCGAGCCGAAAGAGAACAACGTAGATCTCCAAGCAATGAGCAGACCGCCCGCCGATCCGTCAACGTCCAGCGATCTGACCTCATCCAGGTCCCCCGTGCCGAACGATTGCCACAAGGCGACCCCCACATCCTGCAACTTTGTTTCCTGAAGCAATACGACATCGCACCCCTATTCAGCAAACCTCGACCCCAAGGTTCTCCGCTTAACCGCCTCCCCCAGCCCACGCACGTTCCAGAAGAGCACCTTCATGAGGAACCTTCCGAACACCCACCTGCCCGGTATATACCAGCAGCCGTCGCCACTGCATCCTTCAAAGAGGAGCAAGTCAGAACTTCGCTGACCACCGTGCGCCCTCTGTTTCTCCTCCTGTACCTCTTTGTCGATCTCCGCTCCAGAACCCCTTCATCAGTAGCCACGTACGCATTATTCTCAAAAGACATTGCGGGCCGAACCGGAGAGCCTAACGACCGAGCAGGCGAGGACTGTTCACCCGAAGAGACCAACAGGGATCCAAAAGCCGGCTCCCCTTCCGCACACGATGGGAAAGGACGGGGACCTTGAAGCAGAGGATGCCCCCCTCTATTTTCCACCGTGAGAGCTAAGTCAAGAATACGGTCGGGTCGGGCAACGGAAGAAGCCCGAAGAGGATCCGGCTCCACAACCCCACCGACAAAGGATCCGAAACCAGGCCAGAAAGAGGGACCATCAAAGTGCCGAACCAGAAAAAGATCCGACTGCAGAGTCCGGATCGAGGAGTCATGCGCCCTTTTCCAAGAACCACAGTCCCCCATGAACCCCCGAAAACTCTCGTCCATGTCACCAGACCAAGCGCCAAAAGAAGAATCCATGCATATGTGCCACGGGATAGAACTGAAAAGATGTACGAAATCATGAAGGCGAGACGAGTCCCTCGAAGCGTCTCCATGCAAAGACACCTGCCTCTCGGAAGACAGAACGATGTTCTTCCCCTTTCCAACATTCGAGGCCACGTCCGACTCCCTCCCCCGCACCACCGGCGGCGGGGCGGAGCCACGACCGACATCTTGATCTGACAGTTGAAACGACCAATCTTCAGGCTCTCGAAGAAGACACGACCCATCGCTCTGTCCAGAAAGCTCTTACTGCACTCCAGGAGGATCCTTGTTACCAAAGGGTCGGAGCTCGGAGCCAGACCATCATCAGAGACCGCAAGGACCTCACCCCACCTACGCAGTGGCCGGGTGAGACAATGAACCGAGCGAGAAAGGAACGGGATACCACGGACCTCAGCAACACAAACTTCTACGTCTAAGCATGCCCCGCCAGCAAAACGCAGGTCCCTCCAAATCATACCATGCATCGCCCCACTCCGAATCAGCTGAAGACGATGCTCATCCGACAGGCCCCGAGCACAGCAGCGTCTAGAGACTCTAAGGCGATGACGTCCCCAGTAAAATGAGGGCCAAGGACTCTGCGGAGAAGGCTGGTCACAACGTCGGTCGGCAAACAATCCTGCAAGAAAATCCCCATGACCGTCTGGGTACCCCCATTCGACCGAGAAAGCTCCGCCGCCTCGATTGCAAGGATTTTTGAAGCTTTGGAGAGATTTTAAAGGTTTGAAGATTGCTGATTCGACAATATATGTTCTCTATCCTCTAAGTTTATAAGATCAATGATTTTAGATTCCACTTTCTCACTTTTTTCAACTTTTTCTTTGTGAAAACTTGATGATTGGAGCTAGGGCCCAAAATGTCGATATCAGTGGCATGTTGGTGACTTGCTGAAATTAACATATTGACGAAATTCACCATGTTGTCGATATCGTCAAACTGGTGAAATTGACAAATTGGCAAAATGTGGCAAATTTCGTCGACATTTCGGGCTATGATTACAGCCTTCAATCTTGAAATCTTGTTGAGGAATTTTCTAGATTATTGATATTATGCAAATAATCATCATTTTATGAGTTTAGAACTTTCTATTTAAAATTTAAAGTTGCTCGGTTAATGTTATAACTACATTTTGTTATGTTAGTGCCGGATCTTAGATGTTTCGAGTGAAATTTTATTATCTTCTTTTAATTTCATAGTTATGGTGATATTTTGATTTAGTTTATTTTTCGTTGTAGCATCCCTATCATTTTCTTCAAGGAGCAAAGATCATGGCTTCTGGTTCAGATTCTGAGCATGACAGAGCTGAAGAAGAGATCAGATAGTAGTATGCTATTGGTGTTAATGGCTAAAAAGGGAAGCCTCAATGGAATTTTGTAGAAAGGTAATTGAAGGAGGTGAAATCATAAGATTGAAACATCTTATCGACGGCTACAAAAAACATGATCAATGCCCTACTTATTCTAAAGTGATAGCTAACATCAAAAAGAACTAAGAGAGGGTCATAAAAGATGGGCTGTTTAATGAATTCATATTTGAAAGAAGAATTCTTGTTTGTTGATTCAGATGATGATTTCCTCTATCTAGTTGACAGTTTGACCTCACCAAAGAAGAGTGCGTATAAAATGCACTGCTGGACTTTACGAGGATTACGCATGAGAGATGGAAATTCACTGGTCATGGTGGTCTTAGACTTTTTGGTGGAGTGCAAGATTCCTTGTCAGAGATGGACGCGTCAGTAGTAGTAGAAGTGGTGCATCTGATGCACCATCAAAGATGAAATTAAATGACAAAGGACTTGAACCATTCCTCAGAAGGACCATCTCTGATCACTATGGCCCGTTTATAGTTTCGAGGCATAAGACATTGAAGTGGTTGCTTGGGAACTTTAGATAGCGAGTCAGAAGGTTTGTTACTAAGTTGTTTTTAGTGATGGCATTCTACAAATGTTGCAAAATGTTAATTTTTTTCAACACATAATTAACGAGATTGCTGCAATGGGAGGTGTGTAAACTCCAACTCTCTATGAGATAATGAGTAAATATCTCTGCATGAAGGAAGAGATTGGGAATGCATCTTTGAGTCGAAGAAGAAACAATCTGAATATGTGGCGACCTTTATGTGTGATGGCTGGATGAACTATACAAGGAAGCAAATCACTAACTTGTATATTGTGATGAGAAGATGATGCTTACCGGATTTGTGGATGCATCTGAATGTGTTAGACGCCGCAAGTACATACTTAAGCTCTTGAAAGGCGTCATTAAGGTGATCAAGCTTGATAACATTGTGTAGGTAGTGATCGACAACGACAAGAATTTCACGAAGGCATATGAGATGATAATGGTTTCCAATTACCACACAATCTTTTAGATCGTGTTTTTACCGTCTGAACATTACATTGACCTGATCTTGGAGGATTTTGGGAAGAGAAAAATCATCGTGAAAGTGGTTGATCATGCACGATTAATCACTGTTAAGTTAAAATATCGTACTATTTGTCTTAGTCTAATTTCTTCTTTCTCAGTGTACTTATCATGTAATTAACCCAGGGCTATTCTCCTATATAAGAGAGCCTTCGGGTACGTCTAATGTATCGACTACGTTTCTCCCATCATGGTATCGGAGCAACGGTCCTAGACCGGGGTTTCGTTATCCACCACCCAAAACCCTAACCCTAACCCACCCCACCCGCCCCCCGCCCCCCACCACCCAACCCCCACCCCCGGCGTCGCCCATCGCCCCGACACCTCTCTCTCGTCATCCCAATGCCCAGGCGGTGCCTCCTTACGCCCACAGGCCCCCTCGCGCCACCTCGGGGCTCTCTCGCGCCGCCTCGGGGCCCTCTCGCACCGCCCTAAGGCGTCACCCCGCCACTCCAAGGGGGTCCTGTGCATCGCCAGGCGCCGCCCCACCACTGTTGGTGGTCACGCGCCGACCCAGGCGTCACCGCGCCACTCAGGGTGGCCTTCAACGCCAACCCAAGCGTCCTCCCGACTTGTACCGGAGCTCCGGCGCCACTCCTGGCGTCGCCCTGCCGTTGTAGGCGGTCCCGCGCCTTCATACCGACCCCGAGGTACTCCTGACAGCCGCGCGCAACATTTGACGGCCCCACGCAGCACCTGAAGGGCCTGCACAACATCTTCCAGCAGCCCTAGTGGGAACGTGACACACTCTGACGGGTTCAACAAGACCTAGGGATGGTTGTATGAGTCTACACATACAACCTTCCCCTCTTATGATTCTGTAGACAACCTACTTGGTTAACTACGTCGGTCCTAGGCTCTTCATCAATAATGTCAGACAACAAGGGTGACGTGTTTACATCCTTGGGTGCCTTCAAAGGCCCAGCCCCAATAATCAAGATGGATAGGACCAACTATGAATTACGGTCTATGCAGTTCCGCACCCTTATGCAATGTCACAATAATGAGCACATCCTGACAGAATCTGAGCCGGAGGACAAGACTGGAACAAATGTGACATGGAAGCAAGATGATGCATATGCCCGTATTTGGCTATCTGGGACGCTGACTATGGATATTGCAAATGATATTGTGAACCAACCCACAGCTAAGGCTATGTGGGATATCCTGGCTGCAACATATGGGCAGTCCAAGAATGAGAGCAAGATTCTCCAGTTACAGTTCGATATCTTCTCAGCAAAACAGAATGGGAAGCTCTTACATGCTCATTTTTCTCATCTAAGGGGCATGTTCGAGAGACTGCATAGCTTCATGCCGATCACTGCCAGTACGGAACAACAACAAGCTTATAGAAATGCTACAATGACTGGTGTATTTCTGTCCTCCCTTGATCCAGAGTACGATGCTGCTCGTACTCAACTGCTGACTGGCGAGTCCATTCCACCGATGGAGGAGGTATTTAAGAGATTGAGTAGAATTACTACTACATCGGCATCTACAGCCCAGCTTACCCCTTCAGCTATGGCTGCCACTCGTGGCAGAGGATGAGCATCACATTTTCGGGGTTGTGGACCTCGTGGTAGAGGGGGAGGCAGACACCGTGGCCCCTGTACTCACTGCCACCGACCAAGCCACTCTGAGGAGACGTGCTTTCACAAGCATGGGTATCCAGCCTCTGCACGGTTTGCAGAGCAGTCTGAGTCTACAGCTGCACCACTTCCAGATACTCGCTTTGAGGATCTCGTCTCACGACTTCGTGATATGATCATTACACCCTCGTCTTCATCTCCAGGTTCAACGGATGCTGCAGCTTCGGCCAGAGCGTCTTCTAGCTCACCAGGTACCCCTTATGCACTTACCAGTACTATTTGCTCGGATCTGACAGATTGGATTATGGATTCCGAAGCCTCTCATCATATGTGCGACGTCAGACGACAATTTACTACCTACAGAGCGCTTACCCAGGAAGATCTGTGGTCATTGCCAATGGGGTTCGATTACCCATGGTGGGTCAGGGGGAGATCACCCTGACATCTTCTTTGAGTCTTCAGAATGTCTTACATGCACCAGACTTTCAGATGAACCTGTTATCAATTAGCCAACTTACAAAAGATTTACATTGCCGTGCCATCTTTGACTCTACTTTTGTGTTTCAGGACATACTGACTGGCAGGATGATTGTTGGTGGCCGTGAGCAGAAAGGCTTGTATAAGCTTGCTATATCATCATGTGCTGGCGCTGCTACTATTCCCTCAGGATCCATTTGTCCTTTCCTTTGGCATCTCCGATTTGGCCATCTTCCTCTACAGAAGATGTCTCATGTCTTACCGCAAATATCTACCCGTACTGCATTGAATTGTGAAGCATGTTAGCTTGGGAAACACCATAGGTCTTCGTTTCCAGTTCGTCCGAGTCGTCATAGTAGTCGGTCTTTTGAACTGTTTCACTTTGATATTTGGGGTCCGAGTCGTGTACCTGATCTTCAGGGACATAAGTATTACATGATTGCTGTTGATGATTTTTCCAGATTATCTTGGGTATTCTTATTAAAACAAAAGTCTGAAGCTGGTGCTATTATTAAAAAATTCATTCTGGATGTTAATAACAATTTTTCTACCAATATCAAAGCCATTCGAACAGATAATGCTTTAGAATTTTCAACACTGCAGTTGTCCGATTTCCTCAGCTCACAGGGAATCATTCATCAAACCTCTTGTAGTTACCCGTCGCTACAGAATGGTGTGACTGAACGCAAACATCGTCACCTCCTTGATGTCACTCGGACACTGTTGATCCATAGTCGTGCCCCTCACTCCTTTTGGGGGGATGCGGTTCTCACTGCATGCTACTTGGTGAATCGCATGCCGTCTACTGTTCTAGGAGAAAAGGTCCCCTTCTTGATCGCATTTCCTGATAAGGATCTTTTCTCCCTCACACCTCGTGTCTTTGGGTCTGTTGCGTTTGTGCATAATTGTGCTCCTGGTCGTGATAAGCTCTCTCCAAGGGTTATCAAATGTGTGTTTGTTGGGTACTCTCGTACTCAAAAAGGGTATCGTTGTTATGATCCGACAAATAGGGGATACTACGTGAGTGCGGATGTCACTTTCTTTGAGTCCATCATGTATTTTTCTCCTACAGGTGACAGGTTATCCAATGACAATGCAAACGATATTGTTGTTCCCCCTCCTCCATCTACCACATCAACCGAACCAGAAAGTCAATCTCTACTACCACCATCGCCACCACCACGACCACCAACTCAGTCGGAATTTTTACCCATTGTTTACACGTGCAGGTCTTCTACTAGCACTTCTGCTCATCAACCGTCCACATCTTCCAGCACGCCTGAGGTATGTCATGATAACACTGTTTCTACTGATAGCCCTGGAATTTTACAGGATGACTCTGCTGTAGAAGACACCGTGGAGGACGATCTGGATATTCCTATTGCGCTGAGGAAGCCACATCGTCAATGTGCTAAATATCCAATCGCAACGCATGTCTCTTTGGATCATCTTTCAGATGAATACAAGAAGTTTGTTGTTGGCCTTTCCGTGGTTACTATACCCAGAACATATATGGAGGCATTACAGGACATCAGGTGGCGTCAGGCGATGAAAGAGGAAATGGCAGCCTTAACAGCTCCTGGGACATGGTCTATTGTCCCTCCTCCACAGGGTGCTTCCATAGTAAGCTGCAAATGGATATTTTCAATTAAGCATAATGCGGATGGGAGCGTGGATCGCTACAAGGCAAGGTTGGTGGCCCGTGGCTTTACCCAGACATATGTGGTAGATTATCAGGACACGTTCTCTCCAGTGGCGAGACACTCGACGCTCCAGATTTTACTGGCTATTGCTGTTTCACGTGATTGGCCGTTATTCCAGCTTGATGTGAAGAATGCATTTCTATACGGGGATCTTCACGAGGAAGTCTATATGCAGCAACCACCTGGGTTTACTGCTAAGGGGGATTCACAGAAGGTATGCCGACTACATAAGGCCATATATGGACTTAAGCAAAGTCTTAGAGCTTGGTATCAAAAGCTGTCAGAATTGATTGAGCAACAGGGATTCAAGAGGTCCACTGCGGACCACTCTCTATTTGTTCAAAAGACACAGCGAGGTACAGTTGCCATTCTTGTCAATGTAGTTGATATTATTGTAACAGGAGACGATACTCAAGGCATTCAGGTAGCCAAGAAGTTCCTAGGCAAAGAATTTGTGACCAAGGATCTTGGCACCCTTCGTTACTTCCTGGGGTTTGAATTTGCCAGGAATCATCGGGGTTTAGTAATGACCCAGAGGAAGTTTGTCATGGATCTCCTGTCTGAGACAGGTATGACTGGGTGCAAGCCAACTTTGATGCCTATGGACCCAAATGTGAAATTGTATGATGATGACACTGAAGAAGTTGATAGCAGGAGGTACATGGAGCTTGTGGGGAAGCTCCTATATGTGACTATCACAAGTCCTGATATTATGTTTGCAGTAAGCAAGGTTAGCCAATTTATGGAGTGTCCCAGAAAGACTCATATGGATGCTGTCTATATGATCTTGAGATATATGAAGAACTCACCTGGTTCAGGACTCCTATTCAGTAGGGGCAGTTCATTGGAAGTAACGTGTGCGGATGCTGACTATGCAGGATGCCCCACGGTCAGAAAGTCTACTTCAGGATTTGCTGTTTTTGTTGGTCACTCACTTGTCTCTTGGAAAAGCAAGAAGCAGACAGTAGTTGCCAGATCAAGTGCAGAATCAGAATACAGAGCCATGGCTCAAGGGAGTACAGAGATGATGTGGGTTAGATCGGTGTTGACTGATCTTTCTATAGATGTTCCTCTTCCTATGCAGCTATTATGTGATAATCAAGCCGCATTATTCATTGCAAATAATCCTGCTTTTCATGAACGAACGAAGCATATTGAGGTGGATTATCATTACACTCAAGATCTGATCGAGGGGCTCATATCTAC
Source organism: Ottelia alismoides (assembly GCA_037367405.1). Lineage (NCBI taxonomy): Eukaryota > Viridiplantae > Streptophyta > Magnoliopsida > Alismatales > Hydrocharitaceae > Ottelia > Ottelia alismoides. The sequence goes on from JAZKJV010008884.1 coordinate 157,661, forward strand.
AGCTCACGTGTCTACAGGAGATCAGACAACAAATATCTTCACCAAGGCTCTAGCACGAGGTCCTTTTCAGAAGTGTTGGTCTAAGCTGAGCATGATAGATATATATGCTCCAGCTTGAGGGGGAGTGTTAAGTTAAAATATTGTACTATGTATGTCTTAGTATAATTTCTTCTTTCTCAGTGTACTTATCATGTAATTAACCCAGGGCTATTCTCCTATATAAGAGAGCCCTCGGGAACGTCTAATGTATCCACTACGTTTCTCCCATCAATCACAATATTCATCTACGTCTATTCCGAAGGTCATAGTGTTATGTGGACATGTGAAGGCCATATCGCAAAGCCTGGAATTACTGGATCTGCAACCAATTTTATAGCATTGCAAAGCATGCAACAAAGCAAGGTGGGCTTGAAGAAACTGCGTTGCTCAAATGGTTGGAGGTCTTCAAGATTCTTGGAAATTAAGGTAGGACACATCTCTTAATCAACAACCTGAATTTCTGGGATGATGTCGCTCGTGAAGGACCATGGAAATGTTGTATTGGCCTTGATGATTGTGTATGACTAGAAAGTCGACCATGGGTGTGATATACGAGGCCATGTAGATGATTAGTGAGAAGGCGAACAAAAGCAATGTAAAATGTTATTAAGTGTTTTTGGGCATTATTGACGAATTTTGGACAAAAATGTTATCCCACCCACTTCGTCAGGCCGGTGTGTAACTAAGATGCTGTCTCATATGCCATATTATTGATTTTCAGCATCATTTCTAATAGAATCTTAATGTGTTTTTTCAGCACATCATCTTAATTTGAGGCAACACTATAATGACAACCTAGGTGCTCGTTCAAATCTCTTATGGACTCTCCTGTTGTGGTGGAGAGGCTTGTAAATTCAAGAGACATGCAAACAAATAGCATGAATGAGGTATAAATTATGTTAATCAAATATTTGCCCATCACATAGTGGGCCCGAATCAAATATTGTATGAATGAGGATTGCAACCGTAAGAGGGAGTGCTCGCGGCACAATGCTTTCACTGTAGTCTCCTTGGGAATCTCGTGGTAAGCTGCTCTACGGAGGTTCGATGCTTTGCGTGTAAGCTGAGGCCATTGTCGTCATGCTTGCCCGTCGTCGGACGAGATGCTTGTTCATTGTTCTTCTCTTGCATGGCCTAGTCAGGATTTCCAAGATCACTCGGTTGTGAACCGTAGTTTGGTTGACACCATTTCCTTTGCTGCAGTTGTTGTGGGGAGATCTACCTATTCGCTTGAGGAGAGGGTTGAGTTTTTAATCAGCACACCTGTGGAGGTCTGGCGTATCTCCGAGGAGGATGCTGGAATTAGATGAAGGGTTGGGCTCTCCTTTTCTGGTGATGTGATGAAGATTAATGAGCAACAGATCTGTGATCAAGGTCTTTCTCGCATTGACCCGATAAGAGTGGTGTTTGAGGTGCATGCCAAAGGGAAATTTCGGTGGAGAGAAGCTAGGTTTACAAAAGGTGAACATGCGGTGATCAGCCGCAAGGTCGTATTTGTGAGGGGTATCCCTTTGTTCCCACACAACCTGGAATGTTTGAAGCTTGGGCTCAAATATTTGAGTGAACTAGTAGCTTTGTTGTTGGATGGTTGTGCTCCAAGGTCCGATGCCAACTCCATTCTGCTTGTCATTGCAGGGTCGAGCTGTCTGCCACATGTTTGTGGGTGATCTTTGAAGATTGCTAGGGCATCAGCTAGGTTGCAGGTATCCAAGGTATACCCATTTCCTCTGCATGCTGATGTCAACCGCGCGAGTGTCTTGGAGTTGGAAGCTGGTGTGGCCTCGCCGGAGAAGTTGCAAGGGAGCTCGTGAAGATGGAAGTGGTGGTGAGCCTTTTTTTAATCAAGGTAGGGTTTCTTTTTCAAGTGGTGATGATTGCCTTTTTAAGAAACTTGCGGATCCCTTAGATTCGACCCGATTATGTGTTGTGGGGTTGGATTCATGTCGAATTAGTGGTGATTCGAATGTTGCACGTGACATGTTGGAATTGGATAGAGATCCAAGCACTGTTGTTGCCCTTCAGACTTGGCTTCAAGTCCCGTGGCATCGCCTCTTCTTGAAGACAATGGTTTCGTTCCTTACCATTTTGATGCGCATCTGCAGGATTTCTCCTCTACTGGATGTGATCAACCATCTGTAGGGATCGTGAAGGAGTTATTGGTACCTTGGCAGTGGCTCCAAAATCTGATGTGGGTGCCCCATCAACGGTGTTTGGAGCTCCATCGCCATCCGACTTTGCGACAACTGCTTGCTTTCTCGAGGTGATTTTGCAAGGCTTCTCCTACATTGGAGCTGATCAACCATCTGTGGTGATTGAGAAGCAGTTGTCCTTTCATACCATGGTGGTTGATCTGAGGTATGAAGTGGGCACTCCCTCTGCGGTGGTTGGAGCTTCACCGCCTTTTGACCTCGAGACCGATGCTTTCACGAGGCGCTTCAGCTGGGCTTCTCCTCCGCATGCGATGACCTACCACCTAGGGCGATCGAGGAGCTGCCTCTTGATGCCATGGCGACGGAACCGAGGTCCGAGGTGGGTTCTCCCTCTATAGTGGTTGGTGCATTTCTCAATGCGCTTCTGTTGGGCTTCTCCTCCGCTGGCGATGATTTGCAAATTGGGGTGATTGAGAAGGAATTGCTCCTTAATTCAATGTTAATGGAACTGAGGTCAGAGGTGGGGTCTCCACTCGCGGTGGTTGGAGCTTCATCACTTCCTGCTGTGTCTGGGGAATCTGCCAGAAGTTTTGCTAAAGACGGTTATAGAAAGAGATATAGAAAAAGAAAGAATAAATTCGCCAATTCTTCTCTCCCTCTTGGGAGTGCACATGAAATGCAAATGAAAATGGAGGAATATGTTTGGTGGTCAGCAATTTGCGTAAGAGGAAGATGTGAGTAAGAGGAGTATCCTTCGCAGGACCATTGTCGAAATGCTGGGGTTGGTACCAACCAAACGGAGCAGATTGGCTTCTAAATGATGGTGAATATGCGGAACCACAAGGGTCTGGGTGACCCATTGATGCAGAGTTATGCGGATTCGATGCTAAGTGGATAGTACTGGGAGTACGTGATGTTCCTGGTGAATAAAATCCATGTTTGGTCCTTGAGAAGAACTTGGTTGTGGTACTTGTTCTCTCTGAACTCAGAATAACGACTGGTGAGGGAGGCTCTATCCTTGTGCTTTTAAGTGGTTGCCTGGTTCAGGGTTTGAGTGTCTTTGTTAGGCTTGCAAACTTTTTGTTTGTAGAAGAGATCATTCTTTCTTGGCTTTTGTGATTCCTTTCTTAATTCCTTAATAAAATTTTGGGGCACACACCTACGCGTGTTTCCCCTTTTTGACTCAAAAAATGTTAATCAAATATTTACTATTTAGTAAATGTCTTTGTAACTATTAAAAATGTGTACGTTAACTTGATCATTAATGTCTGCGACTATTATCGTTTTATAGATATAATATTTTGGGAAGGTTTTGTGTTTGCTTGAAGAGTAATTGCAAGCACCAGAGGGAGTAAGACTCTTCTTGGTATGTATAATAACATCTTATATTGTTGTAAAGTTATAATGAAGTTCTAAAATTATTTTATATATATTTTGGCAGCTAAATGGAGGATCCTTATGAATTGGATGCTCTCAACTTTCAATAAGTTACAATGAAGGTGTTGTCCCAAGATTGGGGATGCAAGGAATTGGAAGGCATTCAACCTCATTCACTTCAAGAGATGAAAGTCAAAATACATGATCTTATCTACTTCCATTACAAACTTGGATTGAATATGAAGCATGGAAGGGAGGGGCATAACAAGAAAAACTACATAAACCTCATTTATCTTGCATACATCTTTAAGATTCAACATTTCAATGATGAAGAGGACGACTTGTAGAAATAGATGGATGATAATGACATTCCTATGCTTGATGAGAGAGAAGGAAGGTCGAATAAACAAGCTACCTCGTAAATGGAGGTGGATGTCGAAGATTACTTGGGCAGATGGGGATGACACCCTCAATTGGAGGGTTGAAAAGTGAAAATGATGGTGACTCCTACAAATCAAAATAAAAAATAGGTGGAGTTGGTGCTTATGCAACTTGAAGAGGTTTTGGACGAATGGCATTTTTATAGAGGTGAAGAACATGATAATGATGTAGATTTCAAGGACTGCGTAGCATACAACTATCCATATCTTACGTAGCATCACTCGCAACCACAACTTCATGGGATTCTTGAGTATGTATGTTTTAGGAGATTCAATGTTGGTTGTGGAGTTACATGAAGTCCCTATGGCGAAGGTGGATATGGATCTCAAGGATAGAGTGACTCACAAAATTAGTAGTTGTTTCGGGATGATTTTTGATAAATCAGCAACACAATACCTTGCATAGTGGTGCGAGATATGACATATTTCCAGATTTTCACCCTACAATACCTTCAACTTAATTCCTACAGATGCCATCTCCTCCTGCTCCATCATCTTCATCACGTGATTCACAGGTTGGATCTTATTCGTGTTACCTAGTGTTCAGAAAAACGGCCGAGTAAGCCGCATACTCGGCCGCATACTCGTACTCGGTAGCCTTGCCGCTTTGAGTATGATGAAACGACCATGTATGCGGGTTGACCCGCATACTCGGGCGAGTATACCCCCTATGCAGCCGCATACTCGGGCGCTTTTCTGATAAAACTTTTTTATTTAATCTGAAATTAAATAACCCCACCCGTATAAACCGCATACTCCCCGCATAAAACCGCATATTCTCCCACATAAAACCGCATACTCCCCGTATACTCTCTCGACTGAGAATATCACCATAATATTAAATATTTATTTATATTTTGAATAATAAAAAATACCAAACCACATAAAACTGCACACTCTCTCGCATACCGCATACTCTCTATGCAGTGACCCCTCCGACTGAATACCGCATAACACCTTCCTGAACATTGGTGTTACTTACCCTCATGCCAGCTGATCGTTCGGAGTCACGTGGGGGGAGGATCTGGATTTAGCTGATTTCTTGTATGTGTGAATGATCTACAGCTCGATGTATTGGACGCGTTAGACTATTCCTACATGTGGTGTAGTTCTCTCTCCAGGTCCAGATTGGACCGATTCGTTGGTTCTATGGAGTTGATGTCGGCCTTTCCGACCATACGCCGATCCTGCGGTCGTCTGGGGAGGAAAATCTGCCTCTATTTTTCTTTAGATTTGAGTAGTCCTGGCTCATGTAGGATGGTTTCTGGGAGATGGTGGGGAACTTTTGGTCCTCTTTTGAGGGGGAGGGGTTGGTTAAGAAGTGCCTTTTCTCCAAGCTGGAGGCACTCCGTAAGAGACTCAATGCCTCCTAGAAGACAAATTCTGAGAACCGCCTTTCCGTCGTAGTACAACACATAATGCGATTGTTTATCTGGATAGAATGGAGGACACTCGCGAGCTCTCTCACTTGGAGCTGCTTGAGAGAGATGCAAACCAACATATCATTCTTGAGGAGGACAAGAAACATTAGATGGAGTGGCGCCAGAGGTCCAAGCAGACCTGGATTAAAGAAGGGGATGCGAATAGAAGATTTTTTTCATGAGGTGGCAAACAAGAGGCGTCATGGCAATTTCATCTATAACATTTCAGTGATGAGTGACCTACGCGAGGAGGATCACGAGGTCTGTTGGGGACCGTTCAATACTTTCATCATATGACACGTAAAACGCCTACCAGGGGCTGGAGATGGCTTGGTCGTGAGGCTTCTTACCTCTCGCCCAACCAATAGGTTGTGCTTATCAGAGATTTAACATCGGAGGAGATCCAGACTACGGTCTGGGAGCTGAATGTGGATGGGGGCACCATGTCCTGACGGGTTTCCAGTGTTGTTCTTTAAGGAGTTTTGGGACGTTGTCCAAGGCGAATTGATGATGGTGATGGGTGAGTTTGTCATGGCCAAAGCATTGCTTTCCTTCTGCCCAAGGAGGGAAGGAGAGAATCGAGGACTTCTGACCCATTACATTGTCCAATGTAGTGTATTTGATTGTTGTCAAGGTCATGTCCAACCGCTTAGTACTATTCTTGAGAACCTAGTTGCACTGATGCAAACTGCATTCATACCTAACTGCTTGATGATGGACACTATTGTTATGGCATCTGAGGTGGTTGATGACTGGAAGAGAAAGGAGATGAAGGGTTTACTGTGGAAGGTTGATTTCTCAAAGAGTCAAAGGCATACAATTGCATCGACTGGCAGTTCCTCTGGTCGGTGCTGGCGAAGCATGGATTCCCACAACTTTAGATATCTTGGATAAAGAGATGTGTAGTTACCCCATTCTTCTCAATTTTGATTAATGGGCACCTAGATGTTGGATTCTTCCAGCCATAGAGAGGTGTTCATTAAGGATGCCCCCTAGCATCGTTTTTTTTTGTTCTTACCATCTTTTTAATTGAGGGGGATGCATAGAGGTCAAGGCTATGAGTACCATGCTAGACGTATTTTGGGAACTCTCCGGATTGACGATGAATAGAGCGAAGTATACCTTTGTGCCCTTCGACCTCTGAGGCTGAAGTTGAGGAGTGCGTTAGGGTCATCGACACCCTGCGTGGGGCCTTACCCCTAACGTATCTCGACCTTTCCCTTATCTGCGGAAGGTTGACACAGTCGACTAGGCTCCAGTGATCGAGAAGCTTGAATGCAAGATGGTAGGTTGGAAGGCCTCATGTCTCTCGTGGGGAAGACTTGTTTTGTTGAAGGCGGTTCTTGCAACCATCCCCATTTTTTTCATGTCCATTGGGATACTGTATGTAGGTATTCATAAGCGAATGGAGGCGTGCATGTGATGTTTTTTCCGGGGTACGAATAATGACCAGTTGAGGGGGATGCATTTGGTGAATTGGGAGATGGTCACCTCTCCACAGGATCAGGGGGGACTTGTGGTTCTCAGATTGGAGGAGATGAACAAGGTACTTTTGTTGAAGTGAGTGGCTCGTTTGTGGGGTTAGGGAGAGGAACTCCTTTGCGGGTTCATTAGAGACATCTATAACATTCAGACTTAACTGTTAGTAACAGGCTTCTCGACTCACAATGCCTCAACTTTTTGGAAAGGGATTTGCATGGTTGCTCATGAGATTGGTGCTGTAGATGCATTTGGTTCTGGGAGATGGGGAATCTTTTTTGTTCTGAAAAGATAATTAGCTGGTGGTAGCCCACTGTAGGAGAGATTCCCTCGCATGTACTTGTTAGCAGAGAATCATGACCTGCCTGTTAAGGAAGCCTAGGTGGGTTTGGGCAGTTAGTGATGCCGTGCTTCTCATCTCCTCTTTTTGAGCAACGTTTTGATGAGTTCGTACGCCAGTCTGAGGTGATTGCGGACTGCTCTGGCCCATCTAAGGGTCGCGATCATTGGGTTTGATGAGATGGATTTTTCTCTGTGAAGAAGGCTTAGTAGGCGCCTTACTCCAACTTGATCTTTAATCCTGGCATCTTGGTGCGTGTCTGCAATCTGTTTTGGACATGTATAGATATTTATATGTTTTCGTTGGAAGAAAAAGAGTTGTTTATTCCAGGGAACCCTAGGCTCTCTTATATAGAGAAAACCCATGGGTAAATTATATAAGATGGAATAGAGAAAATAAAAAAGCATAAAAGGTACACCGACTACAAAATTCTCTCTACACTCCCCCTCAAGATGGAGCATAGATATCAATCATGCTCAACTTCGAAGTACACTTATGGAATGGTCCTCTGAGCAATGTCTTGGTGAAGATGTCGGCAGCCTGCTTTCCTGAACTAACATGTGAAGTAGAAATCAGGCCCTTCTGGATCATGTCTCTAGTGTAGTGACAATCTACTTCAATATGTTTATTCTTGCATGAAAGACAAGATTATTGGCAATGAACAACACGGCTTGATTATCACACTGTAGCTGCATGGGTAGAGGTACAACTATATGCAAGTCTTCTAGTACAGCTCGAACCCACATCATCTCTGTACTTGCTTGTGCCATGGCCCTATATTCAGATTCAACACTGGATCTAGCCACAACTGTTTGTTTTTTGATTTCCAAGAAACTAGAGAGCTACCCACAAACACTGCAAAGCCTGAAGTAGACTTCCGATCCTTCGGGCATCTTGCATAATCAACATCCACACATGCCGAGATAGATAAATTTGTTTCCTTTCTAAACAACAGCTCTGTGCTTGGAGACGACTTTAGATACCTGAATATCATATATATGGCATCCATATGTACATGTCTAGGCTGTTCCATAAACTGGCTTACCCGACTAACTGCAAAGGCAATATCAGATCGAGTTATAGTGATGTAAAGAAGCTTACCCACCATTTCTCTATACCTTCTACTGTCAACTTCTTCTTTATCATTATCATATAATTTCATGCTGGGGTCCATAGGAGTAGTAGAATGTCTACATCCAACCATGCCCGTCTCGATAAGCATATCTGTAATATATTTCCTTTGGGTCATCACAAGACCCTGTGCATTCCTGGCAAACTCCAACCCCAGAAAGTATCGTAGTGTACCAAGGTCCTTCATAACAAATTGACGGCCCAAAAATGCTTTTGTCATCTTTATCTCCTGAGCATCATCTCTTGTAACTAAAATGTCATCAACATACACCATGATGACAACTGTACCTCAAGTAGTCTTCTGAACAAACAACGAGTGATCCGCATTGGATCTCTTGAATCCTTTTATTCAATTAATGGGAAAGCTTCTGAAACCATGCCCTTGGGCTCTGTTTAAGGCCATATATTGCCTTGTGAAGTCTACACACCATATGATTCTCCCTCTCAGCAGCAAACCCCAGAGGCTGCTGCATGTAGACTTCTTCCTGCAGATCGCCATACAAAAATGCATATTTAACATCAAGTTGGAACATGAGCCAATCACGTACCGCAGCTACTGATAGAAGAATACGAAGAGTGGAATGACGGGCAACTGGAGAGAAGGTATCCATATAGTCCACGCCATATGTCTGAGTAAAACCTCGCACCACTAGCCTTGCCTTGTAACGATCAAGGCTACCATCTGCATGATACTTGACAGTGAAAACCCATTGCAGCTAACAACAGATGCCCCTGAGGGAGCGGGAACTAAGCTCCATGTACCCCGTGACTTTAGGGAAGCCATCTCCTCCTCCATGGCAGAACGCCAGCAATCAACTTTGAATGCATCCTGATATTTCCGTGGGATCTCCACAGAAGACAATGCCACTGCAAATCTCCGAAAGTCTGCTGTAAGGCGATGAAAGGAGACCTGGGAGGCAAGAGGATACGAAGCACACGTGCGTTTCTGCTTTCTTATAGCAATAGGGACATCCAGATCATCAACCATAGAACTCGCCGGTTCATATTCCTCCTGCAATGATGAACCCTGCACATGCACACTTCCGACCCATCATTACTATTAACATCTGGACATACCTCGGGCGTGCTGGATGATTGACGTGTAGCATGAGCAGGGCCCGACCGACGTGTATAAAATTTTGATAATGGCGAGATAATTAGTTTTGGTGGTGGCGGCGGCGGTGGAGGTAGTGGTAGTGGTGGTGTTGGCGTGACCTCATGAACTGGAATGGACATTGGTGGACTCACAGTAGGAGGAACATAGACCTCATCATTAGATGTGTTTGAGACCAATCTGTCTCCTGTAGGAGAAAAGTACATAACAAACTCAAAGAATGTAACATCAACACTAATAAAGTATTTCCTGTTAACAGGATCATAACAACGGTATCCCTTCTGAGTCTGAGAGTAACCTACAAAAACGCATTTGACAGCTCTAGGAAAGAGCTTGTCAGGACCTGGAGATAACTGATGAACAAAAGCAACAACTCCAAAAGCACGATGGGTGAGTGAGAACTATTCCTTTTGTAGAAAACAATAGAAAGAGGATTTTTTCACCTAGTACCGTGGACGACATACAATTGACCAGATAACAAGCTGTCAGAACGACATCTCCCCAAAAAGAAATAGGAGCACAACTCTGGATAAGTAGAGTTCGAGTAATGTCAAGAAGATGACGATGTTTTCTCTCAGCGAGTCCATTTTGTTGAGAGGTGTACGCACATGTGGTTTGATGAATAATGCCTCGTGACGAAAAATATTGGGAGAGAGAGCGAGTTTAAAATTGCAAAGCATTATCAGTACGAACATATTTCACATGGGATGAAAAAACATTTTGCACTTCATTGATAAGATTTTTGATAACATCACCAGCTTCAGATTTATTCTTTAATAGAAAAACCCACGACAAACGAGAGAAATCATCGACCACCATAAGATAAAACCTGTGCCCCTAGTGATCAGGGACACAACTGGGACCCCAAATATCAACATGAAGTAATTCCAAAGGGGAGCTACTGCTCCGACTCTGACGACTAGGGAAGCTAGCTCGGTGGTTCTTCCCTAACTGACATGCTTCACACCGGAAGGAAGAACGCGGAGATATCTGAGGTAAAAGATGACGCATCTTTTGAAGGGGAAGGTGACCAAAGCGTAGGTGTCGTGTATAGGGAGAGACAGATCCAGCGACATGAGAAGAGACTCTAGCATATGAACTCCGGTTCAGACGATAAAGACCATCCTGCTCAAAGGCACAACCAATCTCCCTGTCTGTTAGAATGTCCTGAAATATAAGAGAAGATGGGTCAAATATAGCGCGACAGTGCAAATTTTGTAATCTGACTAATAGAGAGTAAGTTCATCGAGAAATCGGGGGCATGTAAGACATTCTTCATATGCATGGAAGAAGATAAAATAACCTCTCCCTGTCCAACAATAGGTGAATGAGTCCCATTAGCTATTGCCACTGACCGCCCTGGTGGAATCTCCTTGTATGACATAAGTGTGTCTCTGTCACGACAGAGATGGTGCCTGACACCATAGTCCATGATCTAATCTGAGACGTCTGCACTTTAACATGTGGTAAAAACTCAAGCACTATCTGAGGTACTAGCCGTGGCAGGAGTACTGACAGAAGCTGACGCAACAATATCCGAAGGGCCTCCAGGAGAATCTGTAGAAACATGAGGCATAATCTCACATAATCTAGCAACTAGCCCCTCAAACATCTGATCCGTAGTAGATGTTGATAGGGATGCAACATGTTCTGCTACTCGCGCCTATGCTGGAAATCCATGCTTAGAATAGCATGGATCCTCAGAGTGACCTGTACGATGACAAAAACTGCAGGACTAGCGAAACCGACCACCTCGACCTCAAGTTCCACGGCCACAGAATGAAGAAGACGAACCACCTCTCCCTCTGGAAGCAGCCATCGTCGAGAGGGGTGGTGTAGAAGCATTGGATGAGACAGAGATGCAGCTAAGCCTCCGGTAGACCTCCTCCATAGGAGGAATGGTAGCATCTACATGTATCTGTGATCGGGCCGCATCATATTCGGGATCAAGGGCCGCAAGCAGGACTCCTACCATGGTCACATTCGGAAATGTCTTCTGCTGCTCGGGTGTGGCCGTTCGAGGAATAGTACTGTAGAGTTTCTCAAACATCCCCCTCAGGGATGTATACAAGGAATGAAGTGGTCGCCCATTCTACTTCATGGTGAATATGTCGTGCTAAAGTTGTAACATCTTGGTCTCATTCCGCACCTGTGAATATGTCGCCGCTAGTATGTCCGACATTGCCTTAGCGATGGGCTGATGGAGGACATCATTGGCAATCTCCATCGACAACGTGCCTGACAACCAGACCTTTGCATATGAATCATCAGCCTCCCAGGAGGCATAGATCCCAGTCTTCTCCGCGGGCTCTTCCTCGGTAAGAATATGCTTCTTACCGTTCGACTTCATGAGGCTCTTGAACTGCATCGCCCAGAGCTCATAGTTCGTCCCATCCATCTTGACTATTGGCGCGAGACCTTTGAACGTGCCTATGGAGGACATATCAACTTTGTTTTCTGACATATCGTTGGAGATGAAGAACTAGGGCTTATAGATGAAAGAACACGTGTCTACACAAACTTCATAGGATTTGAGTATGTATGTAGACGTTACGCACCCAAATCCATGGATACGACGGAGGAGGCGGCTACGGCAGGGGCTGGGTGCAGAGGGGCTGGCGGGCTGTCACCGGCTAGGGTGGAGTCGGCAGAAGGTTACCCGGCGGCGGGGCGGGGACCCGACGGGACGGTGGGGATCCGGTGGAGCGGCAGGGCATGACTGCGGGAGGGACTCCAAGAAGGAGGTGCGGCGTCGAGAAAAGAGGAGAGAGAAGGGGGGTGTGGAAAAGGAGCATAGGATTTTGGCTCTGATACCATGTTGGAAGAAAAAGAGTTGTTTATTCCAGGGAACCCTAGGCTCTCTTATATAGAGAAAACCCATGGGTAAATTACATAAGATGGAACAAAGAAAATAAAAAAGCATAAAAGGTACACCGACTACATAATTCTCTGTACAATTTCTATGTTTCTATGTACCTTTTCGGTCCTTTTTTTTCTTTGTCTCTCTTATGTAATTTACCCGTAGGTCTCTGTTCTATATAAGAGATCCTAGGGTTCCTGGAATAAACAATTTTTCTATTTTTTCACACATGCTATCAAAACATGGTCCTGGACCGGTGTTCCGTACCCTAACCCTACCCCTACCCTCTCTCTCTATTTCCGAGGGCGCCGCCAAGCAGCCCACCGCTAAAACGTCCCCGCCGCCGCTCGAGCGGCACCGCCGCCCTGCTCTTGCCGCGATGTCATCACCCCCTTTTCCTTGGTTGTTGGTCCTTGTAGCTGCCAGATACCTCTATTCCACCTCGTGCAGGGTCTCGGCTGGACAATTGGATTTGAGTGCATAAGTCTACATATGCATTCAAATCCATGCATGTCTGTGTAGACACTTATTCATTAGTCTAGATAATCCTTGTCATCTTCCATCGGCAGTATATCAGAAAACAAAGTTATTGTGCTCGCCACAGGAGCTTTTCGAGGTCCAACGTCTATTGTCAAGATGGACGGGACATACTATGAGCTCTGGGCTATGTAGTTCATGAGCCTAATGAAGTCGAATAGTGAGAAGCATATTCTGACTGAGGAGGAACCGATGGAGAAGATTGGGGTGTGAACGCCTCGTGGGAGGCGGATGACGGATATGCCAAAGTCTGGCTTTACATTGACGATATAAATCGCCAATGATGTGTTACGTCAGCCTACTGCTAAGGTTATGTAGGAAAAACTCGCAGCGACTTACTCTCAGGCGAGGAATGAAACCAAGATCCTTCAACTTTAACACGACATATTTACTATCAAGCAGAACGGATGACCCCTCAATTCGCTGTATACATCCTTGCGTGGGATGTTTGAGAAGCTCCACAACTTCATGCCCCTCCCAGCTACCCCCGAGCAGCAGAAGACCTATAGGAATGCTACTATGGTTGGTGTATTCCTAGCTGCCCTGGATCTTGAGTATGATGCTGCTCCCTCTCAGATTCTTGCGGATGCTACTATTCCTCCTATGGAGGAAGCCTTCCGCAGACTCGGCAGGATCACAGTCCCGTCTACTGCCACTAGTCAGATCTCTTCGGCGATGGCAGCAACCTGAGGCAGAGGAGGCTCTTCTTTCTTTTGTGATCGCAGATCTTGTGGTAGATGAGGCCGCATTCGTCAGCCTTGCACATTTTTTCATCGTCCAGGTCATACCGAGGAGACATGCTACTCCAAGCATGGGTTCCCAATATCATCACATGTAGCAGAGCAGGTCGAGTCTCCTGCTGCTTCCACTCTGGATCAGAGATTTGATGACCTTGTGGCTAGACTGCGAGATATCATGCCTCCTTCACAATCTCCAGGATGCCATTCAGATGTTGCAGCTTCATCCTTCGCCAATACGTCTGCTACGACCAGTATCTCAAGTAGTACTTATGCCTTTACCTCATGTTCTGGATCTGAGCTTACAGAATGGATTATGGACTCTAGGGCAACACACCGTTTATGCGGAGACAAGGGTCAGCTTACAACATGCAAACATGTTCCACTAGGAAGAACTGTGGTGATAGATGATGGGTCTCATTCCCCTATCACTGGCCAGGGGGAGTTTACTTTGACACCTTCAATGCATCTCCAGAACGTGTTACATGCCCCTGATTTTTCTATGAATTTTTCTATCAGTCGGATTACGAAGGATTTACATTGTCGAGCTATCTTTGACCCATCGTCTCTTGTTTTTCATGGCATTCTAACGGGCAAGGTAATTGGTTGTGCCGTGAGCAGGGTGATCTCTATCGACTGGTCCAAACTCCCTATGCAGGCACGTCTTCTATTCCAATAGTACCACTCTTGCCTTTCACTTGGCATCTACGTTTTAATCACCTCCCTATCCAGAAAATGAGTCATATGTTACCGCAAATCTCACCAAGATCTTCCTTCCAATGCGAGGCCTGTCAGTTAGGGAAGCATCATCGGTCGACCGTCCTTAGTTGTCAGAGTCGGGGTAGTAGCTCCCTGTTTGAGTTATTTCATGTTGACATTTGAGGTCCTAGTCGTTCTCCGAATCATCAGGGACACATGTTTTATCTTGTTGCTGTTGATGATTTTTTTCGTTTGTCATGGGTTTTGTTATTGAAAAATAAATCTGAGGTCGGGGATATTATCAAAATCTTTATCAATGTAGTGCAGAATATTTTCTCTTCGTCTTGTGCGAACAGATAATGCTTTGGAAGTCTGTACACGTACTCTATCCCATTTCTTTTCATCCCATGACATTGTTCATCAAACGACATGTCCTTATACTTCTCAGCAAAATGGTATTGTAGAACGAAAGCATCGCTATTTACTTGATGTCACTCAAACTCTTCTCATTCAGAGTCGTGCCCCATATTCATTTTGGGGCGATGCTGTTCTTACTACTTGCTACTTGGTGAATCGCATGCCATCGTCTGTTTTGCATGAGAAAATTCCTTTTTCTATTGTTTTTCCTGAGAAAGAGTTGTTGTCACTTACTCCTTGTGTGTTTGGCTCTGTTGCTTTTGTCTCCCAATTGACTCCAGGTCTTGACAAGCTTTCCCCTAGAGCTGTCAAATGTATGTTTGTTGGGTACTCAAGGACCCAGAAGGGATACCGATGTTATGATCCACTGCGCAGAAAGTATTATATAAGTGCGAATGTGACATTTTTTGAGTCTGTGATGTATTTCTCTCCTTCAGGTGACATGTTGGCTTCATCTTGCACTGATGATGAAATGAAATTTATCTGATACCTCCTCCTATGAATCGGACGTCTCCTTCACCTGTGGTCCCACCATCCTCTCTACCACCTCCACCACCACCTCCTCCAATCCCGCCTACAACCCAGTCGCATCAGCCTGTTGTTCCACCTTTAACTAAGTTCTATTCCCGTCGGCTCGCTTCTACTCGTGGTCATCACTCATCATCCAGCATGCCCTAGGTTTGTTCTGATGACATGGTTTCTAATGATGGGTTTGGAGATACAACTGTCCAGGAATCTTTGGAGGAAAGTGACCAACAGATGGAGGCAGTTCCAGATGACTTGAATATTACTATTGTAGTTCGCAAGCAGAAGCAGTCTTGTGCCACTTACCCCCTTGATTCTTATGTATCGTTCCATCATCTAACAGGGGACTTCCAGAGATTTGCAGTGGCTCTTTCAGCCATGGAAATTCCATGGAATTATCAGGAGGCTTTGGAGAGTAGTTGCTGGTGCTTGGCTATGGAGGAAGAGATGGCTACGTTGCAATCTCGTGGTACATGGAGTTTGGTATCTGCTCCTCCTAGGACGTCTGTAGTCAGTTGCAAATGGGCGTTTACTGTTAAACATCATGCAGATGGCAACCTTGATCGCTACAAGGCATAACTAGTAGCTACTGGATTTACTCAGACTTACGGCGTCGACTACTTGTACACTTTTTCTTCAGTGGCTCGTCACTCTACACTTCGTATCCTACTTTCAGTCGCAGTGGTACGTGTTTGGCCATTATTTCAGTTGGATGGTAAAAATGCATTTCTATATGGAGATATACTGGAAGAAGTTTTCATGCAGCAGCCTTTGGGGTTTGCTGCTGAGGGAGAGTGTTAGAAGGCCTGTAGACTTCATAAGGCGATATGCAAGGCTCTAAATGTCGGTTTCGGTCACCATTTCGGTGACCGACCGAAACGGAATTTCGGTCGAATTTTGATCGAGTTTTGACCGAAATTTTGATCATTTCGGTCATTTTTTGTATCAGGACCCCCATATTTCGATCATTTCGGTCGAATTTCGATGTATATTGGATATCAATATTCGACAGAAATTCGACCGAATTTCGCTGAAATTTAATGCCATGGCGATATGTGGACTTAAGCAAAGTCCAAGGGCGTGGTTTCAGAAGTTCTCGGATTTGATTGAGAAGCAGTGATTCAAGAGGTCTAATGCAGATCATTCGTTTTTTGTGCAGAGGACATCTAGAGGTACTATTGTCATAATGATCTCCTTGTTACAGGAGATGATATGCAGGGGATAAAGATGACAAAGGAGTTTCCAGGATGTCAGTTTGTTACTAAGGATCTGGACACTATGTGGTATTTCTTAGGACTGGAATTTGCTAGGAATGCGCAGGGTCTTGTGATGACCCAAAGAAAATATGTTACAGACATGCTTGTTGAGACATGTATGATTGGGTGTCGACTCTCGACTACTCCTATATATCCTAGCATGGAATTATACGATAATGATACATATAAAGTGGATAAGAGGAGATATAGAGAGATGGTGGGAAAGCTCCTGTATGTTACTATTACCAGACCGGATATCTCATTTGCAGTGAGTCGAGTGAGTCAGTTCATGAAGCAACCTCGACAAGTACATATGGAATGCGATACACATGATATTGAGATATCTCAAATCTTCTCCAGGTGCATGATTACTTTTCAAGAAAGGACAACTCTCTCTGTATCTGCGTATGCTGATGATGACTATGGAAGATGTCCTAAGGATAGGAAGTCCACTTCGGACTTTGCAGTTTTTGTTGACAGTTCTCTTGTTTCTTGGAAACATGGAAGGCCGTATCGCGATATATCGGCGATATATCGACGATATATCGGTATTGACAGGTCACAAATATATCGCCGATATGGTCGATATCGATATCGACAGGCCATTTTATTCACAATCTCGGTTCGATGTCGGCGATATGACATCGAAATATCGTCGATATATCGACGATATATCGTATCGACATGGTGCCGATATCGATACCGATATCGATATGTCCTTCCATGCTTGGAAAAGCAAGAAACAAACTGTTGTGGCCATATCAAGTGCTGAATCTGAATATAGGGCTATGGCACAAGCAAGTACAGAAATGATGTGGGTTCGATCTGTGCTAGTATATTTGCATATAGATATTCCTCTACCGATGCGACTACAATGTGATAATCAGGCGGCCTTATTCATTGCAAACAACCCTGCATTCGTGAGATAACAAAATATATTGAGGTAGACTGTCACTATACGAGAGACATGATCCAGAAGGGTTTGATTTCTACCTCTCATATTAGCTTGTGAGAGCAAACATCCGATATCTTTACCAAGGCATTACTCAGGGGTTCATTTCAGAAGTGTTCGTCCAAGCCGAGCATGATTGACATCTATGCTCCATCTTGGGGGGGAGTGTAGAGATATTTATATGTTTCGATGTTTCTATGTACCTTTTCGATCCTTTTATTTCTTTGTCTCTCTTATGTAATTTACGCATAGGTCTCTCCTCTATATGAGAGAGCCTAGAATTCCTGGAATAAATAACTTTTCTATTTTTCCCAACAGGACCCTTGAGGACCCACTCAAGCTAAATATTTTTCTACGGCTGTAAAGGCGGGAGCATATTTAGAGTAAAAGAAAGTTTTCAAACAAATCCCAGGATTTTGGTGTTTTTACTCAAATTGGAAACATCTTTGTGTGGACTATGACTCTTCTATGCAATTGTCATAATTTACATAAAAGACCTCAATTTTCAACAACTCCCCCCACCCCCAACTTTCTACTCAATTCTTAATCACCTATTGTACTTCTCCCAACCCAAACAACTCTAAGACGGTGAGGATGGCTTACAATTTACATAAATAAGCTCACTTTTGAACCCTACCCCTCACCCCCCAAATGATAAGGAGCTTGGCGATGTCATTCCTCTAGTGGAGCATGCTCTCTCAGGAAAGAACCAATATAAATGGCTTTGATAGTTTGGGAGGAGGTGATAGCATGAAAGAAAAGGATAACCAACACTTTTCTAGGAAAGGAGGGTTTATTGAGGCCTACAACACCATTGATTGGAGGTTTCTATGGATATCCAAGAGAAAGAAATGCTTTACCTAGAAGTGGATAGCTCGGATAAAGTATCGTGACATTTTTTAATTCAGTCCCAAGCATGGGAAAAGGAGAAGAGTTGGTTACGTAACCGAGAGCCAGTGTGCAAGCAATGCATTAGCCCAATACAACAAAGATACGGCAAGAGATGTCACACCGTCACCTAAACATGGTAACAGAAATGGCAGTGCTGGTGGTGACAAATAGAGGAAATAAAGATGAAAATGAAAAGCCAATGCAATAAATGAATAGAGATCAACAACAATTGTCATATAGGAACAACGAATGACAAGGCGTGATGCTAGAACCAGTCGTGTGTGAGACAGTGGTAGCAAAGATAGTTCTGATTGCATTAGTGTTGGTTGCATCTTCAGAATGTGTGGTTCCTCCTAACATTAAGTTGAAGGATGGTTTGATTTACTCATGTTGCTTCCAGTGCTTCCGAGTGCTTCTGAATGCTCTTGCACAGATGCTAACTCCGTTAGAATACTAAGAAACGGTTGTTAATGTCCATCCATCTACAATAACAACGAGCTGATGTATGATCATGACTTTTCCTCGGAGTTATGCAAATCATCAAATCGTGAGGACCGCTTGGGGGCCATGCGCTGGCATCACTTGATGCAAGTGAAAACTTAGGAGGAGGGATGAATATGAACTCATGTCAAGTACATGTGTTAAGGAGAGAAGAAGTAAGAATATCAAATTTCACGAGAAAGAATAAATATGATAAGACAAATAATAAGAAGATACAAAAGTCCATCCAATTTTTAATATCAATGTGAGCTACGTTTTCTTTAGTTAACAGGTTTTTAAATTTTCTTTACAAATGATTACTTAAACCAATTAAATTTAAAATAACACAATTCCTAAACCAAGTATCCTAACTGCAGACCTATTATCCTAAAAACCAAAAACAAATTGTCCTTACAAATGGATTTTAAAAGAGACAACTTGCATTATATCTTTATTCGATAATAAAGACAAAACTAATAAATAATTTTAATATAGATTGCATCAAGGTCTGATCAACATTCTCATTAATCAGTGGCCTTTATATAGGCTTACAATTTGTCATTCTTAAAAAATGGTGAAGCCTTCTCCCACTTTAAGTAGGGCAGGCTACATGAATTCTTAATCAAATCCATGTTGAAAGATCCGACTATTTTTTACGCTAGTGATACACTACCTAATGCAGCCCCCACAAGAAGAATTTGAACCCTAGTCTTTCGAGTGGTAGGCACATTGAACTACCACTGGAGCTAAGCAAAATAAATTTTTAGAAATGTAATAAAATTTAAACAAATTTCCAAAATGAACTGATAAAAAAGGAAAAAACGTAAACATCAAAAAAAAAAAGATAACCATTCAATCTAACAACCTCGTGGATGAAAGTTATAGCAAAAACCTGAAAAGGGACACTATATCTCTTAATTCCAAATCCAGGATCCAACATGGACTCCAGAATCCGTGTGAATGAGATCAAAAACAGATGATGAACACGACTCTAGTGTGGCCTAGTGTGGCCTATCCAGTAGGGAAAATATATTGGGTTTTATCCATGGCATTAGACGGTGATATCAATATCGCCAAAAATCATGACAATAGCTATGAAAATTGGCTCTTCTCAAAATTAAGATTTTCAATATTCTTTTATCACTAAATAAGATAGAAATACAGACTTATTTGCTAAAATTGAGATCCTAAGTAGACGTTCTGCATAAATAAGTTGAAATAACAAAAAATCTCATAAATTCAAAATTTATAATATACCAATGCAATACTTGCCAAGCAAATAAGATGAAAGATATCTGTCACTCGTAAGAAATCCGATTCAAGAGAGCCTTGCCGGATTTGTCCTACCTCTGTCATCATCCATGTTAACTCCAGATCTATGCATTCCAAATAATTGCATCAAGCCATAAAAGAGTACATGGTTTTGTAGTCCATAAGCTACTTCCTATATTCATGGTCCATCACATGTGCCAGGAAGCCAATACGACGGTAGATATTAGCAGAGGAGGCAAAATCAGATGAGGTTAACACGAATACAATTTTTTATCCAAAAAAGGGGGAACGCTCCGGAGGTGTTTTCCCCATAGATATTTTAATAAAAAGGGTAAAAGACTTACAGCCCCACCCCAGGTCTACATTGTCAATATAGAACCTATCTGACCGAAAAATAACTCCATTGTGACATCCATATCGCCCAAAGGGTGGAAATAAGGCGCAGGAGCTCCTCCATGGGGCTAAACTGGTTGGCCACCAGCACATTCCAAAAACCGGTGTGGGAGGAGAGACCAACCCAATTAATATGCACAACAGCCCAAACTTCCGGGATGCATGTGCAAGAGTAGAATAGGTGATACAGGTCCTCGTTGCCACTATCGCACAAGGAGCAAGTGGTGTTGTCCCCCTGCACAAACGTGGATCTTCTGTCTTTGGTACTCTTAAGTTGAGATCCGTTGAAAGTTCATATTTAGCAACCTGCAGACCTGTTAAATTTATAGAATAAAACAAAATACTTTTACTTCCAACAATTATATTATAATTTTCTTTTGCAGTTTCTCTTAGAAAAATGTCTTCGTCTCTTCAGGAGTTGGCCAACTTACATGATATTGAGCTTATTGGAAATGATGGAAGCCCTTGCGGTCCTAAAATTTTTATGCTGTGGAATCCACCATCAACTTTCATAAAAGTAGTATGTTGTTTTTTATCTTTAGTTTTTCAGGATCAAGCCTTTTGAATATTATTAATAACTATTGTTTTCTTGCACCAAGTCGAACGGTGGAAGAAAGGAAACTAAGCTTTCAAATTTAGAAGCTGGACGTTCTAGGTAAATGATGTGTTATTTTTTAGGGATTTTATCACTTGTGCCCCTCCGAGATCTTGCAATTTCAGTTATGCCTCTATCTTTTTGGTAATATCAGTTGTGCCCTCAATTTTTTGTCATATTTTCAGTTGTACCCCTCCGGTTAGTTGCCGTTCATTCCCAATGTAAACGGACGTTAACTTTGGGACATAATGTGAATTAAATTAATAGTAATGCTGAAAAAAGTCATTTTCTCATCTTCCTCCTCTCCCATCTTCTTCCTCTTCCTCCCTTCTCTTCCTCCTCCACCTTCCCAGAGCTCCTCCCTTCTAGCCTCCCCCTGCGCCGCCCCCTGCTCCGCGCCGCCCCGGGCCTCCCCCTGCGCCGCCCCCTGCTCCCCGCACGCACCTTCGCCTTCTCCTCTGCCGAAGAAGCTGCTGCCGAGCGTCGCCCCTGCCACCCCCGCGCCCCGCCGCTGCTGCTCCCCTCGCCCCTGCCCCCGCCGGCCCGCGCCCCCCCCCCCCCCCCCCCCCCGCTGCTGCTCCCCCCGCCCCCGCCTCCCCGCGCCCCCTCCCGCTGCTGCTCCCCCCGCCTCCACCACCCGCTGCTGCTCCCCCCGCCCCTGCCCCCTCCACCCTCGCCATCCCTGCGCCCCCCTCCCGCTGCTCCTCCCCCGACCCTGTTCTCGTCCGACAGCACGTCATCCTCTGGTCCCTTCCGCCCTCCTCCTCCACCTGTGGCTGAAACTGGAGTTAGAGTTTTTTTTGTTAAATTTTGATAAATTTTTGACTAATTGATTCATAAAAAGTCATCCAAAAATTCAATAAAATTCATCGTTTGATCCGTAACGAGTGATATGTCCGTGGAAATGTAAAAATTTTAGAGATTCGATGGATGCATGAAGGTGTTAGTAAGAGAGAGAAATTATGAAGAGAAGGAAGAAGAACAAATGGAGGAAGAAGATGAAGAAGATGTATGGACCATAATACCCTTCTTAACCACAGCATGATTTGAATAAACCATGGTTATTTTAATTTTTGACGGTCAATCTGACGGAAGGGCACAACTGATGACGGAGCAAGAAGTGAGGGGCGCAACTGATATTACCAAAAAGATAGGGGCATAACTGATAGTGCGATATCTCGGAGGGGCACAAGTGATAAAATCCCTATTTTTTATGCTTAGAAAATCAATGATATTCTTCGATCACTTGTTAATACATCGCAGTAGGAAACAAAGGGTAAATTTCAGTTGCTTGTCTAAATGGTAGTCTGATGTGCAGTCCCATTATGGAAACTGCTGGTCTTCTTGCGGAAATGGTTCAACATGGGCTAAGGTGTATAGCATTTTGCAAGACACGCAAACTTAGTGAACTTGTCCTGCACTATACGTATGACACTAATTTACCTTTTAGTGTGTTTTTACTTGTACCTTAACTTTACCTGTGTCTGGAGCATGGTCTTATTTCTCTAATTTTGAGGCAGGCGTGAAATACTTAAAGAAACTGCAGCTGATCTGGTTGACAGCATTTCGTCCTATCGTGCTGGCTACAGTATTCAGGTATCACCTTCTGCAAGATCTGTTCTGTACACATTCCTTCCGTGTGTTTATTGAGGGACTTTCATGTCTGTTATTTGTATTGGAGTTTCTATTGCTTTGCATGTCAAAGTGGTGCTTTAAATGTATATGCCAAAGTGGTGCCTTAAATAGCTGCTGATTCAGTTCCTGTTTTGTTCCTTTAGAGAAATTGGAGGAATAACATCCCTGTTTTTTTTGAATGAAATATGGGTGGCCTCTCAAGCTGGGAACCACCTCACCGAGCAAATATATTAAAAAAAGGAAAAAAACTACAACATTGACAATAACATCCCTGTTTGGTTTAGGTTTCCCAAAAGAAGAGTTAGTCACCAAAATTCTACTGCATTTCCTTTCTTCCTCGGTGATTGGAATGTATGACATTGTGAGTGAAGAGGTTCCGTTCCTCTTCAGTACCTTGGGTTCGCCTCTAGTAGAAACTACTATGACGACGATTTATTCTGCATCCATGGTGGAAAGAGTTGAGGATATTTGATGATTCATTGTTGAAGCTACCCTCATGGGGTTTGGTTATCCAATGTTGGTTGAAGTCTATGCTTTCTGCTCTGTCTGCATATCTTCTCAGTTTTCGTGATTTAGCCTGTAAAAATGGTTAGATGCATTAATATTGTGGTGCATAAATTTCTGTGCCAAGGTTCCTTGAATGAGAATTGCAAATGGTTAGATGCATTAGTATTGTGAAGCATAAATTTCTCTACCAAGATCCCTTGAATGATAAGCATGAGAATTGCCAATGACCTCTAATATTGATATCGGTCTCATTTCAACCAAGTTTGGAAAAGGAGATTTTAGAGATATTGTCGATAGATTGTCCATATTGTCAGTGTTGGAAGAAAAAGAGTTGTTTATTCCAGGGAACCCTAGGCTCTCTTATATAGAGAAAATTCATGGGTAAATTACATAAGATGGAATAGAGAAAATTAAAAAAACATAAAAGGTACACCGACCACATAATTCTCTCTATACTCCCGCTCAAAATGGAGCATAGATATCAATCATGCTCGGTTCGGAAGTACACTTCCGGAACGGTCCTCTGAGCAATGTCTTGGTGAAGATGTCGGCAGTCTGCTCTCCTGAACTAATATGTGAAGTAGAAATCAGGCCCTTCTGGATCATGTCTCTAGTGTAGTGACAGTCTACTTCAATATGTTTAATTCTGTCATGAAAGACAGGATTATTGGCAATGAACAACGTGGCTTGATTATCACACTGTAGCTGCATGGGTAGAGGTACATCTATATGCAAGTCTTCTAGTACAACTCGAACCCACATCATCCCCGTACTTGCTTGTGCCATGGCCCTATATTCAGATTCAACACTGGATCTAGCCACAACTGTCCGTTTCTTGCTTTTCCAAGAAACTAGAGAGCTACCCACAAACACTGCAAAGCCTGAAGTAAACTTCTGATCCTTAGGGCATCCTGCATAATCAGCATCCGTACATGCTGAGACAGATAAATTTGTTTCCTTTCTAAACAACAGCCCTGTGCCTGGAGACGACTTTAGATATTTGAGTATCATATATATGGGATCCATATGTACCTGTCTCGGCTGTTCCATAAACTGACTTACCCGACTAACTGCAAAGACAATATCAGGTCGAGTTATAGTGATGTAAAGAAGCTTACCCACCATTTCTCTATACCTTCTCCTGTCAACTTCTTCTGTATCATTATCATATAATTTCATGCTGGGTTCCATAGGAGTAGTAGAAGGTCTACATCCCACCATGCCCGTCTCGATAAGCATATTTGTAATTTATTTCTTTTGGGTCATCAGAAGACCCTATGCATTCCTGGCAAACTCCAACCCCAGAAAGTATCGTAGTGTAGCAAGGTCTTTCGTAACAAATTGACGGTCCAAAAATGCTTTTGTCATCTTTATCCCCTGAGCATCATCTCCTGTAACCAAAATATCAACATACGCCATGATGACAATTGTACATCGAGTAGTCTTCTGAACAAACAACGAGTGATCCACATTGGATCTCTTGAATCCTTTTATTCAATTAGATGTGAAAGCTTCTGAAACCATTCCCTCGGGCTCTGTTTAAGGCCATATATTGCCTTATGAAGTCTGCACACCATCTGATTCTCCCCCTCAGCAGCAAGCAAACCTCGGAGGCTGCTGCATATAGACTTCTTCTTGTAGATCGCCATACAAAAATGCATTCTTAAGATCAAGTTGGAACATGTGCCAATCACGTATCACAGCTACTGACAGAAGAATACGAAGAGTGGAATGACGGGCAACTGGAGAGAAGGTATCCATATAGTCCATGCCATATGTCTGAGTAAAACCTCGCGCCACTTGCCTTGTCTTGTAACGATCAAGGCTACCATCTGCATGATACTTGACAGTGAAAACCCATTTGCAGCTAACAACAGATGCCTATGAGGGAGCGGGAACCAAGCTCCATGTACCCCGTGACTGTAGGGTAGCCATCTCCTCCTCCATGGCTGAACGCCAGCAATCAACTTTCAATGCATTATGATAATTTCGTGGGATCTCCACAGAAGACAAAGCCACTGCAAATCTCTGAAAGTTCCCTTTGTTGTGAGGCGATGAAGGAGACCTGAGAGGCAAGAGGATAAGGAGCACAAGTGCGTTTCTGCTTTCTTATAGCAATAAGGACATCCAGATCATCAACCACAGAACTCGCCGGTTCATATTCCTCCTGCAATGATGAACCCTGCACATGCACACTATCCAACCCATCATTAGTATTAACATCTGGACATATCTGGGGCGTGCTGGATGATTGACGGGTAGCATGAGCAGGGCCCGACCGACGTGTATAAAATTTTGGTAGTGGCAAGATAAGTAGTTTTGGTGGCGGTGGCGGCGGTGGAGGTAGTGGTAGTGGTGGTTTTGGCGTGATCTCAGGAACTGGAATGGACATTGGTGGACTC
This sequence comes from Ottelia alismoides, assembly GCA_037367405.1. Taxonomy (NCBI): domain Eukaryota; kingdom Viridiplantae; phylum Streptophyta; class Magnoliopsida; order Alismatales; family Hydrocharitaceae; genus Ottelia; species Ottelia alismoides. The sequence continues at coordinate 183,310 of JAZKJV010008884.1, forward strand.
ACAGTAGGTGGAGGAACATAGACCTCTTCATTAGATGTGTTTGAGGCCAATCTGTCACCTGCAGGAGAAAATGACATAACAGACTCAAAGAATGTAACATCAGCACTGACAAAGTATTTCTTGTTAACATGATCATAACAACGGTATCCCTTCTGAGTCCGAGTGTAACCGACAAAGACACATTTGACAGCTCTTGGCAAGAGCTTGTCAAGATCTGGAGATAACTGATGAACAAAAGCAACAACACTAAAAATACGAGGGGTGAGTGAGAACAATTCCTTATCTGGAAAAACAATTAAAAGAGGAATTTTCTCACCAAGTACCGTGGACGGCATACGATTGGCCAGATAACATGCAGTAAGAACGACATCTCCCCAAAAAGCTATAGGAGCACAACTCTGGATAAGTAGAGTTCGAGTAATGTCAAGAAGATGATGTTTTCTCTCAGCGACTTCATTTTGTTGAGAGGTGTACGCACATGTGGTTTGATGAATAATGCCTCGTGACGAAAAATATTGGGAGAGAGAGAGAGTCAAAAATTCCAAAGCATTATTAGTACGAACATATTTCACATGGGATGAAAAAATATTTTGCACTTCATTGATAAGATCAAGGTTTAGGAAAGCGGTATGCGTATGCGTTCGGACAGGTCACTGATTAACGATTAAGCGGTATGCGGGGGCATATGCGGGGTATATGCGGTTTTACGCGGTTTCCTTAATTTTTTATTTAAAAATAAATATATGCAAAAGTGACTACAACTGAACATAATTATGTATAATTGTGGTCCAACAGAAGTTCTGAGAAAATGACTTTCATATATAGCTCAAAACAATCTCTATCAAAAAATATTTAATACTTCAATAGAAAAGTTAGCAGACATAATAATTGACAACAATCACCAAAATATTTAAGTTTCCAAAAGAAAACTGAAATTTAACACGAATAGCATTGGTAGAGTACTAATTAAAATAACTTAAGAAAACAGAAATGTTCAGGCGATAATATTCTACATATTACAAAGAAATCCTAATCCATATCATCATCAAATTCCATTTCGATATTGTCTTCATCATCATCTTCACTGTCTTCCTCAAATGGGAACTCTTCCTCATTTAAGCCCGGCGATGAGGTTGAACCAGTAGCATGCCTTTGGCTTCTTCTATGTTGTATCAAATCTTCTGTACCAGTTGCATCAGTCACTATGTTCCACGTCAACCCCGATCCTTGGAATACCTCATCTTCTTCATCTTCCCCACCAATCCAATCTCTCACGTGGGTTCTATCATTTGTGGCAAATGGATCACTACGTTTTTTAAGATGGTGATCTCTCAACTTGGCGTTGAATCTGACATACACCTAGTCGTTTAACCGCTTGAATTCAAGCTTGTTCCTTTTCTTCGTGTGAATCTACAAAATAAAGAAAAACATATGATTTACCACCTCATTAATGATGCATAATATTTGACATGTGTGGCACCAATTTTACAGTCTTACCGCCTCAAAAGTGCTCCAATTCCTTTCATAACCCGAGGAAGAGGCTGTCAACTTTAGAACTTTCATTGCCATTTCTTTCAAATGTGGCGTTTCCATGCCATACAATCCCCACCAACGGGCTATTTATAAAAACAAATAAGTAATAATAGTTAAATATATAAGTGTATGAAATCTAATGAGATAAATAATAATACTTAAATATATAAGTGTATGAAATCCTAATGAGAATTTATACCTGGATTGAAATCATCATCAATGATGGACCTCTGTTTGACAGCCAAAGGTTTGCCAAATGATCCTTCTGCCCTTTCATATAATGGCAACTCCTTCCTAGTGATGATATCTTGGATCTCTAAATCAGGATAAAAAATATCCATACAATCCAAGAATCCCTTCAGAGCAAGACCTTCCCTCTGGATTTGATCATTGTCCCTATAAAAGAAATAGGGATTCAAAAAATATGCAGCAAGGTGGAGGGGGCTATCCAATCTCCCTTTTGACTTTGAATCAACGACATCAACAAAATATTTGTAAGATGCTTCCACATCTTTGAAAATGCTCATGATCTCACTTCTTGCATCTTGCAATTCACCATATACAAACCCCATAACCGGTCTCTTATCTCCATCAACAATTCGCAGAACATGTACCAACAGAGAAAAGATCTTCAAGGTCAAAGAGACTTGAGTCCAAAATGAAGGACTCAGAACTATGGCCGAAGCCATTTCCCCCTTCTTCGTCTTGTACCATTTACACGCTCTCCATTCATCAGAAGAAAAATAAGCCTCAACTTGTCCTTCTTGTCCATCACTGATTGCAAGGTGAGATATGTGGTAGCAAATCTTGTTGTTCCTGGCATCACTATCTCCCTCTTTTGCGTAAATTGTCTCATCAAACTCAATGTTTTTGCATGACTGTATATGAAGACAGTTAATGTCCTTGCCTTTGTAATGGCATTTTTTCACCTTGGACTCTTTACCGATCTCCTCAAGCATAATATCGATGCAATGTGCCGCACACGAACTCCAGAAGATCTGTAGGTACTTGATTCTCAAAATTCTGCCAGCAACCATATTTGCAGATGCATTGTCTGTCACTACTTGGACTACATTGTCGGGCCCAACTTCCTCAATGGACTTATCCACTAAGGAAGCAATGTAGTCGGCAGTATGAGAATCTGCAGACGAGTCAATTGACTTCAGAAAACTGGTCCCAAGTTCACAGTTGACGCAGTTGTTCATGATGCTCCTTCCCATCCTATCAGTCCAAGCATCTGTCATAATGGAACATCCAGAACTCTTTCATGAATTACGATGCCCTTGGAAGAATTCGTGTGTTTCCTTAACCTGTTCCTTCAAAAGTGTTTTTGTGAGCTCATAGTATGTTGGAGGCTTGTAGGATCTTCCATACTGCCCAATTGCTTCGCACATTCGAAGAAAGGAGTCACTTTTGACAACATTGAAAGCGATGTCATTATCATAGAAATACTTTGCCTCGAATGAATTCACACGTGCGCGTTCCTCCTTAGCAAATGCATCTTTAATTGTTGATTGGCGAAGACTCTCCGCTGGCATATCATCTATAGAAGTTCGAGGCCTTTTCCCATCCCTTTCCTCTTCAGTCAAGGGTTGATTAATCTTGATAGAGACATCCCCTTGAATGGCTTTCATCCTCGCAGTCTTCTCATTCTTCTTTACTTTAATTCCCTCCATGTTATCCTTAATTTCATTCTTCACATCAGGAGTCACCTTGGGACAAGATGATGTATTGCCTTTAATATGAGCCAAATGTTGCTTCATGCGATTAATCCCTCCGGTGACTACCTTTCCACATAATCGGCAAGTAACCATGCCAGGGGTACTTGCATTAGCTAGAAAAGCATACTTCCATCCCGGATCAGTGGAACCAGGAGGAACAAAAAACTCCATTGTATCACTCCTATGAGTAGGAGGCTCACTTCCGGTTCCAGGCGTAGGAGAAGAACCACTGTCAGATGGTAGTCTGGAGGCCATAGTTGCCTAACATTCAATCATAATTAGAAAACATCATCAACAAAATATTAAATGTTTTAATAAATTGAATTAGTATAATCAAAAAATTCTAGAAGCAATGATAATTGCTAAAGACGTGTATTTGTAATAAAGTAATGTATATAGTGTCCAATAATAAAGGGATATATCACCATGGTATAATAAAGCAAGAGCCACCTCTGCTTGTCGATTTTTATGTTCAGCAATTCTATTATAGAGATCTACAATAATAGAAGCAATTCTATTACAATCTTTCACCTCTAAAATTGTATCATTGTGCTGCATGTAGATTATCAAGATTACCTCAAACAACATTCCACCACTATATGAGTTACCCACATTCCTCCCGTAATAAATGCCAAAAAGCCCACCTTGGATCTAACTACAACAACCCTACCTCATCCCTCACCTTCTTAGTTTACTTTTATGTCTTTGCGTCAACCGAGTCAATGGTAAATGTATACAAGAAGTCTCTCATGAATCTCTCGTGGTACCCATCTAATCCTGAAAAGATCGTTTTTTAGTCACAGTCTTGGGACGCGTCCACTGTAACACATCTATCCTTGTATAACCTACGGATTTACCTGCATCATAAACCTCATGCCTGAGAAAAACGACCTTGGCAAGCCAAAAATGTCACACTTGTTGTATTTTGAACTCAACTTATATCTTCTAAAAATCTCTATAATTTGCATGAGATAGTACTTGTGCTTCTACGTGTCCTGTGAGCAGATGAGCAGATGAGCAGAATAGTACTGGTGCTTCTTGTGAATTAGAGATATTTATGACTTTAGGCTTGAACAAATAATACAGATGAATTTAAAAGTAAGGACTAAGGAGTGCACGAATCAACCTGGTGCCGCGCTAGGAGGAGGCGGTGCCGCGGTGGAGATGGGAGGAGGAAGCAGCGTTGGGAGGTGACGAGGCGGAGGAGCTTGGAGGAGGTGGCGATGGAGGCGCAGGGGGATCGTGGAGGCGTCGTGGGCTCGCACAGGTGCAGGAGGATCGTGGAGGCGACGAGGCAGAGGAGCTTGGAGGAGGTGGCGATGGAGGCGCAGGGGGATCGTGGAGGCGTCGTGGGCTCGCACAGGCGCAGGAGGATCGGAGGCGACGAGGCGTTAGGGTATCGTGGTATCGGGTATCGGGGGAATGGGGGTTAGGCCCTTAGGGTATCTGGGTAACGTGAAATCGGGTATGAGTGGGTAATCGGGTAACGGGTCCGGAAAGCACGAAGCGGGCGAACGGTCCGCATATGCGGCCGCACGGCCTGCATATGCGGGCCGCATATGCGCACTAGCCACATACAGGGGAGCTTCACGAATGCGGCGCGGTTAGGGGTCCGCACATGCATATGCGGCCGCATATGCGACCGATTTCGTGAACACTGGATAAGATTTTCGATAACATCACCAGCTTCAGATTTATTCTTTAATAGGAAAACTCACGAAAAACGAGAGAAATCATCGACCACCACAAGATAAAACCTGTGCCCCTGTTGATCAGGGACACGACTGTGACCCCAAATATCAACATGAAGTATTCAAAAGGGGAGCTACTGCTCCGACTCTGACGACTATGGAAGCTAGCTATGTGGTGCTTCCCTAACCGACAAGCTTCACACTGGAAGGAAGAACTCGGAGATATCTGAGGCAAAAGATGACACATCTTCTGAAGGGGAAGGTGACCAAAGCGTAGATGCCATGTATAGGGAGAGACAGATCCATCGACATGAGAAGAGACTCCAACATATGAATTGCGGTTCAGACGATAAATACCATCCTGCTCAGAGCCACAACTAATCACCCTACCCGTTAGAATGTCCTGAAATGTAAGAGAAGATGGGTCAAATATAGCGCGACAGTGCAAATCCTTTGTAATCTGACTAATAGAGAATAAGTTCATCGAGAAATTGGGGGCATGTAAGACATTCTTCAGATGCATGGAAGAAGACAAAATAACCTTCCCCTGTCCAACAATTGGTGAATGAGTCCCATTAGCTGTTGGTACTAACCACCCTGGTGGAATCTCCCTGTATGACATAAGTCTGTCTCTGTCGCGACCAATGTTCAGGAATGCGGTATGCGGTATTCAGTCGGAGGGGTCACTGCATAGAGTGTATGCGGTATACGGGAGAGTATGTGGGGGGTATGCGGTTTTATGTGGTTTGATATTTTTTATTATTAAAATATAAATATATTTTTAATATCATGTTAATATCGTCTAAATATTGTACCTGTTGAATATAATAATAAAGAATTGAAGGTATAAGGAATAAAACTATTGGGATAAAAAGTAATATAGAGTCAAATGAGCAAAAACATCTATTGAAAGAGCGTTAGGTTGGGTGTCTAAGTTTATGTTAGGGTTTTACAAAATGTTTATTTGAAAATCGGCCGCATATACCGCATACTCGGCTGAGTATGCGGTCAGACCCGCCTAGATGCCGATCTGGTCATACTCGGAGCGCCAAGGCTTCCGAGTATGAGTATGCGACCGAATATACGGTATACTCGGCCGATTTCTTGAACACTGGTCGCGACAGAGATGGTGCGTGGTACCAGAGTCCATGATCCAATCTGAGATATCTGAACTATAACATGTGGTAAAGCACAAGAACTACCTGAGGTGCTAGCCGTAGCAGGAGTACTGGCAGAAGCTGACGCAACAATACTCGAATGGCCTCCAGGAGAATCTGTAGAAACAAGATGCATAATATCGCGTAACCTAGCAACTAGCTCCTCAAATCTCTGATCCGTAGTAGATGCTGATGGGGATGCAACATGTTCTGCTACTCGCGCTGATGCTGGAAATCCATGCTTAAAATAGCATGTATCCTCAGAGTGACCTGTACGGTGACAAAAACTACAGGGCCGACGAAACCGACCACCTCGACCTCGAGTTCCACGGCCACGGAATGAAGAAGACCAACCACCTCTCCCTCTGGAAGCAGCCATCGTCGAGGGAGGTGGTCTAGAAGCACTGGATGAGACAGAGATGCGGCTAAGCCTCCGGTAAACCTCCTCCATAGGAGGAATGGTAGCATCTGCAAGTATCTGTGATCGGGCCGCATCATATTCGGGATCAAGGGCCGCAAGCAGGACTCCTACCATGGTAGCATTCGGAAATGTCTTCTGCTGCTCGGGTGTGGCCGTGAGAGGAATAGTGCTGTAGAGTTTTTCAAACATCCCCCTCAGGGATGTATACAGGAAATGAAGTGGTTGCCCATTCTGCTTCTTGGTGAATATGTCGTGCTGATGTTGTAACATCTTGGTCTCATTCCGCACCTGTGAATATGTAGCCGCTAGTATGTCCCACATCGTCTTAGCGGTGGGCTGATGGAGGACATCATTCGAAATCTAAATCGACAATGTGCCTGACAACCAGATCTTGGCATATGAATTATCAGCCTCCTAGGAGGCATAGATCCCAGTCTTCTCTACCGGCTCTTCCTCGGCAAGAATATGCTTCTTACCGTTCGACTTCACGAGGCTCATGAACTGCATCGCCCAGAGCTCATAGTTCGTCCCATCCATCTTGACTATTGGCGCGGGACCTTTGAACGTGCCTATGGAGGGCATAGCGACTTTGTTTTCTGACATATCGTCGGAGATGAAAAACTAGGGCTTGTAGACGAAAGAACAAGTGTCTACACAAATTTCATAGGATTTGAGTGTGTATGTAGACGTTACGCACCCAAATTCATGGATACGACGGAGGAGGCGACTACCGCAGGGGCCGGGTGCAGAGGGACCAGCGGGCTGTCGTCGGCTAGAGAGGAGTCGAAGGAAGGTTACCCGACAGCGGGGAGGCGGGGCGGGGACCCGACGGGACGCGGTGATCCGGTGGAGTGGTGGGGCGGGGCGGGAGGGACTCTGAGAAGGAGGGGCGGTGCCGAGAAAAGAGGAGAGATGGGGGGGGTGACGGGTGTGGAAAAGGAGCCTAGGGTTTTGGCTCTTATACCATGTTGGAAGAAAAAGAGTTGTTTATTCCAGGGAACCCTATGCTCTCTTATATAGAGAAAACCCATGGGTAAATTACATAATGTGGAACAGAGAAAATAAAAAAGCATAAATGGTATACCGACTACATAATTCTCTCTACAGTCAGAAATCCTAGCAGTTGCCTGAAAAAATGATTTTACGAAGAATTAAGATTCCAATGGTTTTCAAATCAATAAATAAGATGAAATGCACATTTATTAGTTGTAAATGAGATGCATTTACTAGGTTTTGTTTTTTTATGAAAAAAGGGTGAGATCTCGAGGCGGGACTCACTGCAAAACTTGTATTAATAAAATAACAAATGAAAGACGTACATGTGACCAATGGGAGATAAGGCCCCTAAAGTAACCAAGTACATTATCCGCATAGAAACGTTGACCACGAAATATATGTTCATTTCTAGCACACCAGATTGTCCAAAGGGCTGTAAACGTTTGGAAAGCATCCTCTTGCGAGTTCCTTCGTGCTGTCATTATCAGTCCTGAGCCAAGAAATATCAACTATTTCCCATTTTGATCTTGAGGTTATGCATTTGAAAAAATGCTCCATATCTTCTTGCTCCTCACCACATCTTCTGCATATGATGTCCATCGTGTGAAGGAACTTATCACATCGAACCGTGGTAAGCAATCTACTATGCCTAACAAGACAAAGGAAAACCTTTATCCTTCACGGTATTTTGTGACTCTAAATAAGTTTGTAATCGTCCGTGCAACCGTCCTGAGATGTATTATGGTTGCAGGGAAAGAAACGATATGCTTTTTTAATCAAGAAATTACCATCAACCCAGATGCATCGATCTGCACCACTTGTGAGGCCCTCATGATCAACCATGCACTCATTCAATCTTTGTTCCGAGAAAGCAGTTGAAAAACACAGGTACCATGATCTTGTAATCCACACCCTTGCAATAAGGCATCATGATACTCCGTAAGGGGAAATAAACGCTGGTATTGATTCTTTAATGCACCCAAACCCATCCAGTTGTCCAACCAAAATATAAAATTCTCTCAATTACCCACAATTGGGCAAAATGCCTCCCCTAACTCAGGGAGAATTCATGTGATACCCATCTAGAGTGACTCAGTGAGGATGAACATCTAAATAGAGTCGCAGTCAAGGAGCCATGTATGCCATATATACTTGGCTTCAGACTGCATACAACATCCTCATTGTCACCCCATAATCAGAGAAGCCATTTGGATAGGAAGGCCTTATTCATATATTCAAGATTCAAGTACCCCTAGGCTACCATCTTCGTTTCTGTGTGTCATCACTTCCCAATCAATGAGATGGATCCTCCATTTTTTCTGCTTACCATATGACCAAAAGAAGTGCTTCATTAGACCCACAATCTTCCTTCGTATCCCAATCTGAATTAATTAGTGGAGCTGAAGAAGATGGGAATAACTGACAAGACATGCTTGAGAAGGACATGCTTCCCTCCCAAGAACATTTTCATCTTCCAACTAGCCAATTTTCTTTCCAATTTATCAAGGACTACCTTCCAATATGTCGAACGAAGATGACCAACAAGTGGAAGACCCATGTATGTAACGTGTAAGGTCCCACTCGAGCATTGCAGACTTGTGCAAATCTCCTATATCTCCTCCTTGCCTAGGACGAATGGGTTGAAGGACGATTTCTTTGTGTTGATCCTCATGTCCGAAATATCACCAAAGATGTCCATAATACAAGATGTTGCCCTCACATGTTCCAATCCCCCAGTAGCAAAAATCACCCGTTGTCCTGATATTGAAGAATTGGGATATTTATATCTTCCTTATTATATCTTGCACAAATTCCGCCGCCTACTGCCAGTCTCATCATCTTGGCCAAGGCATCTGCTGCAATCACAAATAAGGGGGGGGGGGCAATGGACATCCATGTTGTACTCCGTATTATGGTTGGAAGTATCCTCCCTCTAGATGGCCATTCACTAAAACTGCATATGACGTCGTTGTGATGCACATTTTCATCCATGCGACCCACGTAGCCGGGAAGCCCCTCCTTTCCAATGTCACCCATAGAAAGTGTTAATCCACACAATCATATGCTTTGGAGAAATCCACCTTCCACAATAAGTCTTTCGTCTCGTTCCTCTTCCAATCGTACACCATCTTGGACGCAAGCACCCTACCATCTGCGATGAATCTCCCAGAGATAAATACAGATTGCTTATGTGACAGTTGGCAAACACGTTGGCGATGATAAGGTAAATACCATTGGAAAGAGCAATGGGTTTGAAGTCTTAAACTCTGGTCGAAACCTCCCTCTTCGGTAAAAGGAATGGTCGTGCCTTATTGAGATCGAAACCCTGATTATCTTCCCTAAATCCTTGAAGCACACCAAGAATATCCTCCTTGACTAGCTCCCAAAGCTCTATGTAGAAGAATATCAGAAACCTTCGGGACTTGGAGAGTTGTTTGCATTCGGTTGAAAAGTTGCATGTTTTACCCTAGTTTTTGTTTATGCAACATTATACATCTTATGCTATTTTTTATATCTTAGAAAGTATATTCTAAAGAGGCTATAATGCATTATAAGTTTAATGATAAAATAATACACAAGACAAACACCATATTAGATTGTAGATATTAGAAAATAAATCCATTTTTTGTAACCTCCATGTTTTTACAACTGTTAGAGTACATTGCTCTCTTGTTTAGTCCAACATCATCTTTAAGTGGGACTCTGGTCTGTTTGTGGGGCTATATAAGAAGCCCACGCTCCCTATATTCATTAAGAGAATGAAATAGAAGAATTCGATCAAAAACCCTCTCTTGTGGTTTCATCCCGCTCCTCATGGAGCGTTCCACATAAATTCTCGAATGTTCTTCAATGTTCCTATTATTTTGATTATCAATTCTACTTCTATTTTATTTACTTCAACATGGTATCACAGTTGTTTGATTCTGCAGTTTGATTATGTTTTCAAGTGTGATTTTTCATGCTTCTTCAAGTTCTTTAGATCTGTTCACACCGTGTAAATCCCTGTGGAACCGGGTAACTGCTTACGTGCTATCTGCGGTATTACATTCGTTAAAGATCGCATTTCTATTGAGATTCAGGAGATTTTTTTGCGTTTTGCGCATTGACATTCACAATCATACACAACCACTGAACAATAACAAGATGTACCACCAAATTTTTCATTTCATTAATTTTCATATATATACAACATGTAACAAAAGAAACTGAAAGTGTATACATGTATCCCAAATATACAAAAGAGAAAGAAAGGTACTACAACAGAAACTGAAACAAAAACTTCAGTTGTACCGTCCAGTATATGTACATATGCTCGAGATCATCTACCGGCCACTGAGTCGCAGGCTTCTTGCCTGCGAAGCATTAAAGGAACAAGGGGACTTCAACAAATGTCGGTACCATCCAGCATATAACATAAATAACAGAATTTAATATGTCCAAAAGAAGCAAGTAGAGAGGCAATGATATATAAATCAAAACTACATGTATAAAGAAAAGGGGTTTCAAGCTACTTTGTTTGTATGCCACATGATTTCCCATCACCCCATAAGCTTTCATGTATATAACCTTTATATATATAAGATGATAACCCATATGTGTATGCTATTTCTTTATTTAGCCATCATGTGTAGGGATCTTGATGATGGGAAAGATTAAGTTCTGATATGATTCTCAATTCTATTAACTACTCAAGTCTAGTGGATAGTCTGTGATCTTGGTCTGTGTGCGACCTCACACTATGACTCTAAGGCATAAAGAGTGCCTTAGGGTTGGGGTGCCTCCGTATGCATGCAATTGAGTGTAATTCATCCTAACTAAGTTTCTAAGCGCCATTCTTTGGTTGGAGATCATTTTGTAACAATCATTTGACGGTGCTTGATGAGTCCTCAATCTAACTCTTTAGATCTTCATCCAAGCACTAGCTTCTATGATTCAACAATTGAATCAATAACTATATGATGATTAAGATGGTCATGGTACATAACCCTAATTATACTAAGATACCTTATAGTGCATTCATTCATTTAATCTCAGACAGGAAGTGAAATAAATCAATAACTTTTATTGATCAATCAAACATTACAATAACATTTATTGTAGGAATGGTTCACCTCGAGCTCACATGGCTAACACGTAGATCTTCCACTTTCTCAGACCCTCCTTCGTAGGAAGTAAAAAAGAAGCACCTTATTTAATTTGTCAAAACCAGCACTGGTCGCCACAAAATTATCAAGCACATCCATCACATCAAGTCTTACCACTTCCTAAAATTCCCAGTAGAAACAGGTAGGAAACCTATCATGACCCAATGCCCCATCAACATTCAAATTCCATACAACCACTTTCACTTCCACCGGTGAATAGTGAAGGATATTGAGAATCCTCAAGCGCATCACGGAAGCGTGACGATCACATCTAATACGATCGGGGTGACTAGTCGCACTAGTCGCAAGGTGCAGCGGAATTTAAAAAATTAAATAAAATGATGAAACCACATGATCATGAGAACACTTCTCGGATCGTTACATCAAACCACAAAGTATAAGGAATACCTCTTGAAGCGTGGTTGTGATCGCGAGATCCCAAACAAGAGATCCTCTTGTCTCAAGTCCGATCTACGAAGAACGCACTTGCGGGCACGATGATGAGTCGCGTTCCTCCTGCAATCCTCGATGAAGACCCAAGCAATGGATCCCCTGATTTTGTCAAGCGAAATCCGTCGTCTTCCTCTAGAGCAAGTAGCTACGAAGAAGAAGGAGATCCTCGAGTCGTCGAAGGCGAAGGCTAGAACTTCTCTCTTTTCTCAACAATGGTGGTCGGCCACCCTATGGAGAGAGAGAGAGCACGAGAATGAGAGGGAGAGAGAGAGTAGAGTAGGTGTCTACTTGATGTGTCTCCTTCAAGGGCTAGGGCTACCCTCTTTATATACTAGTTTGGGATCCAATGGATCTCAATCCATGGCTCTCATGGATCCAACGGCCATTGTAATCCAAGAGCCATCCAACGGCTATGATTGGTGTTGGTTAAAAAACCAACAACATTAATTTACATTAAATTAAATATATGTTGAATTATTATCAACAAAGTTTAATTAACATAAATTAATTTATTAAGAGATAATATGACAACAAATAAGAGGAGACAACAACCCTCCTAAAATGTAGGAGGTGTCACCTTTGTTTTTTGGTGGTTTTGTCTCCTTTTATTTATATCATTAGTATTATTGCAATAATATCCACCAAATTAATTCCAAATTAATTTATGAATATTTTAATCATGCCATTGAAAAAAATGTGAATCATATTCACATCCCAAACTAATTTGTAAATTACATTTCCAATTAATTAACTAATGTGGATCCAATCCACATTAATAATTAACAAATGTTATTTACAATAATTTTCTCTCTCTGATATATTATAAATCTCATTTATAATATAAACAGATATTCTGGATGTCACTATCCACGATCTGTTTATCCTTGATAATTAAATCCCATTTAATTATCTTGGACAATCATTCTCTCAACATGAATCTTATTCATATTGTACTTGATAATTAAATCTCATTTAATCATCAAGACCTTCTTGCTTGGATACTAAATTCATCACAAGAATTATTCTTTAACTCCTTCAAGAATAATGTGCCTTCTCCGCAGATACTTGGAGATAAGGACAGGGCGATTGTATTGTTCCACGTATAGTGACTTGGATGTTGAGATCTCATCTCAAATCCAGATCTAACGGACCTCTCATAGATGCTTGATTAAATCAAGTCCGTATACTTAATCTTCTCATTGCATCTGAATCACATTCAGATCAATGTCCAACACTTGGACTAAGATCAAGTTACTTCTCTACTAAGAGGAGTCACTAAAATCCAGACCTGTTTCATCAGTCCCTCGGACTGGAAGCGTCATGGTTATACAATCGTTTATGATCACATCACCCTTATGTATTCCCAATACCTGCACATCCTGCATACTGGAAAACCAATGATCAACCTGAAGATGAAGATCTATTTTATACTGTCTTCTTTAGGGTTTGATCACCAAGTTTCTCAATCTTGGTCATTGGGATTCGGTATCGATCATATGCTTTCCCAAAGCATATATCATACCTTCAAATTCTTGTCATGCTTCCAAAGCACAATGACCATGCACGGAATTTGATCGGTCCCAATACCTCATGAGTGAGCTCATGTCTTCCGGTTCATAAGTGAACATATATGATCCCTTTGATAGATCGTATTACTCATATGCCCTTATATGTACACCAGCTCGTCGGTGTATAGACCTTGATTAGGTCATCAACCTAATGGTCTGGCAAATGTACATACTCAGACATATAGTAACACATATGTCTCTGGTCAGAGGATGTGTGCCTATGTTGTGACAGTATTCAACATAGGACTTAGGTTATCTCGATCTCGCTAAGTCAACCCATTGACTTAACTAATCTGGCACCTCCGAATTACTATTCCCATGCAAAGGACCTGCATCAAGAGGTCGGTCAGATATCAACCTATGTGAGAATGGATTGCCATCTCCTACTCAGGCTGGAGATCATCTCTTAATAATCATTTAACGGTGTTTGATGAGTCCTCTATCTAACCCATTAGATATTCATCCAAACACTAGCCTCTATGATTCATTTAATGAATCAACAGCTATATGATTATCAAGACGGCCATGGTACATAACCCTAATTGTACAGAGGGACCTTATAGTGCATTTATTCACTTAATTTCAGAAAGGGAGTGAGCAATCAATAACTTTTATTGATAAAACATATTTATTATAATAACATTTATTGTAAGAATGGTTCGCCTCGGACTCACATGGCTAACAAATAGCTGAGTCAATATGGCAATGTGCTCTTCAATGATGGAGGGAGACTCTGTGCCTAACCACCTCGACGACTGGTCCTAGTTTCTGCGAGAAAGTCTCTGGCAAAAGGACGCTAGCTCTTTAGCCATCTCTCTGTCTCCCTCAGTACGTCTACCATCCACAACTACAGCTCACAACAAGTTGTGTTGACATCTTCTACTTGACACCTTGTGGAAGAACTTTGAATTAACGTCCCCCTCCTTAAGCCGCTTCATTGTAGACCTCTGTTTCCATTCCACCACTTGTTTCTTATTTTCCATCATGATGGTTGTAGCGCTTCCATTACCTGCTTAAGTTCATCTTCTCCCAAATCCTTGAGATATTCTGCCCTATCAAGCTTCAGGACCTCATTCTCTGCAAGTGTGTGGCAGTGTCTTTGGGCCTCCCTACACTCTTTTTGAGGACACAATTTCATTTATAGAGAATTCAACTGTTGAATCAATATGATCGTTGCGATGCATTAACACTTATAAGTGAGCCATTGTTCGATTACCAATTCTCTGAAAGCTTCCTCCAAAAGCCAGGTTTTCTCAAACCTAAAAAATGAGCAGTGTTCTAACCTCCTCCCTTGACTCCCAAACCACCGGAGTATGATCACACAATTTCATTTGTAGAGAATTCAACTGTTGAATCAATATGATCGCTGCGATGCATTAACACTTATAAGTGAGCCATTGTTCGATTACCAATTCTCTGAAACCTTCCTCCAAAAGCCAGGCTTTCTCAAACCTAAAAAATGAGCAGGGTTCTAACCTCCTCCCTTGACTCCCAAACCACCGGAGTATGATCAGATCTGAAGCATAGTCGTGCAGAAACCACCGACTGGGGGAACACCTCCAAAAGCTCTGTTGAGCTAAGGAATTGATCAATTTTCGAACGAGAGCCAGTATTTCTCCATGTATATTTTGTATCCGTCGCATCAGAATTTCCATTAGCAAAATGAATGTTTTCAACATACAATTGATCACCACCCTGTCATTAAAGCATAATTGACACCATCAACAGTAATCATCATAACGAGTACCTGCTGGAAAAGCCAATCTTATAGAAAACTTGATTGGCACCAGATCTCATGCAGTCTACCGTAGTTGAATATCTGTTGCCTTCAGAAAACCCTTACTATATATTATTAAGGTTCATGTTTCTGTTGAAATGATGGAAATGCCAAAATTAGCATCGGTAATATAAAATCTTGTTGCTTTGAGTTTGTACCTTCAGGGAACGGGATCCTTTGCGCAGTGCTAAAAGTTCCCATTGTTTACAATACTGAAAATAATTGGCTCATGTTATCTTTTTTTTGAGTCAATGCTCTTGTTACCTTAAAGAGAATTTTTGGCTCTTGTCTGGGGAACAGTATATTCTAAGAGTTTTGATATGTTTTAATGACCTTATTTTGCTATAATTACTTATTGTAACGGAGATAAGTCTAACTTTTGTGAGGTTCGTTTGCAATAGGACAGGAGGAAGATCGAGACTGAACTTTTTTGTGGAAATCTTCGAGGTGTTGCGGCGACGAATGCATTGGAATTAGGGATTGATGTAGGACATATTGATGCTACTTTGCACCTTGGTTTCCCTGGCAATTTTGCTAGGTAGTTTTCTCTTATCTTCTTGCGAGCTACCCTGTGATAGTTAAAGTTTAACATTCTCTCCATTTAGTTTATGGCAACAAGCTGGGAGATCTGGAAGAAGAGGAAAGTCATCATTGGCTATTTATGTTGCTTTTGAAGGGCCTCTTGATCAGTACTTCATGAAATTTCCTGAGAAGCTTTTCAAGGGCCAAGTAGAGTGTTCTAGGGTCGATGCACATAACCAGCAGGTTATTTGAAACTTGGCATTTTCTTCTTTGCTGGAAATGAGAAATATTGTCACTTGACATTATCATTCACATTTTGACCTTTGCCATTTTTCTTTGTGTAGGTCCTTGAACAGCACCTTGCCTGTGCTGCCTTCGAACATCCTCTGAATTTAAATTATGATGAAAAGTATTTTGGTTCTGGTTTGAGCAATGCAATACTAGCCCTCAGAAAAAAAGGATATTTATGCGAAGATCATTGTGATGATTTAACTTCAAATTTGCTTAGATATATTGGTTCTGAGGTAGTACTCATTTTTTTCATCTTTGAAAATATGGCTTTTACAATACAAAATTGCTGTGAAAAAAAAATGAAAAAATGTGTTCCAACTCCAGAAAACCCCTTCACGTGCAATAAGTATCAGAGCAATTGAAACTGTCAAGTATAAAGTTGTTGACATCCAAACTGATCAAGTCATTGAAGAAATAGAGGAGAGCAGGGCTTTTTTCCAGGTTTGTTTGTTAGTTTTTAGACATTTTTTAATCTCTGTGGCATCTATCATTATGGATGTTATATTTCCTCTTATGCAATCTTAGGATGCAAAAAACCCTGATACAGTAAATGGAGTTTTTATTGCATGGAATATCGTTATACATGTCATAGAAGTCTTTGCTGGTTTCTGCGAACACACTCTTTGATTTTTGCTTATGCAATCAAACGAAGCTGTTGTCTTTTTGTAGTTTCTTGTGGTAAACCCATCCTTTTTAGACTGTTCTGCAGAGCCAGCTCCAATCATTGAAGACAAATATTGAAGATTGGCAAGTGGCATTGCCAATACTTGTTACATTGAAATCCATTGATATTTGGTGTGGGGCATATTTGTTCTGTAACATGTTTTTGGTTTGGGAAAGGATTGCTATCAAGCATTATTAGTCATCCGAATCACATTAATAACCAAATAGACAGATCAACTGTTACAGATGGTCCAACACCTGTTATATATATATATATATATATATATATATATATATGGTTGCCCAGCCTTATGCATCACTCACTATATGGCCAAGTCTGCTGGTAAAGTCTTTATCTATCTTGTCTTCCATCCTCATCGATCTTAAAAGTGGTCCCAGGGCTAGCAATGTTGAGGTCGTAAAACCCGAAATATTCCTTTTGCAGGCATCCTGACCTCATAAGGTACGAGTTAAGAAGTGGTCATTGTCTTCTTGTACTATGTCACAGAAAAGTAGAGAACACAGCGTGCCTATGTAGACCTGTATAAATCACCTGGCTTTTTCATCTTTTTTGGAGTGGGCTTGCTGACTACCAGCCTTTTCAATCCCATCGACCATTTTTTTATCATAAATACCCATCATCACAATCCAGCTCCCTGTTACTTATTTGTGGAGGCTTCAAATAAAAGCATAAGGGATCCCAAGATTCCAAAAATGTGCTATGAAGTATCACAAATATTGTATTTTATGGCTTTCAAGGGCCATGTGGTCTAAAAATGTCACTCTGACGATTACCTTTTCATATGTTTTTTTGGAAAGACCTTTTTCATTTGTTGCCAATACTCTATGTGATTCGGATCATTATTTCTGTTTCCGTCTGCCACTTTGGTCTTACATCAGTTGAAAGTGAAAAGGCATGTTTGTGTAGAGAGATGGCAGAGCTTTACAAGCAACCTCCTTTTGGTTTGTGATTCTTTGGGAGTGTACTACATAGGTCTCCAAGCTGAAGAAGGTTTATCTATGATTTGAAGTAGGGTTTGTTGGAGCATTCGTTGTATGCGTCATGAGTTGTAGCAGGGTAAATGGATCCTGGAGAAGATCCATTTATCCCATCCAGTTGTTTAGTCCCACATCGTCCAGTGGTGGGACTTGGAGGCTCTGGAGAGGCTATATAAGGAGCCCCAGACCAACTGTATCCATTGAGAAAAGCAATAGAGAAACACGCCCCTTTGAGGGCTTCTTCCGTGGTTTCATCCCGCTCCTCATGGAGTAGGGTTCCACGTAAATCTCGCTGTTCATATTTCTTTATCTTTTCCATGTTCCGCTCCCGCTTCCGATTTTCTAACATGGTATCAGAGCGGGTTCGATTCTTGAGGATTTCAAGTTATTATATCTTTATTCGAGATTCGAGTTTGAAAATTATTTGTAAAGATTATTTCAATATCTGAAAGTTGTGATTCATCAAGAAGGTTATCGAGTTTGTTTTCCAGGGTTTCATTGGAAACCCTAATCTTATTCGTTCTTGAAGATCTTGCACACCTCCCGCGATGCCTCCTTGCACGCTCGAAAGGCAGAAACACAGATATATCCCTTCTCACGCAGAGGTTGCAAACCTCCTCTCGATTCCAGGCAGGGGTCTTCCCTCCAGGCGATTCCATTCTCCAGGCCTACAGGCACAAGGCAGCACCCCTATTCCCAGGCGGAGCCTTCCATGGCTCCAGGCGGTGCCTTCATAACTCCAGGAGACACATCAACAACAACCTTCGGGCGTCTCCTGCTTACATGAACTCCAAAATCAGCGCCGCCAGCCCTCTGTCGATCTCCAGGCGGCGCAAATCCCAACTTCCAGGCGGCAGACCTTCGAGCGGCGCACCCCGCAGGTCCACGCTCCAGCCATGGACCCCCAGATCCTCTCCATCTTCTTCTTCGAGAGCCGCTCCTCCTTCTCAGGCTGCACATGGCGATGTCGCACGAGGTCGCGCTGCTCCAACAGGAGCGCGCTTGTTCTTCCAGCAGATATTCAGACTCCAAAGCAGCATTCTCTCCAGCGCTCTCCTCGCAAGGCGGTATTCTCTCCAGCGCTCATCGAGCAACCCAAGCGGCGCCGCCCCAGTCGCGCGCAAGCCCTAGTCCAGGCGAGCTATCCAGGCACGCCTCTTCCTCCTGGCTTCTCTGGCGGCGACGATAACAACCCTTGCTCGACCTCGAATCTTGTGGCGGCATCATCAGGAGACGGAGCACGTGAGGGCTCTGCTTTATTCAAGGGATAAGGAAAACCCTAAATAGGGTTACAGCCTTGTGGGCCATCCATGTTTTTTTTCTATTTTGCTTTCATTGTAAAGACCAAGGGGTTTAAAAAAAAGGAAAATAAAAGAGAGGGGGAGTCCGCAAAGTTCAAAAAAAAGAGAAAAAAGGCCGCTTACAAGAAAAAACCATACACATAAAAAAAGAGCCGAAAAAAATGGTTGAAACGGTTAAAAAAAATGATGGCTTATTATTTTTAAAAAAATGATGATGAAAAGTCGCAAGTTCATGTTTTTCTCCCCATTCTATCTTGTCTTCTCCCAACTTAGTCGATTTTAAATTTTCGACAAGTATGGGAGAAAGGGGGAGTATATATGTAGAGTCACAGGTCTAGATCCATAATCCAGATTCAAATATCAGTCTCCAGACCAGCCAGATGATCAGACTCTACAGTTCGGTTTCAGACTCGACAATTGTCTTCCGAGTCCTCAGTTTCAGACACGCACGAGTTTGCGGTCACTTTCAGATGAGCATATGTTGCCATCTTTTGTATGGTCCCTATTATTATTCTTGTTTTGTAGGCCAGAGTTTTCATGTGAGCCATAGGGACTCCAGAGCAGAGGACCATTCCCTATGCCATTGAGGGCAAGGGTTTTCATGTGGTATCATAGGTACACCAGAGCAGTGCACCATTCTCTGAGCCAGATGGGAGATACCCAGTTCTCCGACGAGGAGACTTCAGGCGCAGTTCAGACTCGATGGTCAGATTCCGAGTCTTCAGTTGACTCACACTCCAGCCCGTTCGTCCTCCTCACCTGCACGGCATGAGAAGCAACGTCCTCGACTGCAGCAATGTGCGCATTGGGTTGATATTATCCGTAGTGTCCTGTAGCGTTGAGTTGAGTATCTTTCTGTTTGTCCAATCTGAGCATTGCATGCTTCAGCTTGAGGGGGAGTGTTGGAGCATTCGTTGTATGCGTCATGAGTTGTAGCCAGGGTAAATGGATCCTGGAGAAGATCCATTTACCCCACCCAGTTGTTTAGTCTCACATCGTCCAATGGTGGGACTTGGAGGCTCTGGAGAGGCTATATAAGGAGCCCCAGACCTCCTGTATCCATTGAGAAAAGCAATAGAGAAACACGCCCCTTTGAGGGCTTCTCCCGTGGTTTCATCCCGCTCCTCACGGAGTAGGGTTCCACGTAAATCCCGCTGTTCGTATTCTTTATCTTTTCCATGTTCCGCTTCCGCTTCCGATTTTCTAACAGGGTTCAATTTTGTGGTTTTATAATTGTCATAGGTTGTCTAAAAGTGTGTTTGAGGGGGCCATTTTTTGTTTTATCTTTGTTTTTAATCACAAACTTCGACTGTAGTTTCGATGTACGTTTAGTTGGAAGACATTATCTTGGTGGTTATGACCTGGTTCAACTTACACACGTCCTGTCGGCCATTCCTATTTTCTTATGTTCCACCAAGTTACTTCCAAACGGTGTGAGCTCAAATTTAAAAACAATGATGAGACGTTTTTTTGAGACAAATGCCATGCAATAGATAGGAGGAATTCACCTTCTTGAATGAAGTACTGTAATGAGGCTGAAAAATGACGAAGGTTTTGGAGTTCTGAAGATTGCGTAAGGTTCTTTTAGATTGAAGGATTTTCTTTGTATGTTGAGAGAGTCAGAGGACTTGGATAACCCTACTGCTGGGAGGGATAATTAGGTTGGGAGAGCGACCCTTTTTCTGTCCAGAAATCCTATAAAGCTTTCTCAATATTGTAGGAGTTGATCTAAAGGACCTTCGAAGAGATTGAATGTTGATGTGAAAGAAAATGATCCTGTAACGGATCAAGTTGTTTCGTTGGCTCATGAGATATGATCGGTTGCTCACGAAGATGTATAGAGACAAGATTCTGCGGATTGGAGACGTGGTATGCCTGAGATGTGATGATGGTGTTGAGGACTTGGATTGTTTGTTCTGATGTGCACACTCGGCAGAGTTTCGAAGCATGCTGGTATTTCCTGGCTCAACAGTCAACACAGAGAACGCCAGTGCTTTTTGGAACTCCATTCTGTCATTTTGCGACAATTTTCAGGAGGATTTTATGGTACCCTTTGCACATCTTTGAACGATTTGATGCACCTGGAATGAACTTCACAGTCACTGTTTTTATGTAGAAATTGTACTAGAGCATAGCAAATCCTCCACTTAGCGTAGTCTTTTGTACTATAACACTTTTACCTTATTGGATTTGTAGTGGGCCCCATATCGGGTTTTCACCTCATTTTCTTTCAAAAAAGTCATCTTGGTGGGTATGTACTAAAATAACCATGATGAAGTCCTGCACTTAGCAAAGATAACGATCTATGATTTGGCTTTGCCCTGTCATTATTTTGTCATTAAGATGGTTAGGAGCAGACTTTAAATTGTTAGGAAATTCATCATCGTTTCATTACAATGATTTTACATTGCAAGCTTATCAAAATATTCTTGTGGATAATTTAGAGTGTGCATGAAATAAATTTTTTGCTCCATAAATTTGGTCAGAGCTAAATTATCAGAACTTAGTGGCAATTTTCCAGGTATCTTAATCAAAAGTTTTACGCACCATTGACGAACCCGAAATCGACCTATGTTAATTTGTTGTTTTATGTTGTATTTGGGAAATCATGGATTGATCAAAATATAACCACACGAACAAATAATTCAATCAATTAAGCAATATGTGGTTTTGTGTTTATTTAGCCTGGGCAATCCCCAAGGTCTACATAAGGAGGCAAAAGAACTTATGGCCCAGTTTATCAAACTTAATGTATAGTTTTCAAGAGAAAATTTTCTATGACATGAAATGTATGCATGTAGAATGAAAACTTTTTATGAGTTTTCTACAATTTTTCATGCAAATGATATGAAAAATTATGAAAATTTGTTAATTATGATGAAATTAACCTACTGTGAATTTATGAAAATTTTCTGATGCAAAACGAAATTATGGTGAATTAAATGTAGATTGTGTGATTTTGAGCAATCTAATTTTAATAAATAGTAAACCTAATTATTTTCAAGAATTAAAATTATCTTAGATAAATCTAATCAAGGTGTTTTCAGGAAAAATTTTAACTCCTAAAAATATTAAGTTTACATGGAGTTAAAAATTAATCACATCAATTACCAAACAATTTATTCCCTGAAAAAAATATGCATACAAATGACTTGATCTTTGGAGGCATTACAGAGCTCAATTAAATCTTCACAATGTGATTTTTCTATATTTTTTTATGCAAAGAATAATTAATAACGAATTTCAGAGCTAACGATGGGCAAAATATGGAATTTTTCACCACAATTAATTCAATAAATGATTACAAGTCCACAAAAATATAGTGACATCACTACATCATAAAAGAATAATTAATCAAAATAATGTCATTTTTGGAATTTAAAAATGATGACAAATGTTAGTTCAAATAATAGCGCAAAGATAGGGTTCAAAATGCAAAATTACAAATTAAAGATAATGAAGTAAATGTGCAAAAGGGTCTAATTGAAATTAGCAAGACCCTCGAGGGGTTCTCGGCTAAATCTCATGGACGAGCACGTTTATAAATTCCAGATTTATCAATATTATTTATTATTATGATTATCTCTCTTGCTTAAGTAATTCACTAACATTAATTAAAAACTAACTCTAATTAACATTTGCCTTGTTATAAATAATTAACCCTGATTATTGTCAAGGCCTTAAATGTCGGTTTCGGTCATTATTTCGGTATCGACCAAAACAGAATTTCGATGGAATTTCGTTGGAATTTCGACCGAAATTTCGGTCGTTTCGGTCATTTTTTGTACTAGAACCCCCATATTTCGGTCATTTCGGTCGAATTTCGATTTCGACTGGATATCGATATTCGACAGAAATTCGACCGAATTTCGCTGAAATTTGAGGCCATGATTATTGTATATAAATTACTATTTTATGGTGCCTATATTTTATGTATTTCTTATTTATTAAAAATCCAATAAAAATCAGTGTAATGTTGTACAAAATTAATTTAACTTTAAATGTAAATTAAAAATCCAAAAAATGAGAAAGTAAAGTAAATTAAGTAATTTTAAATGCGTTAAATTACTTGCTATTTTTTACTTTATATATACGCTGTATTATTTCTTTGAGTTTTACATGAAAGTTGTAGATCTCAATGAGATCTACAACATTCATGTTGATGACTTTTTCTAAATTTACTTCTATCAATTTTATTTGTATTTATTTTTGATTTATTCATTTTCCTTTTTCCTGACTGGGCCACGTGGCTCAATCTTTAACCTCCATCTCACGTCCATCTTCATTTCAACGCCTATTTTCTAGGCCATTTTATCTTTAGATCATACGGTCTTGATCCATTCCAGGTCGCCTTATCCAGACTCCCAGAGCCATCTGATCACTCTGATCACTCTGATCAGATGGTCTTGGTCGCTCACTCACACCCAAACTTGGGTTGTTGGATGTCAAGATCCAACAACCCGAGTCCATCGTCAACCTCAACATTCTCCCTACTCTCCGGCCGACATTTCCCTAACTCCCTGAATTCAGCTAATTCTTCCAACCTCCTCGCGCATATTTTCCCCTCAAAGCCACCCCCAATATCTTCACCAAACCTCCATTATAAACGCTAACCACTAGTAACTCCTAACCATAGCTGCTCTAACCTCAGGTGGTGGTTGCAACCACCGCTTGAGACTTTTGCCAACCTCCTCCTTTGTATATACCCGATCTCCACTGCACGAAACAACTGTCCGCCCTTTGTTATAGTCTATCCCGAACTTTATCCTCCTATCTATGGCATAGTTAGCTTAAGATATTAAGTGACACTAGGGGTTCGACTCCGACGAGATCCTTGGCTCTCCGGCCAAGTCGCAGCATCACAAGTTGCTGCTAGGGCTTCCATCCCTTGTCGAGGTGGTTAAGCATCGACCAAGAGCCCTCCTCAAGCTCCATCACTGGCTTCGATCCATCTCCCTGTTCTTCTTCATCTTCCAAGTGAGTTCTTGTTCAACATCTCCTTGTCTTCTCATATTTTCCCACACAGGTACACACACCATTTCACCTGTCTGATTACTCAAACACTATCACCTAATCACCGTCATTCTCACGCATTTTTTGATTTCGTTTCCTTATTCCTCCAGATCCTAATCCACGTCGATCTTTTCTCTTCTTTGCACAAGAAGAGAACCCACCTAGGTCTCCATATTCTTCACCATTCGACAGACCTCCAGGCCACACCATTTCACCCCAAATACATCTTATACGCCTCGACTATATTGCATTAGCCCCTGTAGGAGTTCAATGATTGTAATTTTGAGGGAGCTTCGTTAGCCCCCTCTACCTCCGATGACTAAGCACTGTTAGGCTACTACAGACATCCTGGGCTCCGCTGGAGCACCATCTTCGCCAAAGCTCAAGGAAGCTTCCGTGAAATCCATTTCCAGTTTCATAGCAAGGTGGAGCAGGAGATCCATCACCGGCACTTCACTGAACCACCACTGCTGGCGGCCGAGGGAGGAAGAATCATAAAGAGAAGTCTCTATTGGATCAGATCAACCTGACCTAATCCAACTACCCAGATGCACCCTCAGCTCTGGATCTTAAGCACCGGTTCAAACCATACGATCGGAGCACTCGAGCCAGCACTGTGGTGCCATAGCGCAACATGGCCAGAATCTGCCCCGAGCTCCGAGCCTAGCCATTATGTGCTCAGAGCATGTGGGTTGGTTAAATTGCAGAACGCCGTAGACTTCTTCAATATTGCAGACAAGTCCCGCCTTATGTAAAATTTGCAAATGCGTCCAGGAGGTTCTTTTGTAAATCAGTGCAATTTGGACCATTTTGTAATTAAATCCGAAATAATTTTTATTATAATTATGCCCCTATCTTGTTTTGTTAATATCTTGTGAACCATATATCCAATATTAATAAATTGGTGTCGTTTGAAAGCTCTTTTTGTGCTCTTCAATTTGGTTCATTTGTTACACTGTTTGACATATATTTCACGCATTAATTGTTAAAGAGCTTAACTTGTCTAATCAACCTAATAGTTGACTTTAGAATTGAATTGATTTATGGCTGATTGATACATTGACATCTTAGCATTCATGAAGTTTTAATTATTCTCACAAGTAATTTAATCAATTAATTAGGTGTATTATTGGGGATTTGTGCAATTGTATTGTGCTATATATTGTATGCATGTAATATAGTTGCATAACATGTTTTGAAAATTCATGCACTCTTTGTGTGTTGCATTTACTTGACATAGATCACTAATTAATTACTTAAATAGATATCTAATACCTAGACTAAATTTGATAATTCCGTGTCCTTGTGTTCGACCCTGGACATGCCCAGGTATAAATTAAAATCTAGTCCCCTACAACGACGCTATCTGATGAATCACTAATCGACATTGTTAATTAATTACTATTGTAGTATGACCAATTAACAACCGATGGATTTCCCGGAGATCTTCATGATTCTCGGTCTATGGTGATTCATTTAATTCATGTTTAGCGTACTTGGACCGAGTATTTCAAAGGTGTAGGCTGGTAAATCCGGTACTCTCCTGGGAGAAGAGTTATTTTATGATTTATGAGGGTATCATGTTGATGCACGGCATCTCCAATAAGAGAATGAATGTTGAACCTACCAAGGTAGATGTGATCAAGAGACTTGATCCACGAACCAACATTTAGTCAGTTAGGTCATTTTTGAGGCATGTGGGATTTTATAGATGATTCATTCAAGAAATCTCTAAGATTGCCTGACTACTGACTGTGCTCCTAGGAAAGGACACATAGTTCGTTGTAGATCATATGTGTCTTGAGGTCTTTGAGCTCTTAAAGAGAAAGATTTATGACTCATCAATTTTGCAGGCTCCTGATTGGTCTCTACCCTTCGAGATCATGAATGATACTTTGGATTATGCTATAGGAGCTGTATTAGGACAACGACGAGAAGGGATACCGTTTACAATTTACTACACGAGTAAAGTTTTAGATCAAACACAGAAAAATTATACAGTGACTGAAAAGAAAATGCTCGTGTTAGTTTGGACACTTAAGAAGTTTAGGTCTCATATTTTAGGATCTAAGGTGACAATATACACCGATCATACAACTGTTAGATATCTCGTGGAAAGAAGGACACGAAGACATGCCTTCTTAGGTGGATTCCGTTACTGCAGGAGTTTTATTTGAAAATTAAGGATAAACTTGGAGTCAAGAACGTAGTGGTTGATCATTTATCCTGACTAGAGCCGAAGGATTCCCCTGATTCAAAACTTATAAGAGAAACCTTTCCAGATAAGTTGATTTGTGTTGTCGATTCACTTTCATGGTATGCCAATATGGTGATCTATTTTGTCTCCTAGCAAGTTCTCCATGGTTGGACTAGGAGCAATATTGACTGATTAAAGGCGGATTCGAGGAAATACCATTAGGAGGATCGTTCCTTTTCTTTGAGGGTGCGTTCTTGTATCGGGTTAAACCACCCAAGGGTGGTTTAACTTCCCTACCCCATATTTTCTCCCTCTATGTGGGTCCCACTTTTTTATCTTTTTAAAAAATTAAATAAATCAATTCTCCATCATCAATTCCATCAAAAAATAATATACTATACCATCATATCATATAAAAATTATAAACTACTCCACTTCTACTCACTTTTTCAAACTCCAATACAATCACATCACAATAACTTCTCACTTTTTCAAAATCCAATACAATCACATCACCCTAAACCCACTTCTAACCCACCCCCAGTTTAACCCTCTATCCAAACATCAAAACCCAAAAATGGGTTACCTGCAACCAGTTTAACCCACCTAAACCCACTATCCAAACACCCCCTGAAGGATCGGATTGTGTATGGAGAAGGTGTATTCCTCAGGAGGAATACCAGAGTGTCATCATACATTGTCATTCATTAGAAGCTGTATGACACATTCGGGAGAAGAACTACTCACAAAGTACTTCAGTGTGGACTTTATTGACCGACCTTGTTTAGAGATGATATGGATTTTGTACGGTTGTGTCCTATTTGTCAAATGATGGGAGGGACAGTTGGTTATCGTGATGACATGCCCATGCAACCAGTAATTTTCTGTGATGTATTTGATGCATGGGACCTTAAATGGTCTGGTGGTAGTGCAGTGTGCTTACCACCTAAAAGATCAGGGTTCAAATCCCCCCATCTGGGTGTTGCATTAGGTAGTCAACAACCAACGTAAAAAATAGTCGAATCTTTCAACATGGATTTGAGTAAGAATCCATGTAGCCGATCCAACTTATGGTGGGAGAAGGCTTTGCCATTTGATGCACGGGGCTTGGATTTTATGGATCCCATTCCCAACAGTAACGGATTGGAGTACATATTGTTAGCAATTGATTATCTTTCAAGGTTGGTAGAGGCTATCCCAACCCGAGATGCGGACAGTAGAACTGTCTGTAAGTTTATAAAGGATCATATTATTTCAAGGTTCGGGGTTCTGAAGGTTTTGATATCTGATGGGGGTAGACACTTTGAGAATAGAGAGATGAAATCTTTGACTAAGAACTACAAGTTTGAACATATAGTTACTAGTCCTTACCACCCACAATCGAATGGCATGTCAGAGGTTTCAAATAGGGATATGAAGAGTATTCTCAGAAGTTAATCCGTCCTGATAGAAAGAATTGGTCCCAGTTATTGGACCAAGTTATATGGGCTTATAGAATGGCCTACAAGATTCCACTTCATACTTCACCTTTTAGAATGATCTAATGACAAAGCATGTCATTTGCCCACTAAATTGATTCACAAGTCTTAATGGGCAATAAAGAAAATCAATTGGAGTTGTCACTTAGGGAAACTTTGTCAAGACTTGAAACAGTGCGTATGGCAACAACTTGATCTAAAAAGACAAAATGAAGAAGTGGCATGACATGCATATCAGATGCAAGAACTTTGTCCCGAGACAAAAGGTATGGTTGTTTAACGCTAAGGTGAAAATTTTCCACAGGAAACTTAAATATGAATGGTCGAGTTGAAGGATGCACACAGTAATGGAAGTATAGAGATTATTGATCTCATAGATGATGCACGTTCTTTCCTTGTCAGTGGCCAACTGTTGAAGCACTGTGTAGAATCTAAAGAACGGTTGCTTTTAATTGAAGCAATTGACTTCATGCCGATTGAGTCCTGTTAGAAAATCGAGAATACGGAAGTGGAATGATAAACAAAGCATAATAACAGAAAGATAAAACATGAATGACAAAGATTTTTATGTGGAACCTTACTCCCTAAGGAGTGGGATGAAACCACAGGAGAATGCCTCAGAGGGTGGATATTCTAATGAACTTTCTTACTTGATACAATAGGTGTGGGAGTCTATATATAACCCCCACTGAGTGTCCCCCATGGAAGGCCGTATCGATATCGATATCATTTCGGTCCACCCGGAAATGGATATAGCAGGATATATCGACGATATATTGATGATATCGGTGGAAATGTCGAAAATGACGCAAAAAGGCCAATTTATTTGGTATTTTTTCAGAAATTAAGGTCATCTAAGATATTAAAACAACAAATAACGTACAAATACACACTTATGTCACACATGTCGGTCCATTTATAGACCATATATCGTACATATCGGTATCGCTGCTATCGCACATATCGGTCATGTCGATGTTAATAACTCAATGTTGATTCTTGACTTATAAATATTGGAAATGGATTCCATTCAAGTTCTTGTAAGTTTATAACATGAAATACTACAAATATACACCTCATAAGTCATAACACACGCAGATAATTTATGAGGACTATGGTCCTTAAACTGCACATATCGGTCATATCGATGGGAATACATAACGAGACAATCATTGTTTGGCATAAAGATTTATCTATATAAAAGCTACAACAACAAATGAGAAATATCCAAATCAATTTAACAATGTAAAATGAGATGACATAAAACCAAGAATTCCGTGGCGGATCTAAATCGCCCCCCTGTCTTGTTGTCTCTCATAGCGGATTGCGTACTCAATTAACTCGCAGTAGTTTTCCTATGTCATGTACGAGTATATAGCCTTATAATCCATAATATATTGCCTGTATTGGTGGTCATCAATCCCTCTGAGTATCCCGAGTCGAGGATAAGCATTGCTAGATTCGGTGTCACGAGGTGCACATCGAGGCTGCGAAGTACTAGCTTGAGATCCTCGGAATGAAGACGATGGAGTGGGAGAAGATCTCTACGGAGGAGGACCTGGAGGAGGAGCGTAATACTCAGGAAACAAACCGAAACTGTCACCATCAAAGAAGTTGCCCTGACCGAGCTGGCTCTGCTCGGGTTGGCTATCTTGGTAATTCTCACCGTTGTAGCTGTTATATCCTCCATACCCATTGTTGCTACCATATCTATAAGATGGAGCAGTATACGCCTGAGGAGGAGGAGGAGGTCCATGTGGAGGAGCAAGAAAGTATTCAGGGAAGACGCTAAATGATCTTTCATCTTGTGAGGTTTCATATCCTCCCATGGGACTGGGTGTTCCTCCACGGTATGGGCTGTCAATGTCCATGCAACTCAACAAACCTACAGATGATATCAAATCCTTGTAGCTATCTGTAGGATGATGGCCACGTCGTCCATATGCATCGTAATTCATAGGTCCTGGACTCGGACTTGGGACAAGCTGCCCATGTATGTTTCCACGTCGTTCCATGTATTCTCACCCTGACTCGAATCTTGTATCATCACGTGGTCCACGACCACCTGACCTCCCTGAATATGTGTCCCCATCACCTGATCCACCACGACCACCAACATCATCATACTCATCATCGCTCCCACTGTCATCTTTTGATTTGGATTTGGATTTCGATCCAGTAGAGAGAATGTTGTCCACAATAGCATCAAGCTCCACCCCTCCAAGAGGGTCCGTGATTCGCCCAGATCTGGCCATGTAGTCGCCACATCTGCTCCCATTTGTTGGCTTATATTCTGATTCGGCCTTCCTCCCGATTGATCGAGCAATGGAGCACCGTTGGAATACAACCACCTCTGCAGAACATCTTCATCTGCATCGTCGTCGCACATCTTGAAAATATATGCAATATCGATGGAGTCTGTGTAGTCTTCTCTGTCATGCCCCTCTCTTGCATGTTTCATCTTCAACCTCAAGTTGTAGTGCAGGAAAACAAGATCGTGGAGTCGTTCTCCCGGCTTGTTCCATCTCCTCGAATGGATCAAGTTGAGTGTGCTCCAATTTCTCTCACAACTACCAGCAGATGCTGTTTGGGACAATACTTTTACTACCACTTTGCAGAGGTTGGGAGCTTCCATCCCACACAGTAATCACCATTCGTCTGCGGAAAATCCAAAAGAGATAAATCATAAATCAATAATAGACAAATTGTTACACATCTCAATAAGTAGACTTAGTCCTTACCAGGAAGAGTACTGACGCGTCCATTGCCGCGGTTACCCTACTGAAAGAACCCAAGGCATCCCTAAAGTATTTAATCTGCACATTAATCAAACTTTAAGTCATAACATGGTTTGTGCCTTAAAATAATTTTAAAGACACTGTATGACTATAATACTATAATATGTGATTATAGATTGTACACTATACAAGCGTTCTTACGGTCTTACCTCATTCATGCACGAGGTTTGTGTCTTCTCGTCCTTGATGAGCTTCTCCACCACAACTTGTACATCTTTTGGAAGGTCAGCATTTGTACCAAGACTGTTCTTGTATTTGTACTTCGGATTCAAGTAATATGCTGGAGACGAACAATTCTCAAAATTTAATCATTCAAAAGAACATACCTACGGAAATGGATTAAAAAATTAAATGGATAATAAAACATACCAACCTTGTGAAGAGGATGTGAGAGCAGCTTAGACCATTATTCGTTTATGATGTCCAACCATGCTTTAAATCCTCTCCCAACTGCATCTCTAACATTCTCCCTCATGCAGCGCATTGCCTCGTAGATGACTCCCATAGTTGGCTTCTTATCCCCATCTATGATACACAATGTAGAAACAACATGTTCCATTATTTTTGTGACCCTTGTCACGTTATCCCAGAAATGGAGATCATTGATGATTGTCTCCACTCTCCTTCCTCCTTCAGTTCGAGCTTCTGGGTTCTCGAACCATTCACCTTGGTAGCACATGTTCTTCAACCCTGCCTTGTATTGTTTGAGGCTTTGCAACACTATAAAATTGGTTGCAAAGCGCGTGATCCCAGGCCTCACCAACTCATCATTGCATGTCTGCCTCATCAAAGCCAACACTTTGGAATGGTTGTAAATGAAAGTCGTGATCGTCCGTGCTTGTT
Source organism: Ottelia alismoides (assembly GCA_037367405.1). Taxonomy (NCBI): domain Eukaryota; kingdom Viridiplantae; phylum Streptophyta; class Magnoliopsida; order Alismatales; family Hydrocharitaceae; genus Ottelia; species Ottelia alismoides. The sequence goes on from JAZKJV010008884.1 coordinate 214,877, forward strand.
CCATCACCTTCACGACGAGCTTCCTCTTGCCGAAGTCCTTCAGAATCAAATCTATGCAATGCGCAGCACACGGTGTCTAAAAAATGCCGTAGCTGCTAGACTTCATTATTGTTTTTCCTGCTTTCTTAAAGTTGTTGCCGTCGTCCGTGACAATCTGTATGATGTTCTCTTTCCCAACGTCCATAATGACGTTCTTCAGCAACTTCAGCAGGTACTTGTAGTCCTTGACCTGTTCAGAAGCATCCAAGGTTCGAAATCTCGATTTCGATCTCGTTTCGGTGACCTGTAAAACCGAAATTTCACCGAAATTTCGGGAAATTTCGACGATTTCGGTGGAAAAGTCAGAAAAGGCACAAAAATCCGATTTTTCCCAATTTTATTGAAAAATTCGATATTTCAAGTTATTAGAACAATAAATAACATTCTAATACACAATTATTTCACACATATTGGTCATCTATACCCCGTATATAGACATATCGGTCATATCGGTCATATCGGTCATATCGGCCATATCGGTCATATCGGTGATATTGTTGTAATACATAATAAAACAGAGTAATAGGCTTACAATACAAGTTACAACAAGTGAAAATTATTAAGAACATGCATATTAATGATCAATGCAATAAAAGATTAAAATATAGTACCTGGTGACATGTTTTGTTTAGAACCAAGAGTTCCGCGGTGGATCTGAACGGCCCCCCTTCCTTGTTGTCTCTCATAACGCACCGTAGATTCAATGAACTCGCAGTAGTTCTCCCATGTCATGTACGAGTACATGGCCTTGTAATCCATCACATACTGCCTGTATTGGTGGTCATCGATGCCTATAAGTATCCCGAGACGAGGATAAGCAGCACTGGATCCAGTATCACGAGTGGTACGACGAGGCTGCGAACTACTGCCCGGAGATCCTCAGGACGACGACGACGGAGTAGGAGAAGATCTCTGTGGAGGCGGAGGAGGAACTGGCGTGTACTTAGGGAAGAAACCGTAGTTGTCACTCCCAAAGAAGCTGCACTGGCTCTGCTCAGGTTGGCTACCTTGGTAGTTGTCTCCGCTACTGTATCCCCCATACCCATTGTAACCATATGAATATGATGGAGGTGCATACTGAGGAGGAGGAGGTCCTGGAGGAGGAGCTTGAAAGTATTCCGGGAAGACGCCAAATGATCTCTCATCGTGCGACGATCCATATCCGCCTAAAGGATTTTGTGCTTCTCCGCGATACGAGCTGTCAATGTCCATGAAGCTCAAAGAACCTACAGATGATGTCAAATCTTCCATGTAGCTGTCGGTTGGACGATGTCCTCGACCGTACTCGTAATCCGTAGACCCTGGACTCGGACTTGGAACAAATTGTCCGTGTGTGTTCCGCTGTCGCTCCATATATTCACATTCTGCTTGTAGCCCTTCCTCAAGTCTGGTATCTTGTGGTCCACGATCACTCCCTCCTGACCCACCTGAGTTTGACTCCCCACCACCACCAGGTCCACCACGACCAACATCATCATCATCATCATCATCATCTCCACTGTCATCGTTTGACTTTGATTTGGATTTGGAGCTACTCGAGAGAATTTCATCAACAACCGCATCAATCTCACCCTCCAACAGGGTCTGTAATCCGCCCGGATCTTGCCAAATAGTCACCAATGTCTGCTCTCATTTGCTGGCTTATGTTCTCATTTGGCCTTCGACCTGGCTAATTGAGAACGAGGGAACCATTGGAATACATCCACCTCTGGAGAACGTCTTCATCAGCATCGTCATCGTGCATCTTGAAAATGTATGCAAGATCAATAAGGTCCGTGCAGTCATCTTTGTCTTGTCCATCCCTTGCATGTTTCAACTTCAACCTCAAGTTGTAATGCACGTAGACAAGGTCATTGAGCTTCTTTTCTCCCAACCTGTTCCGTCTCTTGGAATGGATCAAATTGAACGTGCTCCAGTTCCTCTCACAACCGCCAGCAGATGCGGTTTGAGACAACACTTTCACTGCCACACTTCGAAGGTTGGGAGCTTCCATCCCGTATAACAATCACCATTCGGCTGCAAAAAAGGAAAAAGAGAGAAATCAATAGTAGGAATGAATGAACACATAAGTAATGGTTTTATTTGCCTTCGTCCCTACCAGGAAGAGTATTGCCCTGTCCGTTGACCGCAGTAATCCGACCGAAGGAACCCAACACATCCCGGAAATACTTAACCTGCACAGTGCACACATAGGTTTAAGTCGTACTACATCTTTACGAAATTTCTTGTAACTCTAAATTTTCACGGAAATTAAGGAGGATTACCTCGTTCATGCACATGGTCTGTAACTTCTCGTCCTCGACGAGCTTCTCCACCACAATCTGTACGTTTGCTAGAAGGTCGGTATTTGTACCAAGTCCATTCTTGTACTGGTACTTAGGATTGAAGTAATAAGCTGCACACAAAGTCACGAACAAGCTCATTTATGATGTCCAACTATAGAAATTTAAAAAATGAAAAAAAATTCCATTTTTACATAAAACATCTGGCCTTGTGAAGAGGATGTGAGAGCATCTTGGATCATCGCTCGTCTATGATGTCCAATCATACTTTCGTTCCCTTTCTAACCGCTTCTCTGACCTTCTCTCTCATGCAGCGCATTGCCTCGTAGATGACTCCCATGGTGGGCTTCTTGTCGCCATCCACGATCCGCAATGCAGAAACAACTGGATCCATGATCCTCGTGACCCGAGTCACGTCATCCCAAAAGGAGATATCATTGATCAATATCTCCACCTTCCGTCCTCCTTCCGTTCGAGCTTCAGGTATCTCGAACCACTCACCCTGACAACACATGGTTTTCAAACATGTCTTATGTTGTTTGAGGCTTTGCAACGCTATAAAATTGGTTGCAAAGCGTGTGATGTCAGGCCTCACCAACTCCCCATTGCACATCCGCCTCATCAGTGCCAGCACTTTGCCGTGGTTGTAAATGAATGTGGTGATCATTCGTGCTTTGTCCACCACCCTTGAGACGGGCTTCCTCTTGCTGAAGTCCTTAAGTATCAAATCAATGCAATGCGCAACACACGGTGTCCAAAAAATTCCGTAGCTGCTGGACTTCATTATCGTTTCACCAGTCTTCTTGAAGTTGCTGCCGTTATCCGTCATAATTTGCACAATGTGCCCTTTCCCATCCTCTTTTATAACGTCCTTCATCAACTTCAGAAGGTACCTGTGGTCCTTCACGTGCTCAGATGCATCGACAGATTTCAAGAAGATTGTCTTCCCATCGCAGTAGACAAGGATGTTGATGATCCGCTTTCTCGTGTAGCTCGTCCACCCATCGCACATCAATGTCACCCCGTACTCTGGCCATCTCCTCCTCAACTCGGCAATGTACTCATTCATCTCCTCTTTCTCCATCCCCAGGTATTTGTTCATGATCTCGTAGGATGTAGGAGCCTTCACTCCCGTTCCTGCTGCAGCGATCTCATCAATGGCATGCTGGAGAAATGGCTCGCCTGCAATGTTGGTAGGTATGCTCTCCCTAAAGAAGAGCTTGTTGATGGCTTTTCCCACCCTTTCTCGTGCATTGGTGAACATTCCCTTCACCGTTTTCTGCCTCGGATCCTTGCTTGCCTTGTATTATATTGATCCGCTCCTCGTCAAGAAGGGCTCAATTCCCTTCCCCTTGTGTTTCTTGGTGGGTGGTGGTACTGGTGCGCCTCCAGAACCACTCCCACTCCCACCTGCACCATAGAAGTCGCTCCGTGCATCACCGAGTTCTCTCCTCTCGAACTCGCTCCTCAATAATTCTTGTGTAGCCCTTTTGTATGCCCTCCTCTCCGCTGCAGTCTGAATGTCGGCGGGATACACAAAATCATCATCGTCTGAATCAAAAATGACGTTGGTTCTCGAACATGAACTCCTTCATTTGTTCTTCCCTTCTTGCCCTCTCCGTCTCCTTTTCCTTCTTTCCATCCAAGCTCGCCTTGACCTTGTCCCTCACATCTTTGGGACAACGCGTGCACTTGGTAACATTCTTGTTGTTGCCAACAAGATGTTGCTTCATCCTTGTGATCCCGTCTCCTCCCAACTTCGTCCCACAGAAATTGCATTGTGGCTTCGCCTTATTTCCATCAGGAGCGGAGACATACCTCCACCCAATGTCCCCACTGAAATCGCCCCTCTGATCATCAGAACTGTTAGATACAGAATCGGAAGCAGAATGTGCCATGGTGATGATCGTCGAAATCTGTGAGGAAATTTAAAAACGATCATTAAGTTGGCATACAATGCGTCCACTTATGGATATGCAAATTATTTTATGTTTTAAATTTCGGAATTATTATATATTTAATTTTTATAACACCTACCATTCCGATTTACAGAAAAAGTAACTTAGATCTATACATTAGGGTCTTAGATCTACCAATTAGGGGACCATTTTCAAGAAAGACGACCTAAGTGACACAAAATATGAACAAAAACCTAAATATTTAACAAATGATTTTTGGATTTTCTATATTTTTAAATTTTATTAATTAAAAAATTCTTGATTATGATTTCTACTTCCAAAACTTAAGATCCGAATATATAATACCCCAACTCATTATCGTTGCACAATAAACCTCAAAAGTCCCAATTTCCTCTAACATAGATCCAACAAAATGTTCTCCAACTATGTTTTAGTTCATGTTAACTTCAGATCCAAGATACCATGTTCATAGCTAACACTAATGTGCAATAAAAAACAAAAGCCCTAATTTTCGTCCCCAAATAAGAAGCTATGTTTGGAAAATCTCTCAAAATAAACACCATGGCAAGCTCTATCAACATCCTAACCGTGAAAGCCCTAAAAAAATTTATGAATTTGAAGAAGAATTAGCCTAATTTGGCTTACCTCGAAGGTAGAAGAGCTTGGAAGAGGAAGGAGCTGGTTCTGCCGGAAGTCGGTCGAAATGGGGTGCTTTCGATCGAAATTTTAGCAGATCTCGACATATCGGTGTATTTTTCAATGAAAGATTCCATACATCGGCCGATATATCGAGTTGAGCCGAAATATCGCCGATATCTCGTGATATTTCGCCCGAAACCGTGGAAATCGATATACATAGTGGTTTCGAAAGCCCAGACCTGTCGAAACCGGTATTTCAACGAAATTTCATCGAAATATCGTGAAATTTCAGTCCATGGAAGCAACGACGGATTTAAGGAAAATCGTCTTACCGTCGCAGTAAACAAGGAAGTTGATGATATGCTTCCTTGTATAACTTGTCCAACCATCACACATCAGCGTGACGCCATACTCTGACCATCTCTTCCTCATGTTTGAGATGTACTCGTTCATCTCCTCCTCCTGCGCAAGATACTTGTTCATCAACTCTTTGGCACTTGGAGCCTTCACTCACGTTCTAGCTGCGGCGATCTCATCAATGGTGTGCTGTAAGAAAGGTCCACTAGCGACATGGGCTGGGATGCTCTCCCCAAAGAAGAGCTTGCCGATGGTCTTCCCACTCTCTCGTGCATTGGTGAACATCTCCTTCACCGTCTTTTGCTTCGGGTCCTTGCTTGGCTTGTACTGCATGGACCCACTCCTCATCAAGAATGGTTCTAGTCCCTTCCCCTTGTGTTTCTTAGTGGGTGGTGGTACTGGTGCACCTCCAGAACCACTCCCACTGCCACCAGCACCAGAGAAGCCGTCGCGTGCACTAGCGAGTTCTCTCCTCTCAAACTCGCTCCTCATGGACTCTTTTGTCGCCCTCATGTGCGCCCTCCTCTCTACTTCGGTCTGAACGTCATTGGGGTAGACAAAGTTCTCGTCATCTGAATCTGAGAGGACATTGAACTCCTTCTCAAACATGAACTCCTGGACTGTTCATCCCTTCTTGACCTCTCCACATCCTTCTCCTTTTTCCCCTCCATGCTGGCCTTTACCAAGTCTCTCACGTCTTATGGACATCGAATGCAGTTGGCAACATTTTTATTGCTGCCAATAAGGTGATGCTTCAGTCTAGTAATACTCCCTCCTCCCAGACTCTTACCACATAAGTTGCATTGCGGTTTCGCTTTGTTGCCATCTAGAGCGGTGGCATACTTCCAACCAATCTCTCCACTCTCGAAATCCATCTGTCCACGGGAACCATTAGAGTCTGAACTGGAGTGTGCCATGATCTTGAATCCTTGATATGAAAAAACAAACAAAAAATCAAAAGATTCAAAATTCAACACCAAGTGACTCAATAATTTGAAGAATTATTTCTTCTATTTTCGGATTTAATAAATTACCCCCTAACATAAATCACCATGAAATTTTTTTAACCAAGGCTAAATCATTAGATACAAGTCCATCCTTCTATAACATCACCTAATAAACCAAAAAAAACCAAAAACCCCAAAATTCAACACCAAATGACTCAATAATTTGAAGAATTATTTCTTCTATTTTCGGATTTAATAAATTACCTCAATTTCCTTAAAATAAATCACCATGAAATTTTTTTAACAAAGGATAAATTATGAGATCCAAGTCCATCCTTCCATAACATCACCTAATAAACCCAAAAAACCAAAAGCCCCAAAATTGAACACCAAATGACTCAATAATTTGAAGAATTATTTCTTCTATTTTCGGATGTAATAAATTACCCCAATTTACCTAACATAAATCACCGTGAATTTTTTTAGCTAAGGCTAAATCATGAGATCTAAGTACATCCTTCCATAACATCACTTAATAAACCCAAAAAACCAAAAGCCCCAATATTCAACACCAAATGACTCAATAATTAGAAGAATTATTTCTTCTATTTTCAGATTTAATAAATTAGCCCAATTTACCAAACATAAATCACCATGAAAAAATTTTAATTAACAATAAAGGCTAAATCATGAGATACAAGTCCATCCTTCCATAACATCTGTTGAGAAATAAACATGCGGAAGCGTAACATGGAAAAGATAAAGAACAAGAAAGAACAACGGGATTTAACGTGGAACCATACTCCGTGAGGAGCGGGATGAAATCACGGGAGAAGCCCTCAAAGGGGCGTGTTATGCATTGCACTTTCTCAATGGATACAGGAGGTCTGGGGCTCCTTATATAGCCTCTCCAGAGCCTCCGAGTCCCACCACTAGGCGATGTGGGACTAAACAATTGGGTGGGATAAATGGATCTTCTCCAGGATCCATTTACCCTGCTACAACTCATGACGCATACAACCAAGTACTCCAACATCACCTAATAAACCCCAAAAAACCAAAAGCCCCAAAATTCAACACCAAATGACTCAATAATTAGAAGAATTATTTATTCTATTTTCGGATTTATTTAATTACACAACAAGACAACAAAAATCAACATGGAATATTGTTTCCTAATGCTAAAACATGTAATCCAACTATACTCATTCCAAATTTTACAAAAGAAAAGATTATTATGGATCAAATAACCATCAAGAACAAAAGCCCTAACAAATTTTGAAATTTTATTCACTAATTAAGAGAAGATCATAGTATCATACCTCAAAATGCAATGGAGATGGAAGAAGGGAGCTTGGGAGCTTCAGATTTCGGTATGGGCGAAATGAGGCGATATGGCACTTTTATAACCGAAATGGCCCCACAATTTCGTGCAAGTAAAGGAACGAATATGCCAAGTGTCGGTGATATATCACTGACAAACGATATATCGCCGACACCTGGTATTTAGATATTCATGCCAATATCGATATCCCTGACCTGCTGATACCGATATATCGCTGATATATCGCGATACAGCCTTCCATGGATGCACATCCTTTTGCAAAACACGGAGAAGGATCATGGAATGGGTACCATCCGATGGAAAAGACCAACCTTGCATAATGGAGCTTCTCCTTTGGTGCGCTACAAGGTGTTAACCATTAGACGGTTGCCTCTTCGCGCAAGGGTCTTCATGACTGCGGAGAAACTACTTGCAGAATACCGCTTGCTTATCTCGATCACATGTTCGATGGCCTCTCAAAGGGCTCTGGGAAGGATGTTGTGGTGGAGGCCATTGAAGGCCCTTTCCTCCAGATCGGTTGAAGCTTTGCCTTGGGAAAATGGTGTTCCATCTCTCGATAGAATAAACAGAGGTCAAATCGGTCGTTGATGAGGAGCTTGATCGGAGGGGAGCTTCACAAGTGACTGATAACATAAATTGGAAAGTCGTGACGCTGCAAGTCCTTGATCTTTGGGAAACAAACATCGTGGTTGCAACTTCGGTGGGTCATGATGCCCTAGAGATCCTGCATATCGAAGCGGCGAGGCCATACTCAAGGGGACACTGCATATGGGTTTAGCAGGTGGGGAATCAGAGCGATTTTCGGATCTCTTGAAGATGGACTCGTTGTACCTTGTGGTTGATAATGAATGGTGGTTACTGAATGTGAGGGTTTCGAAGTTGGCTTAGATGGGAGAAGTGAGTAGTCAATTTGATAGACAACCTTGTTCTCCGATTAGCAGTTGGGTCGTTCTAGAATCGATGCTTCGAGGGCCGAACCTCGCTTTTGCTTGTGATAAGGTCTGCCCTTCATTGCGTGGTGCCTCTTCGTCCTCCAATTATGTTTGGGAAGAATCACGAGGTGTTGGGGGGTAGCCTTCGCTCTTGAAACTTTGTGTGTGATGGGTGGGTCTCCTCGTATCTCCACACGAATCGCGGTGAGTGAAGAAACCTTGTTGGTCTTGCAAGATGAAAACATTTGGGAAAACCGGGTGCCTTTGTTGTCTTCTTCGATGGTGGAGTCGGTGGGTAGTGAACCCAAGTCATGTCTAGGACCTTCTTCACCGAAGACAAGGGTTTTCTAGCCAATCAGAATATGACTGTTGGGTGAGGGTCCTCTCACTTTATCACCTTGGGTGGAAGGAGATGGTGGGGAAGGAGTAGAGGGTTCAGAGGAAGAGTGGAGATGCGGATCTACATTTATATGAGGGATCGTGAGGGTCTTTTACAACCGTTAGAATCCGCAAATTTGTGACTGGACTAGGGGACAAAACGGATGGGTTATTGGAAGATATGATGTATGGAGCATATGAACTATAACGAGATTTGGAGGAATGCCCGAGGGTGATACGTCCATAGGGAATTGAAATCTTTTCATAATGAAATTGTTATCTTGGAATATAAGAGGGTTAGGGAAGCAGGAAAAGAGGTTGGCGGTGCGGGATATTGTTTTGTAGTTAAAGGTGGATATCCTGATGCTACAAGAAACCAAGATTGGGCAAGTGAATGAATCATTATGGAGAGAAGCTAGTGGTGCGTTGTTGTATTTTTGTGTGAGTGCATCAGATGGTGCCGAGTGCGGAATTTCAGCTAGATGGAACTTAGATCTTTTTGCATTGGAAGGGCGTGAAGTTTGGGGGAACCATGCCCTAATGATTTGTATTAATCTCTGCACAATCATTTATTGGTTGATGAATGGGGCTCGTCTATTTGAATTATTGGATGATTTTTAATGCAACACAACAACAACACCCACTTGAGAAATGGATCATTGGTGGTGACTTCAATGTGACACTACGTCCTGAGGACTGGCCTGCTTTTCATGGAAGACTTGATATGGGATCAGATGATTTGTGTTCCTTGATTACAGAGATCATTGACGTGGTTGGCTGCTATTTCATTTGGAGGGGTTCTAGATCAAGATCGTGCATTGACCATTTATTGTTGTCAGTGGAGGTACTCCAGAGGTTCCCTTCGGCGAGTGTATAAACGCTACCTTAAGCACATTCTGACCACACATTGCTTCTTTGGTCATCAGGGGAGGGATATAGGCATCGTACGTTTTTCCGATTCGAGCGTGCATGGCTACTTGAGGATAACTTCAAGGAGATGATGACGAACTTTTGGAAGGGATGTAACATGGTTGGATCAATGATGGCATGTTTCGTTGCTAAGATAGGAGCTCTTCGAAGACAACTTATTGAGTACAAAAAAAGCATCAGTTCGAGCATCAATGCAGAAAAGTGGCAGCGCAAGAGGATGTGTCAAGAATAAGCAGGTTGGAGGGTGCTCACGAGTTAACTACATAGGAGAGGGACATGAGATCCTTGCAGTCGATTCATGATGAGGACCGGAAGGTGGAGATAGAATGGAGGCATAGATTGCGGCAACATTGGCTGAAGGATGGTGGTGCCAATACACAATAGTCACTTAATGGCTAATGGCAGAAGACGAAGTAACTATACACACTATAAATATTAATGGGACGAAGGTGTAATGAGACAAGAAGTTGGGGTGTGCCTTGTACATATTATCACTCTATTAATAGGCGTACTGCCTGTGCTGGATGCGAATGGTGCACTTATCTCTCAAACATAAGCTAATCATTAGTGATAGAGTTTGATGTGTGTGAGGTCAGGCAAGCAGTTGATCAGCTTAATGTGGAGGGTTCCCTGGGCCCGATAGTCTTCCAAGTTCCAATGTTGTTTTACAAGGAGTTTTGCGAAGTGGTGAAGGATGATATAGTAGCGGTTCTGCATGAGTTTAGAATTGGTAGCTACAGATTTGAGCTCCTTAATAAGGCTTTCCTCTTCCTTTTGTCGAAGCTGTCAATGCGGGTGGAGAACTTCAGACCTCGCTCTGTCCAGCTCTATATACCTGATCATCGCCAGGGTTTTGGCTAATCGTCTTCATTTGGTTATGGGTAGTATTCTCTCTCCGGAGCAGACTACGTTCGTGCCGGGCATGAATATGATAGATGGCCTGCTATTTGCCTCGGAGATGGCGTTGGACAGGAAGAGGAACTGTAAGAAATGCCTTATGTGGAAGGTTGACTTCTTCAAGGCCTACGATCGTGTTGAATGTTGATTTTGTGAACATCATTATAGAAGAGGGGCTTCCCAAATAATTGGATCACTTGGATGCAGAGATGAATTACAACTGTGTCTTATATGGTTCTTGTGAATGGTCATCTTGAGTGGGGTTGCATCCAGCCCCAACGGGGGTCCGCCAGGGATGCCCTCTAGCACCCCTCCTTTTTGTGATTGTTGCGGACACTCTGGCTTTGATGATGAGATTAGCTTCGAATGGTGGATTCTGCCTTGGCTTTTGTAATGGTGACATATCGATACCCATTCTGCAGTACGTTGATAATACCATGATTTTTGTTGAGGGTGGTGTGAAGGAGGCAAGGAGGGCTTCTCGAATTATGAACATCTTTGGTGATATCTCATGACTTCACTTCAACATAGAGAAATCATCATTTGTACCTCTTGTTTTATCTGAGGAGGTGCACGAGGTTACGCGCATTTTGCGTTATGTAGGACAGTCCATCCCCATCACTTACTTGGGTCTTTAGTTAGTTGCTGGTAGACTTTGAACCGTGGATTGGAGGATGTTAGCGGATAAATTGGAGAGGAAGATGGCAAGTTGGAAAGCGACGACTCTTTCCAGGGGGTGGGAGATTAGTTCTCAAATATGTTATGTCAGCGATACTGTTCAACTAGGATGCTTCCCGTCGAGGTGATAGTCAAGCTGGAATCTCTGATGATGTGTTTATTTTGGTTGAAAAATGCCCACAACAAGGGACGAATCCATCTCATTAAATAAGAGACTATGACTCAACATAAGTTATATGGAGGGATTGACATAAAAAATTGGAGCATATGAATAAATCTCTTCTCTCAAAATGGTTATGAGGCTATAGGGGAACAAAGAAGACTTGGTTGACCGTCTCTTGCACAATATTTTTGGGATTAATGGTGTTTATGTGCATAGCCAATTTCATCTCCCGTATCACTTTGGCAAGGAATTTCAAAGCTCTCACCGAGATGGGTCATTTTCTTAGGCCGGTTGTGGGTAGCAGAGAGTCTTTTCGGTTCTAATTAGACGATTGGGCTGGAGTTGGTTGTCTTTATAACCGTTATGTGAAACCTTTTGCTATTGGTACAGACTGTTCATGTGCGGTGGAACAGACTTGGATGACTGGTAGCTGGAACTCATCATTCCATTCAGGATTTCTCGAGCAGCGACTAGCAGACTTCTTGGACATAGTGAGGGACTTGGAAGATGCTGGGAGAGACCATTGGGTTTGGTCGAATGGTCGATTTTCCATCAGAAAAGAATACAAGAATTTCTCATGGGTATTATCACAACTAGTGGCAGATGCTGACCTACGTAGAGATTATATGATAATTTGGAAGAGCAAGATCTCACAAAGAGTTAAGATTTTCTTATGTCTACTCATGCACAGATGTCTCACAAAGGAGCGCTATTTCTTCTGGTGCAGATTCTTGGCTAAGGTATGGGAAGATGTTGGCATGTCGTGGCTCACAACACATGATGTCAACAGATCTTGGAGTTCTATCCAAGGGGTTTGTGGTAACTCAAAGGAGGACAGCTCTTTGCATTGCTATGGGATATTTGGCGTGCCAGGAATGAGGGCATTTTCCGTAGTCTGTGTTTTATTTTGAGAATGTACATGAACATTGCAAGATCCTTTACGTGGCTTGGTCATCATATGGTAAATTGTAATATGTGTTGTTCTTTTGTTGATTAATATACTGTTATGGTGGGTCCCATCTCGGGGCTTCACCTTCTTCTTCATAAAAGATAACCATCAATGGAATGCTCTGCTAAATGACTCGCTCACATTTGTGTTGGTGGGTCCGACCTATTGAGCAAGATGGTCCGCTTCATCTATGGGATTTCTTTGGACCCCTCGGCTCAAGTGATTGCATTGAACACTCTAATTTCTTGAGGGGCATTTGTTCTATTCTCCCGTGTGGTGCTGCTCATGAAGCCGGTTCTAGGAGTTGGAATTGGGTTCTAGTTTTGGACCTGATGAATTGCATATCCTTATTTTGAGAGTAGTTGAAGTGCATTATGCGATCTCACATATTCGGTCTAGAGAGCCTTATATTTGACAACATACACCACATTTCCAGTTTGTTTTAAAATATAACTATAACCTTAACATTTGCTTGTTTTAAGAACTTATTGTTTTTATTAGTAGTTTTTTTGCACCGTGTTAAGGAGATTAATGCTAATATATAAGTTCTTTTACTTGGTTTTCTGGTCATAATAATGTTAAATATACATGCTTCAATTTTGTTAAAATTTATGTTAAATCTACATGCCTGCCTCCAAAATTGGTATCTAATCTTGACAAAAAATGACAAAGCCATCTCCTACTGTAAGTAGGGTTGATTATATGGATTCTTGCTCAAGCTCATGTTGAAAAATTCGACTATTTTTTATGTTGGTTGTCGACTACCTAACACAACCCTCATAAGGGAGGATTTGAACCCTTGTCTTTTGAGTGGTAGGCACACTGCACTACCACCGGACCATTTAAGAGGGTCTAGTATTGAATATTGAAAAATTTCTACTATATTTAGAAAAGGAAAATCATTTATAACCTACCATTTATTCAAAAATAAATAATGTAAAATCGATCAAAACCTCATTTTCCCCACATATTTCCCGTTGCGTACCACAGAGTTTCTATGTATTAACATGTATGAACCTTGCTTTAGTGAATAAAATAATAAAAGTATTAAAAGAATAATTTCCCCTTTTATTTATATACAAGTATATTGTATAATAGGGGTCCAAAACCAAACTTATGCATCAAAACTCCAAATTAAATATCTTTTTAAAAGTTATATACAATTAAACGTGATATTGATAAATTTTGAGTTCATATGGAGAAGATATGGGTATGGGAAGTTTGAGTTTTGGATTTTTATTCAGAGTATATGTTAGAGTATTTGGTTGTGCGCCCAGTGTGTTGTAGCAGGGTAAATGGATCCTGGAGGAGATCCATTTACCCCATCCAGTGTTTAGTCCCACATCGTCCAACGGTGGGACTTGGAGGCTTTGGAGAGGCTATATAAGGAGCCCCAGACCTCCTGTATCCATTGAGAAAGTGCAATGCATAACACACCCCTTTGAGGGCTTCTCCCGTGGTTTCATCCCGCTCCTCACGGAGTAGGGTTCCACGTAAAATCATGGTGTTCCCATGTTGATGTTTTCTTGTTCTATGCTCTGTTTTATCATTCCGCTTCCGCTTCCGATTTTCTAACATGGTATCAGAGCGGGTTCGATTCTCGAGTTCATGATTTTTTTTTGAGATTCGAGGCTTAGGGTTTCTATTGAAACCCTATTTTTGTTCTTGAAGATTATTGTTAAAATTTGTTGTTCATATTCGAGATCTGTTCAGAAAATCTCCAATGTCATTCACATCTATCTTCAGATGGAGATTTGTTTATCTTCATGGTTCACGGTTTTTTTGTTTGAAACCCTAGCCGTGCCTGGTTCAAACATGATATCCAGTGTCGACATTCAGCCCCGAGCGGTGCGCCCTCCCATGGCGCAAACCCCAGGCGAGTCCCTCGCGCACACCTTCAGGCGAGTCCCAGGCGGATCTCCATCGCATAGGTGACTCACGAGGACCAGGAGGAGCCCTCTCTTCGAAGTCGTTCCCACGATCTATGCGCAAGCGGCGCGGGTCCCAGGCTCCACCGGTTCTGATGATCGTGAGACGATCCCCAGGCTCCATCGAAGGGGGCGCATACAAAAAAAGGGGGCGCGTACAAAAAGAAAACCGTACGCAAAGTTTATCAAAAAAAAGGGGGTGCGTACAAAAAGAAAATCGTACGCAAAGTTTATCAAAAAAAATATTGAAAAAAAAAAGAGAGGCGCATGCAATTAAAAAAAAGGGGAGCCACACGCATTTCAAAAAAAATTAAAAAAAAAGATTTGTGAAAGCCGTAAAAAAAGGATGAGTATGAACGGCTTAAAAAAATTGCAAAAAAATGACGGCTTAAAAAAAAGCCGCAAGTTTCATGTTCTTGTTGTTTACCCCCTATTTATCTTGTCTTCTCCCAACTTTGTCAATGTTCATGTTCTGACAAGTATGAGAGAAAGGGGGAGTATATGTAGAGTCACAGGTCTATTCAGATTCTCCAGATCCAGATCCAGATTTGCAGACCAGCCAGATGTTCAGACTCTACAGTTTCAGACTCGACGTCAGATATTTCCGAGTCTCAGTTTCAGACACGTACGAGTTTGCGGTCATTGTCAGATGAGCATATGTTGCCATCATTTGTTCGAGGTCCCCATCATTCTTGTTGTTGTTCGGCCAGAGTTTTCATGTGAGCCATAGGGACTCCAGAGCAGAGGACCATTCCCTTGAGGGCAAGGGTTTTCATGTGGTATCATAGGTACACCAGAGCAGTGCACCATTCTCTGAGCCAGATGGGAGAGACCCAGTTCTCCGACGAGGAGACTTCAGGCGCAAGTTCAGACTCGATGGTCAGATTCCGAGTCTTCAGTTGACTCACACTCCAGCCCGTTCGTCCTCCTCACCTACACGGCATAAGAAGCATCGTCTTCGACTGCAGCAATGTGCGCGTTGGGTTGATATTATCCGTAGTGTCATGTAGCATTGAGTTGAGTTTATTTCTGTTTGTCCAAGCTGAGCATTGCATGCTCCAGCTTGAGGGGGAGTGTTAGAGTATTTGGTTGTGCGCCCAGTGTGTTGTAGCAGGGTAAATGGATCCTGAAGGAGATCCATTTACCCCATCCAGTGTTTAGTCCCACATCGTCCAACGGTGGGACTTGGAGGCTTTGGAGAGGCTATATAAGGAGCCCCAGACCTCCTGTATCCATTGAGAAAGTGCAATGCATAACACGCCCCTTTGAGGGCTTCTCCCGTGGTTTCATCCCGCTCCTCACGGAGTAGGGTTCCACGTAAAATCATGGTGTTCCCATGTTGATGTTTTCTTGTTCTATGCTCTGTTTTTATCATTCCGCTTCCGCTTCCGATTTTCTAACAGTATAAAAACTACACTGTATATTATTTTTGTGTGAAATTAATTTTGTATTTTTCTTTTTATTTTTACCTACAACTTCTATGTACAAAGTTTCTTTATTTGAGGTATAAATAATAAAAAAATAAAATAGGTCCCAGAAATACAATATTGAAGTTCAAAAACTAGGGTTGTATTGTGTTTCTGACCCTTATCTCTACCTACTTTCTTCCTTATCGACCCAGTCATGAAGATGCCTAGGTTTAGGGGTTTAGGTTTCGTGCACTTTAAGTCTCTTTTTCACGTAAAAGATTTAAGTCCAATTAGTTTTCTTACATTTAAGTCCTTTATAAAATTGGAATCTACTCCAATTGATTAAAGCTTCACGAATCAAGCTATCAAGCAATTAAATAGAAAATTGTGTATAAGCAACTATTAATACTTGCCATTTGAAAATTGAGTATAAGCAACCATTCATACGTTCAAGGCTTTAATTAAGAGCAATTGCACTCTAGATACCACCCAAACTTTGGACTAGCCTTAGGGAAGTTCGGAAATCAATGTTTTGTCTTCAAGTTTTTTTGAGGCCATCTTGTCTTCAAGTTTAGTTCGGCTAAGTGAGAAAATGAATTACCTAATGTCTGTTACAATATATGAGTTAATTAAAATGAATATTTGATGAAGAAATAATTAGGTTCAATTAATCGAGCTTTGACATTATTGCTTTGTGACCAAGAGGTTCTGAGTTTTTTTTTCTGAAGGTATTCTTGTAAAAAAAACAAGAGTCTGTACAATAGACCCAAAGTGGTCCAACCTTTCCAAAGCTTCCCCATAGCGGGAGCTTTGTAGCATGGGGCTGTGCTTCTTTTAGCTTCTGAATTTTATTGTATTCAGATTTCTCGCTTGCAAAAGTTGATTTTGTTTCTATAAATGTAAATGAATTTGAGATTTCTCGTCCTTGGGGTTTTTCCCATGAAAAATTAACCTGGTGAAGCTATTTCAACCATTCAGGTATATGAAGGCGCCGTTTACATGCATCAAGGAGTCACTTATCTCGTAAAAAAGATGGATTTGTGTGAAAAGATTGCTTTTTGCCAAAAATCTGACTTGAAGTATTACACAAAGACACGTGATTACACAGATATACATGTTGTTGGAGGAGAACTTGTACGTGCAGTATCTTTATAATAAGTTGCTGGCTTACTTTTTGCCCTAAATTCATTGTTCTTTTATTTGGTTTGGCGTGCTATTAAAATATCTGCCAGACTTCCATAGGTAGGTGATGGACTGGCAGTCTTCTGATTTATTGAAATTTGAGTGCCATGCTTCTTACCAAAATATTTCATTTGCTGAATATTTTTTAATGTTAAGGTCTAATAGGGCGCATACTTTACGCCCATAAGATTTAGTATATTTATTTGGAAACCTCATTATTTTTATTATAGTTTTGAAGGTATATTTACTTCAGTTAATTGGAATTCTTTTGTATAAAGAAAGATGTATAAATAGTATGAGTTGCTTACTGGATAATAAGTACCCGCCTGAACTTCACAGGAGAAACTTTTGTTGCATCTCCTCTCAATTACTTTCCTCTGGATGCATTAATAATAAAATGTACTAAGCCTTCTCCCATTATAAGCAGGGTCGGCTACATGGATTCTTGCTCAAATCCATGTAAGATTCGACTATTTTTTACGCTAGCTGCGACTACCTAACGCAACCCCTGCAAAAGTGGGATTTGAACCCTGGTCTTCTGTGTGGTAGACGTACGGTACTACCACTAGACCATTAAGTGGGTACCTCTGGATGCATTAATCCATATAAAAAATCATTTGTTAAAGATTGTTATTAGGGCTGTAAGAAAATTCTCGAGTTCGATATTCGCTCAGGTTCAGCTCGCTAAAAGTTCGATTCAGATTTGGTTCGGAAATAAACGAACCGAACCTGAACACAAGTTTAGGCTCGATTAAATAAACGAACCGAACCTAAAAATCATAGGTTCGCTCAGGTTCGATTCGTTAAAAGCTCGATAAACATGCACATATACATATTTACAAATCCGTATCCGTAGAAGTGGATCGTATTTTGAGATAAGTCAATTTTATCCCAAGATAAGTGAATTTTGTCTAGAGATAACTGGATATTTAGGGGATATGTAGGTTTTATCTCGGTATAAACTATCCAAAAATAAATAGTCACATCGTGTTTACAACATCCATCATCTATGTGTCTAGTAGTTTTCCATTTTTTTATCTTCAAATCAACAGAATAAGTATAAAACTTACTTATCGAATGTCTCCATATTATTCTTATTCCTTATCCCCATCAGAACAGATGTAAAAATATATTATAATTATATTTTTTTCAAAGAGATGAATCCATATTAATATATTTTTTTCAAAAGA
Source organism: Ottelia alismoides (assembly GCA_037367405.1). NCBI lineage: Eukaryota > Viridiplantae > Streptophyta > Magnoliopsida > Alismatales > Hydrocharitaceae > Ottelia > Ottelia alismoides. Next base: position 233,041 of record JAZKJV010008884.1, read on the forward strand.
TGAAGATGAGTTAGATAAAGAAAAAACTAAATGAATATTTATTCTAATTGTAAACACATATATATTTCCATTTCTCTTCTTTTCACTCCCTCTGAATTCTTAAGTTCGATATTCGCTTAGGTTCGATTCGTTTAAAAAGAGGTTCGATTCGGATTCGATTCGAAAATAAACGAACCGAATCTGAACACAAGTTTAGGCTCGATTAAATAAACGAACCGAACCTAAAAAATATAGGTTCGCTCAGGTTCGGTTCGTTTACACTCCTAATTGTTATTGTGTAATGACCAATTTGGTCCCCTGCCTTTCTCCATTCTAAACTTTTGTGATGTCTTCCATCACTCATCAAGTACACACATATGACATCACTGAATGTCCAAGGTAACCTACGTATGAGAATAACTTGCATTTTTTTCATGCATTTCTAAATAGTTAGGAAGGGTTACATACTAAGTCCAAATTAATCTAGGGATGTAAAGTGCAACAAAAATTGAAAACAAGTATCAAGTGCCACTCCCTTTTAAGTTGGAGAATAGATACCAATTATGTTCGTTCTCAAGTATAAAGATATATCTGTACTTTCTCTATTATCCCTTTTCGAGAATGTTTGCCAGTTAAAGATATGAAGGAATGTAAGTAGTGATTGCTTTGTGATTGAAGTGGCATCTAAACTCTTTATGTTTCGCCCTCTCAATACGAAATCCTTTAGTTTCTAAGGTATGTCTCCAAACCTTAAGCTTCTCATTTGCTCAAAAGAGGAGGCTTTGAAGGTTATGAGACTTGGGAAAGGTGTAGTACCTGATGACATCCTTGTAGAACTATGGAGAGTTTTAGGTGAGCGCGGTTTGATTAGGCTTACAAATCTATTCAAGGTTATTTGGCGAAGCAAGAAAATGCCTGAAGATTGGAGGAGGAGTATCGCGGTGCCTCTTTATAAGAATAAAGGAGACATTCAAAATTGTTCAAATTACAGAGGTATCAAGCTGATGAGTCATACTACGGGAACATGCGTTCGAAAGACGGTTGAGGCAAGTTTCCAAAGTAAAAGAAAACAATTTGGATTCATGCCAGGTTGCTCAATTATCGAAGCCATCCATTTGCTGAGTAGAAAAATGGAGAATTATAGAGCTAAAAGGAAGAACCTCCATATGATTTTTGTTGTTTTGGAGAAGGCTTGTGATTCTGTCCCACGAGAGATATTGTGGAGAGTTTTGGAGAAGAGACAAGTACATGTCCTATACATTAAACTCATAACGGATATGTATGATAGGGCTTTATCTTGTGTAAGGACCCCGTTTGGGAAGACTGGCTATTTTGACATCAACATTGGTTTACATCAAGGTTCAGCTTTGAGTCCATTTCTTTTTACTTTGATTATGGACGAGTTGACAGGTCACATTCAGGATGAGTTACCTTGGTGTACGTTATTTGATGATGATATTGTGTTGATTGATGAGACTGGAGATGGAGTAAATGAGAAGCTTGAGGTCTGGAGGCATGCATTGGAGACTAAAGGATTTCGTATAAGTAGGGCTTAGACGGAATATATGGAGTGCACCTTTGATGGAAGCAACGATGACGACATCGAGGTGAAGATTGGTGACGATAACATTCGGAAGAGAGATTCTTTTAGATATATGTGATCTATTTTGCAACTTGATGGAGAAGTTGATGGAGATGTTGCTAATAGAATAAATGCAGGCTGGCTAAAGTGGAGAGGAGCCTTTGCTATTCTCTGTGATAAGAAAAATAAACAATTGATGCACCAGTTAGGAGATGTGAATGTTGGGATGTTAGGCGGCTAAAAGAGGGTGAGGGCATCCCAAAAAGTGTTGGAAAGAGACTATACAAAGAGATCTTAATTTTTTGGATATAAGCCCGAGATTGACCCAAGATAGATCTGAATGGAGGCGAAGAATCCATGTAGCTGACCCTACTTAATTATGGGAAAAGGCTTTGTTGTTGTATTAAGGCGTGATTAATTTCTAGCTTTAAGTCTTCATGCAGATGCAAAATAATATGTAGATGAAATCATGCAAGGACTGATGCATGTCTTTTTATTTGATTTTTAAATGCAATTAAAAGTGCGATGCCATGCATGCAATTTAAGAAAGAACAAATAAGCCCTAAAAATATCAAATCCACGAGCAATAGATTAAGGGCCAATTTCAGAGACAAATCGAGCATCAAAATCAAGATCAAGCATATATTAGTGACAAAGATTTATAGAGCAAGAGACACTATATTTCATAAAAAAGTATCACGTTTAATTTACTATCAAATCAAGAAATTAATAATGCCCTTAGAAAGACTATGGAACGAGCATCAAAATGAAATTGAAATCATTCAATTTGGACTTAATATGCTCTAGATATGCTAAAAACAATGCAGGGATATAAATGTAGTAAAAATGTAAGGAAAATAAAGATAAATATTGCAAATAGGCTGGAGTAGGGCTGCTAATCGAACCGAACTGTAACGAACGGACCTATGTTCGAGTTCGGTTCGATAAGGATGTTCGAAAGTTCGAGTTCGAGTTCGGTTCAATAAATATTCGATAGGATATGTTCGAGTTCGAGTTCATTTAGAAAATGAATGTTCGAGTTCGGTTCGATAACAGTTCGTTAACAATTTAACTTAACTAAAACCTATTTCTATGAACAAGTTCGAAACTAGAGTTCGATAAGCAATAAAAATAAGAAATTATTCAAATTAAATTAGTACAAAGTCCAATAAGTACTAAAACTTCTTTAATCTCAAAAAAATGTATAAATACTAAATTACATGTTCAAATACACACACATATACATATATCGAACTCACTGTTGTAAAAGTCGGCCGACTAGTCGGTCCGACTAGTCAAGTCGGGGCGTAGCCGATTCGACTAGGCCTAGTCGGCCATTAGTCAGTCAACCCGACTAATCAGGCCGACTACTCGGCCGACTTTTACATAGAGGTTTTTAATTTTTTATTTTTTTGCTTTTTTAAAATCAAATCTATTCTAATATGCTTAATGTTATATTTAAAGTCAATTACTCATTTTGCTTCATTATAATAGTATAGAAAATATTCAAATCTATGCAAATATATAAGAATATATGTATAAAAATGATTTATATTGCAAATATATATGAATATATGTATAAAAAATGATTTATATAGTGAAAATAAATAAAAAATTCAAAACCGACTAATGGTCGACTAAATCCGATTAGTCGCCTGACTGCCGATTAATCCTTAGTCAGTGACCCCACCGACCGAGTACCGACTACCGCTTTCTGCAACCTTGATCGAACTCGAACTTTTATCGAACGAACACATGTTATGTTCATGTTCGGTTCGTTAAGCTATCAAACTAAAATTTGAAGTTCATGTTCAGTTTGTTTAGAAACGAACGAACAATTTTCAAACTATTATCGAACGAACTCTAATCGAATACGAACATGTTCAGTTTGATTAGCAGCCCTAGGCTGGAGGGACGTATTTGTAATAATAAAAAACGTCTGGGCCTCTGTGTAACTTCTCCATATAGCACGAGGGCATTTATAAAAATATGAAAACCGGGCGGGGCCTTGTAAAATGTCCAGATGTGCCCGTGAGACATGCATGCCTGGACCTTCTTGTATTTTTGGAAAAGATCAAGGATGTCTCTACAAATAACCCAGCCCGCATGCGCTAGGCACGTGCGGGGCTAGGCTTGGATGGGTTGCAGCTTTGGAAGGACACATGGCGTGCCCCAGGTGCTTCGACGACTAGTTGGGGGCACCCAATCTTGGTGGCTTGGTGCGGGCTATGTGGAGCCATCTGGGTTATCTGATCTTACGATCGGACGACAGTTGTGTCTTCGTGCTCCGCCCCTTCTGTCGGAGGAAGTTGTGCTCCATCGAGCTCAAGATTGCTCCATCTTTCTCCTAGGGCTCCGTCGATGATCATAGGATGTCGTTGAGGTGCGGGCGAAGGACCTGGAAGCACGACGAAATTTTGGCGACGATTGGGGAGGAGGGTCGACGTCACCTATCCGGAGAGAGAGAGCTGGAGATCGGAGCAAGGCTTGCAGCTCCGGCCATTGAAGAGATTCCTTAAATAGAGTTAGGAATAGCCGAAGCGATGCATGCATGCGAGGTGAGTGGAATTGAGGACCCAGTCGAGGCGGAGATAGCGGACATCCGATGGTTCTCCTCCTGGAAGACAGAGCAGGTGGGTCATTGTGGAGGGAGGTTTTGGTGGAGGGAAAGGGTGAGCGGAGTGAGTGGCGAAGGTAGTGGGTATCCAGTGAGGTTGTAGGATGGTCAGGTGATGGAATGGGCGTGTGTATACATCGGATTAAAATATAGAAAACACAAAGAAATTAGAAAGTAGACCTGGAGGATTCGAGGAGAAGAATGGCGGTGGGAGCAGCTTGGGCTGAGCATCCGGAGATGCTTCAATCTTTGCACGACGAGGGCAAGCCGATACTCGGTGCTCGGCAGCGTCGGGGGCGGCCGTTACATGGCCGGAGAGGCCATGGGTCAGACATCGAAGCTAGGAGACCATGATGACCCTCCTCCAACCTCCGTTTGTCACAAGGAGGCAGAGGAGGGCTAGGTCTAATGCTCTGAATTGGTGGACAAGGAGTACGTGCAGCGGTTGAGGTGGATTTATAAGGAGTTTGGGGGTTACAAGGGTGTAATGGCGGCAAGTGTAACTTCTGGTGGAGTAATAGAAGGAGAAGCTGGAGGTTACGTGAGGGAGAAGAACATGCAGGCTACGTGGGGCGGCCGTTGGGTTGTGGAGTGGTGAACAGAGGCGATGGCTAAAAATGGAAGGGGACGGTGGAGTCGTGAGGTGTAACAGCTGGAAAGGACATTTGGAGGTAGGAGATGAAGCCCTAGCCGTTGGATCTCGTGATCCATTGGCCAGGATTAAAGCGTAGTTAAAGGGCGTAGTTCAGATCGGGAGCGGTGATCAAGGGCCGAGATCGATGCACTGTGGAGCGGTTGGGATGTAACCAGAGCTTTCATCCAGCGACAGGACTTGAATGGGTGACGTTGAGGTTGCTCAGCCTTTGGATGGGGGGGGGAGTTCAGTTGGTTTAGAAGAGAGCAGAAGTGAATGGTGAGAATCAGATCTGGTGAGAGATCCGAAGGCTGGGAATCAAGCACAAAGAGCGGTTGGGATGAAGGCAAGGAAATGATCCGATGGTGGAGAATGAAGGGGTAGCGTTGAGCGAGGGGAGTCGTTGGATGGATTAGGATCTTGTGGCTGGAATTGAAGCGCAAGGGGTCGAGTGCAGATGAGAAGGGGGGATTGATCAAACGGTTGTGAGCGAGTGAGGGATGGACGGTTGCGATTGAGGTGGGGAAGAGGGGATCCAACAGCTAAAAAGGAGACCGAGTGGAGAGGAGAAGCTCCAGAAAATTCAGAAAATAAGAAATTAAAGAAAAAACAAAAAAGAAATAGAAGGAGGCTGAATTAGAAAAAAGTCAAAACATGAAAGTTGTAGATCTCGACGAGACTACAAGTTTCATGTTGGATAAAAAGTCAAAGGAGGTCATTTCTACAAAGATGTATTTTTTGGAGCATTTTTAATGAGGAAAATACTGCTTTTGAGGTTTGATAATTTTTTATTTTTAATTTCTTTCAAAATATAAAATAAATATAGACAATATTTAATCTAATTTTTAGGTGTTTTTAATAAAATAGAAAGAAAGGAAAAAGGTTAGTGATTAAATACACTAATTAGAGTTAGCTTTTTAGAGTTATTTATAGGTTAATTATACATTGAATCTGAGATCCGTCAATGGGAAAGTTGATGGAGATGTTACTCAGAGAAAATTCAAGTCGGCTAAAGTGGAGAGGAACCTCTATTGTTCGTTGTACTAAGAGAATCCCTTTGAATGTCAAAGGAAAGTATTACAAAGCAGCCGTAAGACCTGCTATGCTCTATGGATCAGAATTTTACCTTGTGAACTATAGACATGTGCAGAGAATGACAGTAGAAGAAATGAAAATGCTAAGGTGGATGTGTGGTCATACACGAAAAGATCGAATTCGGAATGATGCGATCATAAGGAAAGTTGATGTTGCTCCGAGAGAGGATAAGATGATATAAAACCGCTTGAGATGGTTTAGCCATATAAAACCGCTTAAGATGGTTTAGCCATTTAAAAAGGAGGTCGGTTAATACACCAGTTAGAAGATGTGAGATTTGGGATGTTGAGCCGGTTAAGAGAGCGAGGAAGGCTCAAAATTTGTTAGAATGAGACTATCCGAAGGGATCTTAGTTATTTAAATTTAAGCTGGAGAATGACCCAAAAGAGATCTGAATGGGGAGGCAAAGAATCCATGTAGCTGACCCTACTTAATTGTGCGTAGAGGATTTGTTGTTTCAGAAACCCATTGGCAGAAATTCTAAGATTAAAATTATTACGAGACCCCAGTCTAGTACATTCTCTAAGCCCCCACCTCGTAGCTCCATTGGATTTAGAAGTGCCACCTGAAATATCGACAATTTCTGTGCCCATGGTGGTTACCATCACTGCCATCACATGATTCAATATCAGGGTGCAACAAAGAGGCAAGAATAGGAAACATGAGATGCAAAAATGCGTGTGAATCCATACGACCATCACCCAAAGAGGTGGAGTTGCTATTGAAAGCAAATACCTTCTAAGAAGGATGAGACACATATTGAAAGCAAATCTAACTGATATAACATTAACCCTCTACCCCTCCGAGCCTGAACTAATAGCTTCTATTTTGGTAGATGTGAATAGCCGAACTTATATTAACTAAGCGTGATAAGTAATTAGATTGGCAGACATGAATAAGTATGGAATAGCGAAGGAAATGAAGATATGGTTGGTTTGGCGGATATGAGAAAAAGGGGGTGACTACTTGTGTAACATTGTGACGAACAAGTGATTTTATTCACATGATTTTAGGGATTCACATGTATTGCTGAGTTCTATTTATTCTGGGTTGTTTCTAGAACTCTTCCAACTAACCTTAAATGAGTATTGAATTGGAACCATTTGACATCCATACCTGGAATGAATGTGAAAGATAAGGTTATAGTTCCACTTTCCTGGTTGTTTATCGTGCATCTACAAGCATCGGTAACTGAACCTCAAGTACTTTGTCACAGTGATGCCAGTATTTGGATGTCAGCTTATTCAGATTACTAACATTTTTCCCATATGCAGGCATATCTGCCTGTCAACAACGCTGAGATTCAGTACTTGAGGACAACTGCCCGAGTAGATAGATGCACAGTGACAACCTGCTGGTTTGGCTTCTGCAGGATTTGGTGTGGGAGCAATCATGTATTTGACAGAGTTGATCTTTCTCTTCCTTCATATTCTTTTGACTCTCAGGTATCCATAGTCCTCTTCTAGAATCAAATTTTTATTCTTCTGATATGACGTGTACTTGTATGAGTTTGATTGTAATTCTTATAGATATTAAAATTTGTGCTTATATTTAGTTGATATGGTAACTACTATATTCCAACAGGCAGTTTGGATACCTATTCCTCAATCTGTTAAAACAAAAGTGAACAGCCAGGAACTTTCTTTTCGAGCGGGACAGCATGCTGCTTCTCATGCTCTTCACAATGTTGTACCTTTGTAAGTCATTTTTTTTGGCGCTTGGCTCTCTTTTTACCCAATGCTTTGACTTCCAATATGAATTTTATGCTCTTTTACCCTCTATAGGTATTTGATGTGCAATACTTCAGATATAAGTGCTGAATGTGCTAATCCTTATGAGACCCGTGACATCCCTGCGCGAATTTTATTATACGACAATAGACCTGGAGGCATAGGCATATCAGCTCAGGTAAGTCGGAAAAGAACACATGTTTGATGCTTGCATTTTTGGACTACTTGTTATCATCCACCAGCAAAAATACGAAGTTGAAAAGCAAATAAATGTTATAATTACGGAGTCGGTGGAAGGTTTTTATAAATCTTTTACAGCATTCTCTTCGTCTCTGTATATGAACATGTGGATGGTGTAAGGATTTTTTTTTGATGTAATATTTAACTTTATTGAAAAGGTTAAACACCCATCACTTGATGAAAATATTTTTAATATATTGCTCAGGTGCAACACCTATTCAATGAACTTCTACTGGCGGCCTTGGAACTTGTTACTGCATGCACTTGCCCAAGTAATGCAGGATGCCCAAACTGTATACAGGTAAAGCCCTGCTGTTAATTGTTTTTTTTCTACATACTCAATAGATGCTGTAATTTTCCAGATATTTTCTTGTGAGGAATACAATGAAGCACTGGATAAGAAAGCTGCCGTCCTGATTCTCAATGTAAGCTTATTTGCATTTAAAAGATTTGGAGATGAACGTTTAGCATTTGGGCAGGAAATAGTTCATTCGAATTTAGATGCCGACATTGGGGAGAGTGGTCGTTGATATTGACTGTATTTTTTTAGTATAGTGTAATTAATGAGTTTGAACTTTGGTCCTTTGGGTGGAACGGGAAGACACATTGCTCAACCACTAAACCATAAGTGGGCTTTGTGATGGCATATCTGTCTCCTAGAGTAGGCAGCTTGGGATTCATTATCTGGTATCTCGTAGTTCACTCACATTTTTGTGAATGGATGAGTATGATCTCTGTTATAATTTTCCCAATTCGTCGAACATTATTTTCAGTTGTCAGGATTGCATGCTCGAATAGTTTCTATTGGGATGTTTTTGTCCAAGCCTCTTTTTTTTAAATATGTTTGAAAATGGCTGTGCTAGCTTAGTTGTCCTTTTAGTGTAGACTGTAGAGTTGTTTGTGGTTAGACCTGGCCAATTGGCCTGCCCTCCCAATCCGCTCATGGGGCCGGGCTTGGACCAAGATATTTCATGAACGGGCCGGCCTGACCCGGTCCAGCCCGCACATAAAAATATGGGTTTAAAATTATATTTTAGATACATTTAATAAATACTTCAAATTTTTATTTTACATTATCAATATTAAATCGTGTTTTATAGTTTACATGCCAAGTAACACCTATTATGGTTATTTAGATTTAGAAAGATTAGATGATGCTAAAAAAACTTAATTATATATATAAATTAGACTAATATAACAAAAAAATAATTTACATTCGGCCCACGGGCCGGGCTTGTGCCTTGGACAGGGGGTTTTAGCTTAGTTGTCCTTTTAGTGTAGACTGTAGAGTTGTTTGTGGTTAGACCTGGCCAATTGGCCTGCCCTCCCAATCCGCTCATGGGGCCGGGCTTGGACCAAGATATTTCATGAACGGGCCGGCCTGACCCGGTCCAGCCCGCACATAAAAATATGGGTTTAAAATTATATTTTAGATACATTTAATAAATACTTCAAATTTTTATTTTACATTATCAATATTAAATCGTGTTTTATAGTTTACATGCCAAGTAACACCTATTATGGTTATTTAGATTTAGAAAGATTAGATGATGCTAAAAAAACTTAATTATATATATAAATTAGATTAATATAACAAAAAAATAATTTACATTCGGCCCACGGGCCGGGCTTGTGCCTTGGACAGGGGGTTTTAGAACCCCCGGTCCGTTCGGCCCGGTCCATGGCCCGTCCCGTTCCACACTTTGACCAGGTCTATTTGTGATTAGAATCCATGTTTGCTTAGTTTCTATGATTTAAATACGTTGGAGTGTTCTACAAGAACTAGAAGTAGCAAAGATATCATGCCGCAGGAAGCAAATTATTTTTTGATTTAATGTTTTCTTTTAATATGTCTATTATAAGGAACTCTTGGACGAAACAATGGGAAGGAGCCTTTTAATGTTTTTGGTGGTTTTGAATTTTTATTTCTTTTTATTTTATATTTTTTTCATTTCTCTAATGATCTTTTCCAAGAAAGTATCATCGAAGGTCATTTTTTTGTCCAGATAGTATACTGCATCATGCACTTGTCATCCTGCCTGGAATTCCTTTTCTGAATAGTAGTTTCTCCATCATATGCTCATAGTAATTGCTTCCTTTGACTAAAACGGTAGATATTTTCTGTTGTAGAGCCACATGTGAAATTTGATGGCTGGATTATGATACAATTTAATTAATTTTCGCAGGGTGTCATAGATTCCGAGAAGGCCTATATTGATGTCAAAATGCCTTCCATTTGATCGGAAGCAATCTACCGAACTTAAATTAAGCCGGTACCCATAGTATGCACGTAATGGGAAGTCTCTCTGGTTTCTGTATTGGTTTCTCATGGGTGTTGGGCGCTGGCCTGGTGGTGCCGCAGATCTGATACAGGTATATATCCAGCCCTATTGGTGGATCGGTACTTGTCGATTTTTCCTTCAGTGTCTGGTCCATGAAGGAGAAAACCATAAAGAAAAGATATCCTTTCTGACAAGGAGGATCGATGTCGATGGATGAGCTCTACCACACAATTTAGATTAAAATGTCCATTTTCTCTTATTTACTCTTGAGTTACCTATATCAGTTTTGCTTATTGGGGGTAGGAGTGGTTTGCGTTTGAAATGTAACTATTAGATCCTTATTTATAAATAAACTTCTTACAAGTATGACATCAACTGTCACATATGCAGAAGCTGACGTTGGATTTAGATTGTTTTCCTGAAGGAGAAGGAGCTTTTCGGTAGATGGTCTCTATCATTCAGAACATTGATTGATATGGTTTGGAAATTTAATGCCTCTGAGTTTTCGAAAATTTCGATGTAAGACCTCAAAAGCAACACGATGATTTTTACCGCTTGGTCGATTGAGATGATCTAGAAGATGCTCACATAACGAAAACAGATGCCTGCTTTTTTATTCAATCGCATTGTGTAGTACATTCATATCTATATTTCGCTGATATTTGTATCTTGTCATTTTGTTTCAGTTTTTTTAAGGTAAGTTGCTGGGAAAGGCAGTGTAGAAAACATTTTGTTGAGATGCTTTAAATCCTAACCCGTGAATGCATTGTAGACTGCCTCAGATCGTCGCCGGATCGTCTCAAAACGGGGTTGAACCTCGAACATCTGTATGTTGTGGCCGTTTTGCTTGCTTGCTTGTTTGTTTAGTATGGTACGAGATTAAACCTAATCCTTCTTCAGTTGTCTTTCTGCAGATGATAACTTTCGCTCTTAGGAGTGGCTGAAGTATAGAAGGGGAGATAACTCGTGTTTCTGAAGTCGCTCATCAAACCGCACAGTAAGTTCGGTAATTACGAGGTGGTCCTCCAAGCCAACCTGGTTGTCCAAAGTTCTCTATCAGGAATAGAAGGCCAGATTGTGATACATCGGTATAAACAGGTGATCGATATATCACCGACATGGCTGATATTTGGTCTTGGAAGGATATTTTCTTCACGATATCGGTTCGATATCGGTGATATGGCATCGATATGTCATATCGACACAGTACCGATATCAATACCGATACCGATATGGCCTTCCATGGGGTCCAGTGTGCGAAGGGATTGTTCTTAGAGGAATAAGGAAAGGGATAAGGATGGACAAGGAGAGATAAGGTAGTATTTTTGTTCGATTGGAGGGAGAGGATAAGGAGGGGTAAGCGGTAGTTATTTGCTATTCTCTGTTCAGTAGGAGAGAAGAGTTACGGAGGGATAAGGGAGTTATATTAGATAAGATTGTTAGATAAGTGGTAGTCATTTGTATTTTTTTTGGCAAGAAAGGTCTATGATGGAGCCCGCGCCGTTTTCGGCATTTTTTTATTTTTTTGAACAATATCGTCATGTATATTCATCCACATATCCTTCCTATATGTCATTCGAATTTCGTCAGAAACAGAGACTCTTACGGCCTCCATCCAGACAATCATTTTTTAACGGTAACAAGATTTGTTAAATCGACACTATCTCGATGGAGGTCGTAGGAGTCTCTGTTTCTGACGAAATTTGAATGGCATATAGGAGGGATATATACACGGTGATATTTTCAAAAAAATAAAAAAATAACGCCGAAAGTAGGGAGCGGGATAGCCATGTTGGGGGCAGCCCCATTAAATCCTATATAAATTGGCAAATAGAGACCAAAAACATAGGGCATTCTCAGTAGTAAGATGCAAATTATTTCACCAGGTGCATGGCATGCCAAGATGGTCCAGAGCCCCATGTTCGCCAAAGAATCGAATCTTTTCCTATATCAGGGGGAGAAATCCCTCAATCATTCGAAATATCTGGTTATTTAAACACCCAGATGTATAGAGGAAGCTCACGTTCTTCTCAGGCACACGGTGGCTCCTGTTACTTGTACTTTCATGTGCTTGGGAATCTATAGAACCGCTTTAATTTCAGGTAGGTGTGGCCAAAGAACACGGTCTGGTCCACAACAGGAACGTAAGCCTCGAAGCACTTGCTCCACGATTGACAAGCTTTGGATTTTTCTTCTGGAACTCTTCCTCAGACAGATCATCCTCCGTGGGTTTAACTGGTCCGATCACGAAAACTACTGGACGTCAACCGCCACCTTTATCGACGACGAGAAAGTTTGCCAACTCGCAGGTTTGATCCATCGTGGGTCAGGGAGCGGATCCTCCGCTAGCCAGCAGGGATCTGCTGTGACCGGGGAGGGTGCCCGAGCTGCTCGATCGAGATCGAGCGATTCGCACGGTAAGGGTTCACAAACACCCTGATTTCGTGCGAACTGCTCGATCTCGATCAAGCGGCTCGAGCACCCTCCCAGATTACAGCAGATCCCTGCTGGCTAGCAGAGGATCCGCTCGCCGTGGGTCAAACCTCTCTCGGTTGGTCGCTCCTGACCACTTCATCAGGGTGGGTGATGCTGCAGAAATTACGAAATAATAGTATTTTCGTTGCGACGATTTATTACTATTATCCTAATTTATTGTAGTGTATATGTATTGTTTAGATCAGAAATTACTTTGGTTTCAAGGAATCGATTCAAAACCCAACCGGTAACCTGTAATTCACAGATAGCTTAGGCACGCAGACAGAGAAAAAAAAGCACTTATGGACACTGTCAAGCTCATGTTTGACTTAAGGACATGTCAGCCTGTATATATGAAACGAACTGTTGCATGGTTTAACAAAGGACTTCGCGGAGCTATTGAGGATATCGTGGTTTGTGGAGGTCTTTTTTTTGGCGACCTTCAATGTCAAGTGGCATCACCACCCAATAGACTTGGTGGTTTCGATCTTCATTCAGCTCTTGAGGCTTCCTTGTATGTTTCCGTGGCCTCTAGAGCTCAATCGTGGGTGCTCAAGGATCACATTTTACTAGACAGTGGGATACATGGTATGGATTCTGATTATCTATACGCTTTGGAGGGCCTACGTACCACACTCACATCTCTCGATCTTACATGTTTTGCTAACAAGGATACCGTCCCCCCTAAAGTCCAGAATGCTTTGGCGAGTTCTCTTTTTAGCAAAATTGTTGAAGAAATGGAAATTAAGTTTGGCATGATTGTTAGGCAAAAAACAATTTTTCGTTGTTTACAGGTTGACCATGCTCAAGACTTCCTCCTTGCTATTCCTATTGAGGGTCTCAGGATGCATATGTCACCTATTGAGTATCGTACAATCCTTAAGTATCGTCTTATGATTCTTTTTTTCTAGCTGATAAGCCTTGCCCAATATGCCACAAAACATGCTTGGACGCTTTTGGGGAACATGCAGTTCATTGTCTTGAACTCCCAAATTTTATAAGGGATGTTCTTTATGATGTACTCAGACATGCTGGAGTTGCTTCAAAGAAAGAAGCACGTGTAAATTTTTTGACGGATCCACAAGAGGAGAGATCGACACTCAGACCAGCAGATGTGTTAATATTTGGATGGGTTGGAGGGAAGCATGCATGTGTTGATTTGACTGGAGTTTCTCTATTGGTGAGTCCGATAAGGAGTGATTTATTGCGGGATACGTTGCATAGAAAGTTGCCTCGGCTAAAGTTGCTGAGCATGAGAAGGCTTGTATTGACAAACAACATGTATTCATTCCTTTTAGTTTTGACACCTTCGGATTCTTGGCTACTGAAGCAGTAGGACTCATCAAAAGGGTCTAAAGAATTATGCATAGCAACGTTATGGTTCCCAGATCTATAGATATTTTTCGAAGAATTAGATTTACCATCCAAAAGGGATTAGCGGTGCAGGTTGTTGTCCGTCTCCCATCAATCTCTCTGTAATAACTTTTTGCTTGTTGATAAACCGAAAGTATTTACGAAAAAAAATATTATAGAACCCAAGCACGTACGAATTTAACAGGCCACATGTGTGCGTAAACGAGGACAGGCGGCGGTCCTTGAAGCATTGACCCGACGCAAATGGCGTGAGCTCCTTATCCTCCACCTCACGGTCTCGGCGATGCCCAACATCACCCCGTAGCTGCCAAGAGCCAAGTGGCTCGACCGACGAGTGGAGAGCAGAAACCTGAAAGCTACAAGGCATGCATATTTAAAGTAATCCCTCCTTCGCAGATCTCTCTCTCTCTCTCTCTCTCTCTCTCTCTCTCTCTCTCTCTCTCTCTCTCTCTCTCTCTCTCTCTCTCTCTCTCTCTCTCTCTCTCTCTCTCTCTCTCTCTCTCTCTATTCACACTACGCATACGTATGGTCTATAAGTAGCTGCGTTGCATATAGGTCTCCTCCCCTGACAACATATATTATCCACGTGAAAGAGACTGAACCTGGGGAGGACGCATGGAAGCAGAGCAAGGGAAAGCAACCCAACTGCGGAGGGGAGCATCTGCGAGCCACGGGTTCAGATATCATCCATCATCACTTGGCGTTGCTCGATCTGCTCGGATAAGGATACGCCCTGCTGATCGGAGGGGTTAGTATATTAATATCGGTGGTCCAGAGCTTTGTTTACTCGCCATTAAGCTGCGTACGTGTTTCTGTTTCCGTTGAGCAGTACATGCGTACTTCAAGAGAGGTTCCACGGAGCTGAGGAACCCTCAAGGAAGTGACACCAGTGACTGGTACGTACGTTTGTATTTAATCATCATCATCATCATATATATATATATATATAGGTTTGATGGGGTTGTCCCTGGCGGCAGCCAACATAGTTGTCTCGTCTTATTTTTTCCATAAATTTTTTTATTTTTTTTGAAAAAATTTACTATGTATATTCATCTGTATATGTCTCTTATATGTCATTCGAATTTTGTCAGAAACAGAGACTTATATGTCATTCATCTAGAACATGTGAATTACAGCAATCTTTAGACCGTTAAAATTACATATTCTAGATTGAGGGTATAGGAGTTTCTGTTTCTGACGAAATTCGAATGACATATATGAGGGATATACAGATGAATATACATGGTGAAATTTTTCAAAAGATAAAAAAATTGTGAAAAAAAGGACGGGGCAGCAATGTTGACTGTTCGCGAGGAGCAGTCCCATTTTTTCTTATATATATATATATATATATATATATATATATATATATATTCCTCTATTTGTTGTTTTTTCAAACCAGCTCCGTATACAGTGGTCCAAATGTATGATTTTGTACACACCATTGAGGGGTTCGGTTATTTAGCACTTGTTATATATGGAGAAGTTGTACTTTCGGAATGGTGTTCACATGAGAAGTCTGTTTAGTCATTTCATAAGAATAATTAAAGTCTGGCATTAGCATGATTAGAAGTAGTGTGATCGACTGCTTGATCAAATCAAACTCAGTCTATTCATGAATCTCACCAACTGTCCTTGCGTTAACCTATTAACAATTATTAATAATTATTCTATGTTAAGAATGTGACATGATTCTATATATGTCCCTTAACTCTTAGGGGGTGTTTGGATAGTGGGTTTAGGTGGGTTAAACTGGTTGCAGGTAACCCATTTTTGGGTTTTGATGTTTGGATAGAGGGTTAAACTGGGGGTGGGTTAGAAGTGGGTTTGAGCTGATGTGATTGTATTGAAGTTTGAAAAAGTGAGAAGTTATTGTGATGTGATTGTATTGGAGTTTGAAAAAGTGAGTAGAAGTGGAGTAGTTTATAATTTTTATATGATATGATGGTATAGTATATTATTTTTGGATGGAATTGATGATGGAGAATTGATTTATTTAATTTTTTAAAAAAGATAAAAAGTGGGACCCACATGGAAGGAGAAAATATGGGGTAGGGGGGCCTTAGGGTGTGTTTGGATAGTGGGTTTAGGTGGGTTAAACTGGTTGCAGGTAACCCATTTTTGGGTTTTGGTGTTTGGATAGAGGGTTAAACTGGGAGTGGGTTAGAAGTGGGTTTATTGTGATATGATTGTATTGGAGTTTGAAAAAGTGAGTAGTTATTGTGATGTGATTGTATTGGAGTTTGAAAAAGTGAGTAGAAGTGGAGTACTTTATATTTTTTATATGATATGATAGTATAATATATTATTTTTTGAAAGGATTGATGATGTAAAAATTATTTTAGTGTAAACATCCCTTTTGTGATGTTGCAAGTGATATATGGGCGAGTGTGCATTTGGGACTTGTGAGGGATATATTCAATTTGTTTAAAAACTTGTGTTTCACTTCCATTCAGTATGGCTAGTAGAGATTGCCGGTAGAATTTGCCTTCGTGGATTTGTATGAAATCTAATTTTATGATGTTGTATTTACTTATCCTGATATAAACTACTAGGAAATGAAATGGCGTCGATTTGCTGAGTTAAAAGTGTTATGATATTCTAGCATTGAGATGTATGATGTAAATACTAGACAGAATTTTATGATGTCTGCAGCATTTTTGTGGAAAGTAAATGATTTTCTAGCATATGCAAGCTTGTCTGATTAGAATAGAAAAGGAAAGTTAGTATATAGATTAGGAAATATCATATGAGGCCAAGTGTTCAAGTATGATCTTATTCTTAAGGAGCTCAAAGGCTTAACATTCAAGAAAATGAGTACTTTTTACATAATTACCTTACTTGCATAAGTTAAAAATAAGATCCAATCTTAGAAAAGAATGTAATAGAATATCAATTTAACATATACTATACAACACACATTAATAACAAAAATTGGTTGAAAGCAACTGAGTATCCATGAACACTTATATTTTATTTTGGTAAAAAATGAATTATTTCAATTTCTTGATGTTGCCTATTCATAGACCATTTAGAAACACAGACCTTTATGGTCATGGTTGAAGAATTTGAAGATGCTACATGGGTAAATGAAAAGTAGGGAAAAAATAAATGATTTTAAAAAGCATGATTTTCATGTCATTATGTTCCTCTAGCCATTCGAGTGTTGTTATTGGTGCCCATTTGTGAGAAAATTACGGGCATTGATCATTTGTGTAAGATTATATGTTTAAAAACTTTGGATTTGAGATTACTATATAATTAGGATGAAAGTTTTGTTGCTAAATATATGTGAGCTAATCAGGATACTTCTACTGGTATTTTTTGATGTAATGATACATCTAATCATCTATCTTGTAAATGCATCAAAGATAGGCATATTGGTTCAATATAGATGGATGTATTTAATTCAGAGATTTAAAGAAATTAAAAATTATATGTAATTAGTTTTGTGAAACCCGAAGAATAAATTGTTGAGGATTATCTTAGAGAAAAAAATACATTCTGTTTTCTATACATGGATAATGAGGAAGATCGCTTTGAGAAAATGGAGTTAAATGTTATGATAAGTATGATGATGCATGTTTATCAATTTTTTAACTATAGGACAGCAAACCAATATTTAAAAATGATCGACAACTTGCTTGTTTGTATTTTTGAAGCAAGTTCGTAAGGTTGATTTTTCTACAACGAATTCCAAGATACAATGGAGAGAAATGATGTTTCAATATTTGTAAAAATGGGTTAAATGCATATTATTATTTCTTAAGAGCCAGGATGAGTAGTAGATTTTCATATATTAATGACAAGATTATCGCTTTAAGAGAAGGTTGATGTGATATTGGTCTTTGTGGAGATAATGTGAAAAGTCTATAACATATGTATTTGATAGTTATTATATGACCATTACATCATGATCCTCATATTGTCCTATTTAAATATCATTGGTTTGATACCTCACCAAGAGAGAGAGAGACGACCTATCCTTCAATTCCACTGATTGGAACTCAGAAGACTAGCTTCCTCGATGAAATCACAAAAAAAAGGCTTTGAGATTATTAAGGGATCAATATTGAAGTTAAAAGAGATAAAAAAAGTAAAGTCGGAAAATTCACATCATCCTTTCTTCCTTCTCATAGCCCCTGGTCCTTTCTCATAGGTTTCAGACATATGTCCTTTTCAAGGATAGTGGATTCAATCTATAGACACTTGTTATAGTTATATAAGTTTATACCAAAGTCGCATTATCCTAAATAATAACGAATTGATTGTCTTGGCATGTCAGGGGATCAGGCTTATGATGAATACCCATTTATCACTCTTTATTCTTTTATTTTAACTACAAAACCCTTACAAAACACCATGTAGATATGTGTAAATAGAATAAAATACCATTTAGCATGCATTGTGTAAATTACAATAATTAGCATGTTTTTGTGCATAAATACAAGAATAAAGAAATAAAAGAAAAAGAGCGAAATATTTAGAATAAATATTGAGTGATCTAATCTTAAGGGAGGGCTCAGCACGGGCCTGACCTCAAAAGAATTTAAGTAGAGAGAGATAGGGAAGCTCAATTGTGTGTTTATAAACCTATGTATATAAATAAAATTATTTCCCTTTTAATAAAAATAAAAATGTGTTTTTATTGTTTTGTACATATTTGTAAATATAAAACTAAAATAAAAATGGGAAAAATAAAAGAAAAATAAAAAGAAATAAAATTCTCTCACCAGTGTACATAGACCATGTATATAGACTAATATAACTATTTATTTTCTCCTTGTAAATAAATAATTAAAATCCAAGAAAAATATGTCTATATTCCATATTTCTCGGTATAAATAAATAAAATAAAAATTAAAAAATAAAAATAAAATAAAAAGAAATAAAATAAAAATCAAAATCCACCTTGTATATATACCATGTAAATATGTGTATATACCTATTTATCTACCCTATGTAAATAAATAATAAAAATAAAATAAAAATACCCTTTTATTACAAAATAAATAAATAAAATATAAAATTGGAATAATTGTATAAAAATAAATCATTAAAAATAAAAATCAAGAATAAATACATGTATATACTTGTATATAATAATAATATAATGTAAATACATAAATTATTTTTCAAAAAAATAAATAAAAATTACTAGAAAATAATTTGAAAATAAATAAACATTTTTCATGTTTTAAGTTTTTCAAAATTAAATCATTTATTATTTTTAAATGAATTTCCAAATAATTACTGAATGGCGGCCTGTGATTGGTCCACGGGGGATTGTTGACCCCCGGTCAACTCTCCCCCCTGGACCAGTCAACTCGGATCTGTGCGCCTGACCTGTTTTTCTCCAAATTTTCCCCGCTTGATCTAATCCCCAAATACCCAAACCCTGGGTCCTAATCACACTAGATCCGTTCCTAATCCACGCTCGGTGGTTTTTCCTAGGGATCTGAGCTCCGACAACCATGCCCGACCCCTTCTTCTCGGACCCCTAGCTGTATATAGCCTCGCCTCCGGCCAACTTTTCATGCCATCTTTGGCGCTGCTCCTTTGTCCCAGGATCTCCATCTTCTTCCCTAGAGTGACAGCTTCGTGAGGGAGGTGTCGAAGAGAGGACAGGAAGCTATCAGCCATTGATCCGGCGACTCTTGTCGCCGTGCGCCGCAGCGAGGTGCGCCAGAGCCTCGGGACCCGACGACCCTTCGAGGCTATGACCCAGAGCTCCGCGAGCTCGTCCCCAGTCGAATCCAGCCATCATGTAGACCCTATTTTTTCTAGTTTCCTTTAATTTCCCATGTCGCCCAAATCCCATTTCCGCTGTCGTTGGTCGATTCCCACCATCTCCGTCATCTAATCGATCATCGGACTCGACCATCACCTCCGTGAGACTCCTCTCACATTCTTCACCCACTCTCTCCCCTTGGTTCGCCCCGAAACCAAGGTTCGACCTCCACCGCCGTCGCTTCGCTGGAGGTCCTTGCCGCGACCCATCCGACCACTGTTTCCACCCGTACCAGGAAGCTTTTGGTGCTACATTGCAGGTCAATGTGACCCATCTGAGGGTCGAGTCATCCAAGCCCAGGAGCATTCCGCCTCCGTCGTCGCCAGGCTGCTCCGGTGGTCGTTGGCTTCATCGGAAGATCTCAGTAGCTGCGGACCATCGAGGCGGAGCGATTCCACACCCCAGCAGCCGAAGAGGAGGTCCTCACCGTGCGCACGGAGCCGGCGAAGCTCGCCGGCGAGCAGTTCTTGGAGGACCCTCCTCAGACGTCCGATTAGCCTCGACGATCCAGATTCCATCTCAGCCGTCTACTTAAGGAGTGCCAGCCGCCGTCCGATCCATCCGAGGCGTGATCGGGACCGTCCATCCAGACGAAGGGCTGCCCTCACTTCTCAGCCGTAGATCTTCCACGTGGCACGCCCTCGTCCCTCTGATAATAAGGGGTAAATTTTACTTAGGCCCTTGCTCTTTTACTTTTGTTATTTAGTCCTGTAAATAGTTAATATATTTGTTTTATTTTTGGATATTTGCACTCTGGACCTGGGTGTTTCTGTTATTTACATTTTTGTCCTTATATATGTGGGCCACGTGCATCGACACGTGAGGACTTGATCTTTTTGCACTTTCTATCATATATTTCTTGTGTGTTATTGTTGATCTTATAGAAATAGGAATTACAAGTAGGTCCCTCCGTGCCTGATACACGTGCATCGCGCGTGATTTCTTGGACATTTTGCACGAGCGCTCCTGCACTTTCTTGCCTTGTTACTGTTTGGCCCTTGGAACATATTTTTCTTACATTTAGGTCCTTGTGCACTATGAGCCTTTATCTTATTTAAATAAAATAGCAAATTAACTCCAAATTGCGTGAAATTTGGACACGTGGCTCCTGCCACTGTGTAAAAATTTCACCAAAAAATTGGTATAATTTTGAGGCCTTTTAATATTTTTAAAAAATTCAAAAAACTGTAGTTTTTGCTTCTATCTGATTTAGAAAACCATAAAAAATCTAAAAACTCTTTTAAAAATTCTAAAAAAAAATAAGATTTGTTAGTTTTGGTGTGTTCTATTTTCTGTGCAATTTTGGTTATTTTTTGATATATAAAAACCCTAAAAATTGAAAAACTCTAAAAATCTCATAAAAATTCTAAAAAATTGTAGAAAACTCAAAAAAATTATAAACTCTTTTTCTGAATTTTTTTTGCTGTTTATATTTGTCATAAAATTAACTCCAGGCTTTTACAGATCAATTTTCTATTTTAAATTGATCTTTCAAGCCTAGCTGGACAGTAGCTTATTGTTTCTGCCCTTTTTTATTTTTGAAAAATTATATAAAAATTATAAAAATCTTAAAAATTTACCAAAAACATTAAAAAACCTAAAAAGTATAAAAACATTTTTGTTTGAATTTTTGTAGCATTTTTGAGTGTTTAAATAATTTGTTGAGTGTGCTTGTTTTTGTCTTTTCTTATTTTTCACCTTAATTAAAAATCCAAAAAAATATAAAAATAATTAAAAACCATCAAAAATATTTGTTTTTGTTTTATTTTATTTTTGGACTACTTCGTAGGCCGCAAGGCCAATTCGTGCTCCCTGAGACCGACCCTGTGTGCTATACCACGTTAATCACATAGCCAGGACCGCTATTTTGGTTTTCATCGATTTCTCTTTATTTGGTGGTCTGATTTTGTTTTCTTGATTGAGCTCTGAGTCTCGAGAAGTTGAGGTCGCAACGACCACTGATACCTGATTTACCTTAGTCTATCGGGCGGCTCATCAGCTTACTATCTTCTAGATAGTGAGAGCCTTAATTGGGTTATTCCTATTAATATGATTGTGCGTGGAAACTATGACTAAGATGAAGATAATCAATTAGAAATGGATGAGGATGGTGCATAATAAAATGATGTTGAACTTAATGAAAAAAGGTAAACTTTCTTTGAGATATACTATCTCTTTCATTTTTATATGTCATTATTATAAATAGTTGCAAATTATGTTGATTTCCTGAAAAAGTATTGATAAATTTTGTATTAAAGTCGTGTAGTTTTTTTGAGGGAGGTGTTATGAATGGAATGAGGATGGAAATGGCAAGGACATGGTCAATGTTGAGGATGAGGTATCCCAAGTCCAGTGGTATTATCCTGTCAAATTATGATTCATATTTGAATACCACAGGTTTATTATATTTGGAACATTATGGAATCTATTATACGTGGGAGATAAAGAGGTTGAGGACCCATAGTGTGTCGTGAGATATTTCATCGGTCTTCGATATATATATATATATATATATATATATATATATATATAGAGAGAGAGAGAGAGAGAGAGAGAGAGAGGGGGGGGGGGGATAAGGTTAAGCATTGTATAATCCCATCTCACCACCTTTATTAGTCACCTTGGTGAGGATGTATATCCTACTCATTATATGGAAGATTTTTAACATAAGGAGGTAAAGGATTTATGCTTTGGGATCTTTGAGGTCAGTTTGGATCATAAATTATATAAATATATAATCGTTTAAATTTGTAAATTATTGTTATTATTTTAGTCATATAATTGTAGTAAGATTTTGATTGGGCATCTGATGTGTATTTTTTCATATGTGTTCAGAATAAATTCTCAACTGTCGTTGTAGTATAAGGAATCACACGATAAAAAGAAGAAGAAGATACGAGTGCAAGTGTAATGGTACATTTTTTTATTAGGCAAGTCCCAATGTTCGAAATCTCAATGATCCAACTTCAGTGTATAAAAAGCTACTCGGTATGTTTAGTGTAGTGATGAATTTACTAGGTGTATGTGAGTGAATGTGTATTCCAAGTGTTAAGTATCTTTTGGTGGTTTTGTGATATTTTTGGGGGATTAATTCTCCTATGGTAGAGGCATATTCCCTAAATTTTTTGAGAATTTTTGAAATCAATGGATTTATAATAAAATACATAAGATCGATAGTGACTTTTTGGGTTTTTCATTTTTTTCAAAATTATCAAAAATAATAATTTTGTAAATCAAAATTTAAGTTGATACTAGATATAACACCAACAAAGCATTTTCCCAGAATTAAGTAGGGTCGGGTACATAGAGTTTTTACCTCCATTGAGATATGTTTTGGGTCATTCTCAGGCTTATATCCAAATTGCTAAAATCCCTTTGGATAGTCTCAATCCAACACTTCTTGGACCTTCCTCGTCGTCTCTTAACCAGCTCAACATCTCAAATCTCGCATCTTCTAAATGGGTGCATTAACTGATCTCCCTTGCAAATGGTCAAACTATCTTAAGTGATTTTCTCTCATTATATCCTATGTGAACTATAGTGATTTTCCTAAGCAAAGTCTAAGTGTATTTTAAAAATGAGCTCAACAAAATATTTGACAAAAATTGAGTATCTTATTTTTCACTAAGAAAAGGGATATTGTTGTTGCTTTTTTTAAACCCTAAATCAACCAAACATGAGTCCTAATTATTTTCGGTTCAAAATATATAAATTTCACAAAATAAATTATAAATATTTTAGTAATGGCATAAAACTTTGAAAAATATATGAAATCAAGGTTATTTAATACAAGCCTCCCACTAAAAATTAGCTAAAAATATTAAAAAAATGAGCAAGATAGAAATAATTGGAGTTTAAAGAACTAAACTGCAAATAAAATAAGATCTATATTTCAAAATAGCCTTGACAGGGATTTAAGTGCAAATAATAAAAAGCAATTTCCATGTTGTGTGATAAATTTACTTGGGTATTTTGTCTATCTCCTTGTATCCGACCCATTGTATGCTTACCTAGTTAATATATATTAAATGCTGAAATAATTTTGTTTGGTACTATAACTTGACACTTTTAATATATCATCTAGAACCATTATCAATATATACTTCATCCATTTACAAAGAAAACAAACAGTGATGGTCATTTTATCTCACACCCCTTCAAACATACAATACCTCGTTTTAATAATTTGACCAATGGTATGTAGTGACACGGAGACAAGTATTAATAGATGTTTTAAGGGGTCATATTGTAATTATAAATAAGTATA
The DNA here is from genome assembly GCA_037367405.1 of Ottelia alismoides. Lineage (NCBI taxonomy): Eukaryota > Viridiplantae > Streptophyta > Magnoliopsida > Alismatales > Hydrocharitaceae > Ottelia > Ottelia alismoides. The sequence goes on from JAZKJV010008884.1 coordinate 257,107, forward strand.
GATACAAGTGCAATTACCAAAATTTAGAAGTGCACAAGTGTAAAAATCCACGAAATAAATATAGATACTCCTTATATTAATTGAGGGTGTTTTATTTGTGCTTTACATGTACACATCTTTAACTTCCACACTTCAAAAGACCTTCACAAAACTTATTGTTCTTTCAAGAGGGTGTGTGTGTTATGGTTTAGTTCGGTATTATCCTAGCTATTATTGGAAGGAAGAAACCATGAGATAATTTAGAAATTTGATTTTTATACTTGTAACATATTATTATAAGAAATGGACCTATGATAATGAATAATTTAAAGGATAAATTACAAAAAAGGGCATCAATTATATCTTGATTCCCGATTAGATGCCTCATTTTTCAACTGTAACAAATAGAGACTTGAACAGTCAACTTAAGGGTTTAACGTCGACATATAAGGGTCGTTGAAGCTTATAGAAACCTCTATTTGAGATAAAAATATAAGATCAGGTCCTCTTTGTTACAATTGAAAAATGAAGTCCCTTAATTGGGAACTGAAGCATAGTTGAGGTCCTTTTTTTTAATCTATCCTAATTTAAAGCATCAATGTTATATTATATGATGTTGAATGCACAACAATGAACTATTTACAATGCAAAATCCAATGGAATATACTTCAAAAAAAATTCACAACCAACAATGTATTTGTTATTATATCGTTACCGTAAAACATATAACAATGATATTCGTTGTATTTCTCATTATATTTGTATCTAATCATTATTAAAGTTAGCGACAATTAATAAATATTTCAAAAAGGATGGGATTATATAAACCATTGCTAGCATATAGCAACAAGTACCTTTATCATTAAACTTAGATCATTCCTCACCAACCTTAATGTCAAAACGAAATTGAACATTACAATTAAATTGTGTTTATAGTGACACATTTTTTAAATCCATCGATATATTATCTATTATTAAATATATAACAGGCCTTCGATGTTATTCTCCCACTTTGCAAGCATCAAATATATAACAACAAAATATTGTCAATTGTAAAATCAACATTTAGAATTGAAATTCACACTATATGACATCATGTTGCTATATTATCGACAATTATTTATTACTTTGTCATCAAAATATGTGTTAATAGTTAATCATTGCTAAATATATAACAATGCATGTGTCATTTGTTCACAATTTTAAGTATAAGAAATGATTGCACAACAAATAATTTTATTGTCGTATATTTATATGAGAAAAGGGATCCTACTCCATGGAGTGGGTAATCCATTTTCTTTTTTTTTCAATTTTTTTATTTTTTTTTTGGAAAAATGCTTCCATAGATTTTCATAAACTATATCCCTCTAATATGTCATTCAAATTTCGTCAGAAACAGAGACTCCTACGGCCTCCATCCAGACAGTCATTTTTTAAACGGTCACTTATTTGTTGTATTTTTCATGTTCTGAATGGAGGCCTTAGGAGTCTTTGTTTCTGACGAAATTTGAATGACATATTAGAGGGATATAGTTATGAAAATCCATGGAAGCATTTTTCAAAAAAATAAAAAAATTGAAGAAAAAAAGAAAGTGGAGTAGGTAAGAGTAGGATCCCTTTCCTCTATTTATATAACAATGGATTCAATATATATCACTATGAACACATTTTATTCATCTGAGAAGAATAGCTTTCTTCTTCACTTAAGTTTGAACTCCTCAGGCTTGATTTTTTTTGTCTATTAGCTTTCCTGTTCTTGACTTAGCAAAGTTTTGTTTATCCGCACAAGTTTTGTCATCGTCAAAATACGCATGCTTGTGTATGAACTAACAATCTCCTTTTTTTCGATGATGATATAACATTTGATGTGTTTGCAAAAACAGGTTTATGTTAAAACTGCCACGCATGTTATCACGTGTCGCCACTCGGAGATTAACTCTCTTTTCCCCGACAACACTTATCTGTTAAGAGCTCAATATTTTTCACATATGATATTCCTCATCTTCTTTCTCAAATCTTAGAACGAATAACCAATTAATTATTTAACCCCTCTCTTAGATCCAATAAATGATAAATACATGTTATTAATTTATACACAAGAGCATGAGCATATATCGTGGCAATAATCCAGATTTGAAGAATTTTTTTATAACCCGGACCCCATGATCTACAAATTAATATTAAATAAAAAAATATTTGCATGGCCAGAATTATACTAGACTTGTCAACCATAGTAGTTGATATTTTGCTTTCAAGTTGACCAATTGAGAATTCTTAATGTAAACAATATGAATTAAATTAAAATGTGGAGGAAGAATATTTATATGCTGATCTGGATCATTTTTAAAGCAAATCCAATATTATCAGGACTTTAACTTCAAGTAAATATTTCATGGATGGCAAGAATTATACGAAATGAGTTTTATGCATATGTCATAATATTAGCTTATTAGCTTATGTTATCTATATAAGAATGAATATTATTTGGTGTAAAATTATCTTTTATTTTAAAATTTGTAGCGATTGTTGTTATGTTGTTATTAACGAGATTATATAATAATGAGTATCCATTGTCTTCTTCTATTTTAAATTTAAATAAGCTTGCTAACATTAATAAATTTTAAATTTAAAAAAATATTGACAAAGACAGTGGATAGCAATTGGTATATTATTTATCGGTAGTGATATAGCAACCTACTATTCTTTGCAAGTTAAAAGTATAAAAGTTTACTAGCAATTGGTATATTATTTATCGGTAGTGATATAGCAACCTACTATTCTTTGCAAGTTAAAAGTATAAAAGTTTACTATCTGCTTTTGCAATTGAATATTGTTTGCTGATGTATGTTTGAACAATGGAAGATATAGCAATGATTTTTCAAATAATTCATTATTATAAGATCATTTTGTTGTATAAACTAGTGTTACTGAGGACCGGTTCGAGTCAAATTGGCACAATTTTGATTCAACTACCGGTTCGATCGACTATTTGCAACCTAGTTTAATACGGTTCAATCAAAATTGAACCACAACCACAATTCAAAGTTATATTAAAATAATAATTGTAGTGATAAGTGTTGAACTCATGACCTCTTCTAACCCATTAATGAGTACTAACAAACTACTCCAACTTAACTTTTTGAAAAGATTGGATAATATTATTATGCTAAAGCATTTAGTTCAAATATTATTTATATAGGTATTAGTACCATTTACTGTTGCATATTCAAGAAAATATTTTATGTATAAAGTTATATACTTTAATTGTTTGTATATTTTATATTTATTTTAAGTGTGTTTGAGTGTATATTTTTGTACATGTTCTAATCCATTCTGGTTTAATTCCTGATTCAGCCATTTTTTCCTAATTCTATTTTCAAAAAATAATAACATCATCATCCGATTGAACCAATTTGATTCCATGGTCTAACCCGATCCAATCTTTTTATTGGAATTTATGGTTCGGTTAAAAACCTTGGTATAAAGTTGATATCAAATATTTTTACTAAGAAATTGAGATGTTATTGAGGCTATGCGTAGAGAGACCAACTTAGAAAATCTCTTAAACCAAAAGCTATCATCACCCTTGACTAAAAAAACAAATCAATTATGGTTAAGTAATACCTAGTTTATGTGGAATTTCCAATTAACACAAGCTCTAGGTAAAATTTTATATAAAGTTGAGATAAGAGAAACTTTTAAAAAAAAATAAGTTAATAAATTGGATTAGATTAACGTGCATGGTATAAGTACCTTTATTTGTTAAACTTAAAAAAATCACAAAAGAATCAAGCACAAAATTCGACGGATATTTCTACGACTGTTGGTCGACTTCGTCGAATTTTGCAATTGTAACAATAAACTTTGATTTGTGATAGTTTTATCGTGTTCAATCGTCATACTTATGACAGATGTTTACATTACCTCTACTTTAGTACGATGAATTTGTCACATGTAATATCGAATTCATAGCTAAAATGTCTTTGGTTTCATGACAACTACAAGTTCATTGCAAAAAAAATCGCAACCAAAACTTTATCGCTAATAGAGTGATTTGTTGTAGTGAATCTAAGGACAGAAATTCAGGGAACCATCCTATAAAAATCAATTGTTTTGGAATTATTTGTAAGGTGCTAGCTAAAAGAATCAATATATATGACTAACACCTTAAAGTCATTCAGAAGGCATTTTCTACCGAATAAGGGAGCGACATCCTTATTATGCGACTATGTCTCCAAGTTTTTTTTCCTGGCCCAAAAATAGAACACATGGTATGATCTTAACATCATATTTTCACAAAGTTTTTGCTACTATTATATAGGGATTTCTCTCTAGATTTTCACAAAAATTTCTCAAAGTTTTTTTTTTGTAAAATGCTATGCATATATAAGTGAATCACATCATTCTATTCTTGTCTTGATTCCTCTTGTGGCTTCTTATATTATGTTTTTTTAATAATAGATAAATAAAGATAATATACATAGGAGACAAGTGATTAAAGATGGAGAAGTGAGCAGAGCTACAAGTAGATTCTTGTCCACATTAGAGGAACATGCTGTCATTAAAGATAGGGCCTTAGTCACACATGCTCTCAAGAGTCTCAACTACAACCACAAACCCTATAGCAATAAGCAAGGCATTGCTTATTCTTGTTTTGCTCTTAAACATGATGTAGACATTTTTTAACATTTGGCAGAAATACTCTCCACCCTCTTAATATGTGATGATTTCACTTCCATCATGAAAATTTTATAAAGGAAACATTATTTTTAATGTTGAACCCTGTTGTTTACATTTTTTTATTTTCTTATTAAAGATTTATTTATTTATTTATTTTAAGTCCTTTGTCAAAAAAACATAGTGATACTTTATATAACTATAAAAACACATAATCATGAAAACAAAAGCTGTGTGAATATGTAGCCCATAGATTCTGCATGATTTAAAACACCAACTATCTATAAATGCTAAGTAATGTCAATTTCAATTGTCCTCATCTGTTTGTTTATATATGTGCTTTGTTTTGTTCCACTTTGTTTATCTTTCTTTCATCATGCTAAATGTGATAGATGGACATATTCATAATATATAGAAAAGTCCAACTTTATCTCCTTATGTAATGTCTTCTTGGACATGAGTGAAAGACATGTAGTTTCCATCTGTATCTTCTTAGTTAGGTAAGTAGATGTCGGCAAGTTCCATATCAATATGATACTTTTTTTATACTTATATCTGTACACACACATATATGTATATGTAATGTTGATAGTTACTTAATTTTTTACTAAACAACATCTGCAATATGTAGGAAATGTCATCTTATCTAATACTATGTGCACAATAATATAGAAGTAATGTATACATAATATGTAGTGTGTGTAAAATATAGAATGTATCCTTACTGTTAAGAAACACTACAAGGAAAATTAGTTGTTGCCACAGAACTATGCCCACAGATGTGGAGCTTGTGGCCACGGAATTGAGCTCTGGTTACGGCACTTCGTGGCATGTAGTCGTATCTGCAAGTCTCGTCGCGAGAGTTCTCTAACCACGAATATGCCGTGGCCACTACAAATGACCACAGAACTTGGCGTGGTCACAACTCTTATATGAAGACTTTGGCCACGGATTGTGGCTACGAGAAACTAGTGGCCACGGAATTATCTTGGGCACAAGTTTCCGTAGCCACATTCCGTGACCACAACTCATTTTTCTTGTAGTGAAAACTAAGTAGTGGGCCCCAACAAGAGACATCCTTTGGATATGAACATTATTACAAGATCATAAATGAGGAAGTATACACCTATCAAAGATTCAAAGTCCCTCCACCACAACTTCCCTACCCCCTCAAATGACAATATATATACATACAACACCAACCTTCCCTCCCACAATCCAAAACTTGCTAACCTAGCACATCGACCATTCCCCTCCAAAACATGCCCCCCTTTCACTCTCCATCTTCCAACAAATCCCGCGATGAAACTTGATGTCTTTCAGGCTGATCGCTACTACTCAGACAATATCGGCAGTGTAAGCTTCCGAAGCATCTTCGTCAAGACTGATGAAATTGGTGCCTCTGGGAGGCGACGCTATAGCGTGGACTTTCCCATAGGACACCATGTCTCCACCTCTACTTTGAACAAGCACGATTCCACGAAACGGAAGAGCACCAAGAAGATGAGGCAGCCAATATCCCCAGGGAAGCGGCTTGCAAACATGTTCCATTCCTTCCTTTATCATAGCGGCTTCAGGAAGAAGGCGCCTACAACGAATTTCGATCGTCGATCTCTCGACGAGAAGAATGAGGATACAAGGGCATCCTACAAGATTGATCCTGCCAAGGTAACTCACTCATTCTCCTCACAAGTTGGGGCAAAGGATGAGGGACACGCATTCATGGCAAGGAGGAGTTACATGGAAAGGGATGGGGTGTGCGGTGGGGATGGGATAGTGGTGGAGAAGTGGACTTTGAACAAGAGGAGTGAGGGTATTAAGGTGGTTGGTGGAGGAAGTTATGATAGCGCTCTAAGGAGAAAGTTTGCAAAGACGTGAGGAGTTTGAGGATGAGGATGATGATGATGATCAAGATAGCGAATCAAGTTCAGATCTCTTTGATCTCCCTCACTATTGCTTGTTGGAGGCAAAGAGAAACACTCCGATGATCTAGCTCTTTTCTTTCTTTCTTTGTCATCTTAATGGATATGGGGACCATATATGCATGTTGACCATGCATTGTGATCTTTTGTTTGCAAGTGTGGCCATGTGTGTGTTTTTTTCCTCGTGTCTCCTTTATGAACTTGGCTTGACTTTATAAATATATTCGAGGAAATGTTCATTTGTATGATGTGAACTATGATTCTTTGGTAGGATTTCTTTTTCATGGGAAAATTGAGCAAGATTTCTACCTCTCATTTTGCCCCTGAACTGTGAAAACTCTATTAAATCACATTAACCAGTGAGATGGTTTCGGGGATACAGGTCACAGAAACCCTATTTATTATAAAGAGTTTACATTATGGGGCTGGGGAAGCTGCACACGAGGGTGTAGCTAACTAGCTGCATCCGGTCATTTTTTTCATTGATTTTTTGTGTTTTATAAATGAAACCTGGGGGGATTTAAATCACCATATATCACCATGGTATCGCACTAATTTCAACTAAATTCGGCATTTCTATCATCTCCATCAAGACTACCACATTTTAACGGTCTCAGAATTATTGAAATTGGCCCTATCTAGATGGGCATGTTAGGAATGTTTGTTTTGCATAATATTTGAAACACATATTCCATACAATAAACTAAGTAAATCCCCATAAGTTTTTATTAAAAAAAATCAAAAACCAATGAGAAAAACAGCCGGATGTAGCTAGTTAGCTGCACCACCCGGTGTAGCTTCCCTTTTCCCTACATTATATATATATATATATATATATATATATATATATATATATATATACACACACACACACATATATTGATGAAAGATTATATATGGACTTGAGTCATCCAAGACAAATTCTGTACACTCTGAGAAGATTTGACTATTCTGTAAAAAAACTGAATCAGCTGAAATTTGGATTAATTCATATATAAGAATTGGAAACTGATCTGATTCATGACTTGTATTTACACCCACCATTATATAAGTTGGACAAACTAGTTTAAGGCAGTGAAACATTTGGATTTAGTTTGCTAACAAGCTCCATTCTAGTTCTTTCTGTTCGACGAACAAGCTGTGGCGATGAGGATGCCAAGGTCTCCTTGAGACAGCGATTGGGAACTCTCGATATCGATCAAAACAAGCGTATATTTATTTCTCATTTATTCTTTTAGAAAAAAATCGAAGTCGAGATGGATCTGTCTTTACTCCCAGAACTCTCTCATGATATACCAACAAACAGATAAAATCGGATGCGTGGATGATGATGATGATGAACATGAAGATGAAGATGAAGAAGATGATGATGATGATGATGATGATGAGAGGAAAACCGTTGCTAAATACTGTTGCTAAATACTTCCAGATTAACTATCTAATAAGAGGAGAGAACTCTGGACCTCTTGCCCAAGTTTTCAATGCAGCCAATATCATATGTATTGTTTATGGAATTAGCATAGTTAATGGCGATTTGGAGACAAGTATAACAAAAACTTGAGGAAAAATATCGATGAGTAGAAAAGGCAAATCTATAATGTAAGCCCGAGAATTGGAGAACCCAAGGAGTGATCTGGTGGTAGTACGGTGTGCTTACACTTTAAAGGATCCGGGTTCGAATCTCAAGGGGATGTTCGGACCCTCGAAATTACTGAACATGCTATTAAAAAAAGCCCGAGAAATGGGTTTGTGGAGATATGTGACTTGAATGTTTTGGTCTTAGTTAGGGTTTCAAAACTTTGACCCATTAAAAATTGGGTTGAGTTCGACTGTTAAATGGGATTAATCAGCCCGACTAAGCTGTTTTTTTATTTTCCAATAAATAATAAGGTTATTATTATGAGGATAGGAAGCTTGCACCAAGGTGCATGTAACTTTACATGCATCGGCACTTATATCTTCCACATTTTTTTACTTTTTTGAAAAATACCACCATGTATATTCATCCATATATCCCTCCAATATGTTATTCGAATTTCGTCAGAAACAGAGACTCCTATGACCTCCATCCAGAACAGGTCGATTACAGCAATTCTAAGACCGTTAAAATTACGTGTTCTGGATGGAGGTCATAGGAGTCTCTGTTTCTGACGAAATTCGAATGATATATTGGAGGGATATATGGATGAATATACATTGTGGTTATTTTCAAAAAAGTAAAAAAAATGTGGAAGATATAAGCGCCGGTGCATGTAAGTTACATGCACCTTGGTGCAAGCTCCCCATCCTCTATTAATATATATGTTTACTTAAAAAAGATGTTTACATTTCGAAATGAAAAGAATAATACCCTTTAATTCTCTGCCTCATTAATTTGTTATTTATCAATAATTACCCCACCCCCTTGTAGAATATATGATTTTCATTGGTAATAATAAACTGGAATTGGTATTCTTCAATTTCACAGCTAGTATTTTTTGTTTGTCATTTCCAATCTATTTGCTATATTACATGCTATTATATATGAGGCATTAAAATTGGGTAAATATATGTGTTGGGCTTCATGGTCACAAATTTCGTCGGTAGGCTTATGCTTCCGAAGTGAAATCTAACCTGATAATAATATTTATAAGTCGGTCCCATAAAAATGGGATGGGTACTTAATAGGGATGAAAACGAATACATATATATAAAAATATATATTTATTATATTTGAAAATTTACCAAATACGGATATCTGTATCTTAATATTAATAAATATGGATTGAGTATGGATATGGATTATAAAAAAATTTCGAAGACAGATATGGATGGTAGTGACTTGAATATCCAGATCTGAATATCCGAAAGCAATATCTAATACTGTTTTATATATTAGTTCATATAATGTAAGCCACAACCTCAAATTATTATATTAGCATTATGTATTGTATAGTACAATATATTAATGATCGATATTAATAAACTTATGTCCATTTGGGGTTAGACCGAACGAAAGTTACGAAACCATGTCTCCCTTTTTGCTTCCGGTTAAGAACGTATGCCTCATCGCCCCTCCCTTTTATCATGATGCGATTTATTTATATTTCATTACTATTTTCTTAGATCGCTATGAACTTCAATAACAACTCAATTCATATTTGCATGTGGACTTTATTCGATCCGTATTTGGATTTGATGTTTACTGGATCCATATGTGGATTCACTCTTTATCCAATGCATATTTGGATTCGCTCTTTATTCGATACGTATTTGGATTCTCTCTTTACTAGAATATTCGGGTTCGCCCTTTATTCGATCTGTATTCGGATTCGATAGATATCATATTCGAATTCGTATCTGTATTTTTAAGGATATGATTTCCTTAATACATATTCGAACCATATATGTATCTGTATTTGTATTAAATCAAAAGCGAATATGGATATGGAAATATGCATATCAGATCCGCATCTGATTTGTTTTCATCTCTACTACTCGAGCTCTAAATTATATAGGCCGAGTGGATTTTTTTGTAAATTGGTTCACAATCCAATGCCAAGGCCTACTTAATTGTTGTGATTTTTTGGAATTTTACACTTGTATCCTTATGAGTTTTTCACGTTACATTTGTACCCTCTATTTTTTTTCAATTACAATCAGGCTCTATATAATTATAAAATTCACGGTATTGTCCTTCCTTTAGCATAATGAAACGGAACCGATGTAATAACTGATGGACGCTACTATGAATTTTGTAAAAATATAACACAGAACTATGATTGCAAAAAAGTTAGGAGGATACGTGTAACTTGAAAAAGTTGGAAGGGTACTATCGCTAAAATTCTTTTTCCTTTAGTTTAATCAGAAAAAATCTCGTTTTCCTGCAGACATTTTTTTGCTTATATATAAATAACTCTCAAACGGCTTATACGTCGTATTTAAAGTATGTAATTAGACTAAAGCTTATGTAATTACAATAGAGTTAATTTGGTTTCAATTGGGAAACCAAATAGATTAGAGGGAAAGTTGGGAATTCTCAAATTTGAAACAATGAGAGTTATGGGTGAAAGTTTAGTATCACATCTAGTGTTTCTAAACTTTTGGTGAACTTATATATAAATTCACACCCCAAGCTCTTGTAGCAATAGTAGAGAGGAGGAATGGAGGGTGATGAACGCGAAATCCACCTCTTTAATAGTCGATAATTGTAGTATAGGAAGCGGATTTCGGTCGTCAAAATACCACAAACTTTGAATGTTGTGGAGTATTTTTACTTGGCAAGTTTACCAAGGTCGAACTCAGGGAACGGTGATTTTTAGTTGCGTGGTTTTGAATCAATTTAAATAATCAAATTTAAGCTCGATTAATTTCTGTTTTGAAAAATATACAATGCAATAAGATGTAAATGCAAGGAAATCTACAGAGATGATTAGGCTCAGGACCTGTGAAGTATAAAATTCAAATCCAAACAATGATGATCAATTTCCTCTATATTAAATCACAGATCAGAAGATATCAAATCCAGAAATATGTGTCAAATTAATTCCTAATGCAAATATAGGCTATCAGATTAATCCTGCAATGATTTTATCTCCAAAAATCTTCAAATTACATTCTTAAGAAATGATTGCAGTTCACAAGTTAGTAAGCCTAATAAATCTCCTTAATTTAACCCCTGCAAAATAAGTCGTCAAATTTTTCAAGAAAAATGGCACATGTATGTCAAAATGGAGCCTGCAAGTCAAATGAGATCTTCGAATAATAGTAATCAATAAATATTCTCAGATCTGTCCACAATGTATGCCAAATGGTAGAGCACGGAATTAGCTTCGAAACGACATATTATATGCTAAAATCGGAGTTCAGATGGAGAAGATATGATAAAATGAAGTTTCAGGGACTAATCTGTAATTAAAATAAAGTTTTTACTTCAAAATGGTCCCTGGAAGGACTTATCTGCAATTTATGAAAGTCGGAGGGGCTCCTCTGTAATTTACCCATGGCGGGGGTATTTTTGCAATTTATAAAAACCTCAGGGGCTCCGATGCAATTTTCACACGTGCGCCGCAGGTTCGGATGACGGAGCAGGAGGCTCGGGGTCCCCGAGCCTGTGGTTCGGCCCGGGGCTGAGGTTCGGGGCTCCGAACCAGAGGCTTGGGGGAGGCGAGGTTCGGAATGCCCGAGCCTCAAGGCTTGGGCCTAGGCTCGGGAAGGCGACACGTAGCGGGCCTGGAACCGTTGGATCAAGGGGTTGAGCCCCTGATCCGACGGTGGCTGGGCGTTGTGATGGAGGGCGGGGCGGCCGAAGGAGCTGGGCGAGGGCAGAGGCGCGGAGGTCGGCACCCCCGCGCGCCGAAGGCGAGGCGCGGCGGCGAGCGGGGCTGGCAAGCGGGGCTGGTGAGCGAAGGTGCGGCTGAGGCCGATCGAAGGACGAGGCCGCGGCGGAGTGGCGGTCTGGGGCTGAGGTGGCGACCGCGGGCGGAGATGGCCTCCGCGGCGGTGGGCGATTGGCGGAGAAGAGAAGCGGTGCCGCCGCAAAGGCGGAGGCGGTGAGCAGCTGGAGGTCGGCGCGGAGGGCCGCGCTGTGCAGCCGAGGCACGTGGCGCGGTCGCGGAGGCGCCTCCGCGCGAGGACGGAGGTGGTGGTGCGGGTACCTGCAAATGGAGATAAAAAATGGGTTATGTACGAGATCACCTGGGAAGTGTGGAGAGGCGAACGCCTCTTCGATCTTCGCTTCAAGGAGTCAGCGATGGAGCTCCGAAGCTTGTGCTTGCCGGACGGAAAAGCTACACGGAGCTCGATTCCGCAGATCACGCCTAGAAAAGCCGCTGTCACCGGCGTTGATGGAATGGCGAATGGTCGGTCGAGGTGCGGAGGTGGCTGGGTTTTATAGGGAAGCAGATGGAGGCGGTTACGCGCGAGGTAGAGGCTGTGGTCGTAACGGCCGGAGATGGGTGTGGGCGGCGGCCGTTACGAGGAGGGAGGAAGAGAGGAACGGCAGGGGGGCGGCTTGCAACGGCTGGAGGTGGTAGAAGGTCACGTGCGCAGCACGTGACCTTGGGGGAGGGGGCGGCTGGAGAGAGAGGGCAAGTGGGGGTGCCACGTGGCACGCCCAGGGGCTGCCACGTGGCGCCCCCAAAAAATTTTCAAAATTTAAGACAAAGAAAAATAGAAAAGAAGTAGCAGGAGACCTCGAATCGAAAAATTTTCTTCACTAAAGTTGTTCGTCTTGTCGAGATCTACAACTTTCATGAAGGGTCTGGGAGCAAAAGAGGTCATCTGTGAGAAGTGATATTTTTGGTGGCTTTCCATGTGTACGAAAAACCATATTTTTGAGATTTTGTATTTTTTTGGTGGTTTTAGAGAGGATAAAAAATCTAAAAAAATATGATAAATTATAAGAAAATTATTTACACATTAATCTAATTTTTTTGGATTTTTAATAAATAAGAAAATAGGAAAATAAATTAGAAGTTAGAAACGCACAACTTTTGTACAGACCGACAACGGACACTCGGACTTGGTCAGTTTCTTTGATCTCAGTTTAGATCTGGATTTGGATGTTCATGTCGCTTAATAAAACTTTCATCAAAGAACACAAAAGGAAAAGAAATAAAATTAAAAGAGTTAATTAAGGTCCTAAAAACTGAGGTCAAAAATATCACAAAGTCAAAATGCGCAAAAGAGGCCCAAAACCCAACTTTCACATATGAGCTCCGAATTTTATGAGTTTTTTAAAATGGAGTACTTTAAAAGTGAGTAGACCAAAATCGGACACTGTATGTGGGAGATATGCTCATTTTAGTCCGTCAGATGTGAAATTTGACTTTGGAATTATTCGACACTTATTGGGGTTAGTAATTTTTTTGTATTTTTTATTTAATAAAGTTAGTAATATCTACACAATGGAGGTAGTTTTGGGTCAATCGGAGTTAGGATGAATTAACTAAAAATGTGAGAAGTTAGCGGCTTTTTGGGCTAATTTACACTGGGAATTTTAAATGCAATTATGCATGATGAAATGCAGATATTATTCACACATGTATGATGGCTAATAATGCTCTATTAATGTTTAATTACAGGTGAATGATGGGGGACAGAGCCTAAATGACTAATTTTAGCATGATGAATACGAGATTCATCATACCCCTATACTTAGACCATGCTCGTCCCCGAGCATGAATGAATGACTTAGTTGATTATATCCCTGACTGTGTAAGTGAATTTACAAGGCTCGATTCATAGAAGACCTTTAATTTGAGTGATCCTAAAATTCTGAGCTCACCCAAGCTTTAATCAAAAGGAATCCAACTTCTCTAATTTTCAGACTCTCTGTTTGTACATATAATATAAGGATATGATTCTTAGTGTACTGCATTCATGAGAGTCAAGTCGAGACATCACCCAAAGTTCCAATCCAAGAGACACTCCTCTAGACCTGATCCTCAACCCTAGGGAATAAGTCTATTCTTGCTTCAGTCAACCGTCTCATTAGTTTGTCAGACTTGAAAGTGTAGATGGACGGCCAGTTGATGGAGAGCATAGGATTGTGTCTGATTTTCTCTCCCTTTCATTGGAACAAGGTGCCTCTCGAGTGCCTTTTTACTCAACACAAGTATATTTTAATTTTGTTGATCAATGTGTCCGTCAAGAGAATTTGGAGTCGTCTGCACTTGTTTTTCTGGGAGTACACCGGGGTGTGTCTCTTTTGAGTATCTAAGATACCTTCGACACCCAGACTTGTATCGCTTACGATGCAGAGCCCTTTTATGGTGACAGCCCGACTCCTTAGTCCTAATTAGCGCTTGGTCCAAGTGGACACTTTGAAAATGTTTGGGAGCGCTCACCATTGGTGAAAGCTCATTTAGAATTTGACTTGGGATGGTAGAGCTTTTCTTGACATTTCTTTTTCTTTTCTTTTGTTGGCTAGCTCCACTGCTTTTACCAAAAGTTGGCGCACACTGATCAACAATTTTCCTTAAGTTTCATCACACCCTGGCACTTAGGTCAATATCAAAAAGATAGCATATGAATCTTGTTCACATACTGGCTAGTGTTTTGCTGACACTCAGGTTTTCTGAAGCCTTCATTAACTTTATCCCATCCTCGAATATCTTCAGATCGGGTCTAAACTCAAATCTCTAGTCCTAGTTCCTGAAGTGATATCTCAACTCATCTCATCACTCATGTAGTTGTGAAAGTGATTGTGCTGATCATATTCTTTTTTAAGGTAGAGATGAAGAGTGCAATATAGCGCTCAAATCTTTCAAACTAGGGAAGTGTGGATTTATTAAGTTCTAAAAACCCTAATGACTAAGGCAGGCTAACTCAGAATCTCAAGATTTCAGAAATCAAGTGTCCTCAAAAATCCTCAAGCCTTGAGTGCTAGTGAATGTGTCAGGAATATATCGACCAAAGAATGCATGAAATGCTTGATGAAATGCAAGACCATGAGTGATTTTTTTTAATGCAAATATACTTTTTTTAATGCTTTTTTTTCAAAAGTTTTGTTTTTGGTGTGTTGTTTTTTTTTTACTTGTACCCATCCCCGGTGTTAGATAAAAACGATTAAAGTACGAGCTATGGATAAAGTAGATAAGATATATAGAAATACACCCCCTATACTTATCTTGTGCTATGTCCCCATGGCACAAAGTGAAATGTTGACAAAGCGTACTAAATATAGAGAGATTAAAAACAAAAGAAGAGAAGTGATGTATAAACAATGGTAGCGGTCCCCCTATACTTAGGCTCAGGTCAGCGTAAGTATCATTAGATAATTACAGATGGGGAACCGGGAAGAGTTTCGGATGTACAAGAGAGTGTAGGTTCCGGAGAGGTGTGCTATCTGGGCAGATCAATTTTTTCATCAAAACCTATGCCCTGAGTGAAGGAGATCTGTTCAACTTGTACTAATTGCTCATTGGATTCGACAAAATGTTTAAGCAGCTGACCGTTGACTATAGATGTTTGCGCGCTATCTGCGGTCTCTGAGATCTCAACACTCCCATTATTGTGTACCTCTCTTACAATGAAGGGTCCCGTCCATTTTGATTTCAATTTTCCTTGGAAAATTTTCAACTTTGCATTAAATAGCCAAACTTTCTGCCCTGGGACAAAGATCTTTGTTCGAATGTTCCTGTCATGCCATCTCTTTACTTTTTCTTTGTAGATGGTGCTGTTTTCGTAAGCATGATTTCGGATTTCAGACAGTTCATTCAAATTCATGTATCGGTTCTTCTTTCCTTGGTGACAGTTCCAATTAATCTTTTTGATTGCCCATTCTGATTTATGGACGAGCTCTGCGGGCAAATGGCATGGTTTTCCATATACCATTCTAAACGGGGAGGTGTCCAATGGGGTCTTATAAGCCGTCCGGTAAGCCCACAGAACTTGGTCCAGGAGTTGGGACCAGTTCTTCCTGTCAGGGCGAACGAGCTTCTGTAAAATTCCTTTAACCTCCATGTTTGACACCTCGGCCATGCCATTAAAATTGTGGGTGGTAAGGAGTAGTGACACGGTGCTCGATGCCATATTCCTTAGTCAACTTCTTCACCTCCCGGTTGACAAAGTGGCTTCCCCCATCAGATATTAAAACTTTTGGAATTCCAAACCTCGAAATAATATAATCTTTCAAAAACTTGCAAACAGTTTTGCTATCTGCAGCTCGAGTAGGGATAGCCTCCACCCATCTAGATAAATAATCTACCGCGAGAAGAATATATTCAAATCCTTGACTATTAGGGAATGGGCCCATAAAGTCAATGCCCCATGCATCAAATACGTCACAGATGATCACTGGTTGCATAGGCATGGCATCTTTGGAACCAATGGTTCCTCCCATTCTCTGACAGACGGGGCACGACCTCACAAAATTATAAGCATCCTTAAACAAGGTCGGCCAGTAAAATCCACATTGCAATATCTTCTCAGCGGTCCTCTTCCCATAGTGATGTCCTCCCGCCTCCAAGGTGTGGCATAGATTGAGGATACTTTGATATTCCTCTTGAGGAATACATCTTCGCCATATGCAATCCGGTCCTTCAAAGAAAAGGAAAGGATCTTCCCAATGATAGTGTCTCGCTTCAGATATGAGTCGATCGATTTTGTTTCTGGGCCAACCTTGAGGAACTTCATTGGTGACGAGATAATTCACCGTGTCTGCATACCAAGGGAGTGAGTCAATAGCAGAAATTGACTCGTCTGGGAAGGTTTCACGGATGGATTCAGATTCCGGAATTTTGTTTTGTTCAATTCGTGATAAATGATCAGCCACGACATTCTTCACGCCAGGTTTGTCCTTAATCTCCAAATCAAATTCTTGAAGTAGTAGAATCCATCTCAGAAGTCGTGCTTTTGCGTCCTTTTTGGCCATTAAATAGCGAATGGCAGAATGGTCTGTGTAAACTGTCACCTTAGATCCTAGAAGTATTGATCGAAATTTTTCCAAGGCAAAAACCACAGCAAGCATTTCTTTTTCGGTCACAGTGTAATTTTTCTGAGCAGGGTCTAAAACTTTGCTTGCGTAGTGAATAGCATACGGGATTCCATCTTTTCGTTGTCCTAATACAGCCCCTACAGCGAAATCAGAGGCGTCTGTCATGATCTCGAAGGGAAGAGACCAGTCGGGAGCTTGTAGGACGGGAGTCTCAATGATCCTTCTCTTGAGTAATTTGAATGCTTCTAGACACTTATGATCTACCACAAATTCGGTGTCTTTCCCCAGAAGGTCAGTTAGCGGTCGGGCAATTTTTGAAAAATCTTTGATAAATCTCCTGTAAAATCCGACATGCCCTAGAAAAGACCGTACTTGTTTCACATTTGTGGGTGGTTCAAGCTTTTTGATCACATCAACTTTGGCAGGGTCAACCTCCATTCCCTTCTTAGAGATGACATGCCCCAATACAATGCCCTCTTTTACCATGAAATGGCTTTTTTCCCAAGAGAGCACCAGATTCACTTCCCTACACTTTTGGAGGACTCGATTCAGGTGCGCTAGACAATCATCAAATGAATCACCATGGACCGAGAAGTCGTCCATGAAGACTTCCAGGAAATCCCCGACCATGTCGGCAAAAATCGCAATCATGCACCGCTGAAAGGTGCCGGGGGCATTGCAAAGCCCAAAAGGCATTCGCTTGAATGCGTATGTGCCGAAGGGATATGTAAAAGTAGTCTTCTCCTGGTTCTTAATAACCAGCCAAATGACCAAGGTAAAAGTACCAATCGGTCGTCGCGATCTCAATCACTCAGCTGGGTCAATCAAGAAGAATATAGACCACCAAGATAGATGAAAATCAATCAAAAACAAGATAGCGGTCCTGCTATTAATTTAACCTCGTATAGCGACCAGGGTCGAACACAAGGAGCACGGGTTGGCCTTGCGGTCTACGAAGTAGTCAAAAAGGAAATAAAATAAAATAAGAAAATGTTTTTGGTGGTTTTTAATTATTTTATATTTTTTTAGATTTTTAATGTATTAAGAAAATAATAAAAGCTAAGGAACTATACACTTCAACAAATTATTAAATACACTAAAAATAAACAAAAATTCTATCAAAAATGGTTTTATGTGTTTTATAATTTTTAATGTTTTTGGTGAATTTTTGGGATTTTTCTAATGTTTATTTAATTTTCTAAAAATCAAAAAGTGACTAAAACAGTAGGTACTGTCCAGCCGAGCTAAAAGGGCCTAGATAAAATATCTAAAGGCCCCAAATTAGCTGGGAGGTAATTTTCCTGTAAAGTGAATAAAACAAGGAAAAATTAGGCACATATATTATTATTTTTGGATTTTTGGTTTAATTATTAGAATTTTTATAAGTTTTCAAGTGTTTTTCAATTTTTAGTGGTTTTCAGTAATGAAAAATAGCCAAAATTGGCTAGAAAATCAAACACAAAAAAATAGACAGTAGATAATTTTTTTGTAATTTTTAGTCACTATTTAATATATTTTTTTTGGGATTTTTAAACCTAGAAAGTAATGAAAATGGAGGTTTTTGATTTTTCAAAAATATCAAATTAAAACAAAAATGTCCTCAAAAATCCTCAAAAATTTTACACTATGGCAGGAGCCATATGTCCAATTTTCGTTGGATTTGGAGGTAATTTGCTATTTTATTCAAAAATAAGGAAGGGGCACAGTGCATAGGGACCAAAGTGCAAATACCCGAAAGTCTGGGGGGTCTGGTGCAATTAACCCAGCAAAACACATGCTACGCGCGTGCCTGGGGCACTCAGGGACCCAAATGTAATGAAAATAAGTCCCGAGGGCTATTTGGTAACAGGTACCAAAAGCCCAGGGGCTTATCTGCAAATAACCCAAAAAATCACGCGCATGCTCAATTAAAATGCACACAGGGGTATAAATGCAATTTCTAAAAAGTATTCATTCATTAAGGAACAACCAGAACTACAAGGGCACCAGATGCAAATATACCAGAAAGACACGAGACGAAGCACGTGTTACATAACGCACAGGGGCATAAGTGCAAGGAAAATCAAGTACGAGGTCCGCTATGCAAATATCCAAAAAAACTAAACAACTAAACTGAATAATTACAAGACTAAATGCGAAATAAAAGAACAAAGGGGGCCTAAGGGTAAATTACCCTTTATTAATGCGGGCCGCAGGATGGACGCCACGTGGAGTGATCGACGGTGGAGATCGGTTGGCGCTCCAAGGCTGGGGTCCTTGAAATTATCCGACGACTGGGGCTAAACCACGTGGTGCATCGGACGGTCGTGGCTCTCTGTGGCTAACCCTCGAGCATCGGGCGGCTGGGATCAATCCTCCTCAGATCTGACGGTGAAGGCGGCTCCTGGAACGGACGGTCCAGATGACAACTGGAGCGGGAGGGCTGATCGGACGGCGGCTGAAGGTCGAGGAAGAACAGGTGGCCGGCGAAGTTCGCCGGCCCAGTGCGTGCGCTCCTGACCTCCTCTGTTGCGCCTGAAGATCGGAGAAGCTCTGGCGTGGCGCTGCGCAGCTGCTGGTGGCCTCCGATGGCCCAGCCGAGCTCTGGGGAGCTCCGGCGAGGTCGGCGGAGGCGAAGCTCCTGGCTCGATGTCGAAGGACCTCAGATGGCCCTCATTGAACCTGCAAAACAGTCCAGGAGGCTCGCGGGTCGAGGGCAAACTGCCTCGACCCGGTTTGGCGGGGTGACGGTGAACGATGGGGCGATATGGGCGAGCTCCGGCGAAGGGGGGACGGTGGAGCTCGAATCCCAGCTCCTGTGCGAGCTGGGTTGGATGGGGATATGGATAAGGTGCGCGGGAAGGAGGCGATGGCTATGGTGAAGCCCGATGGTCGGATAGTGCTATGGAGTGGTCGGAATCGGTGTGACACGGCGGAGCGGTGATTTGGGGGTAACTAGAAATTAAAGGAAAAGAACGAGCTAAGGGACTACCTGGGTGGCTGATGAGACTGGGGATGAGCTTAGGGTGCTCTGGGTCTTTGCCTCGAGGAGCGTCTCCCTCCGAGGCTCGAGCTCCTACTGGTGGCGGAGCAAGGCGGCGAAGCTTCGCCGGATCAATGGTCACGCTCCCTCTCCTCGCTTCAACAGCACCGGACGCGAGCTGTCACTCTCACGAGCATGCTGGAGCTCACAGGGGGTGGAATCGAATGGCCAAAGATGAGCAATGAGGAGGCGGAGCTCGGCTATATATGCTAGAAGGGTCCGGGAAGACAGGCGCGGGTAGGGCGTGGAGGCGCGCGGATCCCGATGGGAGCTCCGATGAGGGTCTCGGATATGTCGTGGACGGATCTGGCCCGGGGTTTAGGTGGGAATCAATCGGGTTTAGGCGCTAAAAATTGGTGAAATCGGGTCGGGCGCCTAAGCCCGTGAGAAGTGGTCCTGAGGGGTAGTTGACCGGGCGGTCAACATTCCCAGGACCACTAGGAAGCGGCCACGTGGCTGGATCTTAGAAGTGAAAATTAGGGTATCTAGGGGCCGATTTAGCAAAAAGTTAAAACATGAGATATTTTTATTTTATTTTTTTCTATTTTTTAGTGATTTTTAATTAATTTTTCAAAGTAAAAATAGTGTATTTACATAGTAGGTTCCTATATAGGTATATATACAATATATAGGTTTTTTTTAGTTTTTGCTTTTTAATTATTATTTTTATACAATTTTATTCCTATTTTATATTTTATTTATTTATATTATAAAATGAGGAATAAAAAGACATTTTTATTTCATTTTTATTATTTATATACATATGTGAAATAAATACATATATACATTTATATACATGGTATATTTACAATATATTTTTGTGTTTTTAATTTTGTTATTTTTATTTTGTTTTTGTTTTAATTGTTTTTATTTTATTTATTTACACTATATAATTGACGAACCGAAAAATCGTCCCTTTAATAATGTGTTTTTAGCACATGTAATCATCATCGTAGCCGGGACGATTCGGGTCGTCAAAGCGATCACCTCATTTAGATATATGCCATAATGAATAGAAATGAGGTGATCGTGATATTATTTTACTTGGCAAGATACCAAGGTCGAACTCAGGGACACGAGCCTCTCTCGTATTAATCAGATTTAAGTGTGTTTAACTAAATGTTGAGTTCAAGGCATATAGGTCAAAACACGCAAAGACAAAATAAAACATGACATGACAAGATAATGCATTCAAAGTAAACATGCATTTTTTATCAATTTTTATAATGCAAATGAATGGACATGCAAAGCAAATGTTATGCCCAATAAAAATCACTTGAACCATAGCAAAAAAAATTGCAAGTCAAACTGAGTCAGCATTAAGAAGCCTTCTACTCTTATTAAGCAAGTGGGCATGATACATAAAGCGATCAAGACACTTAGATAATAAAATAATACATCACAGTTCATAGTATCAAATCTGAAATTTAACCATGCCATAGTGAAGAGGACGAGAAGAGCTTCAAAACGAAACTGAAATCAACTTGATTGGAGCTATGTAGCTCAAGATATTCAAGTTCAAAGATAAGGGCATAAATGAAAGAAAAACATGAAAAGATAACTACAAACAGGTCCAGGGAGGGACTAAAATGTAAATATGTAAAGTAAATGGACCTTCCCTGTAAATTACCCACTGTGCACGCCCGCTGCACGTGATAGGGACCTGTCTGCAAATTGAAGAAGGCGGCTGGGCTTCCCTGCAAATTACCCAAGAAGCACGTGCCCGGCACGCGCTTCCCCAGGCTCGGGTCGATCTGAGGTTCGGAGGAGGCCCGGGTTGCTTCGGTGTGGCTCGGGCGGAGGCTTTGGCTCGATGCAGGCTCGGACAAGGCTCGGCGAATCCAAGCCTCTGGCTCGGTGGCTGAGGCTCGGGGGCTCTCTGGTGTCGCCACGTGTCTAGGCATGGTCCATTCGATCGTGGTGATCGAATGGCTCTGGAAGTCGGCGACATGGCTGCCCCTCAGCCGTTGGATGAACGCCCGGAGGGATCATCCAACGGCGCCTGTACGCTCTCCTTCTTCGACTGCTGGCGGCGGAGTTCGAGCTCCGGCGAGAAGCTCCAAGCTCCGCCACTCCTTCTTGATCACGCCAGGCCTCCCCGAAGCTCCATAAGCGGTGGTTGATGAAGTGGGGAGCTCGAGGAAGATGTCGGTCGTCATGGCTCAGTCTAACGGAGCCCCGAAGCTGAAGGCGAACTTGACGAAGTGAGCTCCGGCGAGACTCCGACCAGTGCGAGTTGGAGGACCTGCATGGTTAGTAAGTAGCCGAAGCGGCGATAGGGTGCGTGGGTGAGTGAAGTGGGAGCTAATCGAGTGGAGAAAGTGGCAGCTCTGAGCTCCTCCGCCGTGGGTGGCGGAGGAGGTGGGTCGGAGGCGATGGGGGTTGTGGAAGAAAGAGAGCATGATCGGAGATGGTCGCGAGGACGGGGGGAGTGTGGCTGAGCTAATGGGATGGTCAATGGAGGGTACAAACGGCCGGATTGACCGAGAAAAATCGAAGAAAATGAAGATAAAATACGAGAGAAGAGGAAGAAGAACTTACCTGATCGGAGGCGGAGCGGAGCTTGGGGGCGAGCTCGAGGCTGAGCTCTGGTCTTCGCTGGACATCGGCAGCTACCCGACGCAGCTCGAGCGGACGCGGTTGCGCCGCGACGACGCCGATGACGGCGGCGGGTCTCACCGGGGGAGACAGTCGTCTTCGCTCAATCCTACCGCCTCCCCCTGTCACAGGGAGGCGGAGGAGGGCTGGGCTACTCCCCGCGTAAAGATGGACATCGGGAACAGTGGTCGGAGGAGGTGTATTTGAAGGGCGAAGTGGCGGAGGTGATGGTTGACGACGTGGGTTTCGAAGACCGATGTGGGAAGACTGGCGGGTGGTCGTGGTACGTGGGGTGATGCGCGAGATGGAGTGAAGATGGGGGAAGACCAGGAGGTGGTTGGCGAGATGTGAGGTCGACTGGAGTGGTGGAGAAAATGGGAAGGGGGAGAGGTGCGCGAGAGGAGATCGTGGGGAAGAAGGGGTCTGCTGGAGGTTGACGACGGTCTCCTGACCGTTGGATCTGGAGATCCAACGGTGGAGGCTAAGGCGCGGAGCGAGCGGATGAGATTAGATCTGAGGCGGCATGATCGGAGGGTCTGTGGAGCGGCCACGTGGCAAGCTGTGCGTGAGGCGCTAGCGAACGGTGATGATGGAGGGCTCAGGCCGATCGAGCGGTTGAGAGGCATCAAGGAAAGAAGTGGCTGAGATGCAACATCTGAGACGCGATCGATCGGTCGTCAACGCGCCACGTGGTGAGCCCTGCTTAAGGCGCTAACGAGCGGACAGATTTGAATGCGGATGAAGATCAAACGGCTGAGAGAATGAGCGCACGTGGTCATAGAGGGGCCGTTGGATCTGAAGCGAGATCCAACGGCCAGGGTAGGTGGCGGATAAGACAAGAAGGGCCGGGCCACGTGGCACCCTCAGAATGGGCCACGTGGCCCAATCAGATTATTGCAGAAGTATTTTGGATTTTTGGAAGCCAAAATGGCCGAATTTGAGAAAACTCAAAACATGAAAGTTGTAGATCTTGACGAGATCTACAAGTTTCATGTTGACCAAAACTGGAAACGAGAACAAACAAGGACCCGAAAATATTTTTGAGGGTATTTTTAAGTCTAAAAATACCACGAATTTTTGTTTTGTCATTTTTTTTTGTGGTTTTTAATTTATTTAGGACTCTGTTAATTATTAGACATTAACAGGGAATTATTGACAAACTTTTAAGCAAGGGGGTTAATTATGGAAAATAAAGATGATGAAACTGAGGTTCATCACCCCCCTATACTTAAACTATGCTCGTCCTCGAGCATCAAAAAGAATGACTAAGTTGGATTAACCCCCTTGTGCATGTGAATACCGGATCCAATCTGATCAAGTCGACTCGGCTTCAGAGATCCAAAATTTCAGAGTTCAACCCAGCCTTAATCAAGAGGCTTCCAATTCCTCTACTTCTCTAGACTCTCTCTGATGTACATATAAACTAAAGGATATGAGTTTAGTGTTGACTGCAATTCTGAGAGTAGAGTCAATTCGTCACCCAAAATCTTGGTCCGAGAAAATCTCCTAAGGACCCAATCCTCAGCACTAGGGAATAAATCAAATCTTGCATTCAGTCTACCGTCTCTTTAGTTGTCAGACTTAGAAAATGTAGATGGCAGGCCAGAAATGGAG
The DNA here is from genome assembly GCA_037367405.1 of Ottelia alismoides. Classification (NCBI taxonomy): domain Eukaryota; kingdom Viridiplantae; phylum Streptophyta; class Magnoliopsida; order Alismatales; family Hydrocharitaceae; genus Ottelia; species Ottelia alismoides. The sequence continues at coordinate 281,339 of JAZKJV010008884.1, forward strand.
GGCATGGGATTGTGTCAATTCTTCTCTCCCTCTCATTGGAACAAGGATTCTCTCTAGTGCCTTTTTACGCAACACAATTTTTTTGGTGTTGATCAGTGCGTCCGTCAAGAGAAGTTGGAGCCGTCTGCACTTGTTTTCCTGGGAGTACACCGGGGTGTGTCTCTTTTGAGTACCTATCGTACCTTCGACACCCAGACTTGTAGCATTTACGATGCAGAGCCCTTTTTTGGTGCAAGCCCGACTCCTGGTCCTAATAGAGGTGGTCCAAGTGGACACTTTGAAAAGTTTGGGAGCGCTCGCCTTTGGTGGAAGCTCTTTGATATTTGACTTTGGTGGAATGAGAGCTTTTCTTTGAATTTCATTGACTTGTATAATTGGTGGCTAGCTCCACTGCTTTTACCAAGAGTTGGCGCACACTGATCAACATTTTTTTTTATTTATTTTTCACACCCAGGCACTTAGGTTAATGTCAAGAGATTAGTATAAGAATCAAGTTCTCATACTGGCTAATATTGCTGACACTCAGGTTTCCTGAAGCCTCCAAAGATTTTATCCCATCCTCGAGCATCATTAGATCAAATCCAAATTTGACTTCCTCATCCCAATCCCTCAGGTGAAAAATCAACTCATCTCATCGAGAACCGCAGTCGTGCATGTGATGTGCTGATCATATTCTTTATGTCTGAGACTAAGCATGGAATATAGCATGCAAATCTAGAAACCTAGGGGAATATGGATGATTAAGTCTAAGACCCTGATGACTAAGGCTGGTTAACCTAAAATCTCAAAGACTTCTAAAAGCTAAGTCTTCTTGACCAAATCAGATCCCGGGTGAAAGTGAAAATGTAGAGGACTAATCCAACTTCTTCATTCAAAAAACAAGACACTTTTTTTTTGAACTTCAAGAGATATAACAACTGCCTAAACTCAATTAAGTAGCTACAATTCAGCCAGTATGGATGTAAGTACAGGCCGAAGCCCGTTGCTTGAGGACGGGGCCTTACGCGATGTCCTCTAAACCATCCAATCTGCTAAGGGCGAACCCTCACTGAATGCGGCTTTCTTAATTAGGCGTAGTAGTCACTAATAGCTCCTAAAGGTTTTTAGGGGTTTTCTGATTTTTATGGATTTTAATAAGAATTAAAACACAAGTTAGACTCAACTTTCCTTGAAAAGAGATGGCGATTTTTCAAAACCCATGTCACACAAAATAAAAATTTTCAAAACATTTTCAAAAATCATTTTCGAAAATATTTATATAAAATAGTGTAACATAATATCGAAAAACCGCGAACTCCTTTGAGTTTTCTTAGTCCAATGAATTTTTACCTTAGCCAAAAAGTTTTTAATTTTTCAAATTTTTCAGATTATAGCTAAAGTAAATATACGGTAGATACGGTATATCCCCCTATACTTAAACTTTGCTATGTCCTCATAGCACTAGATGTTACAAGAACATAGCTCCATTTAAATATAGAAGAATATACGGGAGTTAAGAGGGGCTCCCCCTATACTTAGGTTAGAAATAACCTAAGTATGAAGGCAAGAAAAGATGAGTAGAGAAAAATCACGGGGACTTGGGTCCCCCCTATACTTAGGCTGAGATTAGCCTAAGTATAAAGATGGAGATTGATGTTTGGAAGAGACCCAAGGTGAACGAAGAAGCGGGATGAATATACAAGTGAGCGGTTGAATCTTCGGAGATGAAAATGGAGTGTCTTCGGATTTAGGGTGTGTGTTGCAACAAAGGCTCAATCAAGCAAGCAAACCCTTAATTTCACCAACTCACACATGAAACCAACCTAAGTTGGTTTATTATCTTGTCTATTTTATTGGTGATAAAACATTTGATTTTTACGCAAAGAAAAGATGTGAAGGAAAATTATTGCGTAATCGAGGGTATTGCTCTCCCAAAACCGAATTTTACTCCATTTTTGGTTGACTTGCAATTAACAGTCCCACTTTTATTTTAGGTTATCACTGAATTATGGTTAGCACATCAATCAGAAAATCATCGTCTACCGTTCATTCCATTTTCCATTTATCCTAGGTGATCAATCTAGAAAAATGAAAGCCGAGGAAAACATGTATACGATGAAGAAAAACTCGATCTAGGCTAAGCGAGAAATCATGCAGTGATTTGACGATAAAAGCCGCGAAAAATCTGGGGCCGTTTTGAAAATCAAATCAAACATGTATGCAAGTCGAAAAAGCCGCACCTAATCATGCATCTATTAGCGGTGATTAATCTTCATGAATTTTAGCTAAGTGATACGAGATTATGTGCGTCTTCATTTAAAGTGTGTCCTAACCTACGATCAAGCACATAAGATATGAAAATTGAGCTCGGAGAGCCGTGTGCCTAAGTCCTAGGTCGACACTCAAGTGGGGACGATCCCCACACAACCACGATCGTTCGATTACATACGCGAGTCTTCGATCGAAGACCGCTGTAAAAGACGAATTATTAAAAATGCAACAAAAATGCGAGATTTTTTTTCTTTTCTTCCTCCTTTGCTCCAAGCATGCTCCTGCGGCTCCTCGCAGCAGGGAACGTCCTGCTCCTCGCCTCCTTGATCCATCAAGGGCCCTGCCACAAAAGCAATGATTAGATATCATAAAGGAAAGAAAAATTTTATATGCAAAATTTGCGGTTAATTGACCTATAAAAAAGAACACTAAATTAAACATACAAAAATCCAAAAAAATAAAAGAAATGAGCCGTGTCCCCGGCAACGGCGCCATTTGACGAACCGAAAAATCGTCCCTTTAATAATGTGTTTTTAGCACATGTAATCATCATCGTAGCCGGGACGATTCGGGTCGTCAAAGCGATCACCTCATTTAGATATATGCCATAATGAATAGAAATGAGGTGATCGTGATATTATTTTACTTGGCAAGATACCAAGGTCGAACTCAGGGACACGAGCCTCTCTCGTATTAATCAGATTTAAGTGTGTTTAACTAAATGTTGAGTTCAAGGCATATAGGTCAAAACACGCAAAGACAAAATAAAACATGACATGACAAGATAATGCATTCAAAGTAAACATGCATTTTTTATCAATTTTTATAATGCAAATGAATGGACATGCAAAGCAAATGTTATGCCCAATAAAAATCACTTGAACCATAGCAAAAAAAATTGCAAGTCAAACTGAGTCAGCATTAAGAAGCCTTCTACTCTTATTAAGCAAGTGGGTATGATACATAAAGCGATCAAGACACTTAGATAATAAAATAATACATCACAGTTCATAGTATCAAATCTGAAATTTAACCATGCCATAGTGAAGAGGACGAGAAGAGCTTCAAAACGAAACTGAAATCAACTTGATTGGAGCTATGTAGCTCAAGATATTCAAGTTCAAAGATAAGGGCATAAATGAAAGAAAAACATGAAAAGATAACTACAAACAGGTCCAGGGAGGGACTAAAATGTAAATATGTAAAGTAAATGGACCTTCCCTGTAAATTACCCACTGTGCACGCCCGCTGCACGTGATAGGGACCTGTCTGCAAATTGAAGAAGGCGGCTGGGCTTCCCTGCAAATTACCCAAGAAGCACGTGCCCGGCACGCGCTTCCCCAGGCTCGGGTCGATCTGAGGTTCGGAGGAGGCCCGGGTTGCTTCGGCGTGGCTCGGGCGGAGGCTTTGGCTCGATGCAGGCTCGGACAAGGCTCGACGAATCCAAGCCTCTGGCTCGGTGGCTAAGGCTCGGGGGCTCTCTGGTGTCGCCACGTGTCTAGGCATGGTCCATTCGATCGTGGTGATCGAATGGCTCTGGAAGTCGGCGACGTGGCTGCCCCTCAGCCGTTGGATGAACGCCCGGAGGGATCATCCAACGGCGCCTGTACGCTCTCCTTCTTCGACTGCTGGCGGCGGAGTTCGAGCTCCGGCGAGAAGCTCCAAGCTCCGCCACTCCTTCTTGATCACGCCAGGCCTCCCCGAAGCTCCATAAGCGGTGGTTGATGAAGTGGGGAGCTCGAGGAAGATGTCGGTCGTCATGGCTCAGTCTAACGGAGCCCCGAAGCTGAAGGCGAACTTGACGAAGTGAGCTCCGGCGAGACTCCGACCAGTGCGAGTTGGAGGACCTGCATGGTTAGTAAGTAGCCGAAGCGGCGATAGGGTGCGTGGGTGAGTGAAGTGGGAGCTAATCGAGTGGAGAAAGTGGCAGCTCTAAGCTCCTCCGCCGTGGGTGGCGGAGGAGGTGGGTCGGAGGCGATGGGGGTTGTGGAAGAAAGAGAGCATGATCGGAGATGGTCGCGAGGACGGGGGGAGTGTGGCTGAGCTAATGGGATGGTCAATGGAGGGTACAAACGGCCGGATTGACCGAGAAAAATCGAAGAAAATGAAGATAAAATACGAGAGAAGAGGAAGAAGAACTTACCTGATCGGAGGCGGAGCGGAGCTTGGGGGCGAGCTCGAGGCTGAGCTCTGGTCTTCGCTGGACATCGGCAGCTACCCGACGCAGCTCGAGCGGACGCGGTTGCGCCGCGACGACGCCGATGACAGCGGCGGGTCTCACCGGGGGAGACAGTCGTCTTCGCTCAATCCTACCGCCTCCCCCTGTCACAGGGAGGCGGAGGAGGGCTGGGCTACTCCCCGCGTAAAGATGGACATCGGGAACAGTGGTCGGAGGAGGTGTATTTGAAGGGCGAAGTGGCGGAGGTGATGGTTGACGACGTGGGTTTCGAAGACCGATGTGGGACGACTGGCGGGTGGTCGTGGTACGTGGGGTGATGCGCGAGATGGAGTGAAGATGGGGGAAGACCAGGAGGTGGTTGGCGAGATGTGAGGTCGACTGGAGTGGTGGAGAAAATGGGAAGGGGGAGAGGTGCGCGAGAGGAGATCGTGGGGAAGAAGGGGTCTGCTGGAGGTTGACGACGGTCTCCTGACCGTTGGATCTGGAGATCCAACGGTGGAGGCTAAGGCGCGGAGCGAGCGGATGAGATTAGATCTGAGGCGGCATGATCGGAGGGTCTGTGGAGCGGCCACGTGGCAAGCTGTGCGTGAGGCGCTAGCGAACGGTGATGATGGAGGGCTCAGGCCGATCGAGCGGTTGAGAGGCATCAAGGAAAGAAGTGGCTGAGATGCAACATCTGAGACGCGATCGATCGGTCGTCAACGCGCCACGTGGCGAGCCCTGCTTAAGGCGCTAACGAGCGGACAGATTTGAATGCGGATGAAGATCAAACGGCTGAGAGAATGAGCGCACGTGGTCACAGAGGGGCCGTTGGATCTGAAGCGAGATCCAACGGCCAGGGTAGGTGGCGGATAAGACAAGAAGGGCCGGGCCACGTGGCGCCCTCAGAATGGGCCACGTGGCCCAATCAGATTATTGCAGAAGTATTTTGGATTTTTGGAGGCCAAAATGGCCGAATTTGAGAAAACTCAAAACATGAAAGTTGTAGATCTTGACGAGATCTACAAGTTTCATGTTGACCAAAACTGGAAACGAGAACAAACAAGGACCCGAAAATATTTTTGAGGGTATTTTTAAGTCTAAAAATACCACGAATTTTTGTTTTGTCATTTTTTTTGTGGTTTTTAATTTATTTAGGACTCTGTTAATTATTAGACATTAACAGGGAATTATTGACAAACTTTTAAGCAAGGGGGTTAATTATGGAAAATAAAGATGATGAAACTGAGGTTCATCAATAATATAGGATATTTACAAGAATTTTGGAAATTAATTTTATTTATTTATTTAGGTTAAATAAATATAGGTATAGTGGTCTATATACAAGGTGATAGTTGATAAACACAGATCTCACGAGGGTCTAAATTGGTATCTCTCACAAGGCGGAGATAGCCGTCGCTGTTGCGACTCTCAAATGAAATCTGTATTTGATCAACAATTAACCCACACTAAGATCAATAAATTAGAAACAATGTGGAGTTAAAATTTATTTTTAACTCTGCACAAATGATGTAAAGGGCAAGTATGCAGAGAGTTCGAACACAGGGAGCAAACAGTGTAGTCCAAGCAAATGAATGCTAAAGTGTGTGTGAGTGTGTGATGTGTCTACACTAAGCAAGCAAAGGAATGTTGTGGGTTTTTAATTTTTAATTTTTTTTTTGTATTTTGATTTTTGATTTTCTGATTTTTATATTTTATATTTTATAATTTTTTTAATTTTTTTTTAATAATGGAAGGTAAAAACAATGTAAGAAAAGGCAAGGTAAAGGATTTATAAAAATGCACAAAAATACTCAAAAATTCAGAAATAAAATGTTTTTGGTCTTTTTAATATTTTTTACTGTTTTTGTGATTTTTGGGGTTTTTTCAAAGTGTTTTTGATATTTTCAAATATTAAAACAAAGCAAAACAGTGGAAATCAGGCTGGCTGTGACAAAAATGCAATTTAAAAATACCAACCAGTAGCAAAAATTTTTCACACTATTTTTCTAATAAAGAGAATAAACTAAGGGATAAACAGAAGCTAAGTTCATATTTTTTGGATTTTTCTACTATTTTATAAATTTTTTTGAAGTTTTTGAGAGTTTTTAATTTTTTTAGTGTTTTTCTTTTGAAATTTTTAATGATTTTTGGACTGACACTAAAAGATAATAAAATAGACACTAGGTGATTTTTTTGGAATTTTTGGAGGTGTTTTAATATTTTTTTGGTATTTTCTAAGCTAGACAGTGCACAAATAGGAAGCTTTTGATTTTTAATAAATAGGAAAATAAAATAAAATCAAAACTAAACAGCTGGCGTTAAAGTATAGGTGCACAGGAGCTTAAGTCTATTTTTGTGGAATTTTTGGGCTTGAAATGATATTTTAAATAAATACAACAAGCATCCAAGCATTAAACAGTCCTGGCAGGGGCAGAAGTGCAAGATCCAAAACCTCCAGGGGCATACGTGCAATTTTCCACAAAAATATACTCTTGATATTCAATTTTTGGCACTAAAAGACAATTAACAAAACCGCCTGGGCCTCCTGGCAATTTACCCACCAGGGCACGTGACTTGCACGCGCCTGGGAGGGACCAAAATGTAATATAGCAAACACCCGGGGGCCTACTTGCAAAATAACCAGAAATATTACACGTAATGCCAAAATTTTGGTACTAAAACTAAATACGCAAAAGTCCGAGGGGTCCTCTGCAAAATGCCCACCCCCTCACGTGAACTGGTCACGTGAGGTGACGTGGCGAGGACCTAACTGCAAATAAAGAAAGTTCGAGGGTCTTTTTGCAAATATTACAAACTTTTTACGCTACAGACGAAAGTTTAAAAAATGAATATTAAATACAAAAATGGCGAGGGTTGAGATGCAAAATACCCTCGCCCGGGCGCTCTGATGAGGACGCGTGGCACGCATCCAACGGCTGGGCGACGAGGCGCGATCCAACGGCTGTGAGCACTCCACTTATCCACGTGGTGTGTCCTGGGCGCGCGATACCCCTTCGAATCCGACGCCTCGGATTAGATCTCCGCGAGGAGATCGACGGTTGTGAAGAGGCTTGATCGGACGGTGGCTGGAGCGACTGGAGCTGCTGCTCGATCGGACGGTGGGGAAGCGAGGAGGAAGAACAGGGAAGAAGGCCGGCGAAGGCGAACTTCCCCGGCTCCGATCTCGCTTCTCCGGCGAGGAAATGGCTCCAAAATGGAGCTGCAGGCTCCTGGGAGGTCCTTCTATCGGCTGGATGGCTCAGATTTGCCGGAGGAGCGTCGAGGTGCGGGCACGAAGGCGGCGGAGCTCTACGCTCCAGGTATCTCCAGCGAAGGCGCAAAATCGCCCTCCAGGCGCTTTCAATGCTCTTGGACCTGCAAAAAGAGGTGAGAAGGCCCAGGGCAAATTGCCTGGGCCTCGCGAGGACCTAATCTAAGTGCGAGGTGGAGTGGTCGATGGTGGCCGGAGTTGCGCTCCGGCGATGATGCTTGAATGGGCGAGATGAGCGACGAAACTTAGAGATTCTTTAGGGTTTTCGAAGATTAAGCTAACAGGAATAAAACGCACGAAAGAAAAAGCGGGGTGGAAGCCCTCGATGGCCGGAGCCAGAGGATGAAGGTTACCTCGACGCCGGCGGTTGGCGGAGGTGCTGGAGCTTCCCTCGACCTCGTTCGCCCTGGCTGAGAAGCTCGCGGCGGAGCTGTCACCTCCGGCAAGGATCCTAGCACTAGAGAGGCGGAGAGGGGTGGACCAAGGGGACTCGATTTGAATTCAAAGTAGGGGAGTTGGTTTTATGCGGTTTGACCCGAGGTGGAAGAGGTCCAAAGACCAAGATTTCTGGGGCGATGCAGTGATCCACAATCCAATGTAAGATATGGGCGGGCTTCCTCGATTATCTATGATCAAAAGTCAAGAAGGCGCTAGCACGAAATGAGGTGCCTAGCGCCCTCGAAAAATCCGAGAAATCGACCCAAAAATACGTTTCTGACACGGCTACAGGGGGTAGGTCAGACTGTTGACCGAGGTCAACAGTCCTGGCCTCCTGGTTGGTCCACGTGGACCAACCAGGAAAAACCCTGGAAAAAATCATTTGTTAATTCAATTTAAAATAATAAATGGTCGAATTAAATAAAAGTTATAAAATAAAAAATGTTTAAAATATTATGTAGTATTTAATTCCGATTTTTATTTATTTTTATGAGATTTATTTTTATAAGTTACCTTTTTAACCCTATATAGGTATATTACCTATGTATTTTGATATTTTATTTTTATTTTGGTATTTTCAATTTTATTCTTTTTGTTTATTATTTTCAAAAATTATAAAATACTTTTAGATACATAAATCTATTTTTCTTTTATTTTTCTGATATGTTTTGTGTATTTAATAAAATACAAATGTATGTTGTATAGGTATGTTCAAAGGCAGTATACCAATGTATTGAAAATATACAAGTGTTTTATTTTTAATTTTCTTTGCATTTTATTTCAATTTTAATGCACATATATAGTATAAGTAATATTTACAAAATTATAAAAATATAAAAAATGAATAAATATTGAATAAAGAATAAATTGAATATTTTATTCAGTATAGCTATACAACAGGGGTCCAGAACTCAATTTTTAAACCGTAGCTTCGCCAAATGCGAAACCACCGCCATTGGATAGATTATTTTATTCTATATACAATTAAAGGTGAGTTTGATGCATTTGGAGTTGTCGTTTGTGAGATACGGGTCTGGGAAGTTGGGATTTTGGATTCTTATTCAGACCATATCTTTTTGTCTGTACACTCTTTTTCTGTGAAATCAATTTTGTCTTTTTCTTTATAAAATTATCTACAACTTTCATGTACAAAGTTTCTTTATTTGATGTGTAAAAAGTGGAACCAAAAATAGGTCCCAAAATGAATAAAGAATGAATAGCAAGTATAGGTATTTTAACTGTGTTTCTGGCCTTATCTCCCCCTTCTTTATTCCTTGTCGACCTATTCATCAAGATGCCTAGGTCTCGGGGGTTTTGGGTCATAAAATATTTACAATATTTTATTCTTTTTCGTTTCTTTATTTATTCTATAATTTTGGCCTTAATTACAGTAATTTACACATTGTTGAGATGCACATGCATGAATGCTAAGATGCTTGATTTAAGGCTATTTACAGGTATTTGCTAGGGTTTTAGGTGCCAAAATGATAGAATAAAGATGATGAAATGTGGATTCATCAATAGTGATGTTTTTGTTCTTTTTGTTTTTCTTTCATTTTTATCTTGTTTTTATACTTATAAATATGTACAAGTATTTACAAACCAATTTTGCATCTATTTTTGTGAGGAAAATATTTTATTTTATTTACATAAGTATTTACATACATGAGCCCCTATCTCCCTCTACTTTGGCTTTTATGCGGTCAGGCCCATGCTGAGCCCTCCCTTGGGTTAGGTTGCTCAATATTTATTCTAAATATTTCCCTCTTTTTCTTTTTAATCTTTATTCTTTTATTTTTGCACAAAAACATGCTAATTATAGGTTTTTACACAATGCATGCTTTTGGTAATTATTTTTATTTACACATATCTACATGCATTTGCAAAGGTTTTTGTAGCTAAAATATAAGAATAAAGAGTGATGAATGAGTATTCATCACCCCCCTATACTTAACTTTGCTAGTCCCTTAGCAAACACTTATTTGAAAAAAAAAGTGAAAAAGAAATAAAGAAAAAGAAAAAGAGAATGTACATGGATCAAGGCTGATTATTAAACTTGCCTTCATTAAATTAAGGTATGGAGCTCGATCAGATCTTTGGATTATTAATTTGTCGGAACCTTATTTGGACTTAAGTCTAAAACTCAACAGCCTATAAGTTCCACTATTCTATAACCAAGACTCCTCAATGCTCCAGATCATAACAAGTCATCAATCACAAACCCTGAAGACCATGAATCTTTTCTTGTCCTGTGAATGTGAGGTCTAAGCTCTCCACCTCAGAAATGGCAACTTGACAACCCTCCCCAACAAGGTAACTCTATGACCTCAATCTGGCCACTCTTTCCTCGAGGAGCGGGGTATTCCCTTCTAAGTTCAAGTTCAACCGGCTCAAGAAGAGGAGGAAGAAGAGAATAGGTCAAGGCCAGTGTAGCCAAGTACCCTTGGGAGCTTGACCAGTGTAGCCAAGTCTCCCTGCTGCAAGCTACATCAGGTGGATCATGAAACCAAGCTTTCCTTATTGCACTCTATATACATACTCCGGTGGGATTATCATTTTCTCTCAGACCCACCACTTTTTTGGAGTTATTTTCTTTTTGCACATTTTTTTCAAGTGCATCTATACAACATATACATGTGCAGCATATATACAAGGAGTTTTTCCTCTTGAGCCAGTAGACTATCCCTCTTTTGAAGCTTTATTGCAACCCACAACTCCCGTCGTTAGACCTCATGGCAACCAGACCAAGTTGAGACGCACTTCCTTCACTAAAAGAAGAAGAGAGGTTCTGCCTAGAAGTACTACCCTCATATGCTACCCCAAGTCAAGGAAGACTGCCTCCTCACCACCTCATCCGTAGAGAGCTCGGTGCATAGTGCTGGTGTCCAAGTAAAGCCATAATCTATATGAGTCATGTGTTGTTGTTAAGTGCTCTACTTAGGCTCATTGAGATGACATGTGATCATAGCCTAGTGGACTCCAAGAATTAAGTCACCATGGACCTGAAAAGCCTTAAACCTAAGCCCTATAAGATTCCCCTTAGAAATTAGGTGGATTAAGATCTTAATCAAGCTCCATTTCTCAATTTGATTCCAGGCTAGTTTAAATGTCAACTATCATCCAGAAAAACTATATACATATGTACAAAAGATGCTATTTACACAAATTTTACAAGCATGCAAAAAAATTTTGAAAAATGTTTTGAAATCATGAATGGATGATGCATGAGGTGCAAGTTTTGCAAAAAGATATTTACATAAATTTACACACGATTTTTGCAAACTTTTGATTTTCAAAACATTTTGGAAAAACTTTGTACTATACATAATTTTGATAAGAAAATATTTACACAAACTTTACACAAAAGATTTTTGAAATCATTTTTACAAAAATAATTTGTACACTAGCTATTTATGTGCAAATAAAAGAAGTTTATGTACATGAAAATTTTTTAATTTTTGAGGTTTTTAGCCATTTTATTTATTAACACACTCACACAAAGTACGAGTTATGGCTAAAGTATATATGGAATATATACACACCCCCCTATACTTAGCTCGAACGATGTCCTCAGAGTCAAGAGCGATGAAGAAGACATAACTCATGCTAAGTATAGGGAAGTGAAAAGGAAGGCTATATACAAAGACGAATAAATGAAATAGAAAGTCAAAAGGGTCTCGGGTTTTCCCCCTATACTTAGGATCAAGTGATCCTAAGTATAGCAGGATGTATACTAAGGGAAAACCAAGAGGAGAATGTACAGGGTCTACCCCCCCCCCCCCTATACTTAGGGTGAAATATCCCTAAGTATAGGCAGCAAAAACAGGGGTAGAAGGAAACAAAAGAAATACCCGAAGGTCTCACATCCCCCCTATACTTAGGGTAAAGTACACCCTAAGTATAGCATAATCACACGATGAAGAAAGGGATGTGAGACTAAAGAATGTAGTGATATGGACATCTGGATCTATACAAGGCGGAAGATCAGTGAAACTCAGGCGTGAGATGCATTAGATGTGAGTCAAAGACCACATCTCACGCAAAATGAATAAGGGCAAGATCAGCGACCCGCGGCTCATGATCTAGAAATGGCTTGAGTCGCTGGCCGTTCACTCGAAAGTTACTCTCAGAAGACAACTCAGATATGTCAATGCTACCGTTGTCGTGTACCTTTCTGACCAAGTAGGGTCCCTTCCACTTGCTTTGTAGCTTCCCTGGAAATAAACGTAGCCTCGCATCAAACAGCCATACTTTCTGTCCAATCTCAAAATGTTTGTGGCTGATATGAGAATCATGCCACTCCTTCACTCTCTCCTTATACTGTAGGCTGTTTGAGAAAGCTGTATCTCTAAGCTCCTCCAAGGCTGCTAACTCTGCCCTCCTCTGATCTCCTACACCATCTGGATCCATCAGAATATCAGTAACTGCCCATAGTGACCTGTGCCTCAACTCAACAGGCAAATGGCACGGCTTGCCATATACGAGGCGAAAGGGAGATGTGCCCAATGGTGTCTTGAAAGACGTCCTATATGCCCATAAGACCGAGTCCAAAATCTGTGACCAATCCTTTCGATCAGGGCGGACGACTTTCTGCAATATAGTCTTGATCTCCCTATTCGACACCTCGGCTAGACCATTCGTCTGTGGATGGTAAGGTGTAGCAACACGATGGTCTATACCGAACTCGCTAGCAAGGGCCTTCACCTGGTCGTTGATGAAATGAGACCCCCCATCAGAAATCAGAACTCGTGGAACCCCGAACCGCGTGATGATGTGCTTCCTCAAAAATCTGCATACTGTCCTCGCATCAGCGGCTCGGGCGGGGATAGCCTCAACCCAACGACTAACATAATCTACGGCCAACAGAATGTACTCAAATCCCTGACTCTTAGGGAATGGACCCATGAAATCGATGCCCCATACGTCAAAAACCTCACAGAAGTGAATGGGCTGCATCGGCATCATATCACGCTGTCCACAAGTGCCCATCCTCTGACAGTCAGTACACCTCTTCACGAACTCATCAGAGTCCTTGAAGAGGGTAGGCCACCACAAGCCGGATTGGAGCACTTTCTGTGCCGTTCTCCTCCCAGAATGATGTCCTCCTGCCTCAAGCTTGTGGCAGTAAGTGAGGACGCTATGGTGTTCCTCCTGAGGAATACACCGACGCCAGACGCTATCCCCTCCTTCGTGGTAAAGGATGGGATCCTCCCAGTGGTAGGACTTGGCCTTCGCAAGGAAGGTCTCAAGCCTCTGCCTGGGCCAATCTTGTGGGACTTTCCCAACAACGAGAAAGTTCACAATATCGGCATACCACGGGAGTGAGGCGATAGCAAGGATCGCCTCATCTGGGAAGGTCTCACAAATGGGATCTATCTGCTCAGACTCCTCAGGCTGCTCTATACGGGAGAGATGATCCGCCACCACATTCTTGACTCCAGGCTTATCCTTGATCTCAATGTCGAACTCCTGGAATAGAAGGATCCATCTAGTAAGTCTGGCCTTGGCATCCTTCTTTGCCATGAGGTACCTGATGGCGGTGTGATCTGTGTACAGGGTCACTCTAGATCCAATGATATAAGATCGAAACTTATCCAGGGCGAACACTACGGCTAGCATCTCCTTCTCTGTGACCGTGTAATTCCGCTGCGCGGAATCCAATGTGCGGCTAGCGTAGTGAATAGCAAATGGAACTCCATCCCTCCTCTGTCCCAGCACGGCCCGCATGGTAAAATCGGAGGCATCCGTCATGATCTCGAATGGGAGAGACCAATCAGGCGACTGGAGGACAGGAGCCTCAATCACACACTGCTGGAGAGTCGTAAAGGACGATAGACACTTGTCATCGACAAGAAACTCGGTGTCTTTCATCAAGAGGTCAGTCAACGGCCGGGCAATCCTGCTGAAATCCTGAATAAATCTCCTATAAAATCCAACGTGCCCCAGGAATGACCGTAGCTGCCTCAAATTGGACGGTGGTGCGAGTTTTCTAATGACATCAACCATGGCCGGATCAACCTCCATGCCCCTGTTGGAGATGATATGGCCAAGCACCGTCCCTTGAGTCGCCATGAAGTGACTCTTCTCCCAAGATAGAACCAAATGGTACTCAATACATCGCTGGAGTACTCGGTCTAGGCAGTCAAGACAGGAATCAAATCCGTCGCCATAGACCGAGAAATCGTCCATGAAGACCTCCAAACACTCCCCTACCATGTCCGAAAAGATCGACAGCATGCACCTCTGAAAAGTCGCAGGGGCGTTGCATAGCCCGAATGGCATGCGTCGAAAGGCATATGTACCGAAGGGACAGGTAAAGGTGGTCTTCTCCTGATCCTCAGGAGCGATGGCCACCTGGTTGTAGCCCGAGTACCCATCCAGGAAGCAATAATGGCTCTTCCCTGCCAGTCTCTCAATGATCTGGTCAATAAAAGGCAGGGGGAAATGGTCCTTCTTGGTGGCCTGGTTGAGTCTCCTGTAGTCAACACAGACCCTCCAAGAGGTGGGTACTCGTGTAGCAATCTCCTCTCCCGACTCACTGATCACAGTCGTGATGCCCGTCTTCATGGGCACCACATGTAAGGGGCTGACCCACTTGGAGTCAGAAATGGGATAAATAAAATCTGCACTCCACCATTTTGATATTTCCTTCATCACGACCTCTCTCAGGTTGGGGTTCAGTCGCCGCTGGAACTCACGCGACGGCTTCGCCCCCTCCTCGAGATAAATATGGTGGGAGCACACTAATGGACTAATCCCATGGAGATCTGCTACGCTCCATCCGATTGCCTTGCGGTTCTTTTCAAGAACCCCCATCAAACGGAATTCCTGCTCTCCAGTCAGATCGGTGGAGATGACGACTGGGTACATCTCATGTTCGCCCGCAAGGAACCGATACTTCAGCGAAGTAGGGAGCGGCTTCAGCTCTGGACAGCTGGGTGCTGGCAAATCTGGCTTCGGAAGAAGATGTGTGAATGCTGCTAAATCTGCCAAATCTGCTTGGGAGAAAGAATACGAACTCTCGCAAACTGGATCTGGAGGAGGCTGCTCAACTGTGTTGTCTCTGATTTGCTCTGCCTCTACCTCCTCCTCATCTGTAGGCTCAGGTGGACTCATGTCTGGCATCTGGTCATCACAATCTGCCCAATCAGACTCTGAATCCGAGGGATCTGCATCAAACAAGGTGGCATCAGTACCACCGTCACACAAGGTGGCCTCAGTACCACCATCACTAGAAACCGTGTCGCGGTCGAGAACCGTCTCTGTTGCCTCTGTAGTATCCTGGACCAGGGTTGTGCTCTCCAAGCTCTCCTCTGCTGTCATCTCTGCATTAGTGGTGTCTGGAAATGAGAGGATGGCCTGTGCTGAAGGGTCTGCCCATGCTGCCTCATCATCTGTGATCACAAAATCACAGTCCTGGTGGATGTCTAACCCGACATCTGTCAGCTGCTCTGTGTCTGTGCTGGCCTCTGAGCATGCTCTCTCTCTGGCTCTGTAGTCCTCGACTGTCTCTATTTGTACACTCTCGCCCTCGACGCGAAAGTATACCTTCCCGCTATCATGATCAGTCACCGCCTTGGATGTGGCCAAGAACGGACGACCGAGGATGATGGGGGTGTCGGCCACTGAATCAGGGATCTCCATGTCCGACACTACGAAGTCCACGGGGAATTGCAGACCCTGAATAGTGACGATAACGTCTCGCAACAACCCCTTCGGCCTCTTGACAGATCGATCAGCAAACTGAAGGACTGTCCTGCTCTGTCGAAGAGTGCCCAACTCGAAGCAGTCGAGAAGGGCTGCCGGAAGGAGGTTGATAGACTATCCGCTATCCAATAGAGTACGGTCGAACCTCTGCTCACTAATCTGGCATCTGACATACGGGGCTCCTGAATCTGGCCTCTTGGCCGACAGATGGTTCTGGATCGCGAAACACGTGGCTTTCGTCAGCACATGTATCTCTGAATGGTGGTTCCTCCTCCTCCTCCTGACTGTGGTCCTATCTCTCAGTGATCGCTGAAGAAGGGGGATGTGCTGCAAAGCCTCCTGAAGGGTCAGCTGTATGTGAAATCCGTCGATCATGCTCTGGCTGAACTCCTCCTGCTCTCTCTTTTTTGGGTCTTTTTCTCTTTTCTTCCCCTTCCCCATCTGAAGGGCTCTAGGGAAGGAGATCACAGGGTCCTTCTCAGATAGACTAGGAAAAGGCCTAGACGGCTCGATGGCCGGATCCGTACATACATCAATCACCACAGTGGGACCAGAAGAAACTAAACCTTTTCCTTTATTCAAAACAGTGTTCTGAGATACATCAACAAAAGGAAAAACAACATCTCTCTCAAAACGAACACCGGTGGCCTCAGTACCATCATCGGCTGGCTCTGCTAGACGTCTCGCGGCCTCAGTACCGCGTGCTGGCTCGGCTACTCTGGTGGCATCAGCACCACCTCCTCAAACTGGTGAAGAGGCGGCCTTAGTACCGCCGGTAGAATCTGCATCCTTGGTGGCATCAGTACCACCATCATCATCATGAGCGGCCTCAGTACCGCTCTCCTCCTCCTCATGTGGCGCCCCGAATGTATCCTCGTGGTGTAGCTCAGACGAGGCGCCGTCGCCTGCTGGTGTCCTACCGCTCCTAAGCGTAACAAAATCAGCATCAAAAAAATCCGAAGATGTATCAACAAATGGATCACTAGGAGTGGTGTGCTCAGTGTAAGCTACCTGCTCAGATTTCCGCTTCAGGTTGTTCAGATTCGGTTCTATCTGTGCAGGGATGGCGGCCTTCCCTCTCATCAGGTCCTGCATCTCCTGGCGGAACTCGTCCATCTCCCGTCTAAAGGTAGTCTGCTGGTCCGTGAGGAGGCGGGCTACGTCGTCCAAGGCGGGGCTCTCATGGGAGCCCGACGGGTAGCCTCTCTGGTAACGAGGCTGCTGGAACTGGTGCTGCTACTGCTGAGAGGGGTAGGAGGAAGGATGTTGCTGCTGGTGTGGCTGGTGAGCCTGCTGCTCACGTCTCCAAGACTGTCCCTGCTGCTGATAGGGACGAGGAACGAAGGACGACTGCTGGTGTGGCTGGTAGGCTGGGGGCTGCTGCTGCTGGTGATCCCTCTGCTGGTCATACTGCCCTCCCTGACCGGATGACTATTGCTGGGACTGGGTACCTCCACTCCCTTACCTGAATCCGGGATGGTCTCGTCGGATCCCAGGCTGGGGACGGTCATACCAAATCCCATTGACATCCATCAACGGCTCTGCGTCGTACTGGGCTGGCGGGAGTACTGCCAGAGGCTGATCCGGTTGATATACCACCATCTGCATGTCTGGAGATGGTGGTGACTGGTAAGAGGGCTGCTGCTGCTGGTACGGCTCCGCCTGTACAAGGTGAACCTGTCTAGGCTGCTGAAAGGAGCTGGAGCGCTGGGACGAGCTGCTGCTGCCACCGGTATCGCCTCGCGACTGAAGACGGGGTTGTGAAGCTGTCTATGCCTCCTGGAGACACATGAGCTGGGTCTTCATGTCACTCAGAGTCTGTGCCATCTGCTCCATCTGCGTGATGCCCTGGCACTGCTTCTTCTCAATCAGCTCCATGCGGTCCAACTTCTCGCTGATGATACCCATATCCGCAGCGGACGATTCTGCCTGTGCTGCTGCAACTGCGGATGAACTGGAAGGATCGGCGTCGACCCGTGCTATCCTCTGGTATTGCACGGGTCCTGGCTGCTGCTGGGGTCTGCCCTGAGTGTATAACCGGGTCTGGGACATCACCATGTAGTTCTCAGCCATCTCCTCGTAGATAGCCCAGACCTGGTCGTGATCCTTGGCGAAATAGGACCCGCCACAAGAAGCATTCACCAGGCCCTGGAGCTCTGGTGTCAGCCCGCTGAAGAAGCTCTGCACAAGGTTCGGCTTCGAGATATCATGGTGCGGGCATCGGTCTGTGAGCTCACGGAACCTCTCCCATGCCTCATGGAATTGCTCGTTGGGGACCATGGAGAAGTTGCTGATCAGGGCCCTCGCTGCATTGGTCCGCCCGAGTGGATAGTACTTGTTCAAGTACTCGGTGCGGAGCTGCTCCCAGGTGTAAACAAACTTCCCCAAATGCTTCAGCCAGGTGGCTGCTCTGTCTGCTAGGGAGAAGGGGAAGGCGATCATCCTGATCGTATCCTGGTCCACATGATGGTCGTGGATAGTGTTGCAAATCATCAGAAACTCCTGGAGGTGGAGGTGGGGCTCCTCAGTCGCGAGCCCGTGGAAGCGGGGGAGTAGCTGCAAGGTGTTCGGGGGGAACTTAAAGTCCCCCACGATGGCTGGAAGTACTACCCAGTGGTGCGTCAGCATCGATCCGGGGTTGTGTAACTCCCGCATTGGTCTCGGTGGTCCTCCTGCCGCAGCTGCGGCGGCTGCTGCGGTTGCTGCTGCGGCTGCTGCATCTGCATCCTCTGGGATCCTCGGTCCCTCTCTGCGCTCCTCGCGCTCTGCTCGCATCTGCTCCATCTCTCTCCTCACGTCGAGCATAAAAGCACCCTGATCTCTCAACTGCTGCTGGACGGTCTCTAAAGAGGCGATCAGGGTGGAGTTGATCGCTCCCTGATCCATTACGAAGTGCTCAGGCTGACGGGAGCGATCCTCAGAACTGCCGGCCATGGCGTCTGCAAAATCAAACGAGCCAAACTCAGGTGCTGTCAAATCTGTGAGTCTCTCCTCTGGCTCATATCTCTCAGAACCGAAAGAAAGGGGGTCGAGGGGGAACAGGGCGGAATCGTACTCGGGCTCGGAGAACTGGTCTCGGCTCTCGCGGGCCAACCTAGATGATTGGGTACACGTGCCCGAAAGCGGTGCAGCCAGAGGCTGCCTAAGAGAGCATCTACCCATCATCGTGATCTGGTCGAGTAGGACGGATGAGATCTGGAAAAACTATGATCAAAATGCAAACCCCTCTGTTCACCAACGCAACACGAGCTGAAGACCGTGAAGGCTCGATCAAATTATCTTGTCAGTTTTTATTAGGTGAACAAACAGTCTATCAGAGCGCTTACGTGACCTGTTGGGATACCCGATGCTACTCCAACCGACTGGCCCGCACGGAAGAGTCGGTAGTCAGCTAGAAATAGCACCGGAGGGCTCTACCTAGTGTGCGGGTCACTCTCTCGCGCAAGCAAACCAAACAATGAGGGGGTTGCTCTCCCCAAGACAATTTTAATGGTGAGTGTCTTTTAGGGTCAATAGTCTTAGTAGTCCCAATTTTATTGTTTTTCTTTTTAATTTTTTTTCAATAAAAACAAAGGCCTAACGAATTTTTCGGTTCTCCTGGTTATTTAATCCAAAACAGGGGGGAGAAGACGAAAAAGCCGATGCGCGATGAAATCAATGATGCATGCTGAGATAGAAATGTGTACCTTGCCTCCAGCACTCTACATGCAAGTGATCCGCGCAGAATTTAAAAACTGAAAATAAACTACCCTAAATGATGCAGCGATAAATACCGAGTCCTAGATGAGCAATTCTACTCGCAGAACCGTCTAACTGGTCACCGACCTCCAAGCCAAAGGGTCCGGTCTTGGCCCACCCCTCCTCTGCCCGACAAATCGGGGGTAGGAGAAAGCGCTTTGCGGGGCAGGCTGCGGCACGTAGGCTACGAAGGAGATGAGTCAGTTATTTTTATTAATAGATTATTAGTAGGTCCAATTAAGCGCACTATAGGAACAGGCAGATAATTAAGTGTGGGGACCCTACTAATTACGATACAAGCAAGCAGAAAATCCTACGTCTAGGGGCTCGATGAAAACCGCGTAAACACCGGAAAAGACAGCTAAAAAGAAAAGAAAACAAAACCGCGAGAAAGCCACAAAAAACACCTAAGGGTCCCCCGAGCACACCGGTGCTCGGCGAAACAGACCCGCTAAGCAAATCAAGTCCAAAGTCCAGTCTCTGAGTACCTGTATTATTACAATAATAATCAAAATAAAAATAATAAGTCTAAATAAACCTCTCCCACTCAACTCTCTCTCTCGCTCTCTCCTGCGGCTCCGTACAGAAGGGAGCCGCCTCCAAGTCCTGTAGTTGCGTCGGCTCCTCGAAAGTCGCCTCTGCGGTCCTCGGGCCCTCGTAAGAAACAGATACAAGTGGTCAGACCAAAATAATCAAATAATAGTGATAAGAAAAATAAATAAAAATGAAATGAAGGTATCTATGCAAAAATGCAAAATAAAATAAACACTCAAAATAAAACAAAAACAAAAACAAAAGAAAAGAAAATAAAACAAAATAAAACAAAATAAAACAAAAATAAGATATAAACAAAAGCCACGAAAAAGCCGCGAGCTCTGAAAGAGCCGTGAAAAACCGCGAAAATAAAAATAAAGCAAAAACAAAAACTACTAAGTCGTGCTCCCTGGCAACGGCGCCATTCTGATAACTAGCCAAATGACCAAGGTAAAGGTATCAATCGGTCGTCGCGACCTCAATCACTCAGCTGGGTCAATCAAGAAGAATATAGACCACCAAGATAGATGAAAATCAATCAAAAACAAGATAGCGATCCTACTATTAATTTAACCTGGTATAGCGACCAGGGTCGAACACAAGGAGCACGGGTTGGCCTTGCGGCCTACGAAGTAGTCAAAAAGGAAATAAAATAAAATAAGAAAATGTTTTTGGTGGTTTTTAATTATTTTATATTTTTTTGGATTTTTAATGTATTAAGAAAATAATAAAAGCTAAGGAACTATACACTTCAACAAATTATTAAATACACTAAAAATCAACCAAAAATTCTAACAAAAATGTTTTTATGTGTTTTATAATTTTTAATGTTTTTGATGAATTTTTGGGATTTTGCTAATGTTTATTTAATTTTCTAAAAATCAAAAAGTGACTAAAACAGTAGGTACTGTCCAGCCGAGTTAAAGGGCCTAGATAAAATATCTAAAGGCCCCAAATTAGTTGGGAGGTAATTTTACTGTAAAGGGAATAAAACAAGGAAAAATTAGGCACCTATATTATTATTTTTGGATTTTTGGTTTAATTATTAGAATTTTTATAAGTTTTCAAGTGTTTTTCAATTTTTAGTGGTTTTCAGTAATGAAAAATAGCCAAAATTGGTTAGAAAATCAAACACAATAAAATAGACAGTAGACAATTTTTTGTAATTTTTAGACACTATTTAATATTTTTTTTGGGATTTTTAAACCTAGAAAGTAACGAAAATGGAGGTTTTTGATTTTTCAAAAATATCAAATTAAAACAAAAATATCCTCAAAAATCCTCAAAAATTGTACACTATGGCAGGAGCCGTGTGTCCAATTTTCGTTGGATTTGGAGGTAATTTGCTATTTTATTCAAAAATAAAGAAGGGGCACAGTGCATAGGGACCAAAGTGCAAATACCCGAAAGTCTGGGAAGTGTGGTGCAATTAACCCAGCAAAACACGTGCTACGCATGTGCCTGGGGCACTCAGGGACCCAAATGTAATGAAAATAAGTCCCGAGGGCTATTTGGTAACAGGTACCAAAAGCCTAGGGGCTTATCTGCAAATAACCCAAAAAATCACGCACATGCTCAATTAAAATGCGCACAGGGGTATAAATGCAATTTCTAAAAAGTATTCATTCATTAAGGAACAACCAGAATTACAAGGGCACCAGATGCAAATATACCAGAAAGACCGTGACGAAGCACGCGTTACATAACGCACAGGGGCATAAGTGCAAGGAAAATAAAGTACGAGGTCCGCTATGCAAATATCCCAAAAACTAAACAACTAAACTGAATAATTAAAAGACTAAATGCGAAATAAAAGAACAAAGGGGGCCTAAGGGCAAATTACCCTTTATTAATATGGGCCGCAGGATGGACGCCATGTGGAGTGATCGACGGTGGAGATCGGCTGGCGCTCCAAGGCTGGGGTCCTCGAAATGATCCGACGGCTGGGGCTAAACCACGTGGTGCATCGGACGGTCGTGGCTCTCTGTGGCTAACCCTCGAGCATCGGGCGACTGGGATCAATCCTCCTCAGATCTGACGGTGAAGGCGGCTCCTGGAACGGACGGTCCAGATGACAACTGGAGCGGGAGGGCTGATCGGACGGCGGCTGAAGGTCGAGGAAGAACAGGTGGCCGGCGAAGTTCGCCGGCCCAGTGCGTGCGCTCCTGACCTCCTCTGCTGCACCTGAAGATCGGAGAAGCTCCGGCGTGGCGCTGCGCAGCTGCCGGTGGCCTCCGATGGCCCAGTCGAGCTCTGGGGAGCTCCGGCGAGGTCGGCAGAGGCGAAGCTCCTGGCTCAATGTCGAAGGACCTCAGATGGCCCTCATTGAACCTGCAAAACAGTCCAGGAGGCTCGCGGGTCGAGGGCAAACTGCCTCGACCCGGTTAGGCGGGGTGACGGTGAACGATGGGGTGATATGGGAGAGCTCCGGCGAAGGGGGGACGGTGGAGCTCGAATCCCAGCTCCTGTGCGAGCTGGGTTGGATGGGGATATGGAGAAGGTGCACGGGAAGGAGGCGATGGCTATGGTGAAGCCCGATGGTCGGATAGTGCTATGGAGTGGTCGGAATCGGCGTGACACGGCGGAGCGGCGATTTGGGGGTAACTAGAAATTAAAGGAAAAGAACGAGCTAAGGGACTACCTGGGTGGATGATGAGACTGGGGATGAGCTTAGGGTGCTCTGGGTCTTTGCCTCGAGGAGCGTCTCCCTCCGAGGCTCGAGCTCCTGCTGGTGGCGGAGCAAGGCGGCGAAGCTTCGCTGGATCAGTGGTCACGCTCCCTCTCCTCGCTTCAACAGCACCGGACGCGAGCTGTCACTCTCACGAGCACGCTGGAGCTCACAGGGGGTGGAATCAAATGGCCAAAGATGAGCAATGAGGAGGCGGAGCTCGGCTATATATGCTGGAAGGGTCCGGGAAGACAGGCGCGGGTAGGGCATGGAGGCACGCGGATCCCGATGCAGGAGCTCCGGTGAGGGTCTCGGATATGTCGTGGACGGATCTGACCCGGGGTTTAGGTGGGAATCAATCGGGTTTAGGCGCTAAAAATTGGTGAAATCGGGTCGGATGCCTAAGCCCGTGAGAAGTGGTCCTGGGGGGGGGTAGTTGACCGGGCAGTCAACATTCCCAGGACCAGTAGGAAGCGGCCACGTGGCTGGATCTTAGAAGTGAAAATTAGGGTATCTAGGGGCCGATTTAGCAAAAAGTTAAAACATGAAATATTTTTATTTTATTTTTTCTATTTTCTAGTGATTTTTAATTAATTTTTTAAAGTAAAAATAGTGTATTTACATAGTAGGTTCCTATATAGGTATATATACAATATATAGGTTTTTTTAGTTTTTGATTTTTAATTATTATTTTTATACAATTTTATTCCCATTTTATATTTTATTTATTTATATTATAAAATGAGGAATAAAAAGACATTTTTATTTCATTTTTATTATTTATATACATATGTGAAATAAATACATATATACATTTATATACATGGTATATTTACAATATATTTTTGTGTTTTTAATTTTGTTATTTTTATTTTGTTTTTGTTTTAATTGTTTTTATTTTATTTATTTACACTATATAATATAGGATATTTACAAGAATTTTGGAAATTAATTTTATTTATTTATTTAGGTTAAATAAATATAGGTATAGTGGTCTATATACAAGGTGATAGTGATGTTTTTGTTCTTTTTGATTTTCTTTCATTTTTATCTTGTTTTTATACTTATAAATATGTACAAGTATTTACAAACCAATTTTGCATCTATTTTTGTGAGGAAAATATTTTATTTTATTTACATAAGTATTTACATACATGAGCCCCTATCTCCCTCTACTTTGGCTTTTATGCGGTCAGGCCCATGCTGAGCCCTCCCTTGGGTTAGGTTGCTCAATATTTATTCTAAATATTTCCCTCTTTTTCTTTTTAATCTTTATTCTTTTATTTTTGCACAAAAACATGCTAATTATAGGTTTTTACACAATGCATGCTTTTGGTAATTATTTTTATTTACACATATCTACATGCATTTGCAAAGGTTTTTGTAGCTAAAATATAAGAATAAAGAGTGATGAATGAGTATTCATCAGTCCTCGGGGGCGATGGCTACCTGATTGTAGCCCGAGTAGCCGTCTAAGAAACAGAAGTATTCTCTCCCTACCAATCTCTCCAGGATTTGATCAATAAAAGGCAGCGGAAAGTGATCCTTCTTCGTTGCGGCATTCAGGCGCCTGTAATCCACACAGACACGCTACGACGTAGGTACCCGTGTCGTAATCTCTTCTCCCTCCTCATTGGTGATAATCTGGAGTCCTGACTTTTTCGGGACTACATGCAAAGGTGACACCCATTTGGTGTCGGAGATGGGATATATGAACCCAGCTTTACACCATTTTTCGATCTCAGTCTTAACCACTTCCCGTAAGTTTGGATTCAATCTACGTTGGCATTCACGGGAGGGTTTAGCATTATCTTCCAAGTAAATATGGTGTGAGCACAGGGCTGGGTTAATCCCTGGAAGATCAGACAATCTCCAGCCTATAGCCTTGCGGTTTTTCTCCAAAACATTAAGCAGGCGGATCTCCTGCTCTTCGGTCAGTTGTGAGCTGATAATGACCGGAAATTGTCCTTTTTGTCCTGCAAGGAAGGCATACTTAAGTGTAGGGGGCAATGGTTTGAGTTCAGGTAAGTCAATGATGTTTCTCGAATCTGGTTCTGTCTGTGATGTTTGTTTTTGTGATGTGGACGCTTGTAGTGTATCAATGTTGACCACCATCATGGTTGTATCAGGGATCGGATCGCTAATGATGGAATGAGGTGTGGCAATCGCCACGTCCGATCTGTGTACCTTACTCAAGGATTGTCCATAAGGAGAATGGACTGACAGGTCTAGAGTGGCCTCTGAGTCTCCAAGAGTATAGGTAGATGCATGGATGAGCTGACAGACTAAGTCATCAATAATTTCCTCACCAGATGAGGTTGATTCTATCATAGCGGCTGGGTTTTGTCTCCAGGACCCAACTGTTGGTTCTGTAATTTCAGTCTCAGTTTCTGATTTTTTAGACTCGATGCTCGACTCAGTGTCAGGTCTTTGGAACCTAGTTTACTGCATTTTAAGTTCAACTTTTCCGAACTGGATTCTCCCGGATGTATAATCAAATATAGCTCCTGCGGTCTTAAGGAAGGGTCGCCCTAGTATCATCCGGGAATCTTTCCAATTTCTAGGGACATCCATGTCAAGAATTGTAAAATCCATTGGGTAGTTTTATCCCTCTATGTTGATGACAATGTTTCGAATCTCGCCCTAGGTCGCTTAGTTGAGGTGTCTGCGAATTGAAGTACGACTGTAGATTGCTTAAGAGGACCCAGATTGAGATGCTCATATAGGGTTGTGGGCATGAGATTGATGGATGATCCATTGTCTAACAATGTTCTTGCAAACTTGATTTCATTGATGTAGCTAGTGATGAAGTGAGCACCCATGTCTCTTTTCTTTCTTGGCAGCTCATTTTTTATAAAACGAGATGTGGCTACTGAGAGTATGTGTTTCTTTGTTCGGCTAGAAGTTTGTTTGCTGGCCCTAGTTGGTGTGCATCTCACCTTAAGGTATTTCCGAAAAGCCGAGTCTCTTTCTATCATCTCGTTTAAGGACAGAGTGACCTTAATATTTTCTTTGCAGATGCGGGCCATCTCTTCATCATTTTTTTTGGTTTTTTATGTTTTTCTTCTTCCCCGCCGTAAGAGCACGGGGGAAAAGAATAGATTTGTTGTGATCAACATCATCACTTTTATTGAATGAAAAAGTTCGTACAGGACTCTGATTCGGACTAAAAACAGGTAAATTTGAGGTTAGAGAATGGTGTCTTGGTGGGATTTCTTTGTCTGGCTCAGACTCAGACTCTCCATTATATCCGGGTGGTGTGGGTGGGACTTGTTCTTTCTCCTGTTGTCTTCCTTTGTTAATTCCCCCAGGGTTGTGTGAATTGGTGGACACTGGGGCTATGTCTTCGTGTTCCTTCGCTCGATCAGGCATGGTTACAGTTCTTCCGCTCCTAAGAGAGATATGATAAGAGTCATTATTTGAGGAGGGCTTAAGCTCAGGTACGGAATAGTCAGAGATTAATACCTGATTGTGTCCAAGGCTATTTGGGTTAGCCTAGACTTGAGCTGGAATCACGGTCTGGGGTGTTGTCACCTCATCTCTCCAACGAGAGAGTCGATTTATGTCGACTCTCATGTCATGAAGCTCATCCAACACTCGCTGGAGTTCTGGAGAGATAGCAGAAGAGGAGGAGGACCCTTGGCCCTGCCTGGCCTGAGGTTGCTGATATTGCCCTTGTTGGCTTTGGCGTTGGTTCTGTTGTGGCTGAGGTTGCGGGTTCTGATAACCCGTGCGATATTGCTGCCTCTGCTGTAGTTGAGGCTGGTAGGTGGGCTGGGCTTGCGGTGGACGAGGGTTTGGAGTAGAGTTTTGGCCTGAGCGATTGACTGGTTCCAAATTGTACCAGACTCCGTTTATCTCCATGACTTGTGGAGGTTCCTCAAAATCAGTCTGAGCGGAGGTTTCATCAGTTTGAGAGGACAAGACTTGGTCTCCACCCCAATGGCTATGTTGCCCTACCCCTTGACCTTGAATGTAGTGAATTTGGTGTATGGGTGCAAGGGGTGCAATCTTTGATACCCTGTCAGCCAATTCCTCCATTTGTTTAGGTAATTTGGCTAATTTCTCCATATCAGATGATTTATGGATCTCATCCACCTTTTTATAAATCTTCTCAACCATAGTTAGCTTATCAGCTATTATTCCCATGTCAGCATTGTGATCGGTCGTCAGATTATTCACCATCTTTTTGGAGCCGGCTATGTAAGCCCGGCTGGTGGTTTGTGCACGACTAGATTCAGCAAGTCTCTCAAACACCCTGTAGATTGTGTCCTCGTGGCGCCCCATGTAGCTTCCTCAGCAGGATGCACTAACCAACCCTTGAGTCTCAGGGTTCAGCCCGCTCACAAGACTTTGGACAAGCATCATTTTACTTATCCCGTGTCCTGGGCATTTCTGTACTAAGTCTGTGAATCTTTCCCAGGTTTCATGAAATGGTTCACTCGGGTGTTGGGTGAAACTCGTGAGCTTTATCCTCATTTGATTAATTCTACTAACTGGGTAGAATTTCTTTAAGAACAGAATCTTGAATGTGGCCCATGTCGTGACTATTTCCCCTAGATTTTTTAGCCAGTAAGACGCCTCATCAGTCAAGACGAAGGGGACAGCTCTCAACCTTATGTAGTCCTGGCTAACCTTAGGGTGGCAGAGGTTAGCACAGACTAACTCGAAGTCGCGGAGGAAGATATATGGTTCTTCATGGTTATTTCCTCCGAACTTTGGCAATAGTGCCAGGAAATGTGGTTTGTGTTCGAACGCATCCTCAGGGGGGACATGTCTCAACCAATTATAATCTTCATCTAATTCTGGGAGATACGTGTCTTCCATAGCAGCCTCGCCTTGTTGTATTATTGCCAACTGCGTCCTAAGTAGTTCATTGGGTTGTTCGGCAGCGGTTATCCTAGCCAAGAGGGCATGGATGGGGTCATTGTTGTTCTCATCGTCACCAGGGTTCTTCTTTGGAAGCATTGTGATTCACCTTCAGAAAGGAAGAGTTAAGTGTTAAGTGCCGGAATTGAATGAGGTTTTTGATAAGGATAAGAGATTCCTTAGCAAAGGAGTGAAAAGAACAAGACAAGGAGGATGGAGAGAATCTTTACGAGGAATCAGACACAAAGCAAACACAAGCCAATTTTCAAGTTCACCACTCAACACAGATGAAGGTACGTCAGGGTTCGGCCGCTTATCTTTTCAGTTTTAATTTAATGACAAAACAATCTTGCAGATTAAGCAGAGCTGTTAGGTGTCGAAATATTTCACAAAGACTGTCTCGAGTTCATACAACTAGTTGCACCTACTCTCAGCCAGTATAGGTGTAAGTACGGACCGTTTAAATGGCTACCCGTGTTACTTGAGGACGGAGCCTTCCGCGGTGTCCTCTAAACCACCTACTCTGCTAAGGGAAGTCAGACCGTAAACGGCTACCCAAGACCCTCACTGAAAAGTAGCTAATTATATTAAACTCAGTAGTCTGAATGAAGCATTTCGGTTTTTGGCTCTACCCTAAGTGTGCGTTCTGATCCTTACAAACAATGAGTGGGTTTCTCTCCACCAACACAGGTTAATTTTAAATCAGTTTATTTACAGTCACCTTGATTAGCAGTCCCAATTTTAGATTAAGGTTATCACTGTAGTTTATGTAAGCACAGAAATTCACGCCTAACGAGCAGTCCCAATTCCGTTAATTCCTAAGTTGTAAAACTCGAGGAGGGAGAATCGAAAAAGCCAATGCAAGCGTAAATCAGTGATGCATGCTTAAGAGAAGGACTTACAGTGAATCCTCGTGTTCTCCATGCGGGATGCAAGACAAGGAATTTAAAATTTACACTAAATGATATGCACAGATGAAAACGCCTTAAACAAATAGTTCTATTAGCGGGAAGAATTGATTTAAAATTTGGCTAATGTTGAACGATCTATAGTGTGTTTTAATTAGTGAGAAAGTGTGGCCTAAAGATTACGAGCACAATCAATGATAATCGAGCAAGCGTATATGTGCCTAAGTCCTACGCCACTCAAGTCGGGTCCCAACCACACAGAAGGGGTTGAAACAGACCCGACACACCACAGAAATGTTCAGTCTTAATTATTACAAGGGTTCAAGGAGAGGGACCCTGAGAATATTGCAAAAATTAAACCTATGCTAAGCTCTCTCTCACGAAATTAAAATTCGGTCTTCATAGCAGATCCTTGAATTAATATCGAAATCCAGCTCTCAGAAGTCTGTGAAGAGAGAATTTGCGGTTAGTAGCAGAAGTAAGAGAGAAATGCAAAATAAAATGCAGAGAAAAGAAAAAAATGGCACAAAAATCAATTTTCACAAAAATCAATTACCGAAATGATTTAAAACCCTAAAAATTCGCCGTTCCCCGGCAACGGCGCCATTTGATGAACGCGAAATCCACCTCTTTAATAGTCGATAATTGTAGTATAGGAAGCGGATTTCGGTCGTCAAAATACCACAAACTTTGAATGTTGTGGAGTATTTTTACTTGGCAAGTTTACCAAGGTCGAACTTAGGGAACGGTGATTTTTAGTTGCGTGGTTAAGAATCAATTTAAATAATCAAATTTAAGCTCGATTAATTTCTGTGTTGAAAAATATACAATGCAATAAGATGTAATCAAGGAAATCTACAGAGATGATTAGGGCTCCAGGACCTGTGAAGTATAAAATTCAAATCCAAACAATGATGATCAATTTCCTCTATATTAAATCGCAGATCAGAAGATATCAAATCCAGAAATATGTGTCAAATTCATTCCTAATGCGAATATAGGCTATCATATTAATCCTGCAATGATTTTATCTCCAAAAATCTTCAAGTTACATTCTTAAGAAATGATTGCAGTTCACAAGTTAGTAAGCCTAATAAATCTCCTTAATTTAACCCCTGCAAAATAAGTCGTCAATTTTTTCAAGAAAAATGGCACATGTATGTCCAAAATGGAGCCTGCAAGTCAAATGAGATCTTCCAATAATAGTAATCAATAAATATTCTCAAATCTGTCCACAATGTATGCCAAATGGTAGAGCAGGGAATTAGCTTCGAACGGCATATTATATGCTAAAATCGGAGTTCAGATGGAGAAGATATGATAAAATGAAGTTTCAGGGACTAATATGTAATTAAAATAAAGTTTTTCCTTCAAAATGGTCCCTGGAAGGACTTATCTGTAATTTATGAAAGTCGGAGGGGCTCCTCTGCAATTTACCCCTGGCGGGGTATTTTTGCAATTTATAAAAACCCCAGGGGCTCCGATGCAATTTTCACACCGCGCACGTGCGCTGCACGTGCGCCGCAGGTTCGGATGACAGAACAGGAGGCTCGGGGTCCCCGAGCCTGTGGTTCGGCCTGGAGCTGAGGTTCGGGGCTCCGAACCAGAGGCTTGGGGGAGGCGAGGTTCGGAATGCCCGAGCCTCAAGGCTTGGGCCTAGGCTCGGGAAGGCGACACGTGGCGGGCCTGGAACCGTTGGATCAAGGGGTTGAGCCCTGATCCGACGGTGGCTGGGCATTGTGATGGAGGGCGGGGCGGCCGAAGGAGCTGGGCGAGGGCGGAGGCGCGGAGGTCGACACCCCCGTGCGCCGAAGGCGAGCGCGGCGGCGAGCGGGGCTGGCGAGCGGGGCTGGTGAGCGAAGGTGCGGCTGAGGCCGATCGAAGGACGAGGCCGTGGCGGAGTGGCGGTCTGGGGATGAGGCGGCGACCGCGGGCAGAGATGGCCTCCGCGGCGGTGGGCGATTGGCGGAGAAGAGAAGCGGTGCCACCGCAAAGGCGGAGGCGGGTGAGCAGCTGGAGGTCGGCGCGGAGGGTCGCGCTGTGCAGCCGAGGCACGTGGCGCGGTCACGGCGGCGCCTCCGCGCGAGGACGGAGGTGGTGGTGCGGGTACCTGCAAACGGAGATAAAAATGGGTTATGTACGAGATCACCTGGGAAGTGTGGAGAGGCGAACGCCTCTTCGATCTTCGCTTCAAGAGTCGGCGATGGAGCTCCGAAGCTTGTGCTTGCCGGACGGGAAAGCTACACGGAGCTCGGTTCCGCGGATCACGCCTAGAAAAGCCGCTGTCACCAGCGTTGATGGAATGGCGGATGGTCGGCCGAGGTGCAGAGGTGGCTGGGGTTTTATAGGGAAGCGGATGGAGGCGGTTACGCGCGAGGTAGAGGCTGCGGTCGTAACGGTCGGAGATGGGTGTGGGCGGCGGCCGTTACGAGGAGGGAGGAAGAGAGGAACGGCAGGGGGGTGGCTTGCAACGGCTGGAGGTGGAAGAAGGTCACGTGCGCAGCACGTGACCTTGGGGGAGGGGGCGGCTGGAGAGAGAGGGCAAGTGGGGGTGCCACGTGGCACGCCCAGGGGCTGCCACGTGGCGCCCCCCAAAAAAATTTCAAATTTAAGACAAAGAAAAATAGAAAAGAAGTAGCAGGAGACCTCAAATCGAAAAATTTTCTTCACGAAAGTTGTTCGTCTTGTCGAGATCTACAACTTTTATGAAGAGTCTGGGAGCAAAAGAGGTCATCTGTGAGAAGTGATATTTTTGGTGGCTTTCCATGTGTACGAAAAACCATATTTTTGAGATTTTGTATTTTTTTGGTGGTTTTAGAGAGGATAAAAAAATCTAGAAAAATACGATAAAATAAAAGAAATTATTTACACATTAATCTAATTTTTTTGGATTTTTAATAAATAAGAAAATAGGAAAATAAATTAGAAGTTAGAAATGCACAACTTTTGTACAGACCGACAACGGACACTCGGACTTGGTCAGTTTCTTTGATCTCAGTTTAGATCTGGATTTGGATTTTTATGTCTCTTAATAAAACTTTCATCAAAGAACACAAAAGGAAAAGAAATAAAATTAAAAGAGTTAATTAAGGTCCTAAAAACTGAGGTCAAAAATAGCAAAAAGTCAAAATACGCAAAAGAGGCCCAAAACCCAACTTTCACATATGAGCTCTGAATTTTATGAAATTGGTCTTGTTTTAAAGGTATTTGAAAATGGAGTACTTTAAAAGTGAGTAGACCAAAATCGGACACTGTATGTGGGAGATATGCTCATTTTAGTCCGTCAGATGTGAAATTTGACTTTGGAATTATTCGACACTTATTGAGGTTAGTAATTTTTTTGTATTTTTTATTTAATAAAGTTAGTAATATCTACACAATGGAGGTGGTTTTGGGTCAATCGGATTTAGGATGAATTAACTAAAAATATGAGAAGTTAGCAGCTTTTTGGGCTAATTTACACTGGGAATTTTAAATGCAATTATGCATGATGAAATGCAGATATTATTCACACATGTATGATGGCTAATAATGCTCTATTAATGTTTAATTACAGGTGAATGATGGGGGACAGAGCCTAAATGACTAATTTTAGCATGATGAATACAAGATTCATCAGAGGGTCACGCGTGCGCTCCGCTCTGTCTCCGACACCGGCTCCAGCTCGGGAGAGTCAATTCGGATCTCGGATCCCGACGGATTAATATGGATTCGATCGCAATGGGAATCTGACTTGACACAAAACGGCTCGTTTTAGCAGCGGTTTCGAAATCCGAAGGGACAAGCCCGTTGAGGGACATTTTCGGAAAATGGAAAATACCACGCCCTAGGGCAAGCAGGTCTCTTTATATACTCCTCCCGTGACCTCGTTTTCTTCTCACGCAAGAAAACTCTCTCGCCACCGCATTTGCTCTTTGTTCTCCCACTGTATCTGCGATCTGTTCTTCTCGGTTGCAAGTTCTCTGAGGTAACTTCGAGGACGGTATCATCGGTGCACGCGGACGAAGATCGTGCACTGACGTATCCTGGGAGCGGATCGCAGTACCCTACGCACCGGTATTGTGGGGGCGATATCCTCTCTAAGAACATCCTATTTTATGGATGCTTCGGTGATCTCTAATCTAATTCTTCTTTCTTTTTGTTTGCCGCAAACTGTTTATTGTTTTACCTTTCCTGGATCTAGTCCTAATTTATGTTTTCGTTTAATTAATCGATTCATGTTTGAATTATGTAATCGGATAATGAATGAGAAACACGTGATTATCTCGATGTTAATCGGTATTACTTCTCTGTTAATTCATTTTGATTCGTTTAATTACTGTTTAAAATATGCCTTGATGATCATGTTAACAACATTATATAATTTATGCTTCAGCAAAATCTTAGTTTATTGTAATTGTAAGCATGAGGAGTAATAGGAAGGGCGTCTAATATTAAATCCGATATTAGAAGATATGATTCATGGTGTTATGTTACCATGTGATCTCCGAACTATGTTGAGATGCGCAAATGTTCCTAGGCAGGACCTCCTCCATTGAAGAGGACGATATTATGTCCTAGACCTAAGTTTGAGTTGTTATCAAGATAATTTTGACTTTGAATACTTGTAGGATCTTGACATTATCATTAAACTCTACCCATATTTAAGCAAGTGTTGTCAATAGGGATGAGCATTCGATCAGGCCGATTTGACCCAACTCGAACGATGATCCTCTTAACATAGCATCATTCGAACCGAAACTAGAATGCATCAAGCTCATCTTTCATTATCATTATCATCTATGCATGGAGGTAGATACGGGGGTGTTGTTAGATCTAATGTGCAGAATTCGAAGTTGCTTAGGGTAAATCGACGGAAGAAGATCTTCATGACAAAATGGTTGAGTCACGAATCAAGTATCCCAAATTATCCTCTTTTATATGTCAATGTTGTAGTTGGGCAGTTAAGAATCAATCAAAAATTACTTCAAAAGGGAAAGTTGCGATTCAAATCAAGTGATGTGATTTTTACTTGGGCAAGTCCAAGGTCGAATGCAAGGAAACAATTAAATGGACTTAGATTCAGATCAGATCACTTAATGTGTGAGTTTTCAAAGAAAAATACTTTTGGTATTTAATTTACACAAATGATAATGCAAGATGCAAAATAAAAATGCAGTGCTAATGTATATGAACTAGATTCTTAAGGAAAATAAGCAAAATAACTCGATTAATTTTTAATTCAAAATTAGATCAAATCAGGCAAGTGATATTTTCCTTTTGAACCTAATTTAATAATGCTTTCAAAACATATTTTTGTGGGATTTTCAGAGTTAATATGTATACATAAAAATGAATAATTTTTATGGGTTTTTGTGCAATTTTTCACTCAAACAGAATGCAAATTAATTAAACAGAAGATAAATTATGATAAAATACGCCTACTCTAATTTGTTTTAGAATTATCTAATGATGTTTGATTTTTTTACCTTCAAGAGGGGAGAGTTGAAAGAGCTTCGATCATCATAGGGTTCGTCTTAGGCCTCAGACTGTCCAGAGACATGGAGAGGGGATGATGATGGTGTTGCGATGGTAGCATAAGGATGAGTAGTGGAGGAAGAGGAAAAGCGAGAGTAAGGGAGAGGACGAGGTAAATGGAGCATATAGGAGAGAAAATTACATTTCCGATACTACTTTATATCTCCATTTAGATTTATGATTAAAATTATATAACAATCACTAAAAAAATTGAGCTATAGTGACGGTTTTTGAAAATTCCGTCACTAAATTTGTCGTTGTTAAATATATAACGACGATATTATTTGTTGCGAAGAGAGTTTTCGTACTTGAAATTAGCGATGGATATCATATATCCGTTATATCATTAGCAACGTTCCACATAGCGACACTTATCCGTTGTTATTTTTCAAAATATCAACTAATCGTCACTATTTTGAAAAATAGCAACGGATAAGCGACGCTATATGGACCGTTGCTAATGATATAACGACAGATATGATATCCATCGCTAATTTCGAGTACGAAAACTCTCTTCGCAACGAATAATATCGTCGTTATATATTTAACAACGGCAAATTTAGTGACGAAATTTTCAAAAACCGTCACTATAGCTCAGTTTTGTTGTAATGAATTGACCTTATACTTTCTAAATAAAATATCTATTTATTTTATCAGCCTCTAAATTTTATAAAAAGGATCGGAATAATATTATACCATTGCATTGCTAGGGGGTTCCCTTGAGGTGTAAGAAACTAGACGTACGACAGGGGGTTTTCGCGATGTACAAGGAGATTGTGGCAATGGTGATGGATCGGATACGGATCGGATATGTCTATTTTTATATCTATATTCGTTCCATCTCTATCAAATATGAATACGGATACGGATATGATTCGGATATGTACTAAGGAAACCATATCCTTAAAAATACGGATACGAATCCAAATCTAATATTTATCGAATCCGAATACGGATCGAATAAAAAGCTAACCTCAATATGGATCGGATAAAGAGCTAATCCAAATATGAATCGAATAAAGAGTGAAATCCAAATATGGATCCAATAAACATAGAATCCGAATATGGATCGAATAAATACTACATATGAATACGAATTGAATTTTTTTATTAAAGTTCATAATGATTTTAAAAAATATCAACGAAGAATAAGTTGCATCATGACAAAAGGAAGCGTCAAGGTGACATGCGTTCTTTAATGGAAGCAAAAAAGGGGGACATGACTTCGTATTTTTTGTTCGTTACTATCCCCAAACAATAGGAAGTTTATTAGTATCATCAATACATTGTATTTTATAATGTATAATACTAATATAATAATATGAGGTTGTGCCTTATATTATATTAAGTAATATATAAAATAATATTAAATATTGTATTCGGATATCCGTATCCAGATACAGATATTCAAGCCACTATCATATCCGTATCCGAAAGTTTTTTACACCCATATCCATATTCGATCTATATTCGATTAATACTCAGATATGGGTATCCGTATCCAGTAATTTTTCGAAAACGGTAAATGGATATTCGGACATATCTGTATCTATTTTCATCCCTACATCCAAGGGTAGACCTGGAGGTTGAGGCTCCTCTTCTCTTCCTCAATTATGTATAGAGACGGTGGCACCGATACATATGCCACAAAATGGATGCAATGCACAAACCACTACACAATTAAATATGTAATAAGCTCCTGAATTAAATTTTAAAGCATTATACTCAAATATATACTCGCTATCTCAAACTCGATCTTGAACTTGATAAGAAAACATGGACTCGAGCTCGGGCTCGATAAGGTTCGAGCCTTGGAACATCGGCTCAGACTCGAACTCGTCGAGTTCAAGCGGGCTCACGGGCATCTTAACGGGCCAAGTTCTACGAGTTCAACAAGTCGAGTTCGAGTCCTGGAATGTCTATTCACCTGTATGAATTAATATCTCTATATACAATTCATAAAAACACCTATAAACCGTATAAACATATTAATATAAAGTCTTTACGTGATTGATATTTCCTTTCCATCTATTAAGTTTTTTAAAGGAAACATTTATTGCAAGTGCAATGCATATACTTTGGTGATTTTACAGGACTTTTCGTATTGTTAAGAATTTTAATGAATGAAATACAAGTAAAATAAAAGACACAATAATAACGCACAAATGTAGTTTTCAAGGGAAACTAACCAATTTAATTAATCAACTTTTAATCCAAATTAAGTTCAATTTATCATGGGACTATTCTATGATGCCTTGTTTTATAATGAATTTAAAACTTATTTACAAGTTTTCACACGTGTCTTTTATTGAGTATTATATATAGAAGATACATGAAAGTCTGAAAGTCGAGGTTTGGGTAAAGTATATATGGCAATATATACGACACCCCCTATATATGGCTTGTGTTATATCCCCATGGCTCGGAGAGAAAGGAAGACATTACTCGTAATAAGCATAGAAAGGTACAAAAAATAAAAGTCGGCTCGCCCGATATACTTAGGATCTAATTAGCTAAAATATAAAAAAAGGACAAAAATGGGACGGTTGAGTGTAAGAGATGAATGGATCGAGAATCGAGTATGCATGATGGACATCTGCCCCTATACTTAGGATCTGGTCAT
This sequence comes from Ottelia alismoides, assembly GCA_037367405.1. Lineage (NCBI taxonomy): Eukaryota > Viridiplantae > Streptophyta > Magnoliopsida > Alismatales > Hydrocharitaceae > Ottelia > Ottelia alismoides. The sequence goes on from JAZKJV010008884.1 coordinate 318,023, forward strand.
CCTAGGAGGTAGTCAAGGCTAGGGGCCACTCGGGTCGGAGAGAATATATAAAATGAAAGGAAAATGCGGAATTGAAATAGAATTAATGGGTTAGTTGAATCTTCTGAGATGTATGGGCAAGGGTTCAAGCTTTCGTACAAGGCATGATGAAGTAGCAAAGAATCAAGAACCACGTATGAAAGAGTTTTCTCAACGTGGACTAGATGCTCATTTGATCCAATGTAAGCCTTGAGAATTCACTAAGAATGTGTGTGCAATATTTGTTAGCTCTGATATCTTAACGTTTTCATTTTCATGCATGGCTCTGTTTATATATGGTCCCGTCCACTTTGACTCCAGCTTGTCTTAGAATATCTTTAATCTGACATTGAACAACCATGCTTTCTGCTTAGGGACAAAGTTCTTTCTCCAAATGTGATGATCATGCCATCGCTTAACTTTGTTCTTTCAAAACAAGTTGTTGTTATATGCTCGATTTCGGATCTCCACTAGTTCGTTGAGGTCCATCTCTCTCTACTTCTGTCCTTTGTGATTGTTCCACTTGATCCTATATAGTGCCCATTCTGACTTGTGAATTATTCGTGGGGAGGGATGGCTAAATGGCATGGTTTTCCATAAACCAATCTTGAACAATGAGGCTCCGAGTGGAGTTTTGCAAGCAGTATGATATGCCTAGAGAACTTGGTCCAAGAGCTGGGACTAGTTCTTCACCTCTGGTTGGACTAGTTTCTGCAAAATACTCTTCCCATCAATGTTCGATACCTCAGTCATGCCACTGGTCTATGGGTGGTAAGGACTTACTATACGGTGCTCGATGTTCTAGTTCTTCACTAGATTTTTTACTTCCTTATTCAGAAAATAGCTATCCCCATCTGATATCAGAACCTTAAGAACCTGAAACCTAGAGATGATGTGATATATCAAAAAATTACAAACCGACCCGCTATATGCAGTTTGGGTAGGGATAGCCTCCATCCACCTTTATAGATAGTCCACAAAGAGAAGGATATATTAAATCCACTGTTGTTGGGGAATGTGTCCATGAAATCGATGCCCCAAGTGTCGAAGACATCACAAATGATTGAAGATAAAGTGCAAGCTAAGAAGCTAGCTAAGAGAGCTATAAAAGGGAGCTAACTTAATTAAGGATAGAAAACTACATACCTATAAATTAGGACAAATGTTTTAGTGAGAATCATATCTAAGATGCTAGCTAAGAGACTCTCACCATGTTTTCAGGAAGTCATGCAATGCTGTAAGGATCAACCAGACATTTTAGAGAACCCCATCATCCTATCCAATCTTGTGATTATTCCACTAGTGGTTACTTATGATTCTTAATTTGATAATAGTGAATGCAAACATGGGAGGCAAGTGATTAAAGATAGACCAATGGGTAGAGCTTCAAGTAGATTCTTGTCCACATTAGAATCACATTATATTGTCCTCAATGATAGGGCCTTATTCACACATGCTTAATTTCCATGGCTATCGCATACCACAAGCAACAAGCAAGACATGTCTTTTTCATTGTCATCCTCTTGACCATGCTCTTGCTCTTGATGAATTTTTACCTTAGACAAGGATCTTTTCGCGACAATTTTATTCTCTTTTATGAAATATTTTTTTAAAGAATCGTCGATCATAAGGTTTGAACTTCATTGATTTGATAGGCAAGCACACTGATTCATCAACCAAACCTTACCTATGACGACGAATAATTTGAAGAATCGTCAATGTATATATGATGTTAAAAATACCACAATGGATAATATTTTAGAAAATCCAATTATATAGTCTGAAACTCACAATGAAAGAATCATGTAAAAATGGTTGTCTATCGCTTTTCTCAAGAGTTTTTTTAATTATCGCTAATGGTTATGTGTTAACTTGATCTTCTAATTGTTTAGTACCAATTTTAGTGAAGAAGTCGATAGATGATCGTCATTGCATGAACCCTTAGCAACAAACATTAAATCTATTGAGAATAAAAGAGCAAAAAAATAATTTTACAACCAATAATTTTTAATGTCACAGATTTAACATCGGAAGATATGGCAACAAATATTCTAGTTATTTATTACCCAAAACCATTTTTGCACTTAAAATCAAACTAGTTTTCAAAATGCATTTCAATTTTTATTTTCTCACACAATATGTTATTTTATTTCTTTATCGAATGACCATTGTGATAATTTATATAGAAGCCGCATCTTTTGAGGCTTGTATTACATATTTAAATACATGCAATCCAAATATACAATATGAATTTAGAATCACGATCTTTATCACTAATAATATGCATACTTAATCATGAAAACCAAAACTGTGTGATTGTGTGACCCACGTATTCTTCACGATTTTAAGCATTAATGATCTATAGATTCTTAGGTCATGTTCTTTTGGAGAATAAACACTAAAATAAGGGGTCAATTCCTCTTCCCGGCATGGTTTCCAAGAGTACGGTTATTCCCTTCCATATCTCATTATTTCACCTTTATTCCTATCTTTATTCCACCTTACCTACCATTTTCCATCTTATTCTCTTTATTCATATCTTTCCAGCCGAACAGAGAATAGACCCTTATTCTCCTTATTCTTCATTCTTATTCCTGCTTATTCCCGAACCAAACGCCCCCTTAGTAATGTCCCCTTAGTAGTGTCAACTTCAGTTGTCCATATATGTGTACTTTACTCTATTCTTCGTTGTTAATCTCTATCGCTAATAACATAATCATTGTATCTAAAAAAGTGCAATTCCATTTCTTTATATGTTGCCATATTGGACATGAGTTGAAGTTGACAAATCCTTGGTGGCTATGCTCTCATTATATGTTCCAACTTTATCTCTACAATTAGGTGAAGTACCAGATCTTTTATGTATGTATTATTGCCATAAGAAGACAAGGTAGTAGGACCCAAAAAAAGACAAGCTTTGGACATGCACATTAATAATACTACAAGATCCACAAAAGAGGAATGACATACCTATCAATGATTTCGCCTCGATTACTCATTCCTCCTAAACTTCCCTAATCCTCAAAAGATTATATACATGCATACATATGCATATGTATCTATCTATCTCTCTCTCTATATATATATATATATATATTCACACACAGAGAGAACACCAACTCACTCTCCCCACAAGCCAAAACTTCCTAACCTAGCGCCTCAACCATTCCCCTACAAAACATGTTTTCTCACTCTCTTCCTTCGAACAAATCCCACGACAAACTTGACGTCTTTCGAGCTGATCGCTACTACTCAGACGATATCGGTAATGTTAGTTGTCGGAGCATCTTCGTTGAAACTAATGAGATTGGTGCCTCTGAGAGGCGATTCCATAGCTTGGATTTCCCAAAAGGATACCACATCCCTGCCTCTGCTTTGAGCGTGCATAATCCCATGAACCGGAAGAGCACCAAGAAGATGAGGCGACTGATATCCCCAGGGAAGCGGCTCGTGAACATCTTCAACTCCTTCCTTTATCGTAGCGGCTTCAAGAAGACGGCGGTTGCAGTGAATTTCGATCACCGATCACTCGATGATAAGAATGAGGCTACGAGGACGTCCTACAAGGCGACCTCCACCAAGGTAACATGCTCGTTCTCCTCGGAAGTGGGGGCAGAGGATGAGGGACATGCATTCGAGGCAATGAGGAGTTACATGGAGATAGATGAGATGTGCGGTGGGGATGGGATTAAGTGGACTTTGAACAAGAGGAGTGAGGGTATTAAGTTGGTTGGTGGAGGAAGTCGTGATAGTCTTCTAAGGAGAAAGTTTGTGAGATGTGAGGAGTTCGAGGATGGGGATAACGAAGAAGAAGATGATGATCAAAATAGCGACTCGAGTTCTAATCTATTTGATCTTCCTCACTATTGCTTTTTCGAGACAGAGAGAGACCCCATGACTATCTAAGTCTTGTGTTTGGTTGTTCATGATTTATATGGAATATGGGATCATATGCATATTGATTATATATGTATGGTGATTTGTTTGCAAGTGTTTTGTCACCTCATGTAGAATAGCGTGTAATAAGCATGCATGCACATCCTCCTTTATGTATATTTGCTTTCTTTTCTATGGATATTGATCAAGAGTTTATGGGCTTTCATTATAATTCCCATTTGGCCTTCTAAACTGTGAAAATTGTTGAGAATATATAGGTTAAGCAAGAGGAGTGCATGAAAATATTGTAGGGATCACACATGGGGAGCAGTTCTTCTGCAGTAGTGTAGATTATGCTGCAAAATCTTGGAACCCCGGAGCCGCTCGATCTTGATGAGCGGTTCGCACGAATTCCCTATTTTTATGGGCACATACTATGGGAATCGTGTGAACCATCGAGCAGTTCGGATTGATTGCAGCAGACTCTGCAGTACTGCAGAGGATCCACTATATCACATATGCCGATACATTTGATGATGTAGTGGTTGAGCAATGTGGTTATCACCTAAGAACAAATTTCAAATCAGACACACATATATATATATATCAAAAAATAAAATTGAAAAGGGAACGTTAACAAAAGACAAGATGTTAGATCAATGGGCAGATTTGAGAGACCCAGGTCATGTAAAACCGCATTAAATAATGTTTCTGCTAATAAGTGAGGGCACAAGATGGCACTTATAAAAAAATTTCATGATATATAGGGCAAAATGTATATGTTATCACCGAATAGCTAACTTGTTACTTCACTCGTTTTATTAATTTTTTAGTGGTGTTTTTTGACAGCTCGTGGGGGGATTTATATCACATATTGTTATGACATTGTCATTAAAATTTCGTAAAAACGTGCTCCCCTAACGTGTCCATATGGAAGGAGCCAATTTCAGGCAATTTTGAAACTATCAAAATTTGATAGGCTTGATGGATGAGATAGAAATCCCAGGTTAAGCCGAACATTGGAAATGGCAACGTGATGATATTAGGTGATCTAAATTCTTGAATTATTTCAAAAAAATACTACGAAATTTTTAAACCAGGTTAGCCTGAGGTAACCTGGTAACCAAACAGCCTTAAGGTTGGGTAGATGTCAAGGTTCCAGGGAGCGGATCCTTTGTTGTAACAACGGGTGCTGTAAAGTACGGGAACTGTCTGATGTAGATGGGGATGCGTGCCAATCACAGGTAATTATCCATGAGCACACCCTTGAATCTTGGGGTGTCTATCGAGGTCAACGATTCGAGTCGATCCCTACTCGAACTCGAACTCGATAAGAAAACATGGGCTCGAGCTCGATAAGGTTCGAGTCCTAGAACACCAGCTCGAACTCAAACTCATCGAGTTCGAGTTGGCTCACGAGCCTCTTAACGGGCTGAGTTCTACGAGTTCAACGAGTCAAGTCGAGTCGAGTTCGGGCCCTAGAATGTCTCTCCACATGTATGAAGTAATATCTCTATAAACAATTCATAAAAACACATATAAAGCCTATGAATATATTAATATGAAGTTTAGCATGAGGATCCAACTCAAGCTCGACTCAACTCGTTGAGTATATCAATTTATCGAGTCGATCACGATCCAACTCGAGATCGACTCGATAAGAAAATATGAGCTCGAGTTCGGGCACGATAAGGTTCGAGCCTTGGAACATCGGCTCGGACTCGAACTCCTCAAGTTCGAGCTGGCTCATGGGCATCTTAACGGGCCAAGTTCCACGAGTTCAACGAGTCGAGTCGAGTCGAGTTCCAGCCCTGGAATGTCTATCCACTTGTATGAAGTAATATCTCTATATACAATTCATAAAAACACCTATAAACCCTGTAAACGTATTAATATAAAGTTTAGCATGAGGATCTAACTCAAGCTCGACTCAACTCGTGTGAGTATATCAAGTTATCGTGTTGAGCACGACCCAAGTCGAGCTCGACTCGATAACCCTAACGAGCCACAAGTCGAACTCGAGCTCGAGCTCGTTAAGTTTTTCGAGTCAGGCTCACAAGCTTTTAACGAGATGAGCTCGAGATGAACTCATCGAGCTCAAGCTTTCCTTTACAAAGTTAAACCATCTAAACATTTGATTTCATTACCTTTTTACTAAGACAAACTTCGTTATCTAATGAAAAGTGAACCTTTTCATGTGTAAATGAAAACCGACCAAATACCTTTTACCCGTGGGATCTTAAGCATTAGGAGATATAACATTATGGCCAAATACACAGAGATTGTAGAATGCCATGCATTCCAACCGAAATTTTAGTGAACCCCATCATCCTACCCAATCTTGTCTTTATTACACTTGTAGTTACTTATGGTTCTTAATTTGATAATAGTGAATGTAAACTTGGGAGGCAAGTGATCAAAGATAGACCAATGGGTAGAGCTTCAAGTAGATTCTTGTCCACATTAGAATCACAATATAGGGTCCTCAAACATAGGGCCTTATTCTCACATGCTTAATTTCCATGGCTACCGCGTACCACAAGCAACAAGCAATACATGTCCTGTCCTTGTCATCCTCATGACCATGCTCTTGATAAATTTCTACCTTAGGCAGAAATCTTTACGTGATTGATATTTCCTTCCCATCTATTAAGTTTTTTAAAGGAAACATTTATTACAAGTGCAGTGCAAGTACTTTGGTGATTTTACAGTGACTTTTCATATTTTTAAGAATTTTAATGAGTGAAGCACGCGTAAAATAAAAGACACATAATAATGCACAAATGTATTTTTCAAGGGAAACTAACCAACTTAATTAATCAACTTTTAATCCAAATTAAGTTCAATTTACCATGGGACTATTTCTATGATGCCTTGTGTTATAATGAATTTAAAACATATTTACAAGTTTTCACACGTATCTTCTGTATTTCATTGAGTATTATATATAGAAGATACATGAAAGTATGGGGTATGGATAAAGTATATATGGAAATATATACGACACCCCCTATATATGGCATGTGTTATATCCCCATGACTCAGAGAGAAAGGAAGACATTACTCGTAATAAGCATGGAAAGGTACAAAGAATAAAAGTCGACTGGCCCGTTATACTTAGGATCTAATTAGCTAAAATATAAAAAAAAGGACAAAAATGGGCCGGTTGAGTGTAAGAGATGAATGGAGAATCGAGTATGCATGATGGACATCTGCCCCTATACTTAGGATCTGGTCATCCTAAGTATTAGAGGTAGTCAAGGCTAGGGGCCACTCGGGTCGGAGAGAATATATAAAATGAAAGGAAAATGCGGAATTGAAATAGAATTAATGGGTTAGTTGAATAGTCTGAGACGTATGGGCAGGGGTTCAAGCTTTGGTACAAGGCATGATGAAGTGGCAAAGAATCAAGAACCACATATGAAAGAGTTTTCTCAACGTGGGCTGGATGCTCATTTGATCCAATGTAAGCCTTAAGAATTCACTAAGAATGTGTGTGCAATATCTGTTAGCTCCGATATCTTAACGTTCCCATTTTCATGCATGGCTCTGTTTAGATATGGTCCCATCCACTTTGACTTCAGCTTGCCTTAGGATATCTTTAATCTGGCATTGAAGAATCATGCTTTCTACTTAGGGACAAAGTTCTTTCTCCCAATGTGATGATCATGCCATCGCTTAACTTTGTTCTTGCAAAACAAGTTGTTGTTATATGCTCGATTTCGGATCTCCACAAGTTCGTTGAGGTCCATCTTTCTCTACTTCTTTCCTTTGCGATTGTTCCACTTGACCCTATATAGTGCCCATTCTGATTTGTGAATATTTGTGGGGTGGGAGGGCTAAATGGCATGATTTTTCATAAACCAATCTTGAACGTGGAGGTTCCGAGTGGAGTTTTGTAAGCAGTATGATATGCCTAGAAAACTTGGTCCAAGAGCTGGGACTAGTTCTTCACTCTGGTCAGACTAATTTCTGCAAAATACTCTTCACATCAATGTTCAATACCTCAGTCATGCCACTAGTCTATGGGTGGTAAGGACTTACTACGCGGTGCTCGATTTCTAGTTCTTCACTAGATTCTTCACTTCCTTATTCACAAAATGGCTATCCCCATCTGATATCAGAACCTTAAGAACCCAAAATGTAGAGATGATGTGATATATCAAAAATTTACAAACCGACTCGCTATATGCGGTTTGGGTAGGGATAGCCTCCATCCACCTTTATAGATAATCCACAAGGAGGAGGATATATTTTGAATCCACTAGTGTTGGGGAATGTTTCCATGAAATCGATGCTTCAAGTATCGAAGACATCATAAATGATTGAAGATAAACTGCAAGCTAAGATGCTAGCTAAGAGAGCTATAAAAGGGAGCTAACTTAATTAAGGATAGAAGACTACATACCTATAAATTAGGACAAATGTTTTAGTGAGAATCATATCTAAGATGCTAGCTAAGAGACTCTCAACATGTTTTCAGGAAGTCATGCAATGCTGTAAGGATCAACCGACATTTTAGAGAACCCCATCATCCTATCCAATCTTGTGATTATTCCACTAGTGGTTACTTGTGATTCTTAATTTGATAATAGTGAATGCAAACATGGGAGGCAAGTGATTAAAGATAGACCAATGGGTAGAGCTTCAAGTAGATTCTTGTCCACATTAGAATCACATTATATTGTCCTCAATGATAGGGCCTTATTCACACATGCTTAATTTCCATGGCTGCCGCATACCACAAGCAACAAGCAAGACATGTCTTTTTCATTGTCATCCTCTTAGACCATGCTCTTGCTCTTGATAAATTTTTACCTTAGACAAAGATCTTTTAGTGACAATTTCATTCTCTTTATGAAAGTTTTTTTAAGTAATCATTGATCATAAGGTTTAAACTTCATTGATTTGATAGGTAAGCACAGTGACTCATCGACCAAACCTCTCAATAGTTGGTGAATAGAGCCTTATAACCGCTTATCGGATGAGTTCTGCGCATCCGCTCAAGATCCCATAGTTACTTGTTGTTATACCTATGATAACGAATAATTTGAAGAATCATCAATGTATATATGATGCTAAATATACCACAATGGATAATATTTTGGAAAATCCAATTATATAGTCCGAAACTCGCAATGAAAGAATCATGTAAAAATGGTTATCTATCGCATTTCTCAAGAGTTATTTAATTATCGCTAATGGTTATGTGTTAACTTAATCTTCTAATTGTTTAATGAAGAAGTCGATAGATGATCGTCATTACATAAATCCTTAGCAACAAACATCTATTGAGAATAAAAGAGCAAAAAATAATTTTACAACCAATAATTTTTGATGTTACAGATTTAACATCGGAATTAAGACATGGCAATAAATATTCGAGTTATTTATTACCCAAAACCAGTTTTACACTTGGAATCAAACTAGTTTTCAAAATACATTTCAATTTTTATTTTCTTACACACTATGTTCCTTTATTTCTTTATCGAATGAACATTGTGATAATTTATATAAAAGTCGCATCTTTTGAGGCTTGTATTGCATATTTAAATACCTGCAATCCAAATATACAATATGAATTTAGAATCACGGTCTTTATCACTAATAATATACATACTTAATCATGAAAACCAAAGCTGTGTGATTGTGTGACCCGCAGATTCTTCACGATTTTAAGCATGAACGATCTATAGATTCTTAGGTCATGTTCGTTTGGAGACTAAGCACTGGAATAAGGGATCAAATCCTCGTCCGGCATGGTTCCCAAGAGTACGGTTATTCCCATCCATATCTCATTATTTCAGCTTTATTCCTATCTTTGTTCCACCTTACCTATCATTTTCCATCTTATTCTCTTTATTCCTACCTTTCCAGCCGAACAGAGAATAGACCATTATTCTCCTTATTCTTCATTCTTATTCCTGCTTATTCCCGAACCAAATGCCCCCTAGTAATGTCCCCTTAGTAATGTCAACTTCAGTTGTCCATATATGTGTACTTTACTCTATTCTTCGTTGTTAATCTCTATCGCTAATAACATAATCATTGTATCTAAAAAAAGTGCAACTCCATTTCTTTATATGTTGCCATATTGGACATGAGTTGAAGTTGACAAATCCTTGGTGGCTATGCTCTCATTATATGTTCCAACTTTATCTCTACAGTTAGGTGAAGTACCAGATCTTTTATGTATGTATTATTGCCATAAGAAGACAAGGTAGTAGGACCCAAAAAGAGACAAGCTTTGGACATGCACATTAATAATACTACAAGATCCACAAAAGAGGAATGACATGCCTATCAATGATTTCGCCTAGAGTACTCATTCCTCCTAAACTTCCCTAATCCTCAAAAGATTATATACATGCATACATATGCATATGTATCTATCTATCTATATATATTCACACACACAGAGAGAACACCAACTCACTCTCCCCACAAGCCAAAACTTCCTAACCTAGCGCCTCAACCATTCCCCTCCAAAACATGTTGTCTTCTCACTCTCTTAATTCGAACAAATCCCACAACAAACTTGATGTCTTTCGAGCTGATCGCTACTACTCAGACGATATCGGTAATGTTAGTTGTCGGAGCATCTTCGTTGAAACTAATGAGATTGGTGCCTCTGAGAGGCGATTCCATAGCTTGGATTTCCCAATAGGATACCACATCCCTGCCTCTGCTTTGAGCGTGCATGATCCCATGAACCGGAAGAGCACCAAGAAGATGAGGCGACTGATATCCCCAGGGAAGCGGCTCGTGAACATCTTCAACTCCTTCCTTTATCGTAGCGGCTTCAAGAAGAAGGCGGTTGCAGTGAATTTCGATCACCGATCACTCAGTGATAAGAATGAGGCTACGAGGACGTCCTACAAGGCGACCTCCACCAAGGTAACATGTTTGTTCTCCTCGGAAGTGGGGGCAGAGGATGAGGGACATGCATTCGTGGCAATGAAGAGTTACATGGAGATAGATGAGATGTGTGGTGGGGATGGAATTAAGTGGACTTTGAACAAGAGGAGTGAGGGTATTGAGCTGGTTGGTGGAGAAAGTCGTGATAGTCTTCTAAGGAGAAAGTTTGTGAGATGTGAGGAGTTCGAGGATGGGGATAACGAAGAAGAAGATGATGGTCAAAATAGCGACTCGAGTTCTAATCTATTTGATCTCCCTCACTATTGCTTTTTCGAGACAAAGAGAGACCCCATGACTATCTAAGTCTTGTGTTTGGTTGTTCATGATTTATATGGAATATGGGATCATATGCATATTGATTATATATGTATGGTGATTTGTTTGCAAGTGTTTTGTCACCTCATGTAGAATAGCGCGTAATAAGCATGCATGCACATCCTCCTTTATGTATATTTGCTTTCTTTTCTATGGATATTGATCAAGAGTTTATGGGCTTTCATTATAATTCCCATTTGGCCTTCTAAACTGTGAAAATTGTTGAGAATATATAGGTTAAGCAAGAGGAGTGCAAGAAAATATTGTAGGGTTCACACATGGGGAGCAGTTCTTCTGCAGTAGTGCAGATTATGCTGCAAAATCGTGGAACACCGGAGCCGCTCGATCTTGATGGAGCGGTTCGCAGGAATTTCCTATTTTTATGGGTACATACCATGGAAATCGTGTGAACCATCGAACAGTTCAGATTGATTGCAGCAGACTCTGCATAGAATCCACTATATCACATATGCCGATACATTCGATGATGCAGTGGTTGAGCAATGTGGTAATCACCTAAGAACAGATTTTCAAATCAGACATATATATATATATATATATATATATATATATATCAAGAAATAAAATTGAAAAGGGAACGTTAACAAAAGACAAGATGTTAAATCAAAGGGCAGATTTGAGAGATCCAGGTCATGTAAAACCGCATTAAATAATGTTTTTGCTAATAAGTGAGGGCACAAGATGGCACTTATAAAAAAATTCATGATATATAGGGCAAAATATATATGTTATCACGGAATAGCTAACTTGCTACTTCCACTCTTTTTATTAATTTTTAATGGTATTTTTTGAAAGCTCGTGGGGGGATTTATATCACATATTGTTATGACATTGTCATTAAAATTTCGTAAAAACGTGCTCTCCTAACATGTCCATATGGAAGGAGCCAATTTCAGGCACTTTTGAAACTATCAAAATTTGATAGGCTTGATGGATGAGATAGAAAACTCAGGTTAAGCCGAATATTGGAAATGACAACTTGATGATATTAGGTGATCTAAATTCTTGAAGCATTTCAAAAAATACTACAAAATTTTTAAGCCAGGTTAACCTGAGGTAACACGGTAACCAAACAGCCTAAGGTTGGGTAGATATCAAGTTGCCATGGAGTGGATCCTCTGCTGTAACAACGGGTGCTGTAAAGTACGGGAACTATCTGATGTAGATGGGGATGCGTGCCAATCACGGGTAATTATCCATGAGCGCACCCTTGGATCTTGGGATGTCTATCGAGCTCAACGATTCGAGTCGATCCGAACTCGAACTCGAACTCGATAAGAAACCTGGGCTCGAGCTCGATAAGGTTCGAGCCCTGGAACACCTGCTCGAACTCGAACTCATCATGTTAGTTGGCTCACGAGCCTCTTAACGGACTGAGTTCTATGAGTTCAACGAGTCAAGTCAAATCCAGTTCGAGCCCTGGAATGTCTCTCCACCTGTATGAAGTAATATCTCTATAAACAATTCATAAAAACACATATAAACCCTATAAATATATTAATATAAAGTTTAACATGAGGATCCAACTCAAGCTCGACTCAACTCATTGAGTATATCAAGTTATCGAGTTGATCACGGCCCAACTCGAGATCGACTCGATAACCCTAACGAACCACAAATCGAACTTGAGCTCGAGCTCGTTAAGTTATCGAGTCAGGCTCACAAGCTCTTAACGAGATGAGCTCGAGATGAGCTCATCGAGCTGAAGCTTTCCTTTACAAAGTTAAACCATATAAACATCTGATTTCATTACCTTTTTAAGAAGATAAACTTCGTGATAAAATGAAAAGTGGACATTTTCATGAGTAAATGAAAATACTTTTCACCCGTAGGATCTTAAACATTAGGAGATATAACATTGTGGCCAAATACGCAAAGATTATAGAATGCCATGCATTCCAAACGACATTTTAGTGAACCCCATCATCCTATCCAATCTTGTCTTTATTCCACTAGTGGTTACTTATGATTCTTAATTTGATAATAGTGAATGCAAACATGGGAGGCAAGTGATTAAAGATAGACCAATGGGTAGAGCTTCAAGTAGATTCTTGTCCACATTAGAATCACATTATATTGTCCTCAAAGATGGGGCCTTATTCACACATGCTTAATTTCCATGGCTACCGCATACCACAAGAAACAAGCAAGACATGTCTTTTTCATTGTCATCCTCTTGACCATGCTCTTGCTCTAGATAAATTTTTACCTTAGGCAAAGATCTTTTCGCGACAATTTCATTCTCTTTATGAAAGTTTTTTTAAGTAATCATTGATCATAAGGTTTCAACTTCATTGATCTGATAGGTAAGCACACTGACTCATCGACCAAACCTCTCAATAGTTGGTGAATAGAGCCTTATAACCGCTTATCGGATGAATTCTACACATCCGCTCAAGATCTCATAGTTACTTGTTGTTATACCTTCTAGACGTTTAGCGATGGAACAGATCTACGATAATGAATAATTTGAAGAATCGTGTGACGGAGACGCGGGGCAGGTGGGTGCTTAGCCCCCCAAGTCTCAAAAAATAGCTTTATTTTATATGTTTTGTATTGAAAAAAAATATAACCATCACGATGTTGTATATAGTGGATCTTATTGATTTTTGAAATGCAAATTAATTTCAACATATATCAATATATCTATAAAGTAAGATTATTAAAATAATAATCAAAATTTATTATATAGATAGAAATTGCACTCAACAAGGCACCCAAAGGGTTCCAAATAGAGATGCAAACAGACGAATACGGATATAGATGTTACCATATCCTTATCTATTTTTAAATACGAATATGGATATTGAGGGATATTAAAACTATACTAGCCCTAAAAATTAGAACAAGTATAAAATGGATACTTCGCATATGAGTAAGATTAGGAATACTCCAAGATTAGCTTAAATGTAGATGTACTGAATAGCACACACATGATATAAATATAAAAAATGTATTGATATCATTTAAATTATATCAAATACGATGAAAAGAGGTACAAAATTATGTTATATATGGTTAAAGATAAATTTACAACAAGTATATGAAAACAGATATACAGATATAGATACATATGTTTGCGGATATCTACGTGATATTCACACTCGTATCCATTTTAAAACGGATACAGATGTCAGAATATAAATAAAACGGATGGTGGAAGACTAGATACATACACACAAACACACACACACACACACACGTTTGCATCCCTAGTTCCAAATGAATAAATACAACTATAAGTATTAATTATGTCTTGATCTTATTTAAAATGTGAATATAGATGCGGATAGATATGTTGATAAATATGAAAGTTATGTTACAATATCCTTAAAAATAATTCCGAATAAAACAACTTACAAATCAGAAAAGACTAATATAAGAAATATTTTATAGATTAGCTTAAGTATATTTGTATTGGATGATTTATACATGATACAAATATATTAAGTGTACTTATTTAATAATAAATATATGGAAAAGTATCTATTTTATAAGCATACATATATCAAAATTTATATAAAATAGATACGAAATTATAGAGGAACATATACAAATGTATTATTTTTATTTGCATCCGTACGTATAAAGTATTTCATTGTACTTCCCCTTATATCTTAGATATCGAATCTTTTTCTATAATATAATCTTATAGGTGAATTGTTGATAAAATTATTTATAATTATACTTTAGTAAGCATATAGTTGGCATTCAATTATTTTCATATACATAATAAATGTGCAATGAGAATAGGAATTAAAACTTTTCACCTCAAAGAACGGAAAATGCTAACGTGGAGGAGTGGAGAAGGCATTTAAAGACAAGCTTGTAATAATTGCATGAAGCTCAAATATCATGTTAATGACGGCAATGGAGCGTGGGGGAGAAAGTTATTGGAATATAGCTTGAGAAGTATTTAGAAGAATAAATAATTAAGAAAGAGTATAACTACATAAAAATATTTTTTTATATTTAGAAAAACAGATATGATGGTGTTACTTAACGACACATTATCTGAATGGCATTCGTATAAAAGGAAGAATTTTACAGAGATATTATTTTTAATACAATTTCTTAAGGAGAATTGTGCAAAATCTCAATTTTATAAGTGTTTTTAATTAAAAACTCAATTTTATAAGTGTTTTTATGTAAAATATCAATTTTATAAGTGTTTTTATGTAAAACATCTTTAAAAATCTTTGTACTAAAATATTTATCATCCTTTCTTGCATGTTATATGATCTTTAAAATCCAACAAACATTGCCAACGAAAATGATAATTGATGGTTATAAGAACATAAGAATATCTTCCCTCCCCCCCCCCCAATAGATATTTCTGGCTTCATCCATGCGTCAATGTATCTATGATGTTAAATATAATGGATAATATTTTTGGAAAAGCCAATTATATAGTTTGAAACTCACAATGAAAGAATCGTGTAAAAATAGTTATCTCTCGCTTTTCTCAAGAGTTTATTTTAATTATTGCTAAAGTTAACGATTACTAATAAGTTTAAATAGGAAGACAATCTTATCATTGGCATATAAAAACGGTGCTAATGATATAGCAACTAGTATTACATATTATTATTAATTTCAAGAACTTAATATTATAAAACATTGTTAATGATATAGCAATGAATATTACATATTATTGCTAATTTCAAGAACTTAAAATTATTTAACAAAGAATAATATTCATTGTTATAATAGCACCAACTTCCGTAATATTTGTTATTTTAGATCTATTTTGTTGTTGTTTGACATTATAAAGCTTTCCATGTATATCTTCTTACTTGAGGACCTCTTTGATAATTAATGGGTCTCGAAAGGAAATGTTGTAAAATAGCATTTGTGTCGAAGAATGTTTTGGTCTTTTGCAATTTAACAAATTGGGATGATATGGTTTATACAGACCTGACAAGCCATTGCCATTGAATAATTTGAGAATAAAAATTGATTAATGGTTATCAATGAATAACACTACATCAAAATTACATGTGGTACCGAGTATCTTAATATATGTTTGTTGGCATATCTTCTGTTGTTAAATTCGTCATATCGAATATTTATTGCTATATTGCTAGCAGCATATCATATCACAATGGTTATTTGTTAACTTAATCTTCTAATTGTTTACTGCCAATTTTAATGAAGAAGTCGATAGATAATCGTCATTACATGAACTCTTAGCAACAAACATTAAATCTATAGAGAATAAAAGAACAAAATAGAATTTTACAACCGATAATATTGAATGTTATGGATTTAACATCGGAAGACATGGCAACAAATATTCTAAACCCAAAAACAATTTTGCACTTGAATCAAACTAGTTTCTACAATACATCTCAATTTTTATTTTCTAGCACAATATGTTTATTTATTTATTTATCGAATAAACACAGTGATAATTTATATAAAAGTCGCCTCATTTTGAGGCTTGTATTACATATTTAAATACCTGCAATTAATCCAAATATACGATGTGAATTTAGAATCACAGTTTTTATCACTAATAATATACATACTTAATCAAGAAAATCAAAGTTGTGTGATTGTGTGACCAACATATTCTTCATGATTTCAAGCATGAACGATCCATAGATTCTTAGTAATGTCAACTTAAATTTTCCATATATATATGTACTTTGTTCTATTCTTCGTTGTTAATCTCTATCGCTAATGACATATTCATCGTATCTAAAAAAAGTGCAGCTTAATTTTCTTGTATGTTGTCATATTGGACATGAGTTGAAGTTGACAAATCCTTGGTGGCTATGCTCTCATTATATGTTCCAACTTTATTTCTATAGTTAGGTGAAGTACCAGATCTTTTGTGTACATATTATTGCATAAGAAAACAAGGTAGTAGGACCCAAAAAGAGACACAACCTTGGACATGCACATTAATAATACTACAAGATCCACAAAAGAGGGATTACATATCTATTATATTAGACATTTCGTATATACATGCATACATACATACATACATATATATATATATATACACATGTATATGTATCCATCTATCTATATATATTCACATACACACTGAGAACACCAACTCACTCTCCCCTTAAGCCAAAACTTTCTAATCTAGCGCCTCAACCATTCCCCTCCAAAACATGATGTCTTCTCACTCTCTTCCTTCGAACAAATCCCACGACAAACTTGACATCTTTCGGGCTGATCGCTACTACTCAGACGATATCGGTAATGTTAGTTGTCGGAGCATCTTCGTTGAAACTAATGAGATTGGTGCCTCTGAGAGGCGATGCCATAGCTTGGATTCCCCAATAGGATACCACATCCCTACCTCTGCTCTGAGCATGCATGATCCCATGAACCGGAAGAGCACCAAGAAGATGAGGCGACTGATATCCCCAGGGAAGCAGCTCGTGAATATCTTCAACTCCTTCCTCTATCGTAGCGGCTTCAAGAAGAAGGTGGTTGCAGGGAATTTCGAGCGTCGATCGCTCAATGAGGAGAATGAGGCTACGAGGACGTCCCACAAGGAGACCTCCACCAAGGTAACATGCTCGTTCTCCTCGGAAGTTGGGGCAAAGGATGAGGGACATGCATTCGTGGCAATGAGGAGTTACATGGAGATAGATGAGATGTGTGGTGAGGATGGGATTAAGTGGACTTTGAACAATAGGAGTGAGGGTATTAAGCTGGTTGGTGGAGGAAGTCGTGATAGTCTTCTAAGGAGAAAATATGTGAGATGTGAGGAGTTCGAGGATGGAGATGATGAAGAAGAAGATGATGATTATGATCGAGATAGCGACTCGAGTTCTAATCTCTTTGATCTCCCTCACCATTGTTTTTTCGAGACAAAGAAAGACCCCATGACTATCTAGGTCTTCTGTTTGGTTGTTGTTCATGATTTATAAGGGAATATGGGACCATATGCATATTGATTATATATGTATGGTAATTTGTTTGAAAGTGTTTTGTCACCTCGCATAGAATAGCGTGTTATAAGCATGCATGTACATCCTCCTTTATGAACTTGCCATTGACGTCATATATTTGTTTTTTTCTATGGATTTTGATCAAGTGTTTATGGGCTTTCATTATAATTCCCATTTGGCCTTCTAAACTGTGAAAATTGTTGAGAATATATAGGTTAAGCAAGAGGAGTGCATGGAAATATTGAAGGGTTCATATATGATACATTTGATGATGTAGTGGTTGAGCAATGAGGTTATCACCTAAGAGCAGATTTCAAATCAGACATATATCAAGAAATAAAATTGAAAAGGAAAAGTTAACAAAAGACAAGGTGTTAAATCAATGGGCTGATGTGAGAGATCCAGATCATGTAAAACCTCATTAAATAATGTTTTTGCTAATAAGTGAGGGCAGAAGATGGCACATATAAAAAAAATTATGATATATAATGGGCAAAATGTATATGTTATCATGAATAATTAACTTCGCTATTTCCACTCCTTTTATTAATTTTTTATTGGTATTTTTTGAAAATCTGTGGCATATTGTCATGATGTTATCATTAAAATTTCATAAAAACATGCCCTCCTAACATGTCCATTTAGAAAGGGTCAATTTCATGTAATTTGAAACTATCAAATTTTGATAGGATTGATGGATGGGATACAAATCTCATGTTAAGCCAAAATTTGAATGACAACGTGATAATATTATGTGATCTAAATCCTCCGAAATATTTCAAAAATTACTACGATTGTTTTTAAGAAAAGGTGAGAGTAGCCAAGTTAGCTACTCCCTGATAGCATATACATTTTACTCATATATATGCATATATGGGGAAAATAGAGCTGTCCCGGGGGTAGCCAACGAGTTGCCCTCGTCTCAATTTTCGGTGATTTTTTTTGTTTTGTTTTTTTTTTCAAAAATAACGCCATGTATTTTAATCACTATATCCCTCTAATATGTTATTCCAATTTCGTCAAAAACAGAGACTCTTATGCCTTCCATCTAGAACTTGTAATTTTAAACGATGTTAGAATTGTTGTAATCGACTTGTTCTAGATAGAGGTCATAGGAGTTTGGGTTTCTTACGAAATTGGAATGGCATATTAAAGGGATATATTGATGAAAATATATGACGGTATTTTTGAACAAAACATAAAAAAATGCCGGAAAATGAGGTGGGACAGCCCCATTGAACTATGCACACACACACACACACACACACACACACACACACACACACACACACACACACACATATGTGTTAATAGGGTTGCTCCCTTGGGGCAGCCAACATGGCTGCCCCCACACCATTTGCGACGTTTTTTTCTTCAAAAAATATCGCCATGTATATCCATCCCTACATCCCTCCTATATGCCATTCGAATTCGTCAGAAATAGAGACTCCTACGGTCTCCATCTAGACTATCATTTTCTAACGGTAACAAAATTTTTTAAATCTACACCACCTCGATGGAGGCCGTATGAGTATCTGTTTCTGACGAAATTCGAATGGTATATCGGAGGCATATAGGAATGAATATACATGATTTTATTTTTCAAAAAAAATAAAAAAACACAAGAAATAGGGGGCAGGGCAGCCATGTTGGCTGCCCCTGGGGCCAGCCCCATTAAATCACATATATATATATATATATATGAGGTAAATGGGGCTGCCCCTAGGGAGTAGCCAACTTGGCTACTCCCAACCCTATTTTTCCCTCATTTTTTTATTTTTTTTAAAAATAAAAATTTGTATATTCATCATTATATCCCTCTCACATTATATTCAAATTTCGTCAGAAACAGAGACTCCTACGGCCTCCATCCAAACATGGCCGATTTAAAAAATCCTGCGACCGTTAAAAAAATGACGTCTCGATGGAGGGCTTAGGAGTCTCTGTTTCTGACGAAATTTTAATAGAATGTGAGAGGGATATAGTGATGAATATACAAATTTTTATTTTCCAAAAAAATAAAAAAACGACGAAAAAATAGGGGTGGGAGTAGCCAAGTTGGCTACTCCCTGGGGGCAGCCCCATTTTACCCTATATATATAGAGAGGTAAATGGGGCTGCCCCCAGGGAGTAGCCAACTTGGCTACTCCCACCATTATTTTTTCCTCGTTTTTTTATTTTTTTTGGAAAATAAAAATTTGTATATTCATCATTATATTCCTCCCACATTCTATTAAAATTTCGTCAGAAACAGAGACTCCTACGGCCTCCATCCAAACATGGCCGATTTAAAAAAATCCTGCGACCGTTAAAAAAATGACGTCTGGATGGAGGGCTTAGGAGTCTCTGTTTCTGATGAAATTTTAATAGAATGTGGGAGGGATATAATGATGAATATACAAATTTTTATTTTCCAAAAAAATAAAAAATATGGGGAAAATAGGGGTGGGAGTAGCCAAGTTAGCTACTCCCTGGGGGCAGCCCCATTTTACCCATATATATATGTGTGTGTGTGGGTTATATGTGGCTGCCCTCCAGGGGCAGCTAGGGTGGAGCATGGGCCGGGCTCGGGTCGGGCCCAACCTAGCCCAACCCAGGCCCATTTACCAAATCGGGCCCATGGGCCGGGCCCAGGCCCGCTATTTTTTCAAGGGTTGGGCCCAAGCCCGAGCCCAGCCCGACTTATGATGGGTCGGGCCTGGGTCGGGCCGGCCCATGAATGAATCCAGCAGAGGGCCCATGCCCGCAATTTTTGGTTCTCCTATGTTAAAGTTTGAGATGTTGAAACAATATAAAAATAAGTGATGGATTCACATTCACACTATAATTCACATTCTAATTCACATTCTAATACACATTCACATTCTATTTCTTAGAATTGATAAAAAAATTCAAGAGAAGGCGCGATATACCTCCTCCGTGTGCGTGACGAAAGACAACGAGTTGGGAGGTGACAACACAGCCCGCAGGCGGTGGATCGAGCGACACAGTCCGCAACCGGTCGCTGGCCCACTGGAAGGTGGAGAGGGGACTCGACTCAGGGGAGGGAGATGCGGCGGGGACGCAGTCGAGATGGAGGCTTAGAGCCGGGGAGGGAGATGCAGCAGTGATATCGCGGGCGCAGGGGAGGAAGATGCGGTGGGAATCGCGCGGGCGCAGGGGAGGGAAGTGCGGTGGTATAGGAGAGGCGCGAGGGGGGGGAGGGGTGGCGCGGGCTGCGATGCAGCGTGCAGGTGGTGTTGCGGGCGGTGGGCGGGGAGGCCGAGTGGGTTGAAGGGGAGTGGGAGGCGCTCGCGGGTGGACTGGAGAGTGGAGGCGCTCGCGGGGAGGTGGAGGGGAGGCTCGGTGGAGCGGCCGGGCCGAGCAGGGCAGGAGGTGGAGGCACAGGTGAGGGAGAGGTGGTCACGAGGGTCGGGTGGGATGGGAGGGAGGGGGTAGCGGCGCGTAGGAAATGAAATTAGGGCTTGGGGGGGGGGGGGGGGCCTGGCTAGTTAGGGGGCGGGCCACGGGCCGCGGGCCTTCGGGCGGGCCAGACGGTCGGGCCTGGATGTGGGCTTGAGGTCGGGCCGGCCCGTGGGCTAATGGGTTGGGCACTTGCAAGCCCGAGCCCGGCCCGACTTACTAAATGGGCCAATAAATCAGCCCAGGCCCGCCCATTTACGTAGTGGGCTTGGGCTTGGGTCGGGCTTGTGCGGGTCGGGCAGCTGATGAATCCACGATTCATCATCTTAATATCTTAATCTTAGCAAAATCCATGAGTAAAATCCCTTATAAATGTCAATAAAATCAATAAACTAACAAAATGACTCTTGTAAATAAAACACACTAATTATTGTATATTAGATTGTACAAAATAAATTACACATAAAAAGCCGCAAAAATAAGGAGTTTTATACCTGTAAATAGCCCAAAACTTCATGTATTTTTATTAATTTCATTTCAATTCCTTTTTACCTAATTCTTTCTCTAACTTGTTTATAAAAATGTATATAAAAATACAAAAATACAAAATAAATTTTACCTCAAATAAATGCTCCTAGATCCCAAAGAGAAAAAAGCCGTAAAGTCCAACTTCCAAGCTAAATTCCCGCTCCGTATGAACTCCAAATTCACCAAACTCACTTTTAAAGTTCAAGTTAGAAAATTATCTATCCAACAGAAGTGGTTTCATTAAAATCGGAGCTCATTTGCAAAAGTTGGGTTTTGGGACCTAGATGTACATTGTATACCATGTATATATTCATTCTTTCTTTAATTTTTATTTTATCTTTCTTAATTACTAAAAATACAAAAAAATCATACTTGTGTTGTATTTTAATTGTAGTATTTTATTGTATTTTTCCGTTGTAAATATCTCTTATTAAAAAGACAAAAAAAATTACATATTAGAAAAGTAAAAAAATGTGTACATGGTGTTTTGTATTCACTTGTAAATTCACCATTATTTTTTCCTTCTTTATTTTGTTGTAATTAAAGTAGCCTACTTTATTTCATTTTATTTATTTAATTATTTTACATTCTCTACAATAACCACCATTCAACTCTCTTCCACCACCAACTTCCCATTCAACTCCACCATTTCTTAAACCTCCCATTCAACTCCATTAATAATCCAACTTCCCATTCAACTCCACCCACATAATAACTTCTCATTTCATCATCTATATATACATTCCATCCTCCTCAATTTGCCCTTGATCCATCTTTATGTGAGGAGAGCCTAGTTCCCTGAGTTGAATCGGTGACAGCGACGCAACCGCGGTCGAGCGACGACGGCCCTCTCTCCGGTGTGATCCGTTGGTTTTTTGGCCAACATCGCAGCCGCAACCGCGCGCTGCTCGAGCTCATCGCGCGCCGGCGATCCGAGCGAAGACCGTGCTCACGAGAGCACTCCATAGGCGACCATCTCCATCGTAGGTAAATTTTCCCTTCATTTTATAACCGTTGTTATTTTCTCAATTTTTTATCACCGTCATCATTTTATTACATCCCCATTTGTTTAGTTTACCTTCATCTCCATCACCGTCATCATCATATCATTTTCACCCCCCTTCTTTTTGTGTACATATGTCTAAAGAAAATTAAAAAAAAATTTTAAAAAAAATATAAAACAAAAAAAGGTTCCTTTCGTTATCACCGCCATCACACCATTCTCCCCCCCCCCCCCATTTGTTTAGTTTATCATCCTCATCATCACCCTTTTTTTTATCATGTTTTAATCCCTGTCTAATCAAAATTAAAAAAAAATAAAAAAAATTAAGATTTTCATTACAACAAAAAAAAAATAAAAAAAATAAAAAAAAACAAAAAAAAACGCACAGGGGAGGGGAAGCAGCGGGTACGGCCGCCCCCCCTTCCTTTCTCCTCCTCCGCCGGCCGAGGTCTCCGTCTCCCGCTGCCCGCGCGCCGCCGCGCGCGCCCGCCGTCCTCCCCCGCGCCGCCGTGCGCGGCCCCGACTCCTCCAGCAGTCTCCGACAACCGCCAACCCTCCAGCCCCCCGCCTCGCCGCCTCCTCAGCGGCGCCGCCGCGTGGACCCGACGCCCCCGCCCCCGCCCCTCTCCAGGTCCGCACGCCGCCGCCGCCGCGCGAGCGCCGCGGGCTGCGCCGCGCGCGCCCGCCGTCGACCCCCACCTTTGTTGGGTTCTTCCATTTCTACCTGCAAACAACAACGAAGAAGAAGGTCACTTGTTTTCTTATTTTATTTGTAAATATTGCAACTCTTTTATTTCAAGTTTTTGTAATTACAGTTTAGTCCCTGTACATAAGTTTAAGTTGTCTTTTTAATTTCTGTTTTGCACAAAGAACCCTCTGTTTATGCGTTGATTTGGACATCCTTTTTTCATCTTTAAATCGACATCATCTCGATGGAGGCCGTAGGAGTCTCTGTTTCTGACGAAATTCGAATGGTATATAGGAGGGATATAGGGATGAATATACATGGTGTTATTTTTCAAAAAAAATAAAAAAATTTGCCCAAATAAGGCGGGGGGCAGCCATATATATGGGAAAAATGGGGCTGCTCCACCCCATTTTTCGTAATTTTTTTATTTTTTTGCAAAAATGTCACCATGTATATCATCCATATATCCCTCCTATATGTCATTCGAATTTCGTCAGAAACAGAGAGTTCTACGGCCTCCATCCAGACGTTATTTTTTTAACGGTGGCAGGATTTTTTAAATCGACCCTGTCTGGATGGAGGCCGTAGGAGTCTTGTTTCTGACGGAATTCGAATGGCATATAGGAGGGATATAGGGATGAATATATATGGTGATATTTTTCACAAAAAATAAAATAATATTAATAAATGGAGCGGAGCAAGGCAGCCCCATCAACCCTTATATATATATACAGACACATATATATTCAATCGAAGTTGTAAGGACTTTTCCGTAGAGTTCGATCATATTATTCTATCAGCGTCTTACACAAACAAATCCTGTACATTCTACGAAGCTTTTACTATTCTGTAAAAGTTAGAATCATCTGAAGTTTGGATTAACTAATCATTGGTTTATTTTTACTGAAAAATTTGGATTTCCTTTCCTATAGAAAAATCTTGGCATTGCTGAATAGTCGTGAATAAATCTTCTTGTTCAATTTAGCAGCCTTTCAGAAATTGCAAAATACGCAATTAAGTCTAGTAATCAAATGGTCTCTCCCAGCGCTATGCTCGATTAACTTCAGAAGCCCAATGGAGATTTGTAGTAGCGATGATGGCAGCGACGACGACGATGAATGGAAAATATATGCTCAAGATTCCAAGTTAATAATTTACTAAAAGTAGAGAACTATACAACTCTTGCTCAAGTTCTCAGTGTAACTAATATCATAATGGATCATGTGTCCATTCGAGATGAGATGAGCTCAATCATATTTTACTAATATTTTCTATCATTTTGAGTTCCGTGCTTATTTATTTATGGATATTTACACCCATAATCTTAAGTAGTTTTGTAATTACCCCATGAACCTTCGATAATCACGAATTACATCCAGGACCTTAAGTAAGTGTTCCGTTTTACACCGATAACCCTCAGTTAGATTTGTCATTAACTCAACCTGAGTAGTGAGTTAATCTAACCAATCCTAGATCTAACGGCTGAAGTTAAAAAAACAAAAGAACAAAAAAAACCACCCCTAGCTTCTTCTTCTTCGCATCCCCCTCTCCCTTCTTCCTCCCCCGCCCCATCCCTACCAACCACCTCCGTCCTCCACCCCCCGCACCGGACTGCTGCGTGCAAGCCCAACCGCCGGCTTGCAGAAGCCCCCCGCGCCCCAGCCGCCGGCCTCCGCGTGCCACAACCGCTCGAAAGGAGCCCCCAGGAGCACACCCCCCGACCTGTTCAGCCCCCCCCCCCCCCGCATTCCAGCCACCGGCCTGCAGGAGCCCCCCGCCTCGCCCCCGACCTGTGTAGGACCCCCCTGCCTCGCCCCCGACCTAGAGGGCCTTCCCACCCCTGACCTGTGCAGGAGCACCCCCCCCCCCCCCCGTGCCACAACCGCCCGACAGGAGCCCCCAGGAGCGCACCCCCAGCCTCGCCCCCGACCTGGAGTGCCCCCTCTTCGCACCACACCCCCCGCCCCTGACCTGGAGCGCCCCCTCTTCGCGCCACAACCCCCCGACCGGAGCACGCCCCCTCGCGCCACAGCCGCCCCGACAGGAGGGCCCCCCACCCCCGCCCCCAAAGAGTGCACCCCCTGCCTCGCCCCCGACCTAGAGCGCCCTCTCTTCGCGCCACAACCCCAGACCGGAGCACGCCCCCCCGTGCTACAGTCGCCCCGACAGGAGGGCCCCCCACCCCGAACTGTGCAGGAGTGCCCCCCCTCCGCGCCACAACTGCCCGACAGGAGCCCTCCCCCCCACGCCCCAGCCGTCGGCCTGCAGGAGCCCCCCCGACCTGGGAGTCCCACCCACCCCCTGCAGGAGCCCCCTCACGCTCCAGCCGACAGCCACTCCGAGTCCCCCCCAACCCCCTCTCGGCGGCCTGCAGGAGCCTCCCCTCCCGCACGCACGAGTCTCCCCGACGACGAGGAAGGGTGGTCGAAGCGAAGAGAAGGAGGAGAGATATACTTGGTAAATAAGTAAATAAGATGAATTTAAAGGTGGATTACATAACGGTACATAATGGATTCCGTTATAACTAACGGAGAAATGGATGGAATGTATTCCTTAGGGTTATTTATGTAATTAAGAAATTATTGATGGTTATGTTATGCAAGAGTTAAGAATAACTCAAGGTTCTATGTGTAATTCGTGATTATCGAGGGTTCCTGGGGTAATTACGAAACTACTCAGGGTGTGTAAATATTCCATTTATTTATAGTTATATCATATTCTTACTATTAGTAACTATTTTCATATAAAAAAATCTTAGATTCACAAAAAATGGTCATTAGTAAGAATAAAAAGGATACTAGTAATACAAATAATAATACAATTATTTTGTATGAATTTAAGTTTTTTTCTTGTGAAAATAGTTACTAGTAGTAAGAATATGATATAACAGCTGTAAACAAATAACTATTAAGCTCAAAATGATAGGAAATAATGGTAAAATATGATTGGGTTCATCTCATCTCAAATGGGCACAGGGCTCATTGGATAATTTCCCTATATATATGGATTTAATGTGGTTGCTCCTTTGGGGCAGCCAGCATGGCTGCCCCGCCCTTATTTTCGGCGTTTTTTTTTATTTTTTTGAAAAATATCACCGTGTATATTCATCCACATATGCCCCATATATGTCATTCGAATTTCATCTGAAACAAAGACTCATACGACCTCCATCGAGATAGTGTTGATTTAACAAATCCTGTTACCGTTAAAAAATGATTGTTTGGATGGAGGCCAGAGTCTCTGTTTCTGACGAAATTCGAATGGCATATAGGAGGGATATAGGGATGAATACACATGGCGATATTTTTCAAAAAAATAAAATAAACATCGAAAATGGTGCGGAGGCAGCCCCATTAACCCCTCTCTCTCTATATATATATATATATATGAGAAAAAGGAGGTTGTTCCGTGTAACGGCCAAGTTGGTTATCACACGGAGCAGTTTCGCCTATTTTTTTCAAAAATTCCACCATGTATATTCATATATATATATATATATATATATATATATATATATATATTCATCCTACATGTCATTCGGATTTCATGAGAAACAGATATTCACATGCGCCCTCCATCTAAAACATGTAATTTTAACGGTCTGAAATTTACTGTAATCGACATGTTCTAGATGGAGGGCATAAGAGTCTTTGTTTCTAACGAATTTTGAATGACATTTAGGAGGCATATATATATACATGATTTTATTTTCGAAAAATAAAATAAAGAAGGGGGGAATTGCCTTGTGTAACAACCAACTTGGTTGTTACTCAAACGATCTCTTCACCCCCCTCTCTCTCTCTATGTGTGTGTGTGAGAGAGAGAGAGAGAGAATGGAGCTGCTCATGCCCCATTTTCTGCAAATTTTTTTATTTTTTTTTGCAAAATATCGTAATGTATATTCATCTATATATCTCTCCAATATGTCACTCGAATTTCAATAGAAACAGAGACTCATATGCCCTTCATCTAGAACATGTAATTTTAACGGTCTAAACATCGTTGTAATCGACCTGTTCTAGATTGAGGGCATATAAGTCTACGTTTCTGATGAAATTCGAATGGCATATTGGAGGGATATATAGATGGAAATACATGACTTTATTTTCGAAAGAAAAATTAAAAATACCGAAAAATGGGGGCAAGGGTAGCCTCATTTTTCCCTATATATAGGGTAAAACGGGTTTGCTCCCTTGGGGGAGCTGGCTCCACCGACCTATTTTCCCATATTTTTTGAAAAATACTTCCGTGAATTTTCATTATTATATTACTATATTATATCATTCAAATTTAATGTGAAACGGAAACTCCTACGGCTCCAACCAGACGTGGTTGATTTCAACAATTTTGTGACCTTTAAAAAATGATCGTCTAGATGGAGGTCGTAGGAGTAATTTTAGGAATGACCGTCTAGATGGAGGCCGTAAGAGTAATTTTAGGAATGACCGTCTAGATGGAGGCCGTAGGAGTAATTTTAGGAATGACCGTCTAGATAGGGCATGCACATGGTTAGATGACAGTTATGTTTTCTTAGGATGATTGTGGCTTGGGTGTCCTTGACCCGATATGATGAACACGAATCACGATCTTTCCGACTAGGTGGGTTGTGTGTATCTAGGGCACTAGCTCAGACCTTCCTTACTCTTTGTCGCGGAAGATCCGCGATGATTCGGATGCTCTATCTTGAAGGTCGGGCATGGTGTTTGCACACCCAAACTTTTAGAGGAGGGTCTATTATGTTCTTTTTCAGATCTCGTTGTTATTGCGATCACGTCTTAGTATTGGAGATGCCTTCTATTTATGATTGTATGATTGGTTTGCTCATGAGGCCCTGTGGGAGCAAATTTTCAATTTTATTAAGATGGTTGTGGATCGTCAAATGTGTGTGAGTGTGGTGTGATTGGCAGTGCTTGGTCACCTTAGTTTTGGTTGGAGCTCTTGTAATAACATGTGGCATACTTGTTGATCATGAGGGAGATGCTTTCTTGGATTGCGTCCATCAATTCGACCGGACCATTAGACTTGGGTGGATTGTTATTTCTTAGTCAGATTGTTATCTTTGCTAATAAAAAGGTATTACATCAAAATAGGAGACAAGCGGACAACAAGTTGCACTGCTAATCCTTTTTGAATTGCAAAGTCAATCCTTCTGAAAACTACACCCATAAATCTAGGAACCATCACATTACTTCTCATGACTTTTTGGATCTTCTTCAAAAGCTCAACAGCTTCTGGCGCTGAGAAACCAAAAGTATCAAAAGCAAAAGGGACGAAGGCACGATGATTCTCAGTGCATGCTCTCTCGTGCTTCGTCACTTTTCCTGAAGCAACTTTGAGGGCGGCATGGCCTGCTGTGAATGTCCCACTCTTCAACCCCACCAGTGGATAAACTCCTGTCAAGTCTACACAAGCATGTTTCCCTCCGATCCATATAAAAATCAAAACATCAGCAGGTCTAAGCGTGGATCTACCCTCCCGCGGATCAGTTAAAAAGTTACAGGCGCCTCTTTCTCAGTGGCAACACCTGCACGTCTGAATACATCAAATAAAATATCCCTAACAAGATCATGTCTGTACTTAAAACCTGGAAGCTCCCAGCAATGAATTGCATGATCGCCAAAACTCTCTAAGCATGTCTTGCGACAAAATGGACATATCTCATCCGTTGGAAATAAGGGAACCATGAGACGATATTTGAAAAGGTGTATACACTTCCATATAGTGAAGAAGGTGTATACACTTCCATATAGTTCTCTCACTTTTTTATCCTAGGTTTGTCATGTCAATTTGGAACAGGCTTCTACTTGGAGGATCCCTAGCGGGTCAAGGTTTTCATGTGGTTGTTAAGGAAAATGTGATGACAACTAAAATGGCTACATTATTCTATAGTCATGATTATTAGGAGATTACATCCCAAAGTCCTTGATTTAATGATGAAAAAAAGACACAGCTCGCACTTGCGATACTACATCTTTGTATCTTGCATGAATTCAAAGATTCATGTTGAAGAGCCTCCCAAGACAAGAATAAATTTCTATCTTTTTTTAAATCAACTATTGTTATAATAACTTGTGTAAAAAGCCCAAAAATGCATATGCATGTACATGTGATCATATGAATCAAAGTGCGTGTATGAAGAAGTCAATTCAAGCAAATGCAAATTTTTTCAGAACGGGTCGGTCAACCTTCCAACAATAATCAATCAACTTTGCCTATTATTTATGTGTTGATCAATCAACTTTGCCTATTATTTACGGTCACTTAACCTCATCAATAAATGTTATTAACTTTTGATCGATCAAGCACTATACTGATCGATCAACTAAAAAACTATGGTTTACTTTGCAAAGATAATTTGTTTCCCAATTTGTTCCAATGACTATGTTGGCTACCCAACAACTATGGGCACTATATATAGACACCTAGACCCTCTTTGAAAGTACAAAATGCAATATCATTATACAACACTCATATTCCATCTTTGAGAAGAGTTTTATGTATTCTTATGCGTTTATAGCAACCCATATATTTTAGTTGAAGCATACTCAAGCCTTCATTTGACCGTCATCGTCGTTCAACCTTCGATCTCTACAACTCGCTAGAGAAATCTCTTAGAAGACGATTCTATTCTCTAATGTTCCATTCTATCATCTATTCTCATCATTTTTGTTTTAAGATTTGATTTACACGGCCAATGTTCTTAAATGTTATATATCTACATAACATATGGAATTTGTGGGTAGTTTCAAAGTACAAATTATGTATGAAACTTGGTTTCTGATCCAAGGTTTGCAAGAAGCCGTGGTGTCTGACCCTAAGATTGCAGGTTTCCTTGGTGTTTGATCAAAGCATGTAAAAAGTCTTGGTGTTTGATCTAAGCATGCATGAACTTCAGTGTTCGATCCGGTGTTAAAGTCTTTGGTGTGTAATCCAGAGCAAGAGTGTCTATACGAAATCTCGATCTGAGTTGAGGACTTATGTGTGGTTTTCCACCCTATTGGATTTCCAACAATCATGACACCCTATAGACAAGATTTAAAAATTGAAGTCCTCTTTAGATCAAACTTGCAAATGGTGAAACTTGTAAGATTTATATTTTCCGGAGTTTCAAGATTTAAGATAAAGCAAGATTTTCAACCCTAAAACACTTAACGAGTTACAAGTAGTAGGCCGAGGGACTCTATGTTGAAAATCTTGCTTGTCATAAATCTTGAATTATGGAAAATATAAATCTTGCAAGTTTCATCATTTGCAAGTTTGGTCTAAAGGACTTCAAATTTTAAATATTGCCTATAAGGTGCCATGAGAGTTGTGGGCATTTAACATTATCATATAAATGACTGCTTATCTGAGTTGATCCTTTCACTTGTGCTTGTTATTGTATTATTACTTCTGACCATTATTTTTTATTACTACTACTCACACCCTCCCTCACAACGGTATTCTAATCTTACAAGTGTCTAAATTTGTTATTAGATCTTTATTCATGCA
Organism: Ottelia alismoides; assembly: GCA_037367405.1. Lineage (NCBI taxonomy): Eukaryota > Viridiplantae > Streptophyta > Magnoliopsida > Alismatales > Hydrocharitaceae > Ottelia > Ottelia alismoides. Next base: position 349,203 of record JAZKJV010008884.1, read on the forward strand.
AACTAGGTTTTTCCAAACAAATTTTATTTATATTACTTAACTCAAATATGTATAGTGCAAATACATGAGTGCCGATCTCAGGGAGGTAGGGTTTGTGAAGGCGAAATCCTAAGGGTAGTCGATTTTAGTTTGGGATTTTTACCCAGCAGACCATATAAACGTTTTAAAATGCATCTACGACCTTTTGCACAACGTAATTACCCACATCGACCCTGTAAATTACCCCAAGAACCCCACATGCTTAAAACATATTACCCGGAGGGTTCATGGGGTAAAAGTTGACACGTTTACGGGGTCGAGAGGGAAATTAGGTTGTTTCAAAGATTGTGGAGGTGATTGGCAAAGTTTATAGGGTATGCTGAGTAAAAATCCCTTTTAGTTTTGTGAAAATGGCATCAGATTTTAGGTTTTTTAATGTTTTATAGTTATTTGTTATCCTTTTTGTGATTTTTTAATGTAGTTTGGAGGTTTTATATTTTTATGCCTTTTGGATGAAAAGGAGAAGAGGATAGTATACAAGTATGCAGAGTATGCGGTACTCTAATATCTTTATTAGTTTTTGTTTTATTTGTTGCGTATTTTGTTTTTAGTTTAGGAAAACAAAAGGAAGAGAGGATATTTTTTTTAGATTTACTATATAGTAATGTGTACGAATCTATGTATATGAGTATTACTATATAAGTAGATGGATGTATGAGTGATGGAATATGCGAACTTAGTATGTGAGATGAGATTTTATTTTCAACAGGAAACTCACTCACGAAACATGGCAGAAGTATTGCAAACTTGGAAAAATTCGAACAAATAAATATGGCATGGAAACTTCAAAAAACTTGTCTCGAAGAGATGCTAGATAAGCATGCAAGCTTCCCTAGAAAAACCGATGAAAACATCGACTAGAAAAATGTATACTAGTCCATATTTGTTCAGGGGTACATGCATAATGAAAGAGACTAATAGTTCCTCAAATCAACCACCAAACAAGGATTAAAGTGCAATTCCCTAAGGTAGCGTTTGGTTCGCGGGTTACCTGCGGGTTAGGGGAGTTTACCTCCCTTAACCCACATCCCCTTCTCTCCCCGTGGGTCCCACTTTATTTTTTTAAAAAATTAAATAAGTCAATTTTACACCTTCAATCCTATCAAAAAAATAATATATTATACCATCATATCATATAAAATTATAAACTACTCCACTTCTACTCCATTTTTCAAACTTCAATACAATCACATCACAATAACTACTCACTTTTTCAAATTCCAATATAATCATATCACCCCAAACCCACTTCTAACCCACTCCTAGTTTAACCCTCTATCCAAACACCAAAACACAAAAGCGTGTTACTCTCTACCAGTTTAACCCGCCTTAGCCCGCCAACCAAACGCACCCTAAATGTTGCGGTTGATTTGTAATATCTGAATCATCTTGAACCTGGTTAGCAACAACAACTTACGTGGTTTGTAATAGACGCCTCAAGTGACAGGTGGGGTTGAGTATTGGGTATGGTTGACCCGACGCAACCCGATGCCCGACCTGATAATACCCGACAGTGACCCAAGCTGAACTTGTAATGAACCTTTGCTTTAAATTTGGCCCATTTAAGATATTGGGCCGGGTTAGGGCTTCACTCAGCCCCGGCTCTAAAACCCGGTTGCCCGGCCCGCTTTGATCCGACCCATGGTCCGGTTATGGCCCGACCTGGGCCCGCTCTTCTCAACTATCTAATTCTAATTATTTTAACTTAATCGCCCAAGGCCCAGCCCCATGCCCCCCCCACCCCCCCCCCCCCCCCCCCCTGTCGCACGAGAATCCCGACCTCCTCTGACCTATCGAGTCTCGATCGACTCGCGCCCTCAGCCTTTTTCCTCTCCGCTGACCCCCTCAGGCTTCAGGCCCTCAGTTGCGGAGTGGGTGCTGCAGCATTGTCCCCGAGCCCCATGGCCCTATCCTTCATCAGCTGTGTCCCGTGGCTGTCGCCCCCGGCTAACCCTCCCATCTCCTTCCGCCATGCCACCATCCCCGACGACTGCCTATGAGCCATCTCCTCCGCCGAAGGTGCGCCACCATTTACTTTATAGTTGTTGCATGTGACTTCTCACGTGTAAGTATAGAATTTTATTTTGGGTGGTCAAGGGGATTGCTTTCTGTAGCATTAACGTAAAAAACTGTAGAGTTGCATCAAGATCAATTACAACTTTATTTTTTTCTTAAAAGTAGACATGCATGCTTGTTTGAGAGAGTGGGTAGTATGTTTGAATTCTGAATGCAACTTCGCAAATGTTTGGAAATGTGATGAAATAACTTGCCTTGAGCTCATAAAAAAGCCTCCTAAGAAGCTTCTTTGAAGGGAGAGACTACTTTGCTTAAAATAGAAGCAATTTCTTTAAAGAAATCTATAGTATTAGTATTCAACATATTCTCTATTGATTGTACTTAAAAAAACAAGTGAATGTGGTGGGGTCCTCTCAATCACATTACCTAGTCCAAAAACTTCCCCATAAATTATCTTTGTTTACCTAGTTATTATTAAATGAAGATAATTATCTATTAACAACGTTAAGCGTAGAGCTTTTAAACTTCCAAATAGACACATCCTCAATTTTTCTCACGAAGAGAATGCTGCAGACTCCTATACAATGCTCTATTTGATCTCATGTACTCAACAGTTTCACTTCTGACGTGTCTTAAGAATTAAAATTTATTTAACCCTTCCATCTATGTCATGGTCGGTCCCAAGTCCGAGTAAATTGAGGAGGATTGAATTAGATAGCCAACAACCATCATAAAATAGTTAGAGACAACTTCCTAAATAGTATTTTTTTTAAAAAAAATTACTATTTAGGAAGTTGCGTCAAGACAGATGGATCTTTTCAACATGGATTTAAGCAAACATTTGGATTTCATTGGGATGTTCCCTACTTGTGACGCGTTGCATCACTCGAATGCAATGAAAAATTGGCAAGGGCCGCTGCATCGTTGTCCGTATATAGTTCAAATTTACAAGGGTTCTCGCATGACGAATGAATGCAAGTAAATAAGCTAGTTCCGCTGCATCGCTGTCTAGATGCAGTCCAAAATTTGCAAGGGTTCTTGCATGATGGACGCACGCGAGTAAAGAAATTAGTACAAAAGAGGTTGCAAAGAAATTTGTGGATATGTAGTTGGAATGTTGGCACTTTGTCTGGCAAATCGATGGAGATCGTAGATACAATGGAAAGAATGAAGGTTCAAATACTATGTCTCCAAGAGACGAAATGGGTTGGAGAGAAACAAAGAGAGACCGAGAAGGCATGCTTTAAATTTTATTATTCATGTAAAGATAAGGGTAGAAATGGTGTTGGAGTGGTTGTCCATAAAGGATTCGATGGATTGTGTAGTTGAGGTGCATAGATTCGGAGATTGGATTACTTTGCTAAAATTGGTACTTGAAGAGGAAATTCTGAATATCATCTCAGTTTATGCACTGCAAATTGGTTTAGATGAAAGGATCAAACAAGTTTTTTGGGAGGATCTGGATAAGATTTTGCAAGGAATCCCACAAAAAGATGCTTGGGTGGAGACTTTAATGGACACGTGGGAAAGGATGCTTTAGGGAATGCTAGTATTCATGGAGACTATGGCTTCGTGGACAGAAATGAAGAGGGAAAAGCCATTATGGATTTTGTTACAGTTTATGATATTTTCATAGCAAACACCCTCTTCAAGAAGAGGGAGGATCATTTAATTACTTTATTAGAGTGGACCTACTAGAACACAAATAGATTGGTTTGCGTTGAGGAGAAGAGATCAGTTGTGTTGCAAAGACTGCAAAGTAATACCATGAGAGAGTTTGACAACCCAACATCACTTGTTAGTCATGGTTCATGGATGTGCAAATAAAAGAGCTGGTAAAGAAAAAGGAGAGTCAAATATCATTAGAACTAGATGGTGGAATCTTAAACTGAAATAATCGAGCTTTAGGGAGAAGATTTTTTAAGACTTATCTTTCTATTATGGCTGAAATGCAAACGAGATGTAAGATGTGGTAGCATCTTGTATCCGAAAGGTAGCTAAAGAGGTGCTAGGCGAGTCAAAGGGAGGAGTTCCAGGCCAAAACGGGGCTTGATGGTGGAGTGGAGGGGTGCAAGAGAAGCTCAAAATTAAAAGAGTATGTCTTAAAGCTTTATCTAAGGATAGAACAGAGGAAACTATTCCAAACTACAAAATAGCGAAGAAGGAAGCAAAGAAGGCTGCAAGCAAAGCTAATTCAAAAGCTTATGGAGTTTTATATAAAAATCTCGAATCTAAGGAGGGACATAAGGATATATTCAGGTTGACCAACACAAGAGAAAGAAAGAGCACAGATCTTTCTCAAGTAAGATGCATTAAGGATGAGGAAGGTCACATGCTTGTTACTCAGGAGGAGTATTTCTATATGTTTTTTGGAAGAAAATATAGAGATCACTTTGGGTGATCTAGCTAGTAGTGAAATTTACTTGAATCGTGCAAGCTATAGATGGATACAAAGAAAGGAAGTAGAGGAGGCTTTGAAGGTTATGATACATGTGAAAGGTGTAGGACCGTATGGCGGTCCTATAGAATTATGGAGAGTTTTAGATGAGCGTGATTTGACTTGGCTTACAAATTTATTCAATGTTATTTGGCGAAGTAAGAAAATGCCTGAAGATTGGAGGAGAATTATCGTGATGCCTCTTTATAAGAATAAAGGGACATTTAAAATTGTCCATGTTATAGAGGTATCAAGCTGATGAGTTACACTATGAAAATTTGAGAACATGTGATCGAAAGAAGGTTGGGGTAAGTTTTCAACGTAAAAGAAAACTAATTCGGATTCATGTCAGGTCACTCAACTTTTGAAGCCATCCATTTGTTGAGGAGAACAATGGAGATTTAAAGAGCTAAAAGGAAGAACCTCCACATGATTTTCATTGATTTGGAGAAGGCTTATGATTCTATTCTACGTGAGATATTGTGGAGAGTTTTGAGAAGAGACGAGTACCTGTCCTATACATTAACCTCATAAAGGAAATGTATGATGGGGCTTTATATCGTGTAATGATCCAGTCTAGGAAAATTGACTATTTTGACATCAACATTGGTTTACATCAAGATTCAACATCGAGTCTATTTCTTTTTACTTTGATTATGGACGGGTTGACTAGTCACATTCAGGATGAGATACCTTGGTGTATGTTATTTGTTGATAATATTGTGTTGATTGATGAGATTAGAAATGGAGTAAATGAGAAGTTTGAGGTATGGAGACATGCATTGGAGACTACATTTTTTCGTATAAGTAGGGCTAAGATTGAATACATGGAGTGCACTTTTGATGGAAAGCAATGATGAAGGAATCGGTGTGAAGATTGGTGACAGTAACATTAAGAAGAGAGATTCTTTTAGATACATGGGATCTAATTTGCAACGTGATGGGGAAATCGATGGAGATGTTACTGATAAGATAAATACAGGTTGGCTAAAGTGGAGATGAGCCTCTGTTGTTCTCTGTGATAAGAAAACTTCTTTTAAAAAATCAATGGAAAGTTCTACAAAGCAATCGTAAAACCTGCATGCTTTATGATCTGAATGTTGTCATGTGAAACATATACATGTGCATAGAATGACAATAGCGGAAATAAAAATGCTAAGATGGATGTGTGGACACATACACACGCACACACACACACACACACACACACACACACACGTAAAGATCAGATTCGAAATGATGCAATCAGAAGAAAAGTTGGTGTAGCTCCGATCGAGGATAAGATGCGATAACCGCTTAAGGTGGTTTGACCATTTGCAAAGTAGGTCAGCTGATGCACCTGTTAAGAGATGTGAGTTTTGAGATGTTGAACCGACTAAGAGAAGGCGATGATGACCCAAGTAGTGTTGGAATGAGACTATAAGAAAGGATATTAAGTTTTTGGATATAAGCCCGAGATTGATCCAAGATAGATATAAATGGAGGCAAAGAATCCATGTAACCGACCCTATTTAATTACGGGGAAAAAAGCTTTGCTTTTATTGTTGTTTAACCCTTCCATCCCATGAAATTCAACAAAAAATTCTTCAGGACTGGTTTGTATACAATCTGGTTATATTGGAAGGGAAGATGTAGTCAAACTTTTAATGAAACTTCTAATTCTCCCTCAAATGCCTCTTCTTGAGTCTCTCTTCTCCATCATCCTTCGATACCTTCCTTACCCTCATCCCTAATCCGTTAACATACATTAAAGAGCGTCAAAATATTATTTTTTTGTACGCAAATCTCAAATTTACCCTTATGGCCCGTTCGTGTGTCCTGGGTTACCCGCAGGTTAGGGGAGTTTACCCCCTTTAACCCACATCCCCTCTCTCCCCTTGGGTCCCACTTTATTCTTTTTTTTTAAAAATAAATAAATAAATCAATTTTACATCATCAATCATATCAAAAATAATATATTATACCATCATATCATATAAAAATTATAAACTACTCCACTTCTACTCACTTTTCCAAACTACAATACAATCACATCACAATAACTACTCACTTTTTCAAACTCCAATACAATCATATCATCCCAAACCCACTTCTAACCCACCCACAATTTAACCTTCTATCCAAACACCAAAACACAAAAACATGTTACCTTCTACCAGTTTAACCCACCTTAACCTGCCAACCAAACTCACCCTTAGGGTGTGTTCGGATATAAGGTTAACCCACCCCCGGGGTGGTTTAACTCTCCAAACCCATATTTTCACCCTCCACGTGGGCCCCACTTTATTCCTTTTTTAAAAAATTAAATAAATAAAATTTACATCATCAATCCTATCAAAAAATAATATATTATACCATCATCTCATATAAAAAATATAAACTACTCCACTTCTACTCACTTTTTCAAACTTCAATACAAGCACATCACAATAACTACTCACTTTTTCAAACTCCAATACAATCATATCATAATAAATCCACTTCTAACCCACCCCCAGTTTAACCCTCTATCCAAATACCAAAACTCAAAAATGAGTTACCTGAGTTTAACCCACCTAAACCCACTATCCAAACACCCCCTTAAACTTCACCGCACATTCAACTTAACCCCGTATCCGGGCCATCTTTCCCAAACTCCCTCCCCTCTAGGTCTGCCGCTACCTGCCCCCTTCGCTCCTCCAAACCGCCCCAACCCGATGGTTCCCAACGCCGCCTCGCCACATGATCACGCGTACCGCAACAGTTCCTATCCACCGTCACTACCATTGGGAGCATGCTCGCTGCCTTAGAGTTCTCCGATCCGTGCAAGATTGGGCCCGTTGCTGCGCGACCCGACTCCCTGCTTCGCGCAATTTCTAGAGGTATTTGCAATTTTCACATCCGCTCTGTATTTGTAATTCCTGCGGAACTTCCAAGGATTTCATCTGACATCCATTTCAATAGAGACCACCAAAAAACCTGCATCATGGTGTCTGTGTACGAGTTGCAGTGCTGAAATTTGAGGTCGTTCACTTGCACCCCCCATCTCTAGACAGAGTGATTGCAAAAAACTGCAACATAATCGGGTCATTTTTTGTACATCGAGGATTAGGATGAAAGAGCACCGATGATTGCATCAGACATGTGACCCTTCCATGTTCGCTGTCAAGTCGGCTGCAAGGACTTATTGTTTACCCCTCCCCTTCCAACAGTAGCTCGGACATTTTAATTTTGTTAGAATTCAGTGTCGACAGTTCGGTGTATACCCAAATAGTAATTCCAATGGATCTAACTTTGTGATACTTTTTACATGGATGTGAGGCCTCTTACACTTTGATTACATCCCTAGATCGACCACTTCTGCTTGTAGAGTATTATTGCTCACAAATGAAAGACATTGTATATGACTTCTGCTGTCTATATATATATATATATATTTCTTTACGTATCCATTAAAGTTCTACAAATATCTTTTATTGTCTGAATGCTATAAAGATCCAAAAGTAGGATGTTGGTACGATCAGAGTTTGTATTATAGTAAGATTGTTTTTGCTTAAAGAACTTTTGAAATATTTTGCTTAAAGAACTTTTGATCAAAAGGAAGATTTAATCCCCTAATCGGGTCAAAGCCCCTAGCCCAGTCGGCTTAGCCTCTAGCAAAAAAAACGAAAATTCTAACCAGAAATCGACGAGAAATCGGACGACTAACATGACTATTTGGCCGATTAATCGGGTCTAACCGACTAAGGCTTGATTTGACCTAGTTATCCTCAACTGTCATCGCTGACCCTCTTCCTTGGCACCGACCACCTCCAATTATCCTCACCCCGAGCCACCTCCTCACCGTTCTCGCAGCTCCCGCTGGTCTCTCCCTTGTGGCTCGAAGTCTCACGACCACATCAAGTTTGACTCCTCTCACCGGCGCCGCTACGTTATAGAGGCCAAGATCAGAGCCCTCCGTCGAGGAGCTCAACCTCTTCAGGTGATCAAACTCTAGGTACTCCCACACTTACCTTCTCCTTCCTCCTCGCTCTTCTTCCTCTTCCTGTTCCCCCTTCTTGTTCCTCTTTACCCGATTCCGATCATCGACTTCGCCTTCATCCTCCTCTCTCTTCGCATTCTGTCTATCTCCCTTACCCATCCGACATCCTGTCGTTCACAACTGGAGGGGCATCGAGCTCCCAATCTCTCACGCATGAAGAAGCTGTCGTCCTCCCTTCTTCCTCCCAATCCTATAGCATCACCTACTTCCCACATCAAACTCCAGATGCTCCGCCTCGCCCCCTCTTGGATTCGAGCTCCAGCCTTATCTGCAGATGGTTGTTGGTTAACATCTGGATTAGTTGCCGATTTAGGAGTTCTGGGTGACCCTTTTTGTTAGAATCGATATGTTATCTCCCCCTGCTTTATACATGTAGATCCCTAGGGTGTGTTTGGATAGTGGGTTTAGGTGGGTTAAACTGGTTGAAGGTAAACCATTTTTGGGTTTTGGTGTTTGGATAGAGGGTTAAACTGGGGGTGGGTTAGAAGTGGGTTTATTATGATATGATTGTATTGGAGTTTGAAAAAGTGAGTAGTTATTGTGATGTGCTTGTATTGGAGTTTGAAAAAGTGAGTAGAAGTGTTGCAGTTTATAATTTTTATATGATATGATGGTATAGTATATTATTTTTTGATGGAATTGATGATGGAGAATTGATTTATTTAACTTTTTTAAGAAGATAAAAAGTGGGACCCACATGGAGGGAGAAAATATGGGGTAAGGGGGGTAAACTACCCCAAGGAGGGTTTACCCCTTGTGCCAAACGTCACCTAAAGAGCCCCTTTTGTAAGTTAGTTTTTGATAAAATAAAGGGGTTGCCTGAATATCCCAATTCCATGCTTATAAGTATAAAAAAACTCAATGTAGGATGCGTAATGTTTGATTGCAGTTCAAGAATTTCTTTTATTTCATTACGAGTGGAAATGTCCAACTCCATGCAAATATATACTGATACATGTTTTACTAAAAAATACTAATACACACACATATGCAAACATAATGATTTATCTAAAGTAATTAAGAAAGTATAATACTGCTCGGAGTCGGAGGAAGATCGACCCCAAAATCGTGGAAAATTGGACTTTCAGGGGGAGGAGGTCCCATTCTTAAATAATATCAAATCTGTTATAGCATGTATTCCAAATTATTCATCGTTGAATGTCTTTTTTTTTGACGCTCAAAAAAGGGGGAGACACTCAGCGGTGTTCACCCCAATATATTTAAAACAAAAACGTAAAGAGATTTTACAAAAGTGTTTAAAAAAGATGAACAATTAAGAAGAACCTCAAGGGTACCCGAAGTCAAACACCTCCCCAAAAAGAGCAAACCCGGCCTAGCCAGGAAACCAATCAGCCAGAAGACGCGTAGCAAGGGTAGTAATGTTTTCCCTGTAAAAGCGCTGGCTCGCAAAGAGGGCCTCATTCCTCCCCAGCCATATGCTCCACAGCCTCACAATCGGATCCAGCAAATCCTTCCTTTCCCGGCCCCCGGGGTTCATCAAGCTCTCGCAAACAGCAGATATGGACTCGGAATTGATCCAGTCAAGATCATCCCAAAGGCCACGAACCAACCCGCAATCGAAGAATAAATGGTTGATGGTTTCCCGCTCCACTCCACAAAGCCCGCAGTACGGCCCAACATTTGGGAATAAACTTGCACATCGGTCACGAGTTAAAAGCCCCCCCCTTCGTAGTAGCCATAAGAAAATGCCAATGCGCTCAGGAAGCTTCAGCCCCCATATGAATCTGCAATCACGCACAAGATTAGAGTCCTCCACTTGATTGCTAGGAACGAGAGCAAAGTACGCCTTCCTCGTGGAGAAAGAACCATCCTTCCAAGCCCAGTGGTCCCGGCCGTCATCGTTGAATGTCTAAGCTTCAGCCCCCATCGTTGAATGTCTAAATAAATATTGGAGTGGAATTTGGCGTTTATAGTCTGGATCCTCATTTAACCGGGTCGGATCTGGATGGGGCATCACGGATTTCTTTTGGGTTTGAGAACGTGTGATTGAGATATCGACGACTCCATCTTGTTATCTACCCCGAGGTAGAGATCATGCGTGTGTTGTGCACATCCGACCAGGGAACCTACAGATGGGTGTACCGAAATTGTTGGGACATCAATTGTTGATGCATGTAGAATGAGTATTTCCAGCTCATCATACTTAGGAATTTCATTTTAGATCATTTATATTTTTTCTGCTTCTTTTAATTCTTCTCACATGTGTGTCGTAATGGCAAGATCCTCTTCTAGAATGAATATGTCTTCCTCTTGCAATGAATTTAAATGTTAGAAGTTTCCCCTGGAAGGTATGTGGGTAGCGTGCAAATCCCTTCCCATTATCTTTCTCGAAGTTTCGTGAATGGTCGATTTCGTATTGCGTGGAGTTTCCAGGACAATTTCTCTAAGTTTCCTCATATAAATCAGTTGCTCTCCAACGTTGTGGATGATATCGTGCTATATATTTCCTGAATCCGTTGCCCACATTTCTAGGCGATTTCTTTATAATGGGAAAGCACATGAGACATTCTTCGAGTAGAAGAAGGTATTCCTCGTCATCCTCAGGTGATGAAGGCGGAAGCAGGGCTACCAAGAAAAGGTCCAGAGAGATCACTGAAGAGGAAATCCAAGAATACCTTGCCAAGAAAGCACAGAAGAAGGTATTTATCATATTTATTTTGGTATGCCACTTTCACTCAAATGTTTTTTTTCTTTTGAAGTCGTATGAGCTAACACTCATGTTGATTTTCAGGCTTTGAAAGTAGCAAAAAAACTAAAAGCTCCTGTTGTTTCGGGCTATTCTAATGATTCAAATCCGTTTGGTGATTCCAATCTTGGAGAAAAGTAAGCACAGATCTCCTTTTCTCTTGACGATATGGTAATGAATCATGCATAGTTTATTTCACACATCTTTCAAGAAGAATTGATCTTAAGAAATTGTATAACAAGATGAAACTTTAGACCCTATAATTGGTTATCTTAACTGATTTGTAAATCGACGATTATTTCTGCCCTTTGAATTTGATGTTTCAAATTTGATGTTTCAAATTTATATAGGGATAAACTTGCTGCATACATATCCTGCTGCATGTGATTTGATCATGTTTCCATGATCATTTTGTCACCATCTAGGCTTCAAATAAAATTTTGATCCTATTTAAGTGCTGCTGCTAATGTTTTACAGATTTGTATGGCGAAAAAAAATTGAAAGAGATGTTGCTCAAGGTGTGCCCATTGAAGCCTTTTCAGCTAAAGCTGAAAGGAAAAAGCAACAAGAGAGAATGGTGAGAACTGGTTTATTTCCTTCATTGCAAGCATAATTTTTTCCAAAGACTCTTTTCTGGTTACGTAATCAGAGAGGACAATAAGGGATGCATTGTTTGAATATGAAGTGAACTGTCTTAAATTTCACTTTTATTATTTCCTCTAGATGCCTATTTTTTAGGCATGGGCATTAATTGACTCAATTCTTTTGAGAAATTCATTCACGAAGAATGTGTTGGGACTTACCGATTAGGGTTAGTATTACAATCTATCTTTGTACTTTGTTGGTTGGAGATCATTATATAAATCCCTTACGATGGATTACAGTATTAAGAAAGGCCTTCATGAATAATGCCTCTTAGCCATTTTTTTAAAAACTTAAATCATGCAAAGCCGGAAGAACAAAATGAAACCGAATTCAATGTATCAATAATCTTTTCGAGAATATAACTTCGGTGATGATCTTTGCAGCTAAGAACCCATTGATGAACTGTTTTCAGATTTCAATGAGCTGAGTTGTGTTGGTTAGGCTGCTTTCGGGGTCCTTTTTTAGGCGGGGAGACGTTCAAAAATAGTAGAAGTTTCCAAAATAGCAACCCTAATCTGTTAAAGAATGTTCACTGATAAGCTTCAGGTTTTATGGCATGAAATATAGGTTTATCGTATCATCGATGCATTAGGAGTCAATGATAAAAAAATATATTGGTGTAGTTATAAGTATACATGTGTTGATGGTTAAAAATAGCAAAGCGAACAATGATAAGTTCAGGTTGATATATTGGTATAGGTGTTCAACGTACAAGTACATAAAAGGTGAACCAATGTACTTCATGATGTTCCAGTGCGACATATGTCAAGTAAATGAAATTAAACTTGAAGGATGGATTTATCGATATAAATTGAGGGTGTACTGATATATATTTTAGTCACTAGTTAAGGTTGACAAAAATGACGATGTACTTATACTAAGAAGAACTTATCAATGAAAACTTTTATATGTACTAATATAGTAGTTTACTCCATCAATATGTGTGTGTGTGTGTGTATATATATATTGAAAATGAGTTTTATGAATATGCCTAATGAAGACATACTCCGCACAACTTTAGATATTTGTTGCAACTATTGTTAAGCATGTAAGCGGGTGGAGGAGAAGGAAAGCATAAGGCTTGAATAAACATGGTCCATCAATCAGGAAATCCTCGGTGACTTGAAGAGACCTACAAGCAGCTAGAGTAACCATTGTTACTGTTGCGATGATCAAGGGTACTAGGTCGATGTTTGTATAGACCCGGCCAAGTGCTACAACTGTAGGTTTGGCCAATGCAACAACACATGTCCTAGGCAACCGGTATATAAGAGAAAGTTGGCTCTCAACATGGAACATAAAGATGAAACTTATGGAATGAGGTCAACATGCAACCCCATTGACGACAACCCTATATGGTGTCAACCCCAATTGTAAGAGAACTTTTTTGTTGTTGGGGACTTAAACGCTTGTCTTCGAGTCGAAGGTCTTTCGCTAGGGACGAGGCTTTCCCTTTCTAAAAAAGACCTTGAAATATATGTGGGAGTTACAAGAAGTCTTCACAATGGGGTTGTTGTCGAGTGAAGGTGCCAATGCAGTGGTAATTATGGAATGGAAAATTGATTGTTCCTCCCTCTGCATCGATGGAGCTTTGAGTGGAAAGGCCGCCCACCCACCTCATTATCCCAGAGGCAACAAAGAGGGCAAGTGCAAAGGTAGAGTTGGAATCAGACATGGAAAATGACTTTAGTTCTTCTATATGGAGGGAAGACATCGCCGACTCATGATTGATGAAGGCTTTATGAGACCAAGAAGGGTGTTGACTAGTGTTGTCTTACTACTAGAAGAGTTGCACATGGCCGACGAGAAGCAGATGAACGGTGATAGATGACTGGCCATGGAAATCTTGACAAGTCTCGTGGCAGAGGTGATAATGACAACAAGGTTTAAGACAATGATTCCAATCCTTGAGGAGTGTCTCTTGGAAGATGATTAATCTAATATTGCCTCTACATGTCGGAGAGTAGAGGTACTGCTTGTCCAATTGGCGCCTCGCTTTTTGGTGATCTCCTAACCTCATCGGAATCAACGAGAGTTAAATTTGATTCAAGTCATTACTCAGGCTGACATGGTTGTGAATGATCCAATTACATTCTTATTGGATCCTGCTTTTTTGGGGTCCAAACCAATGCATTTCAATGCAAGCTCCCTTGGAATTTTAGAGTAAATGCAAGACCCAGTGGGAGGCCTTCCGATATGCTCTTAGGAAGAAGGTAGGTGCATCAAATCTCTTAGATAATGAGCCTAAACACAACTCTCTCTTCCTTGAAGGAGTGTGTTGTAAATGAGGTGTTGCAGATGTTATGTAGAATAAAGTAAATCCTAGATAACAACAAGAGAGAATCATAAGGAAAAAAACAAAAACAACCAAGGAAATATAAAAATGGAATATCAAACTTCCAAAATGTATAGTAAATAGTTCTTGTTCTCGACTGGTGGCTTCCAACAGAATTAAGCACGCTTGAGGTGGAAAAATAAAGGGTTGATGCTGAAGACAAACGAGGAGTGGTGGCTAGTGGAGGTGTATCCTGGAATGAGGTGGGCGGTTATAACACAAGTTTGAAGGTGGTCTGCAGTTGGTGTTCGACAGTCGATGTTGACATAGTGAAGTGGCAAGGCATGGTGATGGTGGATGTCGATGGAGGAGAAAGGAAGAGTGTTGGTCGAGGTTGGCGTAGGAGAAGCGAATACGAGAGATGATGTTGGTGGCGGGAGGAAATGGAAGGGAGATCTAGGAATGTTGGAACTAGGAGAGAGAGAAGAAGGGCAAGGTGGAAATAAAGAAAGAGGAAGAGGGAAAATGAAGGTGATGGTGAAGGGAGATAGGGATGTGAAGAGAAGGCAGGGGAATCCTTGAGGGAGGAGGTAAGTAAAATGAGAAAGAGAGGTATTGAGGGAGAAAGGAGGAGAAGAGAGGGAGAAGGAGCAAGAAAGTAAGCGAGTAGCTAAGAGAGAGTGAGTTCAAATGCTTCTTCTTCTTTTTTTGAATGAAAAAAGGGGCTACCACCATATAGGTGTGAGCCCAAAAGCTTCACCATTAATCATCAAAATAGTTTTATAATATAACGAATCGCCAACACTAAACACAACTCATTACAGTCTCCAACTATCACCTACAGCTCTTGCATGAGATGCCACATTCCCAGTATAAAATCTATCTTGTTTGAAGATGTCTTCATTCCTAGCCAACCAAATTGCCCAAATCACAACAATCTGTCTCGCTCTGTCCATCTCCGTGCCCCTCCAATCTCCACCAATGGATCTCTAGAAATTGGTTGTGTTGTCAACACCTCCAAGCCTCCCTCCAATGATGTTCCAAACCTCCGCCGATGCACCACATGAGAATAAAGGTGACGAACATCCTCCACCTCATTGAAACATCTTGGACACCCCTGTTCACCCATATGTATGAATCTTGCCATCCTGCTCTGAGTTAACAGTTTTTCCATCCTAAAAAGCGACATGAACACCTTCACTCATGACGGAATCTTCCAATTCTAGATTTGCCTGTAATCTGTCTCGCACCCCCCATGATCGAAAGGCATAATACCATTTAGATCCTGGTGCACCTTTCTACCTGGAAAAATGCTGTCCCTCCGGATCCATTGATCCCACCCCTCAGTGGGCCCGTCAATATCCTCCAACTCGGCTAACAATGATAAAGGTTCCATCACTCGTTGCTCAGAAAGCTCCGATTTGAAGCTAGGGAAGAAGTTTTTCCCATCCCACGCCTCCACCACCGTGCACACATGTATATCCGCCATTGCCTTCAATCGAGGAATCCACCATCCAGTATCCCCCTCCACTCCAATCATCAGTCCAAAACCTAAACTCCTTTCCATCCCCGACCAGGGGCCTTAGAAAAGGCTGCATCTCTGGAGCCAAATCACATATGCCCCTCCAAAAAAAGACGGTGCCACACCCATCCTCCTTTGTACATGTAACCGTCCTCCAATCCACTAGTGTGAACGGACGTGTCTGGCCCCTCATCGCACAAAAGAAACACCTCATATTGGCTTCCATCCTCCTCCTAATACCAATTGTCACGATTCTCGATGGCAAGAAAAAATGGGAATAAGAGACAGAACCGGCTGCAAGAATACCAGCCTGCCTCCCCTCGATAGACAGACCGACTTCCAACCATCCAACCTCTGCTCTAACTTCTCAATCACCAGTGTCCAATTAGAACCATGTCATCAGTGTATTAGAGGATAGAAATAAAGATAACTCCCCTTTAATAACCCCTAATCAACCTACCAGAGATAGCTTGTTTCGCCATAATCGCCAACGCGTCAGCCACCAGCACAAACAATAATGGATAGCCAGGGGCACCCTTGTCGAACACCCCCTTTTGTCATTGGAAGTATCCACTTTTCGGCTGTCCCTTCACCAACACCGGGCAGGATGCCGTCGTAATACACCTTTTCATCCAGGCTATTCACTTATCCGGAAAGCCTCGCCTGTGTAAGGAGGCCCACAGGAACGGCCAACCCACACAATCATAAGCCTTCGAGAAGCCGACCTTCCACAAGATCTCCTTAACTTTCCTTCCACGCCAATCAACCACCACCTCTGACGCCATAACCACACTATCCATCAGCTATCTGCCGGGCAAGAAGGCACTTTGCACATGGGAGATGATCCTGTCCAACACCCCCTTGAGACGGTTGGCCATCAACTTTGCAATAACGAGATGCACTGCATTAGACAGCGCAATCGGTCTGAATTCTCAATTCGCACTGCACCATCCCTCTTCGGGAGGAGAAAAATAAAGGGCATCTTGATGCGCTTGAACCCATAATTTCCCTCTTCAAATTCCGCCACCATCTGCACAAGCTCCTCCGAGATGACATCCCAAAATTCCTTGCAGAAGAAAACTAGAAACCCATCAGGGCTTGAGAAACCATCTGGGTTTAGCCCAAAAACCGCCTCATGAACCTCTTCCACCCAAAACCTCCTATCATACCCTCAGCCTCCTATGTAGACACCTGATTGACAACAAAACCCTTTACATTTAATATTATACAAATTGGTTCAAATTCTCGATATTTCTAATGGTTATAAATATGGGCATTAATGGCCGGCATCAAGGTGTGTTGAAACATGGGGGAGCTTGAGCGGGAGAAATAACACTAGAGGCAGACTTCAGCCCGACTGGATTGCCAAAAGGGACACGATTTTCCAAGGCATCTACTCTTCCGAAGGGGTTCTTCAAACAACGGATGAGCACTCCATGGAGTGATCTTGATGAAGGAAGCTACTCAAGCGATTATAGGAGCCTTTGTGAGACGTGGAGATTTGTCGGATGATAATTGGCCCCAGAGGAAGTCATCACTATGCAACTGGACATGGATGTTGTCTTCGTGGTTGAATTCTTGAAAGAAGCATTGAAAGTCAGAAAAAAAAGTGATGAATTTGATTGAAATTCAGTTTGAGAAAGGGCTCACAAGGTGGTAATGATATACGTAACCTGGAACATGCATGATGTTTGGGGTCGGGAAAAGAGGGGTGGTTACTAAATGTTTGACATAATAGGAGGTAGATGTTGCTTTACCTCGTGATACAAGACTAGAGAATTGCCAACTTGCAACTTGGAGGAGTTTAAGGGGTTCGAAGGTATTTAAATCAATTGATTACATGAGATGTTCATTTAGCATAATGCTAGACTGAAATGATGACTTCTTTGAAAAGAAATCCATGCTCAAAGGGATGAGGGCTTTCTTTAGTTTGTCACAGGTGATTGAATAACCGGCGGATGGTAATCTCCTTGATTTATGACCCAAGCATTTCATAGGATCAGGAGGTTCTTTGAATGGAACTCTAGGAGTCTTATCTCTATTTCCTTGCTTAGGCACGGCTGGTTTTTTGAGGGAGGCTTTAGCTGTAGTCTTTTTGAACTTGATGACACCGCATGACGTAATGCAAGCTCAGATGATTT
Organism: Ottelia alismoides; assembly: GCA_037367405.1. Taxonomy (NCBI): domain Eukaryota; kingdom Viridiplantae; phylum Streptophyta; class Magnoliopsida; order Alismatales; family Hydrocharitaceae; genus Ottelia; species Ottelia alismoides. Next base: position 367,006 of record JAZKJV010008884.1, read on the forward strand.
AAATTTCTTACTTGATGAATGACCCGAGATAGATCTGAATGGAGGCAAAGAATCCATGTAGCCGACCTTACATAATGTGGGAAAAAGGCTTTGTTGTTGTATTTGACGAACTTCCAATGGAGGTTATGGACGCTTTGAATTATTGCTTCACTTGGAGAAATTTCGATGATGAGCTCAAGATGGGATAGATTCTTGGTGTGCGCATAAATACTATTACATATTTGAATTCTAGTTTCCTTGGTGAGGGTGTATCTCACACTAAATCTAACCAGACTACCTCGAGCCCTCATCTGGAATGCCAGCGAAGGGGCACTACTGTTATCGTTTCTCATATTTGAGAGATCTTGGTTGTCACAGTAGGGCTTCAGGGAATGGCTTAAGGAGCAATGAGATTCATCGGAAGGTTCGGGATCGACAGTCTCACACCTATTCTACAAACTTACAGAACTTTGGAAGGCGCTTTAGGAGCTGCAAAACAAATAATGTCCAGGCGGGAGACAAGTAGAATATTATTACAAGAGGAGGTGGACCAAGTAGACCAAAATTGAGACTGCTTGCCTTCTAGAACAGATGTGATGCAATCTATGCCAAAAAGTCTAATTAGGCCCTTTAAAAGGGTCTTACTTAGGTGTATGGAATTTAAAACTTGTCAGTGAGCTTGTTTAATCCAATTTAAAAGAAAATACTTGACACGGACACTTGAATTTATTCATTATATATGTAACTCACATCGTCTTGAAACAATTGCTACAGTCTGGACAAGATTATTAACTGCAGATAAACCAATGTGTGGGAAAGTGTGAGGGAATTCATGTTTTGAGAAGGAGGCTCTTGGTCTTTTATATGGAGAGAAAACCTTAGAAACAATGACTGAAAGCACAGGAGCGCCCCAAGGCAAAAACCTGAAATGAGGAAATATCATAAATATTGCAGCCCCTCATGTTGGAGCATATTTGTTGAATACGCCTAATTTGGATGAAAGTAAAGAGATGTGCTTCGTGTAATGGTGTAAGAGCCTCGATGAAGATGTTTGCTAGTTGGTCCTCAATGGAGATGCGGGGAGTGGTGATATTCCTGTGTTGTATTAACATCTCTAATATAATGACAATCAACCTCAATATGCCTTTTGCAGGCCTGTGAAAAAATATATTGGAGGTAAGATGAGTGGCATACTTGTTATCACAATAAAGGGTAATTGAAGTTTTTACAAAAGACCGAGTTCCTGTAAGAATGAAATGGGCCAATTGGTCTCACCAGTGGCTTGTGCAATAGCTATGTACTCTGCCTATGTACTACATTTGGAAACTGCACTCTGTTTCTTGCTATGCCATGTAACAAGGTTACCCCCTAACAAACATAAAAACCAGTTATAAATCTTCTGTCTTCATGAGAGCTAGCATAATCTGCATCTGTATAGGAAATGACCTCGGTTTGTTCATTTTAGGTATATAAGAGTCATTTTCCAGGCTAACTCTTCAGGTAAATGAGAAAACAAGGAGACATTCATGCCAGTAACTGTATCTATGACACTTTTTGTGACAATAAGATATTGAGCCATTTTCACCAGGCTTCTATACCTCTTGGTGCGATCACAACACATTTTATAGTAATATGGCGTTGAGGCTCGGCTAGCCGTTAGGATGAGTGCCGGCTTACAACCAAGTAAGCATGCCCTCCTCGAGAATGTGAAGACAATACTTCCTCTGAACGAGAATAAGTCATTCAGAGTGATCGATCACTTCAATACCCAATAAATATCACAGGAGACCGTGATCCATGTAATGTCATAATCAGTAATAATCATGTCATCAACATAGATTGTAAGAATGACAATACCTCCAGCTTATTTTCTTACAAAAATAGAATAATTAGAAGAAAAAAATGGCGAAGCCTTTTTCCCACTTTTTAGTAGGGTCGGCTACATGGTTTCTTGCTCAAATCCATGTTGAAAGATCCGACTACTTTTACTCTGGTTGTCGGCTACCTAACACACTAAAGTCTTTCTGGAGCACGTGCTAAAGTCTTGTAACCAAATTATTTATTAATGAATTTCTGATGCGGTGACCCCTTCGAGGGGGGCTCACCCGTTTGTTTCTAAAAAAAAACCCCACAAGGGGGGATTTGAACCTTGATTTTTTGGTAGTAGACATATTGCACTACCACCTGACCATTGGTGTGGGTAGAATACTTAGAAGAGATTTGGTGAAAACTATGAGAGCCAGTCTCAATGGTTAGCCTATTAAAATAAGCCTCGATGTTCAACTTGAAGCCGTAAATAGCTTTGCGGAGTTCATACACGTACTCTTCTTCATTTGTCTTGTTGATATATATATATAGATCTCTTCTTGAAGATTTCCATAGAGAAAAGGTATTCTTTACATTAAGTTGATATATTGGCAAATTCTTTTTTTTTGAAAGGAAAAATGGCTTCCACCATATAGGTTTATGCCCAAAAACTTCACCATTAGTCACCAAAAAATTACAAGGACATTACAAGGAAAATAGAAAAAGCTAAACACACCAGCTCTCAGCTAACACCCTGACATGAGCCACTACGTTATTATTGTAAAAGCGATCGTGACGGAACATCACCCCATTTCTGGCCACCCAAAGTGCCCAAATCAACGCGACACACCTCACACGCTCTGATTTAGAGCCATGCCAACCATCACCAATTGACTCCCAAAAATCGGATACGACATCACTAGAGACCATGGTCTTTCCGAAGAGCGTCCAAGCCTCGATGGAGCCACCACAATCGAAGAAGCGGCGATTCACATTCTCAGCATCCTCGTGACAATGACAACAAGCTAGTAAGCCGTGTGGAGAAGTCATGCAAATCTGTCGTCTGTCAACTATTGCACCCCTTCGAAAAAGCCACAAAAGCACCTTTAAGCGTGCACGAATTTCTCGTTTCCAGATTCTTCTACAGTCAGGAGCCCGATAAGCTTTTCCTCACCGAGAATGTACCATCGTATAAGCTCCAACAATCTCGACCCTCAGTGGGTCCACAAACCTCCTCAAGTTCTTGCAACATCACCAATAACTCACTCATCCGCTAATCTGATAACTTAGATCTGAAATGAAGAAAGGATGAATTGCCATTCTAAACATCTGCCACAGAACAGTTTGGGTCCACCATAAGGGCCAACAATCGCAGGAATCGTGAGTACCCCACGCTCACTCCAATCGTCAGTCCAAAACCTGAAACCCTTGCCATCACCCATTACCGACCTCAAGAAGAGTCGAATATCCTGAACCACTCCATAAATGTCCCTCCAAAATAAAGAAGGGGTCAAACCAAAGACCCATCGATTTGGCAAAGAGCGTCCCACATAATAGATTCTCCTAAGTACACACCATGTTGTCGCAGTTCCCCATATGCGAGCAATCCACTTGCTTAGCAGTGCCTTATTCATGTCCTCCAAGTTTCGTACCTCCAAGCCGCCGTCCTCCTTAGAACAGGACACCGTCTCCCAGACAACCAGGGGCATCCCATTCAACGGCCTAGAAGATGACCAAAAGAAACGTCTCATGATGGTCTCGAGCCTCCCACACCTAAACCAAGAGAACTCTAACATATATAAAGAATACATGAATAACAGATAGAACCGATCTCAGAAGCACCACTCTACAACCTCAGGGCAAACATTTAGATAATCAAGTTGCCAGCCTCTGCTCCATCTTCTCGATTACAGGCATCCATTCCATGGCATGCATCCTCCCAACAACTAGGGATACATCAAGATACTGCAAAGCCTAGGTCCCTATGTGAAGATCTCAACCAACCTGCACAACTGACAATCTCCCCCCACTCCAAATTAACATGCACAAACTCTGACTTATCCCTCTTAAGCCTCAATTCAGAAACCTTTCCAAAGATGTCTAGAATCGCATACATACCCCTGCAACTCTCTGAGCCTCCTTCAGCAAACATGATGGTGTCGTCCGTATATTGGAGAATGGGAACCGGGATCTCCTCCTTGCCGTAGCCACTACAAATGCCGTCTGACACCACACGATCCATCATAACAAATAAATCATCTGCTGCAATAACACACAATATGGAAGCAAGTGGACACCCTGACGCACTCCACACGGAGGCTGGAAAAATCCCTCTTTCGATTGGCCATTCACCAGGATCGCGTACAGAGCAGTCGTCACACACCTCTTTATCCACATTATCCTGCGGTCCGGGAAGCTTCTCCTATAAAGAGAAGCCCACATAAAACGTCAATCTACACTATCATAGGCTTTTGAGAAATCCACCTTCCAAACCACTCTATTTGCTTTCCTCCTCTTCTAATCAGCCACGATCTCAGAAGCAAGAATAATACTGTCCATCAACTGCCATTCAAATAAAAAAGCACTCTAAGATGGAGAGATTAGATCGCTCTGCACCCCCTCAAGCGGTTCGTCAGATACTTAGCCACAATCAAGTAGATCGCATTGGATAGAGTAGGGCGATAGTCCTCCACCCTATCTGCTATATCCTTCTTTGGCAGCAAAAAAATCAACGATCGATTAGAACGATGAAATCTCGAGTTACCCTCATCGAATTCAGAAACCAAGTACATCACCTCCTCACCAACTAGGTCCCAGAACAACAACAACAAAGCCTTTTCCCACATTAAGTAGGGTCAGCTACATGAATTCTTTGCCTCCATTCAGATCTATCTCGAGTCATTCTTGGGATTAGATCCAAAAAAATAAGATCCCTTCATATAATCTCATTCCAATACTTGGGCTTTTCTCACCCTCTCTTTGCTGTCTCAACATCCCAAAACTCACATCTTTTAACTGGTAAATCAGCTGACCTCCTTTGCAAATGGCCAAACTATCTTGAGCGATTTTCTAGCATCTTATCCTCGATCGGAGCTACACTAAATTTCTTTTTGATTGAATCATTCTTGTTAGATTTTGTAATAGATTGCATTGAATAAAGCTGTGGGGCGAGCACTAACGACTGTATCCCCCTCGTTTCAGGATTTCAAAAAAAAATTCTACAGAGAATATTCTATGTTTAAGAGAATATTCTTGTAACCCGTAGGGGTATTTATGTATTCTTCTCCTTTGAGCACTCTAGGGTTTTGTCCTATATAAGGATCCTTAAACCTCTCGAATAAGACAAGTCTTTCTATTCTTTCATACTTTTCACATGATGTCAAAGAAACGGTCCTAGACTGGTGTTCTGACCTAATCCGCCCCTTCCCCATCCCACCCCAACCCCATCACCTTTCGTCTCCAGCCCTAGGGCACCGCCTCGAGCTCCCTCCTCTTCCACTGCACGTCGCAGCCACGCGCAACCCTAGGGAGCCCCTCCCTTACCTGTTTGCGGCCCCACCGCACCAACCTCACAGGTTGAGCATCTCCAGGCCGTGAGCCCCAAGCCACCAGGCCATGCGATCTCACTTCGCCAGGCCAGGGGTGCGCCGCAAGGAGCCCCGTACGCCACCAGTGGCCAGGCTGAACGCCGCCCAATGCTTCTGATCATTCGTCACGCTGCCTGGATGTTGCAGGCCGCTCACGCTTCACCAGACGCCTTCACCAGCCCTGCCAGGCCCTACTGCGCCACCAGGGATCCTCACCAGGCCCACTAGTCCCTCCCGCGTGCCATCACTCTGGCGCGTTCTAGGGTTCTTGGGGCGTCTCCACCGGTTGGTCTGCGTCGCGACTAGGTGGACTGCCCACCTCGGGCCACGCCTCGACCCCTCCCTGCGCGACAACGTTGGTTCTGCAACCTATCCTCTATTCGGTGAAGTATTGTATTGCTTATTGCTGCACGTGTAGGCACATGATGTTCATTTAAGAACAATATATATTCTTTAGGTCACTTCTTCTTGACCTTAGTCGCCACCATGACGATCATCGAGACAAAGCCTGTGTATCCTACTTCTTCTTTGATGGTACATGGCACTTCTATCAAACTGAAGGGTTCTGAAAATTATGTTCTATGGTCTCGGTCCTTCAAAGTATTTATCAGTAGCCAGCGCAAAAGCTATGTTCTTACAAAGGACCTACCTGCAGAAACTGACAAAGACTACGACACATGGTTTGTTGACAATTGTCAAGTTATCACCTGGATGACAAACAATGTCGATCCAAATATTGTTGCTAATCTCTTTTACAAAGACACTGCTAAGGCAATGTGGGAAAACCTGGAACGCACGTACTCTCGAAAGACGACCAAGTCTCGTCTTTCTGACATATACACGAGGATTTGGTCAGCCACTCAGGGAGATTCGAGTCTTATTGAGTACTACAGACTTCTTACGAGCCTATTGGAGGAGCTCATTATCTTTCAGCCTGCATGTTGTGATAAACAGGTAGGCGAACATGCTGAATGGCAAGTTTATCGATTTCTGTCAGGACTGAATCCAAAATACAAGCGTTGAAAGATCAGTTTCTAATGGCGAACAATCTACTGAAGCTTGAGACCATCTTTGGACGATTACAAGAGCTTGAGGCTCCAATTCAACAATCTACCTCTACCCTGCTACAGAGACGACTGTTCATTATACCTCCTCGGGATAAAGAGGGCATCAAGGAGGCATAGGTTGAAATTTTGGACGTGGTCGTGATTTTGGATGCGGTCGTGATTCTGGACGGGGACGTGACCGTGGTCGTGATTCCTCTGCTGCTCAGTATCCAGCTTGTGTGCACTGTGGACGCTGGAATCATCCTTCTGACAGGTGCTGGGCAACTTTTGGCATACAACCTAATGCTAATAATGCATATGATGAAGCTGCTTCTGATGTAATTGAAGATGCTTCTGCTCTGCAAACTGGAGGGGTACATACCCTATTTATTGCTTTTGAATATACTTGTCAGCGACAACTACTACAAGACTTTGCTTCCTCTGTCGGCAATAATATTGCCTCCACCTCTTCTGCTAGTCTAGCTACTACCTCAGGTACAATAGCAAACTCAGTCTCTACCTCTAAACATGCATGGATTATTGACTCTGGAGCCTCTACCCATCTGGCGGGAGAGTGAAGCTTGCTTACTTCCTCCCAACCGTTATCATCAGTAAAGACTGTTCGGGTTGCTAATGGGGATTATTCTCCAATTACTGCTGTTGGTACTGTTGATTTCTCTCCCAAGCTGCTATTAACAGATGTTCATTGTGCTCATGCTTTTCCACTCAGTCTCTTATCTGTACAGAAGCTATGTCGTGAACTTAACTGTCGTGTTATTTTCGATGAGGTATGCTGTTATTTTCAGGACATCCGGACGAGGCAGATCTTTGGTGGGTGATATGAGAGGAACGACCTCTATTACCTCAACGTCCCTTCCGATTCAAATTTTGCTGGTGCAATACCCATCTTTGACAATCCTCTTCTGTGGCTCCTTTGTCTAGGTCATCCTTCAGCCAAAGCCCCCTCCATGATGTTCCCTGAACTCTCGACACTCAAACCCTTTGAGTGTGAGGTGTGTCAGTTCGTGAAGCATCATAGAGTCTCCTTTCCTGCACGGACTGTGCCGCACCGCAATTCTCCTTTTTCTCTTGTTCATTGTGATATCTGGGGACCCTATCCGGTCCGAACTCTGAGTGGTCATAGATATTTTGCTGTCTTTGTGGATGACTACAGTAGATTATCTTGGGTCTTCTTATTAAAATAATGTTTAGAAATTAATAACGTTGTCAAGAACTTCTTTCATTATGTCAAAAATATATTCTCTACTACTATTAAAATCTTTCGTTCTGATAATGCCTTGGAATTTACAAACAAAGATCTGACGTCTTTTTTTGCCTCTCAGGGCACCATCCGCCAAAAATCTTGCCCATATGCCTCTCAACAGAATGGAGTAGCAGAAAGAAAACTAAGACATCTCCTTGATATTGCCAGCTCCCTTCTTACCCAAATGAAGTTCCCAGGAATTATTGGGGAGATGCTATACTGACTGTTGTCCACCTTATAAACATGGGTCCCCTTGGCATCACTTAACGGCTCTATTCCATTTGGCTTACTATTCCCAAATGACCCACCCTTCCCGCCGCCTCTGCGGATTTTTGGATGCATAACATTTGTTCACAATTTTCATACTCCCGATAAATTATTTCCTCATGCGATTAAATGTGTTTTCTTGGGCTACTCTCAGACTAAAAAAGGGTACAAATGCTATGATCGTTCTGTCCATCGGTATTACATATCTGCCGATATCACATTCTTTGAACAGACTTCCTTCTTTACTCAAGACATGTCGGATATACCATTAGACCTTCCTGCTCCACCTATTGTGTATAAAAGAAAACATGTCTCTGGTCTTGTTCCCGTTCCTTTACCCGTTCCTTTGTACAGGAGAACACGCCAAGTGCTCCCACCAACTTTGTCCCGGATGATCCTCAAGAGCTTCGCATCGTTCTACGCAGAACCAAGAGGCAATGTACACTTCATCCAATATCTCATTTCACGTCCACCAATACATTATCATACTCTGACAAGAGATATGCAGATGCTCTTATGACAATTTCGGTTCCCAGAGATCATAATAGTGCATTGAAGGATTCTATATGACGAAAAGCAATTGATGAATGAATAAGCGCTCTTAGTTCCCGAAGAACATGGGATTTGGTACAATGTCCCCATGGAACAAAACCTGTTGCCTGTCGGTGGATTTCTACTACAAAGCAGTCTCCAGATGGCTCCATTGACATATTGAAGGCAAGACTTGTTGCTAAAGGCTTTACACAAACATATGGAGTTGACTACTTCGAGACCTTCTCACTTGTTGCACGAATGGGCTCCATACATACCATCCTCTTAGTGGCAGTAAACAAGGACTGGAATATTTTTCAACTGAATATCAAGAATGCATTTCTATATGGAGATCTAGAGGAGGAGGTTTACATGATGCAACCTCCAAGGTACGAAGTCTAGGGGGAGTATGTATGCCGACTTCGCAAAGCAATCTATGGCCTGAAGCAAAGCCCGATGGCATGGTTTGATAGACTGAGTACACAAATTAGCACTCTAGGGTTCCAGAGAACTACATCTGACTACTTTGTTTTCATCCAAAAATGATCATCTGATACTGTTATACTTGCTGTATATGTAGACGATATGGTTGTAACATGTGACGATGATAAAGGGGTGCTGGAGACTAAGGCTTTTCTGCAAAAGGTTTTTGTCTCAAAGGATCTGGGACAATTTCGCTATTTTTTGGGCATAGAAGTCTTACGTACCAAGAAGGGACTTCATATGTCACAAAGGAAGTACTGCCTAGATATACTAACTGAGGCTGGATTACTTGGATGCAAGCCCTTTGGTATTCCTGCAGAACCAAGGAAACACTCTACCTCTGTTGATCCTCCATTTGAAGACACTAAACGATACAGAAGCCTAGTTGGAAAACTATTGTATCTTACAGTTACTAGATCAGACATATTCTATGCTGTGAGCAGAGCTAGCCAATACATAGAGAAACCATGTTACAACCATTGGGAGGACGTTCTTCCGATCCTTCAATATATGAAGGAATCACCCGGACGTGGCCTATTTTATGGGGCAATTGGATACACTGATGTTGTTGCCTATGCTCATATTGATTATGCAAGCTTGCCTGAGGACCGTCGCTCAACTACGGGCTATGCTATGATGGTAGGAGGAAACTTTGTTAGTTGGAGAAGCAAGAAGCAGACTGATGTCTCCCGATCCAGTGCAGAGGCAGAATACATGGCAATGGCTTAGGCTACATGTGAAATTACTTGGCTACTGACTTTTCTGCAAGAACTCAGCATTGATATCATCACTCTTGTTCCTCTATACTGTCATAACAAATCTGCTACTTACAATGCCACTAATCTTGTATTCCACGAGAGAACCAAGCACATCAAGATTGACTGCCATTTCATTTGCGATGTTATACGAGGAGGCAAGATTGCTACACCGCACATCTCGACAGATCTTCAGCTTACAGACATATTTACAAAGGTCTTGTCAAAGAAGCGTCTTTCCTGGATTGCTTCCAAGTTGGGCATGATCGATGGATATGCTCCAACTTGAGGGAGAGTGCTAGAGATTGCAATAGATTACGTTGATTGAGAGTATATTTATTAAGAGAATATTCTACAGAGAATATTCTATATTTAAGAGAATATTCTTGTAACCCATAGGGGTATTTATATATTTTTCTCCTTTGAGCATTGTAGGGTTTTGTCCTATATAAGGACCCCTAGAGATCTCGAATACGACAAGTCTTTCTATTCTTTCATACTTTCCACACTTCTGAATCCGATCTTTACGCGTGTGTCCACACTCCACACATCGACCTTAGCATTTTAATTTCTACTACTGCAATTCTCTGCACATGCCTATGGTTCATATGCCAACATTCAGAACTCACAGAAATCAACTAGGTCCAAGAACTCACGGAAGGGAAACACCGAGAAACCATCTGGCCCTGAACACTCATCCAGATTCAACGCAAACACTGCCTCATGAACCTTTAGCAACTCGAACGGCCTCGTCAGCACCTCTGCCTCCATGGCGGAAATGCACTTCACTCCCAACCCATACCATTTGGATCCATTGTGAGGAGCCTGCCTACTCATGTCCTTGAAGTAGCCCGTCACAGCCCTCATGATCTCCTCTTCATCACTGAATATTTCACCCTCAACGTCAATAGAGTGAATGAAGCCCCTCCTTCCGCTAGCAACTGCATGAAAGAATATATTGTTCGCATCCCCTACCTTCAACTATTTCTGGCACGAACGCTATCTCCGTCCCATCTCTCGCTTCCTGTCCTCTTCCTAGAATCCTTTGCAGCACCCCTCGGCTCTCGAGTTCCTCCACCTCCAGGTCCCTACAATCCTCCAACAAGTCAAGCCTCACCATCTCCTTTTGAGCCTCGCTCGTTCGCTGTTCCCTCACAATGCGAGGCTCCTTCCTCAAACCGACTAGCCAATACTTCAAATTTCGTGAAATTTCGGCGAAATTTCGTTAGAATTTTGGTTTTGACACTCCATCGAAAATGAAATCGAAATCTCGATATGGACCCTTTCTTCACAAATCTAGGCCGATTTTGGCTGAAATTTGCGAAATTTTGACGAAATTGTTTCGTTTTTTCGACATCTCGAAACAAAATCGAAATCAAGATTTAAAACCTTGCGACCATCATCTGCCTCAAAGCTTTCAACTTCTGAATTTTTTTCACGATAGCTGAGCCGCTTACATCCAAATAAGACCAGGATGATACCACCATGTCACAAAACCCATTCTCCAACATCCAGCTACACACAAACCTGAAATAAGATGGATACCCTATTCCACTGCAGGTGTCCAAATATGAGTGTGTGTGATCAAACATCGAACGGGGTAGAGAAGTAACACATGCTAACCAGAACATCTCCAGGGCCTCAACTGAGAGAGGGAAACACTTAATCCGCGATCAGGATGACAAATTCTTCCAAGTGTGTTTGCAATTCCCCGCATTGAAAACCTCCAAGTCAAGTTCCTCCACCACATCAGCGAACATCTTAGAGCCAGGATCCTGTGCACCACTCCCACTTGGCGTATCGTCCGAGTATAGCATATGTTGAAGTCGCTGCCCAAAGTCCAGGCCGGGAATTTGCTCCTCATCTCCCACAACTCTACCCATAGGATATTATTCTATGAGTTGCCCATGGCTCAGAGGATCGATGCCACAAGTAACCGTGATCGACCCCTCTTGCTGACCAGAACAACCTATACTGAATGTACCGAAATCACCTCTTCCACCGATTCAAACAAATTACCATTCCAAGTGACCGCAATCCCTCCTACACTGCCAATCACAGGAGAGGCCTGGAATTCTCTGACATGGGGCTCGTAAGCCGAGCTCCACCGCAATGAATCCCACAATTCAATCTTCGTTTCCTGAAGGCACGCCAAATCCAGCTTCCAAGCTGCAAACATAGAGCTGACCACCATCTTTTTTTCCGGTTGACCCAACCCACAGACGTTCCAAGTTAGATACTTCATTGGAAGACCATAAGGGGATCCCCCTCCACCTGAACACCCACCATCCTTGCCACTTCCAATTGAATCACTTTATCTGACTTAAACTCTTCTTCTCATGTTCTTAATTCAACTCCTTCCTCTTCAGGGTTCTTACTGGCAACTGGGTCTGCCCCTTCGAGGTTGAAGCCCCTTCTATAGTCTAGGACGACCTTCCTTGGAGGGTCACACAACCTTTTTCATGACCACCTCCGTCTCCAGCCTCATCATTAATCTCCAACAACCTATTCTCCCACTCAGAAGACTTTGCCCATTGCCTCTTTCGGGAAAAAAACACTAATGGATGGTGCCCTCCGCCCTAAGGGACAGAGGCCACCTCCAATCACACTTGACCTGAAGCTCTTGCCCAACCTGCCCGATCTACCTTTCATCTTTTCAAGGTGAAGCCCCTCGCCTGCCTCCTTGCCTGATTGGCCCCCCGATTATGGGAGCTTATATCAGTAAGACTTGTCTTAGTCCTCCCACCTGTCATATCCCTTACGTTGCTCTTCGAGCATCCATCTACCACGGTCGGACTGATCTCTCGAGCACATGTGGAGAAAGGTGGAGCCACTTGAGATGAGGCATTCCTTGCACATGTACCAACCTCCGATGACTTCCCAGCTGACCTCACCACATGCATGCCTACAATCGGGTTCTTCGGAAGGCACGGAGCCAACCCAACAAAGGAGGAGCTCATTTCCAACGAAAGCCCCTTCGAGAATAATTTGGGCTCAAGATCTGAAGGCATCTTGCCAAATTGACCGATGCCTAGCAACGGACCCGCTAGCGAAGTCAAGTTTCCCGAGTCCGACATGTTGAGCTCAACTGAATTTACCGCAATCAGATTCACAATCGGTCTATGACACGAATCTGAGCCCGAAGCAGTTGTTGTAGACCGCGCAACACCGCCTCCAAGAAAGATCGAGAGGTGATAGGGCTAACAATCGAAAAGGCTGTCACAAATCCTTCTCCTTCTCGAGGTTTATCTCCTCCCGCATTTAACTGCGACGATTCCATTGCTATGTTATCTCCACTGTCAACTGCCACCATCAAGTCTACATCATCGCATTTTTAAGGCCAAAAAACAGGGGGATACACTTATCGGTGTCCGCCCCAAACTTTATTTAAAAGAAGAAAAACGGAAAATGACAAAGGGAAATAGAAACTACAACATACAATTAAAGGTCCCACTCATCCACCAACCTCGCGGAGTGTATCCCAACATTTTCCTTATAGAACCTTTGCCCAGAAAAAAGGAGCGCATTTCTGCCTAGCCACAGGGCCCATATAATCGCGATGGGTCTAAATAGCTCCCGACGTGGTCTACTCCTGTTTCCCACCAACGAGCTGCAAAAGGAGGCCAAATCCGTCATGCACAACCAAGCCAAATTCGCCTCGTCCCAAATCAGTACCGTTTTCGGACACTTGAAGAATAGATGTTCAAGGGATTCAATCGCCTCATCGCATAAGAGACATCTATCAGAGATGGAACCCAGAAGCCTCGCACAACGGTCTCTCGTCATCAGTCTTTGCCTTCTGAACAGCCACATGAAAAAACCAACACGCTCAGGGAGGCCCAAACTCCAAAAGAAGGCGCAATCTCGTATCAACTCATCCGATCGTGATGGGCAAGGCCTTAAATGTCGGTTTCGGTCACCATTTCGGTACTGACCAAAATAGAATTTTGATGGAATTTCGGTGGAATTTCGACCGAAATTTCGGTCATTTCGGTCATTTTTTGTACTAGGACCCCCATATTTCGGTTATTTCGGTCGGATTTCGATATCGACTGGATATCGATATTCGACAGAAATTCGACCGAATTTCACTGAAATTTGAGGCAATGGTGATGGGGACGACCTGCAAATCTCCCGAAAGCCATCGTAACTGAGAAGGTGCCCTTTAGCCATCCCCAATGGTCCCTTCCCACAGACGGTCTTCCCATCTCTTTCAGAGAATCCAGCAACGAAAGAAAATCCTTGAGGCGTTGGTCCGAAAAGTTTGTGGAGAAAGGTGGGAACCAATTACCATCCGACCAGCAAGACGCTACCAACACATTCTTATCAGCCGCCAGAGCATAGAGGCGAGGGAAATGCGTGCTCAGGGGCCCCCTGTCCAATCATCAGTCCAGAAGGCGAAGGATTCGCCGTTGCCGAGCACCGGCCTAAACAATGAAAGATGACGGGTAAAGACCTCCATCATCCCCTTCCAGAACGGCGTGGGAGACCCCACACGAGCAACAGGTATCGGCGACGCCGGCGCACCACCGACATCATAGATCTTACGTAGAATGTTGCAGCAAAAATCCTACCCAGGGCCCCACACTCTGCTCGCCCATTTCAAAAGCAAGGCCTCATTCATGTCATCGAGCCTCCGGACTCCCAGGCCCCCCGCTTTTTTAGGGAGTGTGATTACATCCCACTCCACAAGGTGCATCCCCCCCGATTCACCACCCTGCCTGCCCCATAAGAATCTGCGCATTAGCTTCTCAAGACGACTACAGATTCCCTTCGGTAAACGGCGATTGGACAAGAAGAAAAAGGGATCGAGGAAAGTACCACTTTTAAGAGGACCAACCGCCCCCCTTTGGAGAGGATGGCCGATTTCCAGCCTGCGAGCCTCGCTTCGAGTTTCTCAACAACCTACAACCAGTCCCGCAGCTTCGTTCAACCCACCGTCAAAGGCATCCCAAGGTAGTCAATCGGAAGGGAGCTGCACTCCGACCCTAAAACCTGTCCACAAGCAAAAGCCTCCTCCTCAGATAATCCGAAGGGGACGACCTTTCATTTATCGACATTCTTGAAGAGACCGGGTAGTTCACTGAAAAGATCCAGGGCCACGGACATACCGGAGGCCTCCTCAACGCCCCCCTCAATGAAAAAGATAGTATCGTCTGCGTACTGCAGCAGCGGGATCTTCGAACCATCCCACGAGTAATCGGTCGAGAAACCACCATCAACCACACGGCACACAACATGCGCCAGGACATCCGCGACAATGACAAACAACGTGGGTGCAAGAGGGCAACCTTGCCGCACACCCCTACGCGGTTGGAAGAAGCCACCCTCCGGGCGGCCATTCACCAAGATCGAAAAAGACGACGTCGTAACACAACGTTTCATCCAGGAAATCCACAGATCCGGGAAACCTCTCCTCCGCAAGACCGACCAAAGGAACTTCCAATCCAAACTATCACATGCTTTTGCAAAATCCACTTTCCATAAAACTCCTTTTTTATCCCCCCTCTTCCAGTCCGCAATGACTTCTGTGTCCAGAATAAGGCAGTCCGAAATTTGCCTACCCTGGATAAATGCCGATTGGAGCGGAGATATAATAGTCTCCAGAACATGGCTGAGCCGCACGGCGAGCACCTTCGCCACAATCCGGTAGAGGGCGTTAGAGAGAGCAATGGAGCGGAAATCCTCAATGCGATCCGCCGCTGTGGACTTAGGAAGGAGAACGATTAGGGACTTATTTATCCTCTCGAAACCAACACTACCCTTACAAAACTCCGAGACGACGTCCAGCACCTCCTTGCCCACAAGGTCCCAAAAGTCCCTGTATAAAGCAACCGGGAAGCCATCAGGGCCCGGAGCCCCATCCTCATTCAAGCTCCAAACCGTACACTTTAGTTCCTCCAAGGAGACACCTTGCGTCGAATCCGCTCACATAGAGGATGGCAAAGAAGGAACCCCAAGCCCAGTCCACCTCCAGAGCCGGGGTAGCTTCCTCGCCAAGAAGTCTCTAAAGTGTTCCACAATCGCCTTCCCCATTTGTCAGTCACCATCCACGCGCACGCCATTCACCGTAATCGATCTCAAAGCATTTGACCGACGCCTCCCGCTAGCTATGCGATGGAAAAAAACCGTGTTTGCATCCCCCTCCTTGAGCCAGGTATTTTTTGACCTTTGTCTCCATTCAGTGACGTGCTTATGGTCCTCATCCGCGATTATTTTTTGAGCAAGCGAGCGAGTGGCCAGTTCATCCCTCGAGAGCTCCCTAAGATCCTCCTGTGCATCAAGTCTACTAACCACATCCTCAGCTTCCAGCCTGGTAACGCACCTGGCAGCTCTGGACTCCTTCTTGAAGTAACACAGCCGCGTGCGCGAGGACACCAGCTTCTGCACAAACTTAGACGCGGCCGACCCAGACACCTCCACGTTGGACCAGTGCGAAACCACCATCTCTCATTCTCCTCCAACAACCAGCTCTTCTCATATCTAAAGAGACCCCTCTGCGAAAGGGACTCCACGGAGTCCCAGAGTATCGGTGTATGGTCGGACAAGGCTCTCGGGCGGGTCATGACAAAGGAGAGCGCGAACAAATCAAGTAGCTCAGCCGAAGCCAAAAATCTGTCAATTCAAGAGCGAGAGTTGGAGCTCCTCCAAGTGTAAGCCGAGTCCCCCGCGTCCATAACCTCCAGGGCCATTGAATCAATAGCGTCTGCAAAATCATCCGATCCCGAGTCCTGGCCACCCCTGTAGCGCGGTGTGTCCGTTGTTCGAAGAGTAACATTGAAATCCCCCCCAACGAGCCAGTGGAAACCCTCGAAGGCCCTACTCGCCTCAAGCAGGTCCTCCCATAACTCCCTCTGCAGAATATGATTACAAGGGCCGTAGACACACGAAACCGTCGGGGGTGTAGAGGAACTGGCGCACATCAAGAGAACGGAGATAACATGTCTCCCACGAAGCACCGAACTGAATGTAAAGGTAGAAGGTCTCCACGCCGCAAGAAGCCCTCCTGAAGCGCCGTCAGCATCCAACGCTCTGAACTCATTTATGCCACCAACGCCGAAAGATCTCCAAACGCCATCAGAGATGGATTGGAGCTTCGTCTTTTGCAGTAAGACCACATTACAACTCCATTCATTGAAACACGACCCAAGGATTCTCCTCTTGTCCAGCTCCCCGAGGCCCCGAACGTTCCAAGAGAGAACCTTCATTTAGAACATGGGTACGGTCCCTGAATGCGGATCACACCGGAGGCCTTCGCAATGCTCGCCTTTAGGGCCGAGCATGGCAGTGGCTCGATGAGTCGAGGCCGAGATCTCTGTCTACGCCTGTATCGCTTACTGGACCTTTTGTCGCCTGCCCCTTCATCAGGACGAGAGCCACCCTCCGAAGGATAAGCCATGGGTGATGTAGTAGAAGGGAGAGCGCGTCGAAACTGACCAACGCCGGCCAAACCGGTCGAGCACCATCGGAAGACGAGGCGGAAAGGTGCGAGGAACCCCCACAAAATAGCACATGGACGTTGATGAAGAGCGGCGGCTCCGGAGAGATATCTGCAGCCGTGTTCCTGGACCCACTAAGAGTATGCACCCACCCACTCGTTGTCGAACGGTGCATCCACGACACTGAATCAGAGAGGTCCACCCGGGTTGAGAACAACGGACCAGGCAGGGGCTCCGAGAAGTCCATACAACCTGACAAGAGAGAGCTAATCGGGTTTGGTTCCCCCTGGGGAGGATACACAGATGGATCCGCGCGATCAAGCAGGAGCCCAGGACCCGGAGCCAGAGAGACAGACGCTGACGTGAGAGAGGGCACCAAACTTGCCACCACAACAGGCAAAGAGAAGTTTTGGGCATCATCGCATTTATCGAAGCCGACACTGCCATAATCGTCCCCTCAGGCAACTGCTTCCTCCAGGAGAACCAGCCACATGAGAATGATTCTTCGCCCTAGTTTCAGCTTCGGTCGAGGGGACGGAGGGGGTTTCTCGCCGCAAATCTGGATCTCCACCAGGAAGCCTTCACCCACCCTCAGTCCTGTGCACATCACCTGCTCCACCTCCCCAATATTGGTTAAGGCTTGCTGGAAGCACTCCAGAGTCCGGCATCAAAGCGACACACCTGCCACACTCATCTTCCAAGATGGGATCGCATAGTCCGAGGCCCCATCCAAGAACCTTGGCCTCCACAACCGCACAAGCCTCTTAGCTCCGGAGGTACACAATCTTCCAACGCCCCCAACATTTCTCACACACCTTCATTGGACAACCCTCGAATGCACAAAAGCCCTTTTGGAAGCCAGATCGAATAGACCTTGAAACTCGCCTCCTTCGCCATCCCCATCTTATCTTGATATCTTTTGAGGTCCTCCTCCTTCCCCTCTCCAATGATTGCTCCATCCAAATGATCAAGCTTCGTTACTTGCGACAACCTTTGCAGCAACCCAATAACCTCCTTGTCTGAAAGCAGGTCACACGATTCCTTTCCCGTGGGTTTCGCATCGGTCGCCTTCTTGCCAACCACCTTTCCTGACCATGGCCTCCTCCCATTGCAAGTTCGCCTTCGATGGCCCGACTTCCCACATCCGAAGCAAAGCTACTCTGTTGCCGGACATGACTTGAACATGTGGTCGGAGGCCCCACACCTGTAGCACTAGACCCCGGACCTCTCCTTGTATTGGACTCCACATCTTTTTTCACGTAGCACTCCATGGGCCCTCCCCAACCAACTTCTCCATGGTGACATCGTTCACAACCTCAACCTCTTCAACCTCTCGTCTGAAGGAGTTCTCACATGTATCGGTGGCCCTCAGTTCCCCTCCTCCGGCCCTTGACCTAAGATGTACTAGGAGCCTTCCTTTCCTCTCAACCCTTCCTCTCCCTTCCCGACACAGTCCATCTGGTCTCTTCCTAAGACTCATCATCCATCGATGCTTCTTCTTCTTCTTTGAACAACAAAGGAGCATTGCCATATTGGTCAATTCTTGTCAATAACAAGGGACATGATAATGAGCATTACTCATTTGAGCAATACCAGAGAACATCTCAAAGTAATCGACTCCATAGGTCTGGGTGAAGCCGTTGGACACTAGCTTGGCTTTCAGTTTGTTTAAAGAGCCATCATGAGCATGCTTATTATAAAGACCCATCTACAAGCTATATGAATGATGCCTTCGGGGCATGGTACTGGATCCCAAGCACCATTGGAAAACAAGCACTCATCACTTCATCCATAGCATATTTCCACCCTTTATCTCGTATAACTATGCGGTGATCTCGCGCTTCAAGGCTTGCCATAAGAAGCATTTGTAAGATGTATGTCACTACTAGGCAAACTTTAGTATAGACTGTATAGTAAAGCGGGACATATGATGTAATGTGCATTGTATGATCGTCTTCCTCAAGGCAAATGAAACTTAATAGAGTGAGAAGGACCAATAATATGTGTAGGTTGTTGATGGTCATTTTTTTGGATGTCTTAGCTTCCTAGGAAGCATATAAAATATGTAAAGGGATGGGCTCAAACACATTAAGATGCCTTCTTTGGTAGATCTTGAGAGGAGGCAGAAACTATAACGTGATGCCACTAGTAGATTTAGTGATGAAATTGATTTGTTCATAACACATATACCATTTTGATTTCTGGCCTTATTGAAGAAGGCATACGTGATTACACTAGGAGATAACTTGTGTTTGACCAGAAAATTGTGAGCAAAGACAATACAACAAAATATACATAGAGGTAAGGGAAAAAATATCCTTACCAGAATGGAGTAACGAGAATGAAATTTCCCACCAAGAATAGAAAAGAGGACTGATTGGTCTAGTTGAAATAATGAGGATTTTTTTTGATGCAAAGAAGGGGAAACACTCCGGAGGTTTCCGCCCCATATATATTAATAAGATATGATAAAAGGCTTATAACCACCGGGTCTTGAGTAGATATCTAGCAAAATAGTTACATTGTCAACATATAACCTCTTCGATCGAAAAATAACCTCGTTGTGCGACATCCAAATCACCCAAATGGCGGCAATAGGGTGCAAGAGCTCCTCCATGGACCTGAATTCTTTAACCACCATCGAGTTCCAAAACTCGGTGTGAGAGGAGATATCAATCTAATGGATATTCACAACGACCCAAACATCAAAGATGCATGTGCAAGAGTAGAAGAGGTGGTCTAGGTCCTCGTTGTCGTTCCCTCACAAAGAGCATACACTGTCGTCCCACTGGACTAACACCAATCTTTTGACCTCGTTATAATAATGAGGATAACATTACATCAAATGGTTTTTGGGACCTTCATTTGAGTGAGTGAGCAATATCCAGAAGAAGACAATTCTTTCTTTTCGTAACCTTATTTTGCTGTGAGGTACATGTGTTGAAAATTTGATATAAGGTGCCTTATGAGGCAAAGAAGTAAACTAGATCAGTTTATACAGTCTCAGGAGCATTTTCAAACATGAAATACTTATTATTTGTAGAAAATGTCTTTATAAGAGAAAATAAAGATTTATCATTTTTATTGGTCTATGACCGTTCCTTTATCGGGAAGACTCGAGAAGTTTTATTGAAATCATTAATAAAGACAATGAAATACTTACAACTACTCACATTCAAGGATCATCTGAGAGAACTTGGACATATGGATGCCTAAGATTCAAATGCCACAAACGGATCACCAAAGATTGAGGTAACCCATACAAAAGTAGAGTCTACATGAACATCAAGTTAGTGGAGACTATATTTCACTTGCTTCCCACCAAAAATATGCATTCTTAGGAACTTAGGATATCTTGAAAATAAGAAGAATGTTTGCCAAACATTACTATACAATTTAACTCTGTGCATAATCTATGAATAGATAATAAGCTTAACGAAAAATTTAGTGCAAAAAATTCCAGAGAGCGTGCATACGTGGCGTAGCTCCAGGTCCAGGTCATGAATTGGCCGCTTCCTGGTATCAGTTTAAGCGATGGGGGCCTTCCCTTTGGCTGTTACGCGCGCTTTACCTCGATCTAGGTCGGACCACATGCCTCTGCTGTGGTGTTCTAGGGAAGATGAGCGTTCACGCTCGTTTTTCCGGTTTGAGAAGGCAGGGTTGCAAGAGGAGGGTTTTCGGGAAGTGGTCAAGAATTTTTGGAACGGTTTCCAGCTTAATGGGACGGTGACATGCCATCTCGCGAGCAAGCTTTCCGCGTTGAGATCTTTTTTGATGCAATACAACATGGCAAACTGTGCATGGCGTAAAGCCGCGCGCTTGCGGGCACAGGAGGAAATCCAGAGACTTGACGTGCTGGAAGATGAGAGGGCTCTCTCGACTGAAGAGATGCTCGTTAGAGGTGATTGCCTCGCATTGTGGCAAGCGACAGAAGGCGGAGGAATCATATTCATCCTCTTCAGGTGGGTGGAACGGTGGTGGAGGGCGATCGGGCTTTGGGGGAGGTTTTATGATTGCACTTTCAGGGCATTAGCAGGCAGACGTCACGTTCGGGCTAGCGTTGGCAGGGCAGAGGCGTGGCTCAGATTGGGGATTCTGATGCAACTCTATTGGCGAGGGAGTTTTTTGAGGAAGAGGCTAAAAGCGCATGTTTCCAGCTGAATGCGGATGGGGCCCCTGGCCCGGACGAGTTTTCGGTCTCCTTTTATCTTTAATTCTGGGAGGTTGTCAAGCAGGATATGATGGAGATCCTCGAGGAATTCAGGGCTGACAATAGTGTTTTTGAGAGATTGAAGAAAGTGCTTATCTTCTTACTTCCCAAGAGACCTTCGAGAGTCGAAGATTACATGTCGATTGCGTTTTCCAATGCAGTATACTTGATTATTTCGAAGATTATGGCGAATTGGATGAGTGAGGTCATTGGAGCGATCATCTCCCCGGAGCAGATGCCTTTCGTTCCTAGGCGGAATATGGCGGATGGTTTGGTGTTGGCTTCTGAGGTAGCTACAGATTGGAAGCGAAATGCTTCCAAGGGGGTTTTATGGAAGGTGGATTTCTCCAAGGCCTATGATTGCATTTATTGGCGGTTCTTATGGGTCTCCTTAGAAAAGAGGGGGTTCTCGGGGCAGTGGATAGGGTGGATTAAGCGATGCATCATGACTTCTTCGCACGTTGTTTTGATCAATGGTAGATCAGAAGGAGGTTTCTTCCAGCCGTAGAGGGGGATCAGGCAGGGTTGTCCGAAGAGTGTTCATCATTGTGGTGGATGCTTTGGCGGTCATGATGAGATTGGCGACGAACACGGGATGGGTTGGTAGTTATGTGAAGGAGGATATCTCCATGCCCATGTTTTTTTTGAGGCTCAAAAAAAAGGGGATACACTCGTTGGTGTTCGCCCCAGCATTATATTTTAATAGAAAAAGAAAATAGGGAGAAATACTTACATAGTCAAGGAAGGAGCGATGGGTTTAGAAAGCGTAATCAGAAACAACAAAGTCCTGGGTATAAAGAAGAGACTCGGCCACCAAAATAAGGCCCAAAAAACTACCGAATACACCAGTCAGATGTAAGTCGAGCACACGAGATAAGAATGTTTTCACGATAGAAGCGCTGCCCGGAGAAAATAACTTCATTCCTGCCAAGCCATATGCACCACAGCCGCGCGACGGGAGCCAAGAGGTCACGCCTCTCCCTGTTCCTGTTGGACCACAGAATCTCCCAGAAAGCGGAGAGGTTGTCCGCTCTCGCCCAAGGCAAATCGTCCCAAATTCCCGAAACCAAGTGGCAGCCGAAGAAGAGGTGGTCAATGGTTTCGTCCTCATCATTACAAAGGGGGCAGGATGCACCGAAATTTGGGAAAAATGTGGCACAACGATCACGAGTCAACAGCCTCCTTCTGCGAAGTAACCAAAGGAAGATGCCGATGCGCTCCGGCAAGCGCAAGCCCCAAAAGAATCCACAATCACGCACAAGAAGAGAGGTCGCAGGAGGTGGAGGAAGGACCAGAGCCCGGTATGCCTTCCTAGTGGAAAAGGATCCGTCCTTCCAGCGCCAATGATCCACCTACAAATTTGGCGTAGCAACAATACTAAGGGCCACCATCATCGAAACGAAGTCATCCACCCGCTGCTCGGAGAAGTTCGCGGAGAAACGAGGGCACCAACACCCATCCACCCAATATTCAGCCACTGTCGCATTCTTATTCGACGCAAGCGCGAATAGTCTTGGAAAACGCACCTGGAGAGGACCATTTCCCGACCAATCATCCAGCCAAAACTTGAAAGAGTCCCCCGTCCCCAACACCGGGGTGAAGAGCGCAACATTCCTCTGCATGGCGGCCTTCACGCTGCGCCAGAACGGGGAAGAATGAAATCGCAGATCCCCCCGCTGCAGCCCGAACCAGTCGTTGCCCAAGAACACCCTGAGAACATTGATAAAAAAGTTATCTTCCGTCCCCCATAATCTACTCACCCATTTGAGTAAGAGAGCGTCGTTAACCAGATCCAATCTCCGGACACCAAGACCACCAAAGCGCTTAGGCATAGACACGTCATCCCACGCGACCAGATGCATGGCCCTACCATTCCCCCCCTTCCGCCCCCACAAGAAACGACACATAGATCGCTCAAGCCGCAATCGAACCCCTGCAGGCATGCGACGAACCGAGAGGAAGTACAAAGGGATAGACGAGAGCACCGATTTGAGAAGGATAAGTCTCCCTCCCCGAGAGAGCAAAGCCGCCCGCCAACCAGCAAGGCGCGTTTCCACCCGCTCAGTAATAACATGCCAATCCCGGGCTCTGGCCCGCCCCACCGATAAGAGTAAACCAAGATATGCAATCGGAAGCTCACCAGGAGAAGAACCGAGCAGCCGACCGCATTCCTCCGCCTCCGCAGGCGACAAGCCAAAAGGCACTACGTTGGATTTCGAGACGTTAATCGACAGGCCCGATAATTCACAGAAGAGGGCTAGAGTGGTGGCCATACCGGAAACCTCCGCCGTACCACCCTCGATAAAACAAATAGTATCGTCGGCGAACTGGATCAAGGGGACGCAGACATCCCCCCTACAGAATCCATTAGTAAGCCCAGCGTCAATTACGCGGTTCACCATGCACGCAAGAACATCGGCGGCCAACACAAAGAGTAGGGGCGCAAGAGGACAGCCCTACCGCACCCCCCTTCTAGGCTGGAAGGAACCACCAAACGGCCTGCCATTGATCATCACAGAGAGCGAAGCAGTGGAGATGCATCTACGCATCCAAGAGATCCACAAGTTTGGGAAGCCACGTCTTCGCAAAACGGACCACAGGAACCGCCAATCTAGGCAGTCATAAGCCTTAGCAAAATCAATCTTCCATAGTACCCCCTTTTTTATCCTTTTTCCACTCCGAAACCACTTCGGAAGCAACGACAATGCAATCCGCGATCTGCCTCCCCTTAATGAACGCGGTCTGAACCGGAGAAATAAGAGTGTCCAAAACCCGAGCCAACCGGGTGGCTAAAATTTTAGCCACGATAAGGTAGATGCCATTGGAGACGGCGATTGGCCGATAGTCCTCAATATGCTGAGCCGGCAATTTTTTTGGGATCATAACAATATTAGCCTGATTGAGGCGATCAAAACCGAGGTTGCCCGTACAAAAATCGGAAATGACCTCCATGACGTCGCCAACCACAAGCTCCCAGAAGTCGCGATAGAAAGCAACGGAGAAGCCATCAGGCCCCGGAGAAGAATCATGATTTAATGCCCACACAACTGCTTTAGCCTCCTCCAAGGAAATGGGGCGAATAGGAGTCGTGGAGTCCGAGTCGGAGATAGAAGAAGCGCCAAGGCCCAGCCAGCGCTACCTACGCGGAGAAGAAGACGATGAGAAGCGCCTGAGGTGATCCACAATGGCGCTCCCCATCTCCCTTTCCCCGGAAATGTGAACATCGTTGACGGAGAGGGCCCGCATCATGTTGAAACGCTTCCTATTGCTCGCCACACGGTGAAAGAATGCGGTATTCGCGTCGCCCTCTTTAAGCCATTTTAGCCGCGAACGCTGTCGCCATTCAATGGTTCTTTTCTTGTCCTCATCCTGCACCCGAGCTTGAGCGGAATCACGCTCCCGAAGTTCATCATGCGAGAGGTCACGCTCATTTTCCAGCGAGTCAAGTTGCAAAATAGTTTCCTCCGTCTCCGCGCGCAAAGCAATACGCGCCTGCCTAGAGTTCCTCTTGAACTCCGCAAGCACCCTCCGTAGCGAAGCAAGCTTTTGATCAAGTTTATAGGCCGCGGGGCCCGAGACGGGAACATGAGCCCAATGGTCCTGAACGACCTCCTTGAAATTGGGTTCCAACAACCAACATTTCTCGTATCTAAAAAGTCCCCGAGGTCGAAGACCCTCGCCAGAGTCCCAGATGATGGGAGAATGGTCCGAAAAAGATCTGGGGCGAGAAGAAACAGAACAAATGGGGAAAGACTCCAACAACTTCCCATTAGCCAAAAAACGATCAATTCTGGAGCGAGATGAATTGTTCCGCCACGTGTAAGAAATGTCGTTAGGGACCAAGCTATCCAGCGCAAGATCATCAATTATTTCCATAAAATCCTGGGAACCCGGGTCATGCCCACCCCTGCCGCGAGGCCGATCGAATGAATGAATGGTTACGTTGAAATCTCCTCCCAAGAGCCAAGGGAGGCCCCCAAATAAGGTAGCCGCGCCGCGAATATCCTCCCATAATTCCTTTCTCAAGATATGACATGTCGGGGCGTAAATACAAGAGAGAACCATCGAGTCAGTGGAATCGGCCCGGTTCAAAACAGCAGAGATCATATGTCGGCCCACAAGCATCGAACTAAAAGAGAACATTTGAGATCGCCATGCCACGAGAAAGCCCCCCACCGAGCCCACCGCATTCACCGCGCGAAATTCATCGAAAGAGCCAGCGCCAAAAGAGCGCTACGTGATATCATCGACATCTCACAACTTAGTTTCTTGGATGAGAGCAACGTCACAACACCATTCAGAGAGTCGCGAACCCAAGGATCGACGCTTGACCGAATCCCCAAGGCCTCTGACGTTCCATGAGAGAACCTTCATTAAAAACCTCCGTCGTTTCCTTCATGGCCACATAGGCCCGCAGCATCCGCCACAGCCTCCCGCAGAGACGCACAAGAGTGAGTCACCACAGGGTCATGCGTAGAATAATTGCGCCTCCTGTAAGTCCTCCCAAAACGTCTGGAAGAAGGGCCCTCGTCGTCACAGAAGATCTGGGATCCCGGTGGAAAAAGGGAGGAAGAGAAGTCGCCATGCAAATCCGAAGATGCCCGCATCGGTGTTTGAGGAGTAGCCAATAGCAAAGACTCGCGTCCTGAGCCGTCATGGACACGCAATTCGTCGCAGTGGAATCGGGGCAAAACCGTAGCAGAGGCGGGCGAGAATGCCCGAATATTCTGGTGATAGACCCGCGGCCAAGATCCGAACGTGACGGGTCCGCCAACCCGCACGTTCTGGAGATCCGCAGTGGGACCCGAGAAGCCAACAAACAAGGCGGGATCCGACCCGATCTGACGAGAGAGAAAAACCGAATCGACCTCGGGCGTCCCTAAATCAGGGAAACCAGAAGTTGCAGGCGGTTGGCGCGGGGACCGAAGGGTCGCCTCGAAGGTTCCATCCACGTCAGCCAATATTAGGGATGCTTCGGAATAATCAACAGCACTCTCCACGTGGTAGGGCAAAGTCGAAGCGTCGCACTCCTGCCCCGAGGCAACTGTACCGTCCATCAGCGCCGAGGCAACCCGACCGTCCGCCAGCGCCTCCCGTTCCGAAACAGCCTCCGCCGAAGGGAGGATGATGGAGAGCTCGGGCTTCTTGGATGCTTAATCTCCATCCCCATGTTGCAGTATGAGATATTTTTGGTTATCTATCCAGGCTCTAGATTAATCGCGGCAAATATGTGGTGGTACCGTTTGGATTCTCTGAGGATGAGGCACGAGAGGCATGTATGATTTTGGGCTGCCCAACTGCTGGGTTGCCAATCACTTACTTGGGTCTTCCCCTTGTGGCAGGGAAGCCTAAGAATCATGACTGGAGAGAGCTGATTGACAGACTTGAGTTGAGAGCAGACTGACATGGTGGAAAGCTTTGATGTTGTCCAGAGGTGGGAAGATGGTGCTTCTGAAGCATGTGTTGTCGGCCATGCCTATTTTCTTCTGCTCCACGTGGCGACTTCTGGTTGGCGTTCGCTCTCGCATTGAAGGTTTGATGAAGAGATTTTTCTGGTCGGATGGGAGGCATGCAAGGAGGGGTTTTCAATTTGGTAGGATGGAGAAGATGACCCAGCCGAAGAAGTGTGGAGGTCGAGGGATCTTGCGGATGGGAGAGATGAACAAGGCTTTCATGACGAAATGGGCGGTGCAGCTTTGGGGTTAGTCGGAGGATTTGGTATGCAGATTGTTGCGGAGGTTATATGGTGTGTCGGGTTCTTGAACGACCGCTTCGTGTCGTATGCCCTCTTCGTTGTGGGTAGGCATTTCTGAGGTTATTTTCGAATTGGCGTTGAAGTTGGAGCCGACTTTTGGCGATGGGGCATCTTTTCGCTTATAGATGGATGACTAGACGGGACACGGTGCTCTCGTGAGATGTTCCCGCGGCTTTTCCTGCTTGTTGCGAATAGGATGGCGACAGGATAACAGACTTGGTCGCATGGGTCGTGGGCCTTATTTTTGTTTCTGGTTTGTTGGACCAGAGGGTGGAGGAGTACATTGCGATGCGGTCTCTTTTGATGGTGATCCAGGGCCCTAGGGAGGGTAGGAATCATTTTAGAAGGAGGGATGGAAGATTTTCGATCAAGAAGGCATACCGCTTTTTTGTTGGGGATGGCGAGGTGGAAGAGAGTGCTACAAAGGACGCACGGATGATCTAGAGATGCAGGGTGCCAAATCATATCAATATCTTCCTTTGTCTGCTGCATCAGGATCGGCTCCTCACGCAGGTTCATCGGGATCACTTACTGGGGATTGACATCGTTGAGTTCCCGAGATGCGATGGGGAAAGGGAGAACGCAGATCACCTTTTCTTCTCGTGCCCATCATCCGTTTAGGTTTGGAATACGGTCACATCCCTTGGTCTCAGGGGCATGATGACACGTAATTTTGGAGGAGATTTGGGTCTGTGTGTGGGTATGGGCATGAAGACAGTACGTCGATTTTTGCATTTCTGTGGGCAATTTGGTGTGCAAGGAATGGTGTCATTTTTGGGGGTGGGTTTGTAATACGATTAGTATACTGGATTATGGCAAGGCGTTGTCTACACTTTGATCGATGTAAATGTACTTTTGTTATCTTATATTTATAGATACTTTTTAGCGGTGAGTCCCAATTTCTAGGACTACACTCGACTTACTTCAAAAAAAATATCCAGAGAGTCTATATGAAAAATTCATGCTGCCAACTGACGTAATACGAGAAGGAGCACCATTTGCCAATCTAGCTGATCTCAAAATTGTAGGTGGTCGAGATGAGGATGTGAATCTACATTTTCCAGTCAAGTGATAGACGCATAGGAATCACCAACCCATGTAGATAGTAGACATACCAGTGGAGGCAGTGCAAGCCATAATACATGAAGTTGTGGTCAGAATCTCGGAGGGTATGTTCTTAAGGGCGGAGTTACTCTGAACATGATTATGTATGACTAATCTGTAGAAGATAGTTGAACAATCTAGTTTGGCTCATAAGAGGTTTTCCAACTTCGCTTATCATTTCTGTTTGAAGAGTGATTCTATCGATGACAATGCACGCAAGGAGAATAAGCACGGCCATGTCATCCTCGTCCTCTAGAGTCGTTGCCTCTACCACGAAAATGAGTCCAGTTGCCTCTATTACTAGAGGCAACTCAGAAGTTTGTGAAGGAATAACAAAGATAGTCCCCGATGAGCCAAAGTGGAGCTGAATTGTAGTAGGCCAAAAATTACATAGATAGAGGGAACCATGTCATAAGTAAGAAGTTGATCCTTTGTTGCATGATAGCAAGGACCAACTCTTGCCAACAATCTTTATGTCTGCAACTCAACATGCTTCTTAACCTGCTTGTTGCAACATGCATGTTGAAAAATGGCAAGCTCTTCATAGAGCCTTGCGATTCGGGTATAGTATTGAATAAAGGAGCGATCTCATTATGAGATAGGCTGAATTCACATATTAATATCAACACGCCGTCGCGCCCACGCTCTCTGTCGGTCGCGACCATTTACTTTGGAAGGACGGCTCTTTTTCCACTCGTGCGGCTTACCTTGCTATTCTTCCTCCTCCCGGTGCGGCTGATGTTTCTCTCTATCGGGACTGTCAATTCTTTTGGGGCCTCAGGGTCCCCGAACGAATAGGCATATTTCTGTGGCTCTTTCGGCGTGGGCGTCTGCTGACTCGTAGCCGGTGTGCCTCGCTTTTTCCCAACGTCACATCTAACTGTGGCCTTTGTGATTTGGAGTCGGAGACTATCGACCATCTATTTTTTCGATGTGGCAGAACCCATGGCATCTGGGCTGATCTGGACTGGCTTGACGTGTCGTCTTCTTCATCTTTCTGTGACAGCTTGGTTAGCTCTCGGGCCAGGGCGAGGATGGACCTGCTTACACCTATTGCGCGGCTTTGGTGCATCTGGCTTG
The DNA here is from genome assembly GCA_037367405.1 of Ottelia alismoides. Taxonomy (NCBI): domain Eukaryota; kingdom Viridiplantae; phylum Streptophyta; class Magnoliopsida; order Alismatales; family Hydrocharitaceae; genus Ottelia; species Ottelia alismoides. Next base: position 396,312 of record JAZKJV010008884.1, read on the forward strand.
GAAGAAATGAAGCCCTCTTTGCTCGTCAGAGATTCTACTCCGAAAATGTCCTCATCTCGGCTTCGCAACTCCTTCGTGACTGGACTGATGTATAGGGGGTTTTTGCTGTAGTGGGGGTATCTGATTTCGATACCTTCTGGTTCTGTTCTTTTTTGTTTCCTGTCCGCACTTCGTCTGTAAGTTACCTCTTAACTTCTTAATAAATTGGGGCGAGCACCATAGAGTGCATCCCCTGCTTTTGAGCGTCAAAAAAAAAATATCAACACGCCATGATTTGGTTGTCTGTTGGGAGTAGGTTTGGATTAACTCTTCCCATATCTCCCTGGATGTTTCCTTGAACGAGATGTTTGGCTGCAATAGATTGATCAATACTGTTCCTCAACCAATTAATTACATGTAATTGTTTAGTAATCATGACTCATAGCCTTTTTCAGCTTCCTTAGTAGGAGTCTTTGTGAGAACATATATTTTTTTATTGTTAGTGGGCATTTTAAAGGTTTGAGATAGAGGATCCATCGTTCTGCCCATCTGAGCTTGATAGAAGTCCCTTATACCACAATTATAGTGGTGGAAATAAGGGACTTTGTCTCGGATGGCGTCGTGGCCGTTGCGATTAATAGGGCCAGATAGAAAACCTTATGTGATATACTCAAGCACTGAGAGGGATCAAGAGGGTAGACCTGACCGCATAGAACCCTATCATACTTTGTGATTGCTCGGGAGAACTAGAGTACAAACAATCACATGGGCAAAGAATTACGCCTCACTATATTTAGCGGTCGATGTAGAAGGAAAATCACGATATATCGGTGATATATCGATATCCATATGAGACCGATATCAGAATCGAAATATGCCAATATATCCTCCTTTTCAGGCCATTCCTTCACAAAAGATCGTCGATATGGGCGATATTTCGGCGATTATATCGCTGATATATCGTCGAAATATCATATCGATAGATAGCGAAACGATATCGATATCGATATTGCCTTCCATATCATGTCGATGCAGTCTAGGGGCGCTCGATGCCAGTGGGTGTGGATGTATTGATGTCGTTGGGGCCCATCTTTAGGTGTTGGTGCTGCTGGGATCCGACATTTGGTGTTGGCGTTGTTGGATGATCGGGTTGGGTGCTACCATTGGCAATGTTGAGGGTGGATGGGTGCGCTAGGTCAAGATGATATTGGACATCTATTCAGGATTGCTGCTCTGATACCACGTGGAAGCGGAAAGGGAAATTCATTTTGTAAAAAAAATAGGGTTTGGGTCTCTTGCTTAGAGACGAAATCGTAGAGACAATATTTGAAAGTGCAAGAGTGCCTTTATGCTAGAAATAGAAGTATGCTAAAAATAAAAATACAACACAAATGCAAAAATTTAATCCAAATAGATCCCACCAATGACCAAACAGAATAGTCTCTTACCACAACTTATCACAATTTAAATAAGGCGAAGCTGGATAATTGAGATAACCATGTTAGAGGAAAAATTGATTTGGGGAGTACCTATGATGATTAACAATGATAAACTGCAATTGCAATCGGGTGCCAAAATGGAACAATGTTCGAAGCCAACAACTGCAACGAAGTTGAATTGTCATCAGGGTGTGAAGGTATTGGGAGAGATGCAACAATGGAAAGCTTGGCACGGCATTGCTAGTGTTGGCATTAAAGGTGGAGTGACAAGGGTGGTGGGCACAAACGATGGAGATGCGGAATGTAACATAAGTATGGTGGAGAATGGTGATGGTAGATGTCTTGTTTGCCGCAGGGGAAATGGGGAGGAAATGTATCCGGAGGGATAAAAGGAAGATGGCAAGGACAAAGAAGACAAAGAGAACGAACATTGGAGAGAGAATGAGTGAGGAATAGGAAGGGGGTGAATATGGGAGTATGGAAGGGAAATGGTGAGGAAGGAAGAGAGAGGTGAGAGGGGGAATGGAATGAGAGGAAAATAGGAGAGAATCCAACGGAGAGTGAGAGTAGATGTAGGCGATTTACTGCACATAATACTTTTCACTCAATGTTTTTTCATGGAGATGTTCCATCCTTTATGTTTGTGGCATACAACCAATCGAAGGCATCCCTTGGTTTAAGACAACTTTTGCCATGCTTTCCTGGAGGAAACACCAAGAGGTTCGCATGCGGGAGAGACCAACTTGGTGATGGATATTTCGATAGTCTACTACTATGTAGAGATTCAACTGAAGATTGCATTCGATTCCACTAGCTGTAACAGTCCCTTCACCTCAACAATATTTTCTCGTAGAACAGACTGTTAGTTTAAAAGCACCTAAAACTCAATTTTGACGGCAAAAGCAATATGATTGGATACTATGAGGACTAACTTCCGTGATAATGGAATTCAATCTAATTCTGTTCAAGTCAAAATGTGAAGGTTATAGAGTGTAATGTCACATTCATCATTGAGTGTTGATAGATAGACAAAGCTCAAGAAAATTTTGGAAGTAAATAAAAGCCTGCGATTTAGTCCGAGCTGTCACTCAAGTTTCCAGAAAAGAGGCTTTAAGTGTTGAAGATCTTGTCTCATTTTTTACTCTTTTGTAACAAAGTAGAAAACATGTAAAAAAGCCTCAAACTAATCATTAATGACATGCATTACTTAAGATCACCTGCCTCTACTTCATCTTCATAGATCTTTGTTTGATGCACTTCGAGGAGTCTTCAGAATACTTTTTTGGTTTCCCTCCTTTGTTCTCCAACCTTCATGAAGATCCATTTCCCTGCCTAATGCCTGCTACTTTTACAGTGAAACATTAAGAAGGAGATGCCCTGCTTACTCAGAGTAGCATCGTTGAGTGGATGCTGGAAGAACTGCCTGTCTTGACTCATCAAATGTAATATCGAGTAGTTAGCTCGCCAATGAAGATTTCTCTCCTTTTATATGGATTAGGAAATCACTCAGATTCATTGTTTGGACTTTGTTATATTTGTTAGGATTTAGTTTATTTCTTCCTAAATTTGTTACTACTGGACGACATCTTGCAATTGGTAGTGGATTAGCTTTTTTTTAGACCAATTAGCCTCGTTTTTTATTTGAATAATAATAAGTCCCCTTTCATGTGATAAAATATCCATATGAATTTCCTGGGCCAAGGGCAATTCTGTACAACCCTTGTCTATCTGGTGTTGCGATTTGGCAATTAATCAAAGCCTCCCTGTAAGACAAATTAGGCAGAGGATTCAGGGTATAAAAGAATTATAATATTCACACGATTCCTCTGTATTGTGCTTAAATGGAAGGTGCCTTTTTTTGTTTCTCAGGCTGAAATTGAGAAGGTGAAAAAAAGGAGGGAGGAAAGGGCAATAGAGAAAGCACAACACGAGGAGGAAATGGTTTGCATCTTTCTCCAATCGTTTATTCCTTTTCTATTTTTAGGAATAAGCTATTAGTCTCTCCATCCTTTGATATGGGAGTCTAGACGTTCTTACTTTTCCGCAAACATTTTATGGTGACATTACATTTTGCAGGCACTGCTTGCAAGGGAGCGTGCAAGGGCTGAGTTTCAAGATTGGGAAAAAAAGGAAGAAGAGGTGGCTTTTGCAATATTTTATTAACATCACATATGAATTATTTTTCAATTATCAGAACAATATTTCTTTTTTGTTATTTGATTGTATACTTCTGATCACTCAACCACTGTCATAATCTTTTGCTTCAACAGTTCCATTTCGAGCAAAGCAAAATCAGATCAGAAATTCGATTGCGCGAGGGACGAACTAAGCCCATTGATATTCTTTCCAAAAATCTTAATGGATCAGAAGATTTTGATATTGAAATCAATGAACCTTACATGGTTTTTAAGGTGAGTCATATGATCTAGATATTTGTTTTTTCGAGGTATTATGTGTCTTCTGTTTTTTCTTCGTGGTCTCTTTTGGTCTTGATGCACATCATCTGGCCTTGAATGTCATTTTCGGTGTCGTTTCACAAAAGTCTGAAAAATGACTTATCGCCAACATGTCAGAATCATCAAGAATAGTGGAAATGTCTATAGATTTTTTATTTTTCCTGAAAATTATGTTTTTCAATGTTCTTTAATCAATAAATATTAAGTAGAAATACACATTTATTTGCCTAATTACATGTCTAAATGCAATCTTTATAGTATTATTGACATCATAATCACCGCATAGTCTGATATACAGTACTTTATAAGACATGTGATTAGAAGTTTAGTCATCTAAGATGCATAAATAAGTCGCATAACAAATAACAGTCTCACAAACTGAAAATTCATAACATACTAATAAAATAATAAGTATATTTACCACGTAAATAGGCTGAAGAAAATTCATCACTTGTCAAACGTTAGACTGCAATCAAACTTAATTATATTAATAAAAAAAATAAGTTTTTGCCTATTCTGTGAGATTCAGGAAGGGGTGTGATCCCTCATTCTATGTTTAGATTTGAGAGATTGCCCTTCACAAGGATGACCATATGGAACCCATTACATTCATCAAGCTCCTTCGTCGAGAGGTCTCTAGAATCTTCCATCCTATCCAATATGCAAACACCCTCTTGAGGAACATCATGGATACGGGAGCACTTGCCATGCAACTTCTTATACATGCACAAGTGATTACACAGAGTCACAGAGCAATAACCTTCTGAATCATCATAGCCGCAACCAATGCCCCACAAATGAACGATTTTGTCAGTGATAGGGAGATAAATGGGAACCTTTTAAATAATAGCAGCCAATAAATAATCTGACTAACTATTTTGTTAGTCGACCGAATAGTCGAACCGAATATTCGATTGGATCAAATATTAGCTGAATATAGTTTGCTTAGGCTGTGACCCCCACACTGCAAACTCAGACTGAATATTTTATCTAGTTGACCGACTATTGCAAAAGTATTTACGCCTGACGTGGAGTTTTAAGCACGAGGATGTTAGAATTGTGCTATTTGCCTTGAATGCTGATGTGACTCTTGGCCGGGACAGATTTTCAGTCTTCTATGGAAAATCTGGAACGTTGTGAGTGATGATATTTTGGCCGTGTTGAGTGAGTTAACTCAGGGAAATTCATGTTTTGATTGAATCATCAAAGCACTCATGTTCCTATTGCCTAAGAAGGAATTTGTCGATACATGTGAAGGATTTTCACCCCATTGCTCTCTCCATTGTTATTTATGTCATGATGGCTAAAGTCCTTGCAAAAATGCTGAGGGTGGTTTGGATGACATTATTCCCTATAGCAATCAACCTTTATTTTGGGAAGACAAATTGGAGACAACCTGACTATGGCTATCGAGATTCTTGTAGATTGGAAGAGGAGGCAGACAAGTGGGAGACAAGTGGGCTGCTCTGGAACATTGATTTCTCTAATGCTCATGATAATGTTGATTGACGTTTTTTTATTGGCTCTGGTTAGACGAGGCTTCCTAGATATGTGGATCTCTTGGATGACGAGATGTGTTACAATGGCTTCCTACTCTGTTTTGGTGAATGGGAGACCCGCAAATGGTTTCTTTCAACCATAGTAAGGCATTCGACAGGATGGTCCGTTGGCACCACTCTTGTTTGAATTTGTTGTAGATGTTCTCCCTTGCATGATAGAGCGGGTGTCTAGTCGAGGTCTCTCGACCGGCTGGTGATCGGGGATATTTCATTCCCCATCCTCCAACACGTAGATGGTACACGGTTCCTTTCATAGAAGGCAGGGTTAATGAGGTCAATGGTATGTATACTGTGTTGGATATTTTTGGTGATCTCTTTGGGCAAAAGATTGATTATGGACGAGTTGACAAGTCACATTCAGGATGAGTTACCTTGGTGTATGTTATTTGCCGATGATATTGTGTTGATTGATGAGACTAGAGATGGAGTAAATGGGAAGCTTGAGGTTTGGAGACATGCTTTGGAGACTAAAGGCTTTCGTATAAGTAGGGCTAAGACGGAATATATGGAATGCACCTTTGATGGAAGCAATGGTGAAGGAATCGAGGTGAAGATTGGTGACGATAACATTCAGAAGAGAGATTCTTTTAGATATCTGGGATCTATTTTGCAACATGATGGGGAAATTGATGGAGATGTTACTAATAGAATAAATGCAGGCTGGCTAAAGTGGAGAGGAGCCTCCGCTGTTCTTTGTGATAAGAAAATTCCTTTAAAAATTAAAGGAAAGTTTTACAAAGCAGCCGTGAGACCTGCTATGCTTTATGGTTCTGAATGTTGGCCTGTGAACCATAGACATGTGCAGAGAATGGCTGTAGCAGAAATGAAAATGCTAAGATGGATGTGTGGACATACACGTAAAGATCGGATTCGGAATGATGCAATTAGAAAGAAAGTTGGTGTAGCTCCGATCGAGGATAAGATGCGAGAAAACCGCTTAAGATGGTTTGGTCATTTGCAAAGAAGGTCAACTGATGCACCGGTTAGGAGATGCGAGTGTTGGGATGTTGAGCCGGCTAAGAGAGGGCGAGGACGGCCCAAGAAGTGTTGGAAAGAGACTATACGAAGGGATCTTAGCTTTTTGGATATAAGTCCGAGATTGACCCAAGATAGATCTGAATGGAGGCGAAGAATCCATGTAGCCGACCCTACTTAATTGTGGGAAAAGGCTTTGTTGTTGTTGTTGTTGTTGTCTTTGGGCAAAAGATTAATAGAGAGAAATCTGATTTCATTCCTTTGGGTTGGCAGAGACATGTGGTGGAATATGGGGTGGCTTTGGGCACATCTATTGGTAGTATGCCTTTACGATAATTGGGGATTCCATTGAGCAGTGGCAGGCTCCGCTTAATAGATTCTTTAACAATCATTGAGAATGCAGAGGAAGTTGTTGAGTTAGAAGGCCTCGTGTTTGTTCCGAGGAGCTGGGCACTTAATCTTGGTTAAAGCGATCTTTGTGGCTATCATGTGTTTTTTATGTCATCCAAACTTCTAATAAAGGGGATTCATCATCAAATGGAGATGATTATGAGGAGATTCTTCTGGGATTTGCCATGTATAGCACTAGAGGGGTCCATTTGGTGGACTGGAGCTTGGTTGTGCTTTCGAAAGAGGATGGGGGCGTTGGCATTCCTAGGCTGGAACAATGAATCATGCACTCTTGTTGAAGAGGTAGAGAATTTGGGGAGGCAATAGGAGCATTTACAACAGATTGGTTCATAACATTTATGGGGTCTCGGTCTAGTGTGCTCTAATGCCTCGTCCTACACATCTTTCATCTACTTTTTGGAAGGGGATTTTCTCTATTCGTCCACACGTTGCAATGTCAGCGAATTTTGCCAACATTTTGCCGTAATATTGGTTTCGCGATGTGATGAAATGCCACTAAAATGGCAAATTTCGCTCGATGTCTCTTGCTCAACCGTGCTTCACTGTATTAATTTGGGACCGATTTCGACGATATGTCAGAGATATTTCACTGACATATCGTCGATATGTCATTTCACCAGGTCAATGATATGTTAGCAACATCAATATTTAAGGCCATGGTGCTACAACTCCCTATGCTCTTCAGTCGTGTGGTTGGTGATGGTTGTTCCTTCAAGTTTTGGATGATTGGACTGGCGAGGGGTCCTTTGAGGTCAGATTTCCACAGTTGTTTACCGTTGTAATAAACTACAACATGATGGTTTCAGAGACAGTTGATCGAAACTAAAAGGGCTCAACCCAACAATACATGTGTGCTATCTCTCCCGACCTCCACCCTCATCAGTGGATCCTCAACGGATCTCTGGTGACCTTAGGTTGGTTATGGGAAAGTACGGTGAGTGAGTTGGAGGTCTGTAGAGCTCCCTGGACTGATGGAGAAGGTCTTAGAGATGGTCCAAAATTGTGAAAGGAGTCTGCGAGGTCTGTCAATGAAGCTTCATCAAGAAGAATCTAAGACCAGTAAGGGGGTCTCCGTTTTTATTAGTAAATATCTGTAGAGGTTAGGGTAGAAATAGAGGCGTAGGGGGCGATATGGGGGCATGAGAGGAGTGAGGAAGATAGAGGTCCGGCGGTTCCTCTTCTGTGCGAGAAGAGGAAGGGGGCAAGGCGACGAGAGCTAGCGGAGTAGAAAGAGTGAACAAATCAATGCAGATAAGAGTTGGCAAGGTGCATGATTGATTGGTGAATGAGATGAGGCATATTAGATAGTCAGAGTGGTTGTGTGAAATGCTGGAAAAATAAGTAAACTAAAGAAAATAAAGGAGCAAAGCTTTCCAACGAGCTTCGCGTATCTCCTCTTGTCCACTTCGTATGTATCATCTTCACAGAGCTTCATCCTGGAATTCATAGGAGTAATGGGAGGTCTGCAATCTGCCATCCCAATCTCTGAAAAAATCTGTAATATAGTTCCTCTAAGTCAAGCCTAAGGAAGTATCGTAATTTGCCAAGGTCTTTGGTGACAAACTATTGTCTAAGGAACACCTTAGCCCCATTGATATCATCTCCTGTAACATTAATGTTGTCAATATAAACCAAAACGATAATAATACCTCGTACTTTTATTTGTACAAAGAGCGAGGGATTTGCAGTTGATCTCTTTAAGCCATGTTTCTCTATCAAATTCGAGAACTTCTAGAACCATGCCATGGGACTCTGCTGGACCATAAATAGTCTTATAAAGTTGCATATCTTTTGACACTCCCCCTTATCAGCGAATCCAGGTGGTTGTATATAGAATTCTCCAGTAGATCGCCATACAAGAAGGCATTCTTGACATCAGGTTGGGAGAGAGATTAATCTCGTATGACAACAAATAGAGAGGAGGATCCAAAGCCTAGAATGACATGTTACAGGAAAGAGAGTATCTTGATAATCCACCCATATGTCTGAGTGAATCCATGTGCCACAAATCTATGTAGTGATCAACACCGTCAACTGATCTTTAGTTTACTGTAAAGACTAACTTGTAGCTAACCACAGAAGGCCTCTTAAGGCAATAACCAAACTCTATATGCCTCGTAATTGGAGTGCAACCGTTTTTCCTCCATAGCAAGAAGCCACTGACTGTCTTGTATAGCCTCCTGATATGTTTATCGGATTGTAATGGCTGAAAATCCCACTACAAACTTTCTGATGCCCTATGATAGGTACCCTAATGAAACATGATCGCATAGAGGATTTGTAGCCCGCACACCTCCTCTTCTGAAGTGCAATAAGCTGGTCAAGATCCTATGAATGATCTGTCTCATGTACCACAATCTTTTGAGGAGATGCACTCCCTGTAAAGTCTCCTGCTGTACAAAAATATCAACAGTGTCATCAATGGTAAGCAAATTTTTAGAATTTACCTGGGACGTGTTGGGTGATGGGCAATGCACAAGAGCAGGGGGTCTAGTAGTCAGTCTGTGAATGTACACGCATGGAAAGATCTAAGCCACACAAGGTGTGGTAAGGGCTGGAGGCAAAGGAGGAGGTGGAATGTTCTTTACCTTACTCAGAAGAAGTCCTTCTACCACTTGTAGGAGAAAAAAACATAACATACTCAAAGAATGTGATGTCAACACTGACATAGTACTTCCATATGTCAGGATCGAAGCACTGGTACCCTTTCTGAGTTTGGGAGTAGCCAATAAATACGTACTTGACAGCGCTAGGGGAGATCTTATCATGGCCAGGAATTAAGATATGAACAAAAGCATTAGAACCAAAGGTAAGATGCGTTAGAGAAAAGATATCCTTTTTTTGGAAACACAATCGAATACAGACATTCTCGCCTAACATGGAGGACGACATGCGATTGATGGGGTAACATGCAGTGGAGATAATATCTCCTTAGTAAGAGTAGGGAGCATGACTCAGTATAAGGAGAGTTTGGGTAACATCAAGAAGATGACATTTTTTTGCTTTCTGTGAGACAATTCTACTGAGAAGTGCATGCACAAGAGGTCTGATGGAGAATGCTAAGAGACTTGAAAATTGAGAGAGTTGAATAGTACAAAACACCAATACAAAACTCGAACTTGTTTTTAAAGAGAAACCCAAGAGAATCTAGAAATCGGGACACCAAATATCAAAATGCAACAATTCAAATAAAGAACTATAGCTACGACTCTAATAGTTGGGAAACCTAGTACGATGATGCTTCAAAAGCCGGCAAACCTTACACGAAAAAGTGGATTGCGAAGGAATCTGCTGGAGGACTCTACGCAGCTTCTATAGATGAAGGTGACCGAATTGAAGGTGCCACATGTATGGAGAGACTGGTCCGGTGGGAATAGAATGTCTGCCTGCATAAGGTGACTGGATGAATATGTAGAGATCCTCATGCTCACGATCACATCCAATCACCCGGCTCGTGAGTATATCATGAAACACAAGAGAAGATGGGTCAAAATGGCAAAACAAGTTCAGATCTTGGTAATTTGACTGATAAACAATACATTCATAGAAAAATCGGGTGCATATAGCACACTCTGCAGATCATGGATGGTGTCAATTGAATCTCTCCATGTTTCATAATAGGAGAATGTTTCCCAAGGCCCTAAATGCCGGTTTCGGTCACCATTTCAGTGACCGACCGAAACAGAATTTCGGTCGAAATTCGACCGATTCGGTCATTTAGGTCATTTTTTGTACTAGGGCCTCCATATTTCAGTCATTTCGGTCGAATTTCAATTTCGACAGATATCGATACTCGACAGAAATTCGACCGAGTTTCGATGAAATTTGAGGCAATAACTTTCCCATCGACAATGACCACAAACTTACCAAGGTGAACTGTAAGATGCGAATTGTGCTTTGTCGTCACAGAGATGGTAAGATGCTCTGGAGTCCATGTCTATTTTGAAATGTCTGTCTCATGACAAGTTGTAAATGCATAAGATGCACCTAAGCTACTAGCAGAGGCTGAAATGTAAGACGGGGTTAGAGGAGCACTAGTAGATCCGCTGGAGGGAGCCATAAACTCTCTCAGATGGGACACAAAATCGTTATACTTCTGACCTGCAGAAGTAGCAGGAGGCTTAAACTGCTCAACGACATGGGCAAATGCAGGACGACTACACTTCTAGTAGCATGTATCCTCTGAATGCTCGATACAGTTGCCGGATGTGCATTGCAGGCGAGGGCATCCATCTCCTCTGCCATGGACACCGTATCCTTTGAACTATGCCGAACCTCATCTATCGCGAGATTCGACCATATCTTAGGAGGTATGAGTAGTAGTTACAAGGGTCACGTGATTCTGCTCAGTTGGATGTAGGCCTCCTTCATGGGAGATATAGAAGCACTAGTGAAGAACTGGCTATGTGTGGCATCATACTGTGAATCAAGAGCTGCAAGAAACACGCCTACCATCGTGGCATTTATGTATGCCATCTGCTGCTTGGTGCTCACATTTAGAGGCATGAAGCTATGGAACTTCTTAAACATGTCGTGTAGTCAGAAATAGAAGGCATGGTGAGGAAGACTATCTTGCTTCGTTGTAAGATATGGTACTGAAGCTGAAGAAGTTTCATTGCATTCTTAGCCCGAGAAATGTGGCAGTGAGAATGTCGTTGGCTATCTCTATGGTAAGGGTATTAGAGGCCAAACATACGCCCATGTGTTGTCTTGCTTCCACGAAGCATTTACCCCAGTCTTGTCGGCCGACTTAGATTGCATTAGGTTATATTCTTTGTTTCTCTTCATGATACTCATGAACTGCATATCCCACGGTTCATAGTTGGTCCTATCCATCTTGACGATGGGCATGAGACCTTTCAAGACTCTATGAGAAAATGACCTTGTTCTCTGACATGGCGAACAAAGGAATTCATGAAGGACATTGGGGAGGGAAAGGTAAGAAAGATCTAATTTTGTCTGCACAGTCATGCGAGGAACAAGTTGTTTGTATAGATTCAAATCACAACATTTCCCATGAACTCTTGAGGCGCTCTAGGGCAAACAAGATGAATTAAAAGCATGAAACCCCCTTGAACTGCACCAAAATCGGACCACGATGCTGGCTAGGATGGCGGTGTGGAGCCGCAGAGGACCACACACATGGAATGCAAAATCGTACCTTGAGGCGAGGCAGTCCGAATCAGCCATGAGGCATGTGTCTCGGCTTTGTCCATTGAGGCAGGTGCCTCACGTGAGGAAATCGTTCGAAGCTGGTGGCACCTTGAGGCAGTCTGAGGCGTTAGGTGAGGCATTTCTATCATAAGTGGGTCACGTGCATTGCATGTGACCCACTTTAGTGTCCTTCCCTCGATGCCTAACCCTCTTTGCAACCCTCTTTGTTGTGTTTAAAACTCCGAACCAATCCAAAATAACCCTAAGCCTCTCGAGCCCCCTCCTCATCTCGCACATGAGACACTATCTCAAGTGGCTTCAACCTCCTCCGACACTTGTACTACATCCTCACAGCTCGCAAGCTCCTTCAATCACCGTCGCCTCCTCCCTTTGCATCTCGTACTACCACATGCTGCATGTTTAATGGATGCTCCTCGCTTTCTTATTCGATTTTTGTTAGAGTGCTACATGGTGATCATGGTTGACTGATGGGTGGAGTATGTTGGTTCAAGTTCTATGATTTACCCATTTCCATCCTCCCTAAGTCCCAAATATGTCCTCAAATTCTAATTATCGCAACCCTTAAAGCATGTGCGATCGTATACATGTGTAGCCATCGGTAATATTGATTACTAATATTAGAAAACGATGAATGTGGAAGCGTATCATAGATAAAAGATATAAAACATTGAAACAACTCCAGGATTTTACGTGAAACTTGAGTACCGAAGAAGCGGGATGAAACCACATGAGAAGATCTCTCGAGGGCAGGTGATGAATCTACGATTCATTGACTTAATATCAAATTTTTTTCTAAATTCCCAAGTAGAAAAAACCAATAAACATAGTACTTACAATTAAAATATCCTAATTGTATATTATTATATGTAATAATTTCACAAAATAATTCAAAATAAAAGTCGCAAAAATAAAGAACTAGAATTCTATATATTCCCATTTAAATAGCTCGAACTTCACATATTTTTTAATAAATTCATACTATCTCCTATTAACCTAATTATTCTTCTGACATATATATAAAAATGTATATAAAAAATACAAAAATATAAAATAAGTTCCGCCTTGAGTAAACACTCTTAGAGCTTGAATCGTAAAAGCCATAAAGTCTAATTTCTCGATTGAATCCTCGTTCCATATGAACTCCAATTTCACCAAACTCAGTTTTAAAGGTTAAGTTCTAAAATTATCTATCCGATGGATCACCTCTTCTTCCAATGTGCAAAGTCTTCCTCGATCTGGAGTGGTGTGGATGATAGCTGGCCCCATCTTCATGACATTGATAACTTTTGAGAGTCTATGTTTCTCGGCAGGCATCGTGCTAGGGAGGACCTCCTCCATGCACTGGCTATAATTTGGACTATTTGGCTGGGTAGAAATGGTGCCCTTTTCTCTTTTCAGCGTTTTGATTGTGAAAACGTAGTCTTTCACTCTAGGTCTCTTCTCGAGTCCTGGTTATTGTAAGTCATTCTGTAACCTCTTCTCTTAATATTAATATATAGGGGACGGACACCTAAGCGTGTTTCTCCCTTTTTTGATTAAAAAAATCTATCCAGTGAAAGTAAAAACAATGGCGAAGACTTCTCCTACTTTTTAAGTAGGGTTAGCTACATGGATTCTTGCTCCCATCCATGTAGAAGGATCCGACTATTTTTTCGCTGGCTATCGGCTACTTAGCGCAACCCCCACAATGATGGATTTGAGCCCTGGTCTTTTAGGTGGTAGGCACACCGCATTACCACCAAACCATTGGAAGTGAAAGTGATTTCATTAAAATTGGAGCTTCTTTGCAAAATATCAGTGTGAGATCTAATTTTTTTAAAATATATTTGCTAACTTTACATTGACATTTTATGTACATATTAATCATTTTTAATTTATTTATTTTCATTTATTTTTTGTTTTATGTTTTAATAAAATTCACGATTATCAAATCCTGATTTTGCCCTTGTATCTATTATAATTAGTGTTTCTTTCTTTATTTTTATTTATATTTTTCTTAATTACAAAAATACAAAAAATTAGAGTTGGGTGTAATTATGTGACTAATAATTTATTGTATTTTCTTTTGTAAATAGTTTTTATTAAAATCAAAGATAAATGTGTTTAACTTTCAAAAATTGTCATTTTAATCCATTAAAATAACTCCAAAAATGGTATCTTGTATATACTTTTTCTTTTGAGATTGAGATCTTCACGAGAATTATATATCTCATTTAGATCTACATTTTTCATGTCGATCATTTTTCAATTTTCCTTCTTTTCCTATTTTTTATTTATTTTGTTACTTTCCTTTTTGTTTCTGGTCAACGGTTGACCATTTGGGTAACTTGGATCAATCCCCTTGGCTCCTTCTCCCTACACTTATCCAGCTCATCTACCCTATACCCCTTCATTCCTCTGTCAATAAGGGAGGCTTCTCTCTCAACTCAACCCCACGTTCTACTTCCCCCTCGTCTTTCTCAACTGCAACACACTCCCCATGTCTCCACCTCACTCCCAGACAACCCCATGATGTTCTCCAACCGCAGGTTAGAGCCTCGCATCCCCTACATCACCGGCCATTCAATACCCATTCCACAAAACCCCTTGAATCCATTCCATTGGGTTCATCCGCCAACTGGAGAAGCGAGAGATGTAGCTCGGGCGTGACATGTGACAGAGGTGGTTACGGCACCCTTCTAGTGACGACTCCTCTCCACACCTCTGGCGAGATCCACAAGGAATACCCTCGTACTGTAGTGTTTTCCATGTGCTGTCCAGCTCGTTGCACGCCGGCGAGAAGAGCGAAAATAGAGAGCTCCGACGAGCTCTTCCCACATGCATAACCTCCATCTCCAGGTAACTCCCCTTTCAACTTCTCCTTTCTCTATCTTCTTCTTCGTTCTATTTTCTCTGTTACTGTTCTTCCCCATCTTCTCTTTTCTTATCTTCCACCTCTTCTCAGTGTTACCGTACATCTCGTTCCCCATCTTTTCTGTTTGAATTCCAAATTTAGCCTCGATCATATCGACTAACACCCTTATCAATCTCCCTCTACAGAGCGTTTCTTTCCTTAACAATATACCCCTCCGTCCATCAAGTTGGACGGAGTCATTGCTTTAATCTACCACCTCACACGGAGTTTCCATTCATCTCCCTTCTCCTGTGATTATCACCCATCTGTGTTCCAATCAAGCTCGAGCTTATCTTCATTCCTAATTTGTAGGTTTCGTAATGAGGGAGCAGTAGGTCCCCATCTCTTTCGTGCAACACTTGCACAAGCAGAGCGCTTTGGCATAAAGGAGAGGGCTACAAAAGCTACATCACCTTATCACTTCACCCAAGCCTCCTCAAGCAGTTCCATCACGGACGATACCCTCCAATGCATCCATTACGTGAGGGCATTCGTGGCTGCAGCAGCACCATATCTCTTCCAGCACAAGGAACATCATCTCCACCCCGCTTGGTTTGACAAGAAGATGACGAAGATCGAATAATCCCCTCCATTGGTTCTCACACACACGACTGCCATGTTCCACCGCACACGGCTGAGTTCGGTGGGGGTTTCAGCTCCCTTTGGAATCCACAAAGGGAGGGGGGAGAAGTCTTCTCTACGAGGACATCTCACGTGCCTGTCACACTCTTCCCGGGGCATTTTACACACTTGCCCTCCAATCTTCTGGGATCTAAAGAAGTACCTGTATGCGTTACTATTTAATTTGAATTCCACTGAACATTTGCATAAAGAACCCTGTGTTTGAGCAAACTTTTGGACTCTAAATTCTGCATCTTTTGTGAAACTAAAAATAGCTTACTGAGAAGCATGTTATCTTCTTCTTTTAGTTAATCTGTTTTTGGAATTTGTAGATGCCTGGATAATTTGTAAAAAATCTTTCAATGAAAATCAACAATATTTTTCGCTATTGATCTCCGAAATTCATATTAATTTATCACTTGCTTCATGAATTCTTGAAAAATCAGTGATTGTGTATCTAAGTTTGCTTAACATTGTGATCAAGTTTCAACTCCAATGCATGCTGTTTGTGCTTAAAATAAATTATAGAGTAAATTTTTAATTGATTTTTAATTCATTCCACAGATTTCATTTTGCCAAAATTCAAAGAGTCCCGTTTTATCATTAAATCATCTATTTAGGATAATTTTGAATCGGTATGATATTAAGTTCTGGATTTATTAAAATTAAATTACTAAAAGTTGCTCTGTTCTAGTAAAAATTTTATAGAAAATTCAAAAAGGCTCTAAAATTCTAAAAAACAATAATAGATGCATTTCATCATATTTTTGTTATTTTTGCATTATGTTTGAGTCCTAAATTGCCCCAAAACCCAATAAGAGTTGTAAGCTTTCATGCGTCCATCTTTAACCCTAAAAATATAAGAAAAATACATTTTGGATTTCTCATTCAATAAAGAATTCAAGAAAAGTTTGTTTCTGGAAAGTCAACTTCATTTTTTATTTAACTTGGATTTTCTATGAGAGGCTGGTTTAACCTTGAAAATTGCATTTTGCATTCACATTCGCATTTGTTTCTTTGCATAAAAAATTCTAAAAAAAACTTCTTTGAAAACCTAAATCGCACATTGTCTGAAATTGAATCTGAACCAACATTTGTCTCCTTGTGTCCGACCTTGGGGTTGCCCAAGTAAAAGTAAATTGACCACGTTTTTTTTAAGAAATTGACCACGTTGCTCGATTTGACATTGAAATTGTGTTGTTTTTGAAGTGCTAGAATTTTGTGTTACAACTTACAACAATTCACCTAAATTAAACAAGGGATTTTAGAGCTTTTCAACATGGTATTCTTTGTTGCTTTCTCATCTGTTACATGTGGTGTGGGTCCTTTATATAGCCCCGCCAGTAAGATCGAGTCCCACTCACGGTAGATGTGGGACTAAACCTGTGGATGTGGTAATTAGACCATGAACGGATCCAATTACCCATTTCTACATGTGACTATTATGACACATACTTTAACACTCCCCCTCAAGTTGGATCGTGCAATGCTCGGCTTAGACAAATAGTAACAAATCGTTCACTCACAATAGAAGACATTGCAGACAATATCAACTCAACACATACTCTATTGGTTGCATGTTGACTGTTGAGGATATTGCTTCTCATGTCATGTTGGTGAGGAGGAACTGAAGGGTTGGAGTGTGAACTGAACTGGGTCTCCTCATTGGAGAATGCGAGTCTCCTCGTCGGAGAATTCGGTCTCTCCGATATTGTCTTAGAGAGTGGGATCTCTATTCTGGAGTCCCTATAGATTCACATGAAAAATCTAGGTGCAAATCAAGTTGGGGACCTCTCACATAATGCTTGCGCATCTACAATCGAACTGGTAGAGTCTGAAATCTGGAATGGAAATCGAAGAGAAGAATCTGAATACGACCAGTAGAACTCTACATAATACTCCCCATTTCTCTAAGACTTGTCGGAGGAGATGACATCGACAAAGTTGGGAGAAGACCTGAAGGCTGAAGATAGGGAAAACAAAACAATAAGCCGTCTCAATTTTTTTTCACTTTTCCTTCTTTTTTTTTCAATCATCATTTTTTCTTGCGTACGGCTTCTTTTTGTACACGGGCATTTTTTTTAAAGATGTGGCCCTCTGTTGGGCCCAATGATAAAAAAAACCAGTGACCCAAAAGTTGGGCTCTGAATTAGCACCATCTTCTTCCCTTTTTAAAACTTCGGCCCACTTGGGCTCAAACTTCTCTCTTCTTTCTTTTTATGGGCCCTAATATCTCACCTCTTTTTTTAATTGCAGCAGTTGACAACCCACTTATGAGCCTAAAACAAATGACCCCACTCTCCTTTTTTTAATGTTGAGTAGTGCATGGGCCGCCTTCCTTCTCTTCTTAGAAATAGGGTTCCCTCTTATAGGAACCCATCTTGCAGCGTCGCCTAGAGAGTAGGATAGCACTGCTGGAGGATCCATTGCTACTGCGTGGTCATCTCGTGAGGATGCTTAGAGAGGTATGAGCAGCTAGAGGGGTCGTCACGTGGAGCAGTGCTAGAGTTGGAGAGCATCGAAGGGACTTTTGCGCGAGAGTAGGGGCTGGCAAGGAGCCTGGGACCTCTCACGTGAGATTGATTGGGGGGCTTCTTCGATCTTCAAACACACCCATATGTTGGTGCCTGGAGATCGCTTGGATGAGGAGATTGGGGTTTGCCTTGGTTTTTTTGGTGAGGAGTTGTTGCGGAGGGTTGGCGCCTAGATGTGCCATATATCTTTGTGATTTGGACTTTGGAGCATATCTAGAGGGTTTTTTCGTGCTTTGGAGGGCATCTGAAGGTGTTGATGATGGTTGCGGCTTGGCTTATCATACTTGCAGATGTGGCCTGGAGATCTATGTTTCTAAGAACCCTAGAATTTCTTGAATCTTGGCGATTGCTTCTTTGATTCGTGCACAGGGTTGCGGATGGATCATACACGACCTTTTCTTTTTTATTCGTACACGTAGATGCGTATAGATCTGTTCTTTATTTGTCTTCTTCTTCAAGAACCACAGTATTCTTGTCGTGAACCCAGAACCACCCGATTAAGATTCGAGACCAGCCGATGGAATAGAAATTGTGTGGAACCCTAATTGTTGCCACCGTATCGCCTGACAGAATCAGGATTTTAGTAAAAACCCTAGAACTTAGAATATGTTGATCGGACTTTAGAACTTTAAATCGAACTCGACGGCATTAGCATGCAGGTTTTAGGGTTTCAAAAAACCCTAAAACTCTTCTCAAATTTTGAATAGATCAATGAATGAACGATAATGAACATTGAAATAATAAAGCTTAAATCTTCAATAACGTTCAAAATCGTACCGCTCTGAAAATAGAATCGTGCATAATTAGGATTTAAGAAAATCTTAGATAATTCTTGAATCTCGAATACATCTTCAACAATAAATCTTCAATAACAAGTCATCGAATTGAACCCGCTCTGATACCATGTAGAAACGATGAATGCAGAAGCGTATCAGAGATAAAGAAATATAAAATACGGAAGGAACACCTGGATTTTACATGGAACCTTACTCCCTAAAAAGCGGGATGAAACCACGGGAGAAAGCCTCTCAAGGACCGAGCATTCTTTATTGCTTTCTTTCATCTGTTATAGGTTGCGCGAGGCTCTTGGCCCACCTGTAAGATCGAGTCCCACTCACAGTAGATGCATGACTAAACCTGTAGATGCATTGCTAATATCTATAGATATTAGTAATATTGATTATTATTATTATCAATAATTTGACTCGGTCAATTCCAACCTTCCTGGTTCCATTAAATATATATCATGTATGATTTGTGTAAGTTTCTGCTATAATTTCTTTGCAAGAAATTGGTGGTGTCAGCAGTTTATTTAATGGAACCTTTAATTTATTATTTTCCCTACTTTGTACATATGTTCTATCACTATTCACTAATGTTAATGACAGTTATGATTCTCTTTTTATATGTAAGATTCACTTTGATACATTATCGTCATCTTACCTGGCATTTCATATTGTACTAATAGTAACATTTGGTATGCTGCAAGTCCACGACAATGATGTATTGCATTAAATTTGTCTTATTGTTTAACTTTCTTAATATTTATATAGTATATTTGGTTAAATTTCATTTTTTTGGAAAAAGCTGAGACTTACTTCCCAACCACCTCTAGGTTACATCTCGCCTCATTCTATTTTTCTTACTTTCAAACCATGGCCACACATGCAGATAGGGCAACCACGGATGGGCTCTAGGCCACTCAGGCGATTAAGGCAACTGTTTTGCGACGAAGCGGTGGCGTACACTACTCTTTCTTCCGTTGATGCTCTGGGGGAAAGAAGTAACGTGGGCCGCGAGGGTCACCACTGGTTGTGGTGAGGATTGTCGTAGGTGACAAGAGCAAGGTCGAGCGGGGGTGGTGACACGGAGAGAAGGGCCGCCCGAAGGGATGAGGTGGGTGGCGGCGCGGGTTGGTAGAGGTGGGCGATGGTGCGTGTTGACTTAGAGGATGACATAAAGGAGAACTGGTGGGTTTATGTGCTCTGGAGGTAACATGGCTCCGATCTAGAACCAACACTCTGATACCATGTGAAGATAAATGAATGACCTATTTTAGCTGTGACCATAAATCTCCTTTATAAAAAGAGAAGAAACCCTAGATGGCAAATCCCCAAAGGGGGGAATTTGCAAATAAAGGAAATAAGAAAATACATATGCTAATTTCCAACAGTAATGAAGAGACATAAGCAAGGGGGTAAGTCTCCACTAGATCGATCCACGGAAACAGTCCAGCTGAGATGGATGCGTCGAACTCCTTCACGTGTATTGTGATTTCTAAGCATCTGGGATTTCCATAAATAAGCCCCCAAAAGATATACAAAAAGGGGAAAACTAGGGTCCATCCCCCTACCACCAGGGTGGCCCGCCGCAAAACCATGACATTGAAGTCACCACTGACCAACCACGTCAGGTCCGAAAAATGGGTGCGAACCATCCACAACTCATTCCATAAATCGACAATCGTAGGAACCTCAGACGGGCATAAATCGTAGTGAAAAGGAATTGCATACCATTCAGGTGTCGGTTAAGCAGACCTGAGAGGGAGTGCCATGACTCTAGTTCATCCACCAATTCCAATAGGTCGTCGTTTCAATCCACCAGGGTTTCCCCCGATACGCCAACTGAAGGTACATCCCTAAACGCATAAAGACGGGGGCAATAATAGACCTTTAGGTGTGAGCATCCCAAGCCGCCATCTTCGTCCCCTGAAGTCCAACAACTTCCACCCTGCACTCACCAAGGAGGGACCCCACCGTCCTTCGCTTGTCCGGTTGCCTCGGGCCCCAGACATTCGAAGAGATGCATCTCATTCCGCAACCATGGTGAAGCCCCCGCCGGCTCAACTCTGACAACCCGCCACTTGAACCTGACTAGAAGCCTCCGATTGCGAAGGACCATCAGGTAATGTCTGCGTATCTTCTAGATCAATAACTTCCCATGCCTCCTCGTCCACCCTTAACCACTTCCTCTGGAACACCATTTAATTTTTTACATATTCATTCTTTGTTTTTTTAGTGTTGGAACCTTGAGATATAGATTTTAGCTTTCATGAACTAGTTGAGGTATGTTGTATTTGGTATCATAAAAGGGAAATGGGTAGTTGATCAGTTTCAGCTGAAAGACTGCAGGCTTGTTGTGGGTGGGTTCCTGTTCGGGACTTCACCCTTTTCATTTAAAAAAAAGACTGCAGGATTGTTTGGCAGACTACAGGAACAGTGAAAGGTCATTTTCTTGTAGATGCTTAGGAGGATGAGACCTGTTACACTGATCTACCTGATCCCGTGGGCACCCGAATCGAACATAGCTTGCCTCACTTAAGGTCTGGCCAGTAGGATGCCAATCTTTTCTTTGGTTGCTCTTTGTTGCACTGGCTTGGACTGAATCAGATAAGACATCATGTGGCTGTACTTCACCATGATGCTTTCTGTGGAGGTTTTAGATGTGGAAAGTCTACTACAGTTTGTATAGGAGAGGGTTCCAAGCATGGAAGGCCGCATCGGCGATATATCGGCGATATATCACCGATATATCTGTTTCGACAGGGTACGGGTTTCGATATTACCCAGTATCTCCTTTTACAGGGATATCGGCGATATATCGGCGATATATCGGCGATATATTGCCATATCGACTCATATCGGTCAAAAATGACTGGTTTCAGTAGAAAAAATCACACATATCGATCGATATCATCGATATTTCATCGATATCTCTATATATCAATACTATTATTCATGGAAAATTGATTCAATACCTAGTATTAAAACGGATATAGGGTATGGTGCGACAGGAGGGTGCATAGAATGGTTCTTCAACTTGGTGTATATTTACAAGTTATCATGTTGTAAGACTTGAATGAAATCGATTTCCAATATCTATAAGTCAATTCATCAAAAACAAAATATCTATAAGTCAAGAATCAAACATTAAATACGATATGTTCAAAATGATCGATATATGCGATATAAGCTTCATAGATTGATCGATATGTGTGATCTAAGAGTATATTTGTAAGCTATTTAGTGATCTAAGAACTTGGATGAACTCCATTTTCAATATATATAGGTCAATAACTAACAGTACCAGCGATATTTTGATATGATCGATATGTGCAATATAAGGATCATAGTCTTCATAAATGATCTATATGTATCATCTAAGTGTATATTTCTAAGTTATTTAATGTTAAAAGAACTTGAATAGAATCCATTTCCAATATCTAAAGGTCAGGAATAAACATTAACAACGATATATTCGATATGATGACTGATATGTGCGATATATGGTCTATAAATGACTGATATGTGTGATATAAGTGTATATTTGTATGTTATTTGTTAATCTAATATCTTGGATGATCTTAATTTTTTAATAAATGCCAAAAATGACTTTTTTGAGCCATTTTCGACATTTCCACCGATATCGTCGATATATCGTCGATATATCCCGATATATCCATTTCTGGGCGGACCGAAACGATATCGATATCGATACGGCCTTCCATGGTTCCAAGTGGCGGTGCCTGTTATCTGTACTTGTACAGTTGTAGGAATTAGGGAGCCAGGGATTAAGCTGAGATCATTCTTTCCAGCTCATCAACTCATAGGTCCTTGTGGGTAGGGGGATGTAAGGGGTTATTTGAAGCTCGCACATGATTTATCTCTTTATTCATATGAAATTTGTGATGACTACTTATCACAACTCACAAGTACTTTTGTATGTGCATCTTAATTACAGGTCGCTATCTTTTTATTAAGTGTTTACTAGAACTTAAAGTATTACATTGTGACTTGTTTAACTGTGTATTGTTATTCTGATTTTTTTACGATTTCTTCAGGGGCTGACTGTAAAGGAAATGGAAGAGCTTCGCAATGATATTAGCATGCATTTGGATCTTGATAGGGAAACTCCTACTCATATTGAATTTTGGGAGGTGTGGCTTTTTAATGTTCTTGTCTGTTCAATTATAATCGTGTAGCATATTCGTTTTTTGAATTGTCATATATTGTGGATTTGACATTTTCTCTTAAGCTTAGATTTTTATAAACATGTTGTGACATTTTGCTGGTTCTTGATATAGATTATGAAAGAGAGTCCAAGCCAACTAAGGTTCTATTGTTCTCTGGCATGTCGGATTCGATTGAGATGGATACCGATATTAGGAATATATGATAATGCATAGTATATTCTTCGGTCTCCTTTTATGTGCAAAATTGAACAATTTTCTGCTGGAATGTAGCTTGGACCAATCTCGCTCACAGGTGGGAATGCTTTGGTAGCACGTAGACAGGGATACATCCCCACACAAATATAGAATTCTTCTACGACACCATACATAAATCCAATTTTCGGGCTATTTGATTGACCATTTGTTTTGATAAGGAGCATTTCCCAAGTGGCCACTTTGTGTGAAGATGGGATTTTCTCGTGGCTTTGTCGTAAATGCGGGTATGGTGCACGTTTAGGTCTTTGGCCACCACAAATATGCCCAACTAGAATGCCATTAATACAAGTTATGGCCTAAATGCTCAAAATAAACATGAAACACTGCGGTATTGCTGAACAAACTAGTCCATATAGTGTGTTCGTTGGGGGGGGGGGTTGCTCTTTATGCAGGCAGGGAGAATAACCCCCTAGGACTGAATAGAATGATTCAAAATTTTCAACACGTACCAGTATCATGACCCTCCTTAGAAGTGTTTGTCCTTGGTTCAGAAAGGTCTCGCTCCGTTTATTTGCAATGAGAGGTGAATCTTGTACTATTTTAAAAAGGAGGAATTCAATACAGTCGTTTTACGTTGCTTTTGTTGGCGGTTGTTCTTTACCCTTATTTGTAAATACTATTGATCTGATTGCATACATGTAGCGGGTTCCAACGATCCTTATTGAAAGATTCACAGAAGCGAACACAAGAACATAGAAACTTTACCATGTTTCACCAACGTCATGAACATCATGGGAAGACAGATTTCCAATGCAGTAGAGATTGCCTGGACCTGGTCTCTCATAATCTCTCCTTAGAGTCTCTCATAATCTCTCCTTAGAGATTCAAGGACTCAAAGAATATGGTGAAGAATAAGACCGAATGACTTGCCCCTTCCTTCGGTGGACAACTCTTTATGTAGTTTTTATGTGGAAGTATAATAGCTACACATCTTTGTTTGGAAGGTTGGCTTTAGAGATTGTGAATTGACTGGTGACTCCAATGGAGACATGTTTGGTCAATCTTGTCATCAATCGTGTGTCAGGCGATGCTCCGTGAATTGTGGGATTCACTTTCTCTTTCTAACCAACTGTTGATGATGTGTGATCATCCAAGGATTGGGTAGAATTTGGAACTTGCAGCCTTCTCGGGGGTCTTTGGGCAACCCAAGCACTCTAGCGGGCTTTGTGATCCTCTCAGTTGGTTTCAATTGATGTTCTTGGACTCTTGGTTGTCATGTTCGTGGCGTATGATGAAGAAATTTTATTCCTCATTAAATGAACAAGCATCACTAGTTTGTATTTGATGTTTATCTTGTTACTCAAATGTAGTGGTTAATACAACAACAACAACAACAAAACCTTTTCCCACAATTAAGTAGGGTCGGCTACATGGATTCTTCGCCTCCATTCAGATCTATCGTGGGTCAATCTCGGGCTTATCAAAAAAAACTAAGATCCCTTCGTATAGTCTCTTTCCAACACTTCTTGGGTCGTCCTCGCCCTCTCTTAGCTGGCTCAACATCCCAACACTCGCATCTTCTAACCAGTCGCTGATCTTCATTTGCAAAGAAGATCAATGGATGCACCAGTTAGGAGATGCGAGTGTTGGGATGTTGAGCCGGCTAAGAGAGGGCGAGGACGGCCCAAGAAGTGTTGGAAAGAGACTATACGAAGGGATCTTAGTTTTTTTGGATATAAGTCCGAGATTGACCCACGACAGATCTGAATGTAGGCGAAGAATCCATGTAACCGACCCTACTTAATTGTGGGAAAAGGCTTTGTTGTTGTTGTATTAACCACCACATTTGAGTAACAAGATAAAGTGATAAACATCAAATACAAACTAGTGATGCTTGTTCATTTAGTGCAAAAAACCAAGTTTGTTGTTTGCACCTACAACACGATAACTGCAATTATTATACTCTTCGAACGATAGATTAAGGAACATTAACTTGACTATGATGTGCATAATTATAAAACTTGAGTGTGCATTGCCAAATTTTGTCAATAATTAGTGGTACATTTGCATATATTTTGTATCTATGAACTAAAAATTTGAACTTGCAAAATCCCAAATTTTATAATTATATTTGATCCTATAAACAAAGTTTTATTTACTTTTGCTTATAAGCTTAATGTCGTTGGAATAAAACATTGGTTGGGACATGAACAGATGAAAACGGTTTTTGCTGCTATTTAGATTGTCTTACTTTTCTGAAGTTTCAGTGATAACAGTAATATACTTGTCCCATGAAGCGGTCTTAGCATCTGCGCCCTTCTATGAATTCCTTGTTATGGATTATATTACTTAATATAACTACCATTTTTTGAAAAGAAATGTAACTATTTTTTAGCTGCATTGTTATTATTTAATCCTAGTAACAGGCATCCCTGTATTTAGTACTGCTCTAGTAAACGTAGGACATAAAACTTATTTTTATGTCGATACCATCATATGACTATTAATCTAATTATCTTTCGTTGCTTTTTCTGGGAAAAAGTTTGATCCCTTTCTAGTTCCAGTTTACATATTTAAATTACGCCATGTGATTTTTGTCCATCTTATTTTCTCTTTGTGGTTAAGCTCTTTGTTTAGTTTTTTAGATCTTTCTTAGATTGACAATGCTCTTTTTTAGAAGCTAGATTGGCAAGGTTGTTTTATTTTTCTCAGCATTTGGAATAAAAACTCCTTTGTTAATATGCTGTTATATAATATTGTTAATACTATTGGTTATATGAAAACAGGCAATGATGGTTGTCTGTGACTGGGAGCTGTCTGAGGCCCGCAAGAGGGATGCACTGGACCGTGCAAGAGTTCGTGGTGAAGAACCTCCTTCAGATATTCTTGCTGAAGAAAGAGGTTTTCATTCTAGCATTGAGGCGGATGTGAAAAATCTGTTGGAAGGGAAAACCCGAAAAGAGTTGGAACACATGCAAATACAGATAGAGTCTCAGATGCGTACTGGAACTGCAAAAAATGTTGAGTATTGGGAGGCTGTCCTTAAACGATTTCAAATATATAAATGTAAGGTAAGTTCCACCAGCCTTCCATACTGTATATTGGGGACCCCCTATCTTTTATTTCCTGCTACCTCTGCTTTTCACTTCTTGCACACATGTGCTTGTATAATTTATCATTTTATCAGTGAATTACCCAAAAAAACTTTAGTTCACTAAATGTAGAATTACTAAATTTAGAACTTACTTTGTAGAGGTTAACATTAAATTTATATGTTGTGGGGTTTCCATTATGTTATGCCCAAGTATATTATTCTTTAGATAAAACATTGTCTATGTCCCAGTTTGGCTCTGGTTTATTGGTTTATATGCTTCAAAACTCTGGGATATGTTATTTAAAATAAAAATCATATTTGACTAGCTATTTGACACATGACAAGTTCTATCTAATTATTATTTGCAAGAATGCTACTAGATAGATATGGCCCATTGGTAAAATTGTGGGCAAGCAAATTCAAAATCTGAAAGCAACAAATTGAATTAGGAAATTTGCTGGTCCCCAAAGGAATGTTTATATTTTAAATCTGACTCACTGGCGCTAATCTGTCTTCTTCTGTTATTTTTGTTAGATGCGGCGACTGTCATTTCTTTTGCTTTACTCCCTTATTACTACCCTGTTCATATTAACAAATACCAGAGACAGAGAGATCTGGAGTTAGGGTTAAGAAAGTCTAGCCATATCTAAAGTCAATTTGACTACTGGAACTCTCCTTCACGGGGAAAGTATGTCGGAAACATAAATTGAAAAGCAAGATCCATAAGTAGGAATACTATTGTCTTGGAGGGAAGTTCATATTTCGATTGTAACGTCTTAAGATGGTTTCTTCTGTAATGGCTGCTACATTTTCTGCTTTACCTTTGATTTTTATGTTTGATTACTACTGCAGGCCTGTCTAAGGGAGATCCATGCTGGTTTACTGCGCAAACACTTAAAGCGTTTGGAGCAACGTGGAGAGACTGAGGAGAAAGAGGAAGTCAAGGAGGAGGAATTGGTTGAAGATTTTGTTAATGGTGAGGATGCATTTTGCTTTGCTGCTTGCTATTTGTTGTGGCATGAGATAATAATGTTGGCCTGATTATTTCTGCTATTCAGAAGAGCGATCTTACTCTCCCGAACCCTCAAATGCGAGCATGGAACATGAGATTGATGATGAAATGGGATCATATTCTCCTCAGCTCTTGCATGCTGATGAAGATGAGGAAGCCGTTGACCCTAATGACGATCGAGCTGAACTGGTATGGCCATATTGTCAGGCTAAACATCAATTTAGTTTTACAATATCG
Source organism: Ottelia alismoides (assembly GCA_037367405.1). Taxonomy (NCBI): domain Eukaryota; kingdom Viridiplantae; phylum Streptophyta; class Magnoliopsida; order Alismatales; family Hydrocharitaceae; genus Ottelia; species Ottelia alismoides. The sequence goes on from JAZKJV010008884.1 coordinate 423,864, forward strand.
TGGTTGTTAGGTTAAATCAGATGTAATTTTGGTAAAAAGGACTTCTTAGACGATCCATTAAGAGAATGAACAATAACTTGGTATGGATGCTTGTAGTGATGGGGGGGTTGAGATAGGTAGCTGACATTTAACGTTTTATTGTCAGAACTCTTTTTACATGGAGTATTCCATACAATCAAAGCTAATTGGACTGTTTCTTTCTTATAGATGTGCAAGGGTTAAAAATGTGTGAGGTGCTTTGGGGCATGTTTCTTATATCAATGGGAAGTGTGTAAGCCTCGAGACAATGGAGGCATATGCTCGATTTTATAAGAGATCTACTAAACGGATGTAAATTAATATAAATGGTATAGTTTACTAGGAAATTGATATGAAAAACTTATTTAAAATTATATTGTTTTGAATAAACAAGCAAATGAGTAGTGGTAAAGGGAATAACAACATAAATAAATGATAGATTACAACAAAAAAAAGACCTACTTAGCTAACGATGAAACCACTATACTACTTAGAACGATGGGGTGCGGTGTCCCACTTTTGTTTTGGTTTCTCATAGAAAAGGCTTCAAGATTTGTTGAAGATGTTGTAGATGCTTGGCTTCGGAGAGAGGCCTTCGACTAGCATGGCCTCTTGTGTTGGGAGGATGGTTACTTCTCGATTAAGAAAGTGTATATTGTTGTCTATACCATCATGTTCGATTATGGAGATTCTCGTTGAGATTGCACGATGATATGGCTTTGTAAAACACACTGAGGTGAAGGTGTCCCTTTGGTCGTTGAGACACAATCAACTTATGACAAGGAGACATAGGGCTATGCTCTTTCAGAACGCGAGTGTGGCATGCCTTTATGGGGTGATACTGCGAAGGATAGTGAGCACCTCTTTACTTGCAATATGTGTAGTGGGATATATAAGGGGGCATCTATTGAGTGGATTGATAGTTCAACTTTGCAAGTTTTTGGGATTCACTTGACGTTGCTCGATTTAAATTAGCGAGGAACACCTTACAACTTGTTTGTAGGGTTCTATGACTCGCATGTAATCGGGTTGTGTTTGTGAGATATGTTGAAAACATTGTAAAACTTGCCAAGGCTCTATTCTAGTCGCGACAATGTCAAGGGAGGGCGCCATTTCCTGCATTCCCCATTTCTTAAAAAATCAGTATTCGTTCAATATTAGTAAAATTTTAACTTCAATCAAAACTGAATGCTTTAATATATTGTTTTTCAATAAATAAATAATTCATGTTAAAGAGAATAAAGCGGCGGAGCCTTCTCCTACTTTAAGTAGGGTCAGCTACATGGATTCTTGCTCAAATCCATGTTGAAAGATCTGACTATTTTTTATGCTAGTTGTCGGCTACCTAACACAACCCCCATAAGGATTTGAACCCTGGTCTTTTGGATAGCATGCACAATGCACTGCTACCAAACCATTGAAGTGGGTTCAAGAACCAAAGATGAAACTAATATACAATTACTTAATAAATAGAATTAATCTCGGAAAGGGTACAAGAATCTGTGATGTGGTGTCCTACTTTGTTTCATGGTTTCTCTAAGCAGAGGCTTCATGATTTATTGAAAATGTAGGAGCTTGGCTCCATAGAGGGAGCTTTGGCAAGTAGGGTCTATTGTGTTTGGAGGATGATTACTTCTTGTTGAGAGTTATTTTGTATTTTCATAGTTATTATGCCTCTCTTATGTATTTTGCCCTCTAGGACTCTCCTTTCTATTTAAGAGAGCCCTATGGTCCTCAAAGTAATCAATTTATTATTTTCTTTCCACATGGTATCAGAGCGGTTGTCGTAGATTGGATCCCTGAAGCTCCATCGCTCCTATCCCACTCGTGGCCTCTTCTCTCCACGCGTCAACACAACCTCACGCCATCGTTGGTCCCTCCTCTCCTCATGACTCGTCGTATGGGGGACGTGGATCACGTCGCAACGTCACCTTGGGGCGTCTCTCGTGCCGTAGCAATCCTAGAAACGCCGCATAGGCACCGTGAAGCCTTAAAGGTGCTTCAGTAGTCCGAGCACCGTCGCCTCTATGGTTATGTGTAGCCTTAGCAGCACTCTAACCGTCGTAGACCCCACGACTCTTTGAGGTTCCACAACATATGCTTTAGGCCTATGGACGGTGTGATGTCTGGTGGTCTTTGGATGATTTCAAACTTTTGAATTCACATGGGCAACCCTCAAGCATCGCTAAAGTTGATGGGAACGGTTGTTTCTTGAGTCTGCACACACATATGATTTCCATATGATTGTATAGAAATCTTCAGATCGTTCTACAAGCCCAGTCGCTTCCTTTCCCGGCTCCTTTATCGTCATGTCAGATAACAAGGTTGATTTATCCCCCTTCGGAGCCTTCGAAGGCCCGACGCCTCTCGTCAAGATGGATGGGACCAATTATGAGTTATGGTCCATGTTGTTCATGAGCATTATAGAATGTAACAATAAGGAGCACATTCTTACGCAACATGAGTTGATCGACAAGACTGGGGTGAATGCTTCGTGGAAGCAAGATGACACGTATTCGTGTCTATGGCTATTTGCTACCTTTACAACATAGATAGTCAACGACATTCTCCATCAGCCCACTGTCAAAACAATGGTGGAGACCCTCACAGCCACATATTTTGAGGCAAGGAATGAGACGAAGTTTTTACAACTTCAGTGCGACAGTTTCACGGCCAAGTAGGACGGTTTCGCTTCATGCTTTCTACTTCTGGTTTACGAGCATGTTTGAGAAGCTTCATAGCTTCACGCCTCTGAACGCTTCTGCAAAGCAGCAGATGGCGTACATGAACACACTACGATGGGAGCTTTTCTGGCGACACTTGACTAACAGTACGATGCCGCATACATCTAGCTTCTCACAGGTGCATCTATACCTCTCATGGAGGAGGCCTACTGTCGACTAAGAAGGATCATGGTGCCGTCTACAACCACTACTCATGCCTCCCTAACAATGACCACATCTCACGAGAGTCGTTTCGACACAATTTAGAGTGTATGGTGCCCTAGCAGAGGTGATGGATGCTTATGCCAACAGTGCATATATTGCCATCATCCCGGCCACTCTGGAACACTTGCTATCAGAATGTGGTTACCACGTGTCTGCCCTTGTTGTCGAGGGAGATTATGACTGTGTTGTCATTCTGGCCTACTGGAACTTATGCCAATCAAAAGTTCGACGACCTTGTCTCCCCTCTGAGGCAGATTATAATTCCCGCTATTGGTACTACTAGTGCGCCTTCATGCCCATTTGAGGTTACTGCCTTTTCCTCTGCTAGTATCTCAAGTATAGCTTATGCCCTTGCTAGTTGTCATAGGGCAGATATTTTGGAGTGGATTATGGACTCTGGAGTCTAGAGCATCTTATTATCTCTGCGGAGACAGAGCACAATTAACTTCCTACAGACCAATACATCCAGGTAGATCTATAGTCATTGCAGAGGGGACACATTCCCCTATTACATGACATGAGGAGATTCGTTAAACATCGTATATGCATCTACAAAATATGTTTAATGCACCTAATTTTTCTATGAACTTGTTATCTATTAATCAGATTACCAAAGATGTAATTGTCGTGTCATAGTTGACCCATCTTCTCTTGTGCTTCAAGATATACTCATGGGTACGGTGATTGGATGTGATCGTGAGCAAGGATGTCTATATAGACTGGCTCAATCTCCTTACGGTGGCAGATCTTCCATTCACACTAGATTAGTCTCTCCGTACATGTGGTATCTTCGATTAGGTCACCTTCCTCTGCATAAGTTGTGTTGAGTCCTCCCGCAGATCCCTTCTTGTTATACTTCTCAGTGCAAAGCTTACCAGCTTGGGAAGCATCGTTGCTTTACAATTCATGATCGTCAGAGTCGCAGTAGTAGTTCTTTATTTATTTATACATAAAAAAAGTAGTTCTTTATTTAGTTAGTTCATTATGATATTTTTTTTCGATTGTGTTCCTATCACCAAGGGTATATGTTCTATATAGTTGTTGTCGATGATTATTATAGACTTTTGTGGGTTTTTAATCTGAAAAACAAGTCTGAGATTGGGTCTATTATTCAAGCTTTTATTAAGGAAATAAAGAACACTTTTTGCTATTGCTTAATATGTTCGCTTTGACAATATTTTGGAGTTTTGTACCATTTAGCTCTCTCAGTTCTTCAGGTCCCTTGATATCATACATCAAACCTCCTGTGCTTGTACTTCTCAATAGAATGGTGTTGCTGAGCGCAAACACCACCACCTTGTTGATGTTATTAGGACTCTTCTTATCCAGAGTCATGCTCCCGACTTTTTTCCAGGGTGATACGGTCCTCACTATATGCTACTTGGTCAATTGTATATCGTGTTAGGAGAAGAAGTTCCTTTCGATTGCATTTCCTGATAAGGACCTTTTTTCTCTAACACCTTGTGTCTTTAGCTATGTGGCTTCTGCTCATCACCTTACTCCTGGTTGTGATAAGCTCTCCTTCCGAGCTGTTAAGTGTGATTTTGTGAGCTACTCCAGAACCTCTAAAGGGCAACTGGTGCTTTGATCCTATCAAATGGAAGTTCTATGCTAGTGCTGACATCACATTCTTTAAGTCGGTGGTGTACTTTTCTCTTATAGGTGACATGGTGGCCCCATCCAAGTCCAGTGAGGAGGTTTACATTCCACCTCCTCTTTCACCTTTACTGCCCACCACACCTTCTCAATGTCCTCTTGTGGCTTAGACTTTACCTTGTTACTATGTTCACAGGTCGCCTGTTGTACCCCTTGCTCATATGCCTTCCCCTTCACAAGCATGCAAAGGTAAATTCTTAGCATTTGATTTCAACTGATGGTACTGTTGATTTGTTTGTATAGCATTAGAATTTACAGGTTGAGCATGTAGCACCTGATCGTCCAGAGGATCTTGACCAACCCAATGCTCTTCGAAATCGGAGGCTTATGTGTGTCAGTTGTAGAGATCCCACCACATATCATGAGGCTATGCCAGAAGATATACAGACTTCATAAGGCTATTCATGGCCTTAAGCAGTGTCCTACAGCTTGGTTCCAGAAGATCTTTGACTTGATAAAGCAGCATGGCTTCAAGAGATCGACTGCAGATCACTCGCTCTTTGTACACAGTGACACAGAGATGCCTTGTTGTCATTCTGATTTAAGTTGATGAGATTATTGTTACAGGAGTTGGCTTATAGGACATCGATGAGGTTAATATGTTCCTTGGACAACAGTTTATCACTAAGGACCTTGATGAACTATGGTAATTCCTTGGGCTTGAGTTTGCCAGGAAACAGAGATGTCTTGTGATGACACAAAGGAAGTACGTTACAAATCTTCTTCTAGAGACAAGGATGGCAGACTTCAGACCTGCCACTACTCCCATGGACCCCGGCATGAAGCTATGTGATGACGATACATATAAGGTGTACAAGAGGAGATACATGGAGCTTATTGGGAAGCTCCTCTACGTAACTATTACCATGCCAGATATCTCCTTTGCAGTGACCGAAGTCAGCCAGTTTATGGAGCAACCATGACATGCTCACGTGGATACTGTTCACATGATCCTAAGGTATCTAAAGTCTTCTTCTGATTCAAGGTTGTCCCTTTGGCAAAGGGGCATCTCTTGCCATCACGGAGATGACTATGTAGGATGCCCTACAGACAAGAAGTCTACCTTTTGTTTTGCGATTTTCGTAAAGAGTTCTTTGGTCTCATGGAAAAGCAAGAAGCAGATTGTGGTTGCTAGATCTAGTGTAGAGTTAGAATATTGAGCCGGGGTTCAATATAGTACTGAGATTATGTGGGTCAGATTCGTTCTGACAGACTTAGCTATTGATTTGCCTCTTCCTATACAGTTTCTTTGCGACATCCTGATTCCTCGATTCATTGCCAACAATCTCGCTTTCCATGGGTGGACCAAATATATTGAGGTGAACTGCCATTACACACGAGATATTATACAAAAGGGTTTTATCTCTATTCTCCATGTTAACGTAGAGGGACATACAACAGATGTTTTCACCAAGACCCTAGCCACGGTACTGTTCTAGAGGTATTGTTCCAAGCTGAGCATGATTGCCATCTATGTTCCATCTTGAAGGAGGGGTGTTGAGAATTATTTTGTATTTTCATATTTATTATACCTCTCTTATGTAATATGCCCTCTCGGGTTCTCCTCTCTATGTCAGAGAGCTTTATGGCCCTCATAATGATCAATTTATTATTTTCTTTCTACGCTTCTTGATTGAGAAAGTGTGTAGAACTTTGTCTACATCATTTTGTTTGATCGTAGATATCAACAACGAGAATGCATGACGATTTAGTGCTATAAAGCACATTTAGGGTAAATTGTTACTTTGTTGCCAGGATACAATCAGTTACGATGAGGAGACATAGGGTTATGTTCTTCAAAGACGCGATGGTGCACTCTTCATGTGGTTATGACCTAGAGCCTAGAGGGTATTGAGCACATGTTCTTTACTTGCAATAGAGCTATAATGATATCATGGGAGACATCTATTGAGCGGATTGAGTGTTCACCTTTGACAAGTTTTCGGAATTACTCGACGTCGCTCATCTGTATGGGTTCTATGGTTGGCCCATAACGAGGTTGAGTTTTGCGAGAATAGAATTTATGTTAAAAATATTATAAATCACGCCAACGCTCTATTCAAGTCCCCCAAAGATCGATGGTTGGTGGCTATGACTTCTCGCGTCATCAGTCTAATAAGACTGGAACTTAGAAAACAATGTAAGGAGAGGGACACTATTTCTTAATTTATACAATGCGAGAACACCGATTTGGGTGTTCCCATTTTTCCTTTTGGAAAAATAGATAATTAATACTACTAAAGGTTTAACTTCTATTGAATATTAAGCAGTGGAATTAGTTTGCACTCTATATGAAGCCAAGTCACAAGTTTGCACTCTATATGAAGCTAACAACAACAACAACAACAAAGCCTTTTCCCACAATTAAGTAGGTCGGCTACTCTATATGAAGCTAAATCACAATAATTCTTAAACATACCTTTGTTAGGGTTTTTTTTATGTTTTTAGTTTTTATAGTTGTAATTCCATCCCATCCTCGTATAAAGGTGATAGTAGGGAATTATTGGGGGGACAAATTATGAGATCATGAAGAAGTTCTCTTCAATTAGCATCGTTTCTTATCCCATTTTTTCCGAGTTATTTTATCCCTTATCTTGTTCCTCTCTCAGCATGTGAAGCTTGTTATGATTTCTTTTTTCTTTACTCATCCCTCAAGATCTGACCGCATCATTAATGTATTAATTTTTATGAGCTCCTGAAGATAGTTGATCTTTACGGGTCATCCTTTGGCGTTTCAAACAACAATGACAGCAACAAATCCTTTTCCCACATTAACTAGGGTCAGCTATATGGATTCTTTACCTCCATTCGATTTATCTTGGGTCATTTTCCGGCTTAGATTAAAAAAACTAAGATCCCTTCGTATAGTCTCATTCCAACACCTCTTAGGCCTTCCTTACCCTCTCTTAGTCGACTCAACATCCCAAAACTCGCATCTCCTCACCGGTGCATCGGCTGACCTCCTTTGCAAATGGTCAAATCACCTTAAGCGATTTTCTCGCATCTTATCCTCGATCGGAGCTACATCAACTTTCCTTATGATTGTATCATTCCGAATCTGATCTTTACATATGTGTCCACACATCCACCTTAGCATTTTCATTTATGCTATTGCCATTCTCTACACATGTTTATGGTTCACAGGCCAACATTCTGATCCATAGAGCATAACAGGTCTTACGGCTGCTTTGTAAAACTTTCCATTGATTTTCAAAGGAATTTTCTTATCATAGATAACAGTAGAGGCTCCTCTTCATTTTAGCTAACTTGAATTTATTATTAGTAACATCTCCATCAATTTCCCCATCATGTTGCAGAATAGATCCCAAGTATCTAAAAGAATCTCTCTTCTGAATATTATCGTCACCAATCTTCATCTCGATTCCTGTATCAGTGTTTCCATCAAAAGCAAGGTTCAGAAAGTCGATACGCGATATTCGTTCGGTCAGGCGGCTTTAAGCAAGTAAGCGGTCATGCAGAAGTATACGCAGATTATGCGGTTTCTATTATTTTAATTAAAATGATTAAAATATAATAATTAATTCAAACTTTAGATATATATGTTTAAAAAAATATAACATGGAAGAAATATGAAGTGAAGTTCTTTTTGTACAATGTGATTTCAACGGAAGCATTTTAAAAAAAACATCCATTTAGATAAAAGAGTGGATCATAAGATTCATAACAAAATATCTAAAAATGTCAGCTCAAACAAAGGTTCATATACAAATAATCAAACTTCTAATCTAAGCTGCTTATGATATCTTTTCATGTGTTATGTATTCATGACCTGCTTACGATATCTACTTATGATATCTTTCTAAAGCTACTAAAATCAGCATTTTGCTTACTTTTTCTCTTTTCTCAACATCAAATAACTTCTTAAACTATCCAAAGATACTTAAATCCAAAGCTATCTCTGATTTTGCATTTTGCTACTTAAAGCTACTTAGTGGACCCTGATGTAAAACTTAATACAAGTTGCGCATATATGCTATGATAATGAATAAGCACAAGCTACACAATCTGCACAAATTATGGAAAACTTACCAAGATCTACATACTGTTCTCAAAATTAGCACAAGGTACACAACTATGCCAGTAAAGAAAATGATATGGTATTCAATACAAACATTACGTGAACGAGTTAGAGAAAATTAGGTTCTCAGTCCTGTGAAAACTGCACAACTAAACTCCAGTATGCTACCCAGTAGAGAAAATTAGCATAAATATGCCCCTTGAAAAATGATACGCCTTCTTTAAAAAAAAAGAAAAATGCTATGCCTAGTATCAATTATGCCAAGTAGCTTAAACGAGTTTAAAAACATAGGATAAATCTTAAAATGGAGGAGGAAAGCCAACAAACGAATTAAACAACTTAAGTTAAATCAAAATCGCATGTCAAAGGCTTGAGGCTTCAAAAAATGAATGAGCGATGTAAAATACGGGTGGAGGAGCATACCCAGTGAAGGAAGAAAGCTTGGCAAAGGAGCAACCGTGCACTGGAAGACCACCATGGAGGCCTTGGTGGAGGAGCGGCATCACACATCGACGTTGGAAGGTGGAGAAGACTCGGTGGAGGGCTAGGACACGGAGCAACAACAAGCAGCGACACAAGAAGGCGGAGGAGAAGACTTGCGGAGGGCTAGGGCTTGGAGTTTGTAGTAGGGAAATTTTAGGAGTAGATAGTTCTCGAGAGTTGATGGAGTGGAGTGGGGGGAGTCGCTTGTGCGTCTAAAAATCGTGTTATTGGGGTTTTTCAAAGAAATTAGGGCAGTTGTGTTTGGGGGCTCTATTACAAATGCAATCGCATATGCGGATTAATCGGGTCGTATATACCCTTTTAGCGCATAAGTATCGCATATGGTGTATGCGATGCGTCGGGGGGTTCGAGTCCGCATATGCGGCCGCCTGGACAGACTTTATGAACACTGATCAAAAGTGCACTCCATATATTCAGTCTTAAGCCCTACTTATACGAAATCCTTTAGTCTCCAATGCATGTCTGCTGACCTCAAGCTTCTCATTTACTCCATATCTAGTCTCATCAATCAACACAATATCATCGGTGAATAATATACACCAAGGTATCTCATCCTGAATGTGACTTGTCAACTCGTCCATAATCAAAGTAAAAAGGAATGGAGTTAACGTTGAACATTGATGCAGATCAATGTTGATGTCAAAATAGTCAGTCTTCCCATACTATATCCTCACATAATATGAAGCCCTATCATACGTATATTTGATGAGGTTAATGTATAGGATAGGTACTTATCTCTTCTCCAAAACTCTCCACAATATCTCTCGCGGGAAAGAATCATAGGCCTTCTTCAAATCAATAAAAATCATATGGAGGTTCTTCCTTTTAGCTCTATAAATCTGAGCTTCTTTTGGACCCACTTGCAAGGATTTGGAGTACATGGCTGGGGAGGAATGAGGCAATCTTTTCGTCTCAAAGGTTCTACAGGGAGAATATCATTATTCGTGCTATGCGGCTTCTGGAGGACTGGTCCTAGGGGTAGTTTTTTGGGTTTTCTCGGGGTATTGCACTGTTTGCGGCCCTCCTCTCGGATGGCCGGTTCTATTACCTTTCCTATACTCTTTGTAATTATTTTTTTGCTTTTTCTCTTTTAATATATTGGGGTGAACACCGCCGAGTGTCTCCCCCTCTTTTAAGCTTCAAAAAAAAATCTGTATTGTTCTCCTCAGCAAGTGGATGGCTTCAATAGTTGAATGACATGGCATGAATCCGAATTGATTTTCTTTTATTTTGGAAATTTGCCTCAACCTTCTTTCGACCACACGTTCCCAAATTTTCATAGTATGACTCATCAACTTGATACCTATGTAATTTGAACAATTTTGAATGTCTCCTTTGTTCTTATAAAGAAATACCACGATCTTCTCCTCCAATCTTCAGGCATTTTCTTGCTTTGCCAAATAACATTGAATAAATTTATAAGACAAGTCAAACCACGCTCACCCAAAGCTCTCCAAACTTCTATAGGAATGTCATCAGGTCCTACACCTTTCCCATGTCTTATAACCTTCAAAGCCTCCTCTACTTCCTTCTTTTGTATTCGTCTATAGCTTGCACGATTCAAGTAACTTTCACTTCTAACCAGATCTCCCAAAGTGATCTCTCTACCCAATGAAAAGCTTATGAAAGTACTGCTTCCATCTAGTCTTTATATCCTTTTGAGTAATAAGTTCGTGGCCTTCCTCATCCTTAATGCATCTCACTTAAGAAAGGTCTTTGGTCTTTCTTTCTCTTGCTTTAGCCAATCTGAATATATCCTTCCGACCCTCCTTAGAGTCGAGATTTTTGTACAAAACTTCATAAGCTTTGACTTAGCTTCGCTTACGGCCTTCTTTGCTTCCTTCTTCGTGACTTTGTAGTTTGAGACGTTTCATCTGTTCTATCCTTTGACATAACTTTAAAGCATGCTCTTTTAATTTTGAGCTTCTCTTGCACCCCTCTACTTTATCACCAAGCCTCCTTTTGACTTGGAGCTCCTCCCTTTGACTCGCATAGCATCTCTTTGGCTACCCTTCAGATACAAGATGCTACCACCTTCCACATCTCGTTTGCACTCCCCTTACAATCCCAAGATAAATTTTCTAAAACCTTCTCTGTGAATCTTGATTACTTCAATTGGAGATTCCACCATCTAGTTCTGGTGATCTTGAAAACCCTCTTTTTCTTTACCAGCCTTTTTATTTGCACATCTATGACTAAAAAGTGATGTTGGGTGGTCAAACTTTCTCCTGTGATTACTTTGCGGTATTTGCAACACGACCAATCTCTTCTCCTCAACGCAAAGTAATCTATATGTGTTCTAATCGAGCCACTCTTATAAATAATTAAATGCTCCTCCCTTTTCTTGAAGAGTGTTTGCTATGAAAAGATCATAAGCTGTTACAAAATCGAGAATGATTTTCCGTCTTTATTTCTATCCCCGAAGCCATGTCCTCCATGAACACTAGTATATCCTGAAGCATCCTCTCCTACATGTCCATTAAGATCTCCACCTAGGCAAATCATCTTTGTTTATGGGATTCCTTGAATAATTTTGTCCAAATCCTCCCAGAAAGCTTTTTTACTCCTTTCATCTAAATCAATTTGCGATGCATAGACTGAGATGATATTCAGAATTTCTTCTTTGAGCACCGCTTTTAGCAAAATAATCCGATCTCCGAATCTTTGCACCTCAACTACACAATCCTTCAAATCATTATGAACAACCACTCCAACACCATTTCTGCCCTTATCTTTACCTGAATACCAAAGTTTAAAGCATCTCTTCTCTATCTCCTTTGCTTTCTCTCCAACCCATTTTGTCTCTTAGAGACATAGTAGCTGAAACTTCCTTCTTTCCATTATATCTACTACCTCCATCGATTTGCCAGTCAAAGTACCAATATTCCAACTACTTATCTGCAACTTCCTTTGCAACCTCTTTTGGACTAACTTCTTTACTCGCATGCGTCCATCATGCAAGAACTCTTGTAAATTTTGGCCTGCATTTGGACAACGATTCAGCGGAACTAGCTTATTTACTTGCATGTGTTCCTCATGCAAGAACCCTTGCAAATTTTGACCTACATCCGAATATCGATGTTGCGGCCCTTGCCAACTTCTCATTACATTTGGGCGATACAACACGAAGCTAGTAGGGAACGGAAGTTTTTCCCCGATTTGAAGAAGGGAGGCGGTGTAGATACTCGATTCCCTTAAATCTCCGGCGAATGAAGCGATGAAGTCGATCTCCTGTAGGGCCAGAAGGGGGCTCCTCCCCTTCGAGCTCACCTACGGCGAGGTGGTTGAAGATGACGACGATGAAAGACTGAAACTCGGTGGCTAGGGTTTGGCAACTTGAACGAATGCTACTGCTCAGTAGATCGATATGCGAAGAAGAATAGCTCCAGAAGATGGATTGATGCTCCAGATGCTCTGAGGACCTGCAAATGAAGATTAATTTGCTCGATTCATAATGAATCGACCAAGAATTTGGTATAAATTTGTAGTTCTTATTTATGGCCCCAACGAAATCTAAATGTTTGTTTAAATCCATGTTGAAAATATCCGAACTATTTTGAGACAAATTCCTAAGTAGTGATCCTAAAAAGAACACTATTTAGGAATTTGTCTCTCTTACACTGGTTGTCGGCTACCTCATTTACCCTCTTCTATTTACCCGGGCTTGGGACCGGCCTTTGGTGTTTCAAAGAAATGTTAATTTTGACCAAGTGAAATGCATGTGGGAAATAAAAAAAGGAAGGCTATTGCCTCACCTCCTTGAGGCGGCCGAGGTTTCAATCTCGAAGCGAGAATGTGGGCCTTACACCTTATGCTTGTGTTGCATGTAATGAGAAGTTGGTAAGGCTACTAGACTGCTACACAATAACCCGAAGTCGTGTAAAGTCTTCATGGGTTCTAGGATGGGGACTCATCTAAGTAACAATAAGGCAGGGTTTATTATATTTGATGGATGAACGGTGGGGAAAGGAAGGTAATAAGGAAAAGAAGTTTTTTATGCAAAAGGTGGAGAAATACGCAAAGGTGTCCATCCCAAATTTATTAATTAAAAGGGATCAAACTAGAACTACATGAGCCAAGACTCGAGGTGAGTCTTAGCTGAAAAATCACATTTTTCACATAATAGCGCTTTGAATGAAAAAGAACCCCATTTCGTGACATCCATATCGCCCAAACTGCCGCAATAGGGAGTAAAAGCACACTTTTCGAGCGAAAAGGTGCTCCATAGAGGGAGCTCCAAAAAATCATGGAATTTCCAAAGTCCAACTAGTTAAGACCCAACTCCACCGAAAACTCCTTAGCCTAGTTGCAGTTAAAGAAGAGGTAGTATGTCGTCTCCACCTCCCTTCCGCAAAGTGAGCAGTTATGGTTGGTACCCTATAAGAGTCTAGCCCACCTTTCTTTGGTTAGAATTTTTCCATGCTTCTGCAACTGAATAAAAAATTTGACACGAGTTGGGATCTTTATATTCCGGATAAATATGTAGTCATGGGGTAGCTTTTCAGTCCAAGGGTTCGGTCGGTTGCCAAAACTCTGTAAGCTCTTCACACTGTGAAAGTCTCTCTCTTCCATACCTAGTGGTCTCTAGCACTTATGGGCCTTACCAAGCCGTTGATTACATCCAGGAGAAGCACGAACTCCTGTAGATGTTGATCAGAGAAATCCGACTGGAAGGTTGGCAACCTTGTATTGTCTACTCTTGAGGCATTTCGATTTGCTTCAAGCGTAAATAGGAGGGAAATGAGCTGCCAATGTGCCACCGACTGTCTATTTGTCATTCCAGAAAGCAAATGAGCAACTGTCTCCAAGTACTAGACGGAAGACAAGCAATAGTTGTCGTAGGGTTGTATAGATACAATTCCAGAACGAGGAGCGAAAAAACTGCTTGTGGTAATGTAAGGACCCCTAAGAATGTATGTGCCATGAATCAGTCTGCAAACAGATCCCCACTGCTTCTCCAGATCTTTTCAACCCATTTCAGGAGCAAAGCTCCATTCATGGTCTCTGTGAGGAACACCCAAGCCATCGTCTTCCTTAGATAGAGTAACTTTAGCCCAGTCGACAAAGTGAATCGTCGATCCATTCTACACGTTTCTGCCCAAAAAAATCTCTGCATAATCGCTTCCATACACTGGCACACACCCTATGGAAGAAACCTTGTTGACATGAAGAAGACGGGTGTCGCCGTCAATACCGCCTTAATCAACACCAACCGTCCACCACATGAATGAATAGATGCCTCTGAATGGCTATCTTTTCTAACTTCTCAATAAATGGCAACAACCTGATAACCATAATTGACCACAAGTCCGGGGCAGACCCAGATATTTGATTGGCGGCGAACCACATATTGTGCCCAACTCTATGCCACAAATTGTTGCATCTGAATATGAGAGACGAAAAAGAACCGCGATCGATTTGCTTCTATTAAACCTCAATCTTGAGAGATCACTAAAGATGCCAACCACCGTAGCCATTCCCAGCACCTCCTCCCATCCTCCTCAATGAAGAAAATATCATTTCTGTACTGTAAGATGGGGATAAATATGTCTCCCAAAGAACAACATGCAGAGTGTCCATTGACCACACAATCCACCATACGTGCCAGGACATCAATAGCCAATACAAATAGCATTGATCAATGATTATCAAGCTAGAGGTGACCACATGAAATATCAGTCCACACTATCATATGCTTTCGAGAAGTCTATTTTCATAGAAACCCGTTAATCTTTCGTCTCTTCCAATCTGTAGTAATCTCTGTCGCCATAGCCAAGATGTTGCCTACCTGTCTTCCTGGAATAAAGGCCGACTGTTGGGGAGGCAATCTCATCCAAGACATCATTGAACCTATTAGCTAATCCCTTGGCCACCGTGAGTTAGATCATAGATGGCGCTCGACCAAGCAAATAGGCAAAATCTTCGGCTCATTCTGGCACAACCTTCTTTGGCAGCACAAAGATGATTGCTTTGTTGATCATGTCGAAGTCCGCATTGACATGCACCACAATCCCCATGACATCATTCCCCACTGCATCCCAGAACTCATGATAAAAGAAAATGGGGGAAACCATCTGGTCCTGGGGTGCTATCGACATTAATACCCCGAACTGCCATATTCACTTCATCACAACCAAAATACCTTGTAAGATGAGATACTCGAGGGCCAGAAATGCGAGAAACCCCTAATCATGTACATATCCAAGGTCCACTCCCCTCTCTGCAAGAGGTTCTGTGAAAGTAATCCGCCATTGTTGTACCGATTTCCAGGCCCCCCTCCACATGTATGCCATCAACCAATGCAACATGAGTCAAATTGTGCATGCGCCTTCCACTAGCAACCGCATGGAAATTCTTTATGTTTGCATCCCCTTCTTTGATCCATTTTTGTCTGGATCTTTGCTTCCACTCTGCTACGTGCTTCATGTCTTCTTCGAGGACAATCTTCTGACGTACAGCCCTTTCCTCTAACTCCATGGCGAATATATCTCTACATCTTCAATCTCGTCCAGCTCGCCTTATCTCTGCCTCAGCTGTCACATGCCTGCGCCTTCGTATCTCTCACAGCTCCTTTTTGTAACTGCAAAGCCATCCCAGTAACGCCACTAACTTGTGAACTTGTGAGACTGGAACCTTAATCATGTGGGTAAGGTTCCTCCTACTATTGCTTGCAAAAAAAAGTGAAAGAAAGCAATGTTTGTGTTCTCCTTTAACCAGCAATGTCTCGAATGATATCTCCATTCCACCTCATTTTTCCTGTCCTCTTTAACTACTATCTGAAGACAATTTCCTCACGCATTATTCATAACTTTCAAAATGTATTCTCAGTCCTCACTCCTTGTTGCTTGCATGCAGATTGAATAAATGTGTTAGTATCGTCCTCTGCGGATTGTTTGTCTAGATTGTTGTCCCTAATCAATTTTAACTTTCAAATCCTTCCCCACTACCGCTATATCTTCAGCACAAGCCATAGCATCATAGCTAGGGAGGGCATGTTCATCCTTTGTTAGTCATTTATTACATCTTGTTAGAATGTTTCCATCTGTCATTGTGACCTTTTTTTTCTAAGACATCTCTTGAAGTGGACAAGAAAGAAAATGAAGTGATCTGAGTCTACTGGTTAGTCAACGAGTGGCTGAATAATCTATAGAATCCTCTCTCCAATGCTCGATAATGAATTCCTTGAAACTAGGCACATGCATCCAAGACCTATGGAAGCATAGTAAGCATTCGTAACTGTAGCGTTATTGGAAGACCATAACAAAGGAGTTTTGTCAGAATATGACCTAGGCATGGCCTTCACAATCAATACACAGAAGGCCTTTGCGATAGATAATGAGAGAAATTAGTTGAGTCTTAAACTGGAAGTAGCCGAAGCAGAACTCCAGCATGTGAGAGTGGAAAATTTATCGATGAGCATATACAAAGTGATATCTGATAACGGCCGTATAGTTGAGGTACTTGAAAGTTGGAGTTTCTTGCATGTAAGAGTTTGTTCTCACCTTTATTTGTTGACGAGGAGGTTAATCTGGTTGTGAAGTGGGGGGGAATCCTAGTTTCTTATTGGTGGACTGGAGTGTGGTGATGCATCAGGTTGATCGAGGGGGTGTGGCCATCCTGCGCTTGAAGGAAATGAACAAAACCTTCCTGGCCAAGTAAGTCATGCAGATTTGGGGGGGAGGGTGCAGAGCTGCTTTTTTGTTTGCTTATGACATTTATGGGTTTTCTCTGTTTTTTTTATGTGCCTTCTGCTCAGTTGTCCATCTACCTTTTAGAAAGGGATTTTTCCAATTATGTCTAAGATCTGCTCTTGCTTGAGTCTGGTCCTAGGAAATGGAGAGGGTTTTCCTTTTGTAGAAAGATGGATGGATGAAGGAGAGATCTCTATGATCGGTTCCCTTGTTTGTTTATGCTGATCGATGATCAAGATTTGTGTGGTAGTGGCACTTTCTAGTGGAGCATGGACCCTATGATTATGTTCTGCTTTATCAGATACAGTTTCTGGC
This sequence comes from Ottelia alismoides, assembly GCA_037367405.1. Lineage (NCBI taxonomy): Eukaryota > Viridiplantae > Streptophyta > Magnoliopsida > Alismatales > Hydrocharitaceae > Ottelia > Ottelia alismoides. The sequence continues at coordinate 441,035 of JAZKJV010008884.1, forward strand.
CAATGTCATGGGGCCAAATATTTGGCCATGGTCATCGGAGATGGCTTGAAGGGTGGTTCTCCTTTAAGAAGGCTTACAGTGACGTCTCAGTGAAGACAATCTTCGACCTAGGTTTAGTTGAGTTGGATTGTAAGAGTTTTTGTGGATGGATGAGGATAAAGAGCTTTTTATAGCTGCTTCAACGGGGGCGACTCATGATGAAAGATTGCTTCATGCACTTGGTGCTCTGACGACAGGGAGGATTTCGATCATGTCTTCTTCTCTTTTGTGGAAATCCAAAGTCTCTTGGGAGGTGGTTGATATTAGTGGGGTGGTATTGTCGAGTGCCACAACCTTTTGAGAGTTAGTTGGCGCAAACTGGTCGTACCCATACAATGACAGAATTATGGCTAGGCCAATTGTGGACGCTTTGGTTGGCTAGAAATGGTATGGTGTTCCATCAGGAGTGCTTCTATATGGAAAATAATTTAGAGCATGCTAAGGCTCTCTTTGAGTTTTGGTCCTTGTAATTAGTGTTATAATTCTGTGTTAACTAAGAGTGTGGATGCACATCATTTTGTACCCTAAAAAAATGTTTGCTAGGTTCACCTTGTAAAAGGTGTTGTGCTAAAGTTGTACCCGAGTGAATTATCGCTCTGGATTTGACTTCATTTTTTATAGTATTGTCAACATGCTCCGAGGGTCAGATATGAGCCTTTTGTCGATGTCAAGTCCATCTCCCTGATACTTTCGATATAGGTTTCATTTGATCCTATCACAGAGACCCTATCTCTCATATTAGTTTATTATTATCAGTAAGCCACACCGCATTTGTGGACAAATGTCCATCCAGAAGGACAAGACGGCATGATTAGGAGGCGTTGTCTTAAAAAACCTCGGCATGGAAGGTTGTTTACCTTTGTGGGTGTTTTGGGTTCAAAATGATAAATTTGAAAATGTTAATTTCTACTCATTTACGTGAATTTTTGGGTCTTTTCCTTTCGCCATGTGGACTGTCCTCACGTTTCATGCAAACAACAGGAGAGGAAACGTGAAGTGGTTAAAGAGCAACAAAGAAAGATTCAAGAAGCAATGGTTGCGAAGGTAATGCCATCTGAAGAAAACTTGGAGATGAAAGCAATGAAAGCTATGGGTGCAATGGAAGAAGGTGATGCCGTATTTGGTGCTGGATCTGAAGTAAATTTAGAATCTCAGGTTTGCTTTCTTGTGCTATTGCTCTGAAACAAATCTGCGGCATATTTTAGTTTCTATGGAGTTTCATCAAGCATTTTGTATTAGTTGCAGCGAGAAATAGCCGGTTTTCGATGTTTATGATACAATGGTTAACTCTAAATTGCGTACAGGTCTATTGGTGGCATGATAAATATCGCCCGAGGAAACCTAAATACTTCAACCGCGTCCACACAGGATATGAATGGAACAAATACAACCAAACTCACTACGATCATGATAACCCCCCACCAAAAATTGTTCAAGGCTACAAGTTCAACATCTTTTATCCAGATCTTGTCGAGAAATCGAAGGCTCCCGTGTATACCATAGAAAAGGATGGGAGCACTGGAGAGACGTGCCTTATACGCTTTCATGCAGGACCACCTTATGAAGATATTGTAAGCAATTTTACCATGGTGATCATCCTTGGCTGTTAAGTTTGTGATGCATATCTCGTTGACACACATCATATCCGTAATGCAGGCTTTTCGTATCGTCAACAAGGAATGGGAGTACTCACACAAGAAAGGATTCAAGTGCACATTTGAAAGAGGGATTTTGCATGTTTACTTCAATTTCAAGCGGTACCGATACAGACGATGATTTCGAGTGGTGGCAGCTGATAGGGGATGAGGGAGAACGACAAAGTGTGAGAGAACAATGGATGGTGCAGGCTAGGGAGGCCAGTGGCGAGAGGTGGCAATAGGGGGCTAGGCAAGTGGTGAGAGGTGGCAGTTGGGAGCGAGGCCAGCGATAGTCGGAGGCCGGGAGGTCTAGACAAGGTTAGAGAGGCCGATGGCAAGTTGTGGCAGTCGGCCATTATGGTCGCGTCATTAGGGGAGGTTCTTTGAAACAATGTGATCAAGTGGTGTCAATTATCATCATGTAGGATGGAGGGAAGCAGATGTTGTATATGCTAATACTTTCTTTAAATAGTTTATATATGCTAATACTTTGCTTAATAGTTTCCTTCCAACTTTTCTTTTGTCTTTCTCGATCGATCATGTAACGATCCTCTTCCACACTTGCAAACCTTCCGATCTGCACATTTTTTCTCTTTCAGAATTGGAAAACAAAATACCCTTTTTGCATGTCTAGTTTCCCCTAATTTTCCTCATTTTATCACATGTACTGGTGTCATGGGCATTTTATCACATATACTGGTGTCATAGCATCTTCATCTAAGTTGTAAATAACTTTTGCATATTTTTACTGTGTGTTATAAAGCATTCCTGGTCTGTTTATAGCACTATATTATTTGCCTTTAGAGGAAGGCCATGATATTCTGCTTCTTTACCATATTTCATCAATTTTAGAAGGGCTTCTTAATTTATTAATTAGGGATGAAAATGGTGAAATACAGATACGAATATAAGTATTATCATATCTTAATTCTCTTTATTTTGAATATAAATATGAATTCGAATTTTATGCATGTGTATCTGTAAGTACTATATCCTCAAGGTATAGATGCTACAACAACAACAAAGCCTTTTTCCTCATTAATTAGGGTCAGTTAAATGTATTCTTTACCTCCATTCAGATCTATTTTGGGTCATTCTTGAACTTAGATCCAAGTATTTAAGATCTTCTTGGACAATATCCTTTCAACACTTCCTCAAATTATAGATACCAACGCAAAATATATATTCATCATTTGGATTCATAATGTTCAACATTCTTAACTCTTTGTTATTCTCAAACATTGATGTAAAGATCAAAATTTTATATAACGATGAGAAGATGAAAATTATAATAATGGTGTAATAATGGGAAGTATATTGGATGATAACACTACGTGGTGGACTTGGAAAAACTTCTTGACATTACGTTATTGACACATATTTTCGGAGTTTTTATATGGTGTATTATCTTAAGAATTAGAAAGTACATTTATATGTTTACGTAAATTTACAAAATGAACTTTCACAACACACATACATAGTTACACGCACAATTAAAAGGGGGCTGCCCCCTAGGGTAGCTAACTTGATTCCGCCGACCTATTTTTTATTTTTTATTTTTTTTTGAAAAATGCTTCGGTGGATTTTCATAACTATGTGTCTATATTATATTATTTAAGTTTCGTGTGAAATAGAGACTCATACGACCTCCATCCAGACGGAATCGATTTCAACAATTCTGCGATCATTAAAAAATGATTGTCTGGGTGGAAGCCATAGGAGTTTCTATTTCGCACGAAACTTGAATGACATGGTATATGGATATAATGATGAAAATCCATGAATTCATTCTTTTCTGAAATAAAAAAAATGAGAAAAATGGAGCGGGAGCGGCCAAATTAACTTCCTCACAAGGCATCCTTATTTTCCACACACACAGGGAAGGGGGGAGCTATTACATGGAGCAGCTAACCTTAGCTACTACATGTCCATTTTTCGTCGTTTTTTATTTTTATTTTTGAAAAATATCACCGTGCATGTTCATCACTATTTACATCTAATATGTCATTCTAATTTCGTCAAAAATAGAAACTCCTATGCCTTCTATTCAGAACATAAATTCTAACTGTCTTAAATTTGTTGTAATCGACCTGTTGTGGATGGAGGACATATGAGTCTCTATTTCTGACGAAATTGGAATGACATGTTAGATGAATATAGTTATGAAAACTCACTGTGGTATTTTCCAAATAAAAATAAAAAACGGCAAAAATGAGCATGTAGTAGCTAAGGTTAGCTACTATGTGTAGTAGTAGTTCTTTCTTTGCGATTTCGATTAAAAAATCCAACCTTATAGATTGAATTTGAGATCAATGCTCTACATAGCTTCTAAATTTCGTTCAAATCCAAGCTTATTTTCTATTTTATCGTAATGGTCAAGCATTTAGTCAATTTCTAAGCAACTTAAATTCCATATAAAAAGACTCGATCTTCAAACCTTTAAGATAAAATAGCAAATAAGTTCGGATTTCAGCGAAATTTGAAGGATATGTAGAGCATTGATCTAAGATTCAATTTATTGTTGGATTTTTGGATCGCAACCACAAAAAAATATAAAAAGATTTACAGCAGCTCTGCTATAATTGTAGTTACAGCAGAGGATCCTCATTCTATTGCTTTAGTTGCTCGATATTTCATCCCTCGCTGTGAAATCACCTGCAATGATGCAGGAAAAAAAGGGTGCACAATCTCTTTGTTCTGCGAAACAAATATATTAGACGCTCTTTTAATGATGATGATACCCATGCTAAGAGTTGTAACTTACTGTAACGTCCCGGGCTTAGATCTACGGTCCGTTATCGAGGAAAACTGGCCCTGACAACTTGTTGTGTTCGGACCCAGATGGACCCGTTGGCAACCACCCAAAATGCTTAAGCTCAAGTTGTCAAGTAGTATTCCCCACCACTTATAAACCACACCCACACTTCGTGATAGGTATGGCACTTTGTTTGGGGTTGGGGTGTTACAACCTCCCCCACTTATATTCGCAACGTCCTTGTTGCGACATGGCTCATCACTTATTCCCAGTGACAGTGGCGGATGCACGCTCCGGGTAGCCATTTCCTCCTACCTCTTTATAGGGATGGCTCCACCTCTCGGGTAGCCCTTTCCACTATCAGAGGAAAATTGGCTCTGATACTATTTGTAACGTCCCGGGCTTAGGTCCTCGGTCCGTTACCGAGGAAAACTGGCCCTGACAACTTGTTGGGTTCGGACCCAGATGGACCCGTTGGCAACCACCCAACATGCTTAAGCCCAAGTTGTCAGGGTCATTTTTCCTCGATAACGGACCGGGGACCTAAGCCCGAGACGTTACACTTCCTTCCCCCATTCGCGGTCTGGGGAGCCAATGGTGTCCTGGTTTCTGCATCTGTACTAATTAAATGAACAAAAATGGATAGCAATTGATGTTGATTACATCCTAATATGGGTTTGTAGTAAATGCACAAAAATGGAGATCATTGTCAACAAACATAGCATATCCTTTCTCCTCGTGTTAATTCTCAACACTCACTTTGTCACAAGAGCCTTGTTCATCTCCTTCAATCTAAACACTCTTACACCTCCATCATGCGATCGGTTACATCATTGCTCCCTAGTCCACTAAGGAGATGCCAAAGTTCTCCTGTTGCAAGTCAGACGAAAAAAACGCCGCATTAACGACTTGAGACCGATATGTACACTTGTTGAAAGGATACGAGCAAAGAGGAAGAACATAGGATGATCGACGCTGGACTTGGGGTGCTTATGATTTTGTACTCTACCTTCTTCAGCTTGCTTGATATTGTGATCCCCGGTTGGGGGCGGTACCAGTTGAGCTTTGTGCGGAACCACATATTTTTGAAGCCGGGGTTTCAGGAAAATTCTATCTCACTCGCTAGTCACGGAGTCCAATGCTTGCTATCTCACTCGCTAGTCACGATCTTCCGGAAATGAGCTTTTATATTACTAGTTGGCGAAGGGAGTGAGAAGCTTATTGACCAAGGAAGGGGGGAGGGAAGACCATTATGCTTAGCTGGTGAAGATTGATTCAATCCTTGTTATGTGATCCTAAACACATGGACGTCCTTTGGAAATGGGTATGCGATGTATAGGTTGACATGTTGCATTTGATATCATGGCCTTGATAACTATTGGATATCTATAGCTCGACCCAAATAGTCATTGGATCATATGGATATTTGATTCGATCCATATGGTTTTATCTTAAATGAATGGATATTTGATGGGATAGTTCGGATCGAGTATCCATTGTAGGTTGATCTGTTTAAGCTGGAGTTTGAATCTAGTGTTCATTAAACACTCCTTGACGGCTTGACGACGCGACAAACTCCCATAGTAATGCTTCAAGTCACTGTAACATTAACATCATTCTTGGAACAATATTTACAAAACAATCACGACAATGAAGATCGATGCATCTACGTCGATGTTCTTATCACAATTCCTCTTGCCACATCCTCCTCTAAGCAACACCTCCAATTCCACAAAAGATGGTGAGAAAGCCTCCATACCAATGATGAAATGCTTTCAACTCTATAGACATTATATCGAAACCACACGATCCCATATGTGCGTTGAGATGATCAGTCAAAACTACCCATTAATCCTCAAATACTACAAATTTTTTTTTTTGATGATAAAGAGGGTGAACTCCCAGTGTGGGAGTCACCGCAAAATTATTATAATTATGAAATGTGAACCCTGAATGTTTTTCATATGGTTATATTTTAACAAAAGTCATGCTTGAATGTATGCATACATACATATATATAGGATTTCTTTCAAATAGGGCTTGGTCCTTCCATCCCTAAGGAAGGCCAACCCTTTTTTGTAGAAAACATGACGACTTTAGTAGAATACGTATGCAAATTGTATTACAATGTGCAATTTTAATGTTTGTATTATAATATGCAGTTTTGTATGCGGTTTTGTATTTATAATGTGCAATTATAATACAAATTGTATACACGTTCTACTAAAGTGCTCGTGTTTTCTACAAAAAGATGGTGGCCTTCCTTAAGTCAGGAAGGATGCATACAAAAAGGGGTCCCTTTCAATAGGACGTAATCCTTTTTGAGTGCAGGAAGGCCACATTTTTTGTATAAAACACGAGCACTTTAGTAAAATATGTATGCAGTTTATTTTATAGATGCAAATTATAAATACAAAGCCGCATACAAAACTGCACATTATACAAACATTAAAATTATACATTATAATACAAACTATATATGTATTCTACTAAAGTTATCGTGTTTTTATAAAAAAAAGGTCGACCTTTTGAACTCGGGAAGCATTGTGTCCTATTGGAAGGAAATCATATATATATATATATATATAGGAAAAACTTGAATTAAGACCTTAATTCAATCTCTGTATGACACCACACAGTAGTGGTCCAATGTTCTTAATGGCTGATAGCAAAACCACCATATTTCTCCAAAACTATCATCCGAGTTGACTATATGATCCTATTTTTAGAAACTTTCTCTCATTCCGAATCAATCTCCATTTTCAGTGGCTTTTATTATCGATTTATATTCTCTCTCTTATCTTAACAAGACATTTATTGCGGACAAATTAAAAGTCATGTTTAATTCTCTTTTTTAATTGTCTCATGTATTCTTCTCTGCGCTCTCCCATATATTCTCCCATGCACTCTCCAAGAATCCTAATCGAAAACCACTACTCTTATGATGACATCGACATGTTTCAGGTAACTCATTATTATTTAATTGTTCATTGCAATAGAAGCATTATCGTCGATATTGTTATTTTTTTAAAAAAAAATCGATCTCTTGTCCATGCACATTGCTGTAGAATCATCTACAATGTTGTAGTTTTTTTTCTCGATTGTTCAGTCATATTCTTCATTTCAAGCTCCTTAATTCCTCATCGGACTCATAGCAAGTTTGTTTTGAAATTTTAATTACAATTTTTTGAAATATATTTTTCATAAATGTAATGTATCGGTTTCATCTCCAATAGTTGTAGTAATCAAATTGTTTTTAATGTAGAATCATTCAATCATATTAAAATCATCTTAAGGCAAGATGCAATCAATTTTTTTCTTTCAAAATTTTTTATATAACTAAAATCATTGTGAAATTGAAGTGGATTTTGTTCTTAATATTTAATTATGTTCATTCTTTTGTTTATGTTATTGAATAAAAGTTTTTAATATGATTTTCATTATAAACAAAATAGTTTTTTTTGTGTTTAAATGGGTAATCTCAGCTGCTCAAGAGGTAAGTACATGTAATCGTAAGAAAGTTGAAGGCATAAATGTTCCTATGAAAACTCTGAGGAACAAAAGTGTAAAAATTCCAAAAATAATTGTCATGGCAAGTCGTATATTTAGTTTACAAATGTTTCTATCAACTTGTCCAATTCAGTCAGTCAATGCACATCTTCATGTTTTCGCTTTCAAACTTATATATAAAAATGAAGATTTTTTTGTAAATATCTGTTATATATAATCTAGATCCCTTCGCAAGATATTATTAACTAGAAGACGTGTATGCACTATGTCATGACAATTGACAAAAAGAATACACTAACTTTGATAAAAGTTTAGGGAGAATTCTATTAAAGCTATCATTATATGATGCGACCTCCAATTCCAAGTGACTTATACCTGACTTTTTTTAATTGGCATATTACATTCTTTACCCATTTGGCATTTTGTTTATTTTATTTATGTTTTTTTCTATCTTTTTACGTTCATGTTTGACATGTTTTATTTTAATGCGCACGTTTTTAGGGCACGTTGATGATGAAGCTAAAGTAGGAAATAAGGGGATCTATTCCATATTTTCGTATACGTGGACAGTTGTGGAATAAGGAAAAGCTTTTTTTATTCTTTATTTGTTTGTTGTTCTTGATAACTTGAAATAAACCGTAATTATAATGTAATATGTAGTGTGGGGATGAGATGAATAGGGACCATTATTCTAATGAGGAAGGATAACAATTAACAAGAAGTGAAATCAGAATGGTTAAAAAGGAAGGACAATATCTATTTCATGAATAAGTAGAGTTCGGAACGTGAATTTATTTCCTTATTCCTCAAGCGAACACGATTTTACTAATCCGCATGTTTAATCCATGGTGAATGTACTTTTTCGCCCAAAAACATGCTTCACCTCAAAACACATACAATTTTTATGAGTTAGTAATTTTTCATATGTTTTCCTTTACTTGTATAGATGAAAACACATACTCTTTTTCCGACTTTTCCATCCTCAAAAATAGATGGAAAGTAACAAAAAATAGATTTTTTTGTAGTTCTCCAAACTTTTTCTTTGTGCCTATTTTCTCATTCCCCCTACCTCTCTCTCTATGTGTGTGTCTATATATATCAAGGAAATTATATTTTCGTGAAAATACTATTGCATCGATTTATATTTCATTACTTTCTTGTTTAGCTACTTGATAACAGGGCTGACCACTCGGGTATAAGGTACAGAAATAGGGTCGTTGCGACCCAAGCGATCATACCATGTATATCAAAAAAATGAACCACTAAATGAAAATAAAATCAATCAAACACGGGGAAGCGGTCCTGCTATATGTTTAACCTGGTATAGCACCCAGGGTCGAACTCAAGGAGCACGGATTGGCCGAAGGCCTACGAAGTAGAAAAACAAATAAAATAAAAGACAAAATATTTTAAGTGGATTTTAAGTATTTTATATTTTTTTGGATTTTTAATATGTAAAGAAAATAATAAAAACAAAAACAGTCACACTTTGACAAATTATTTAAGGCAACAAAAATCAACCAAAAATTAAAACAAAAATATTTTTATGTGTTTTATATTTTTTTATGTTTTTGGTGAATTTTTGGGATTTTTCTGATATTTATTTTAATTTCTAAAAATCAAACAGTAACAAAAACAAGGGGTACTGTCCAGCCAAGCCTAAAGTCCCTAGATAAAATACCTAAGGACCTCAAAAAGCCCTGGAGGTAATTTTCCTATAAAATAGATGAAATAAGGAAAATTTAGGTACCAGATTTATTGTTTTCGGATTTTTAATGTATTTATTAGAATTTTTATGGGTTTTTTGGGATTTTTAAGTTTTTAAGGTTTTTAAGCAATGAAAAATAGCCAAAATTGGCTAGAAAATCAAAGAACACAAACTAAACAGTAACTAATTTTTATAGAATTTTTAGGGGAGTTTTTATATTTTTTTGTGATTTTTCAATCTAGACAGTAACAAAAATTAAGGTTTTTGAATTTTTAAAAATAACAAACGAAATCAAAAATGTCCTCAAAAATTCACAAAAATCCTACACCATGGCAGGAGCCATGTGTCAAATTTTCGTCGAATTTGGAGGTGATTTGATATTTTATTCAAAAATAACAAAGGGGTACTGTGCACAGGGACTGGAATGCAAATACCCTAAGTTCTGGGGGTCCAGGTGCAATTAACCCAGCCAATCACGCGCCAAGCGCGTGCCTGGGGCACTCAGGGACCTATTTGTAAAGAAAATAAGTCCCAAGGACCTATTGGTAACTCGTACCAAAAGTCCAGGGGGCTATATTGCAAATAACCCAAAAATTAACGCACATGCGCAAAACAACCACGCACAGGGGTATAAATGCAATTAATCAAAAAGTTTCATTCATTCATAAGCATCCAGAACTACAAGGGCATCAATGCAAATATCCCAGAAGACCACGTGTCGAAGCACGTGACACACTACACACAGGGGCATACATGCAATAAGAAAACAAGACAGGGTCCGAAGTGCAATTGTACCAACGTAAATAAAATACGAAAAATATTTACAGGACTGAAACAAAACAAGACTAAAGCTAAGGGCCTAAGGGATAAATTACCCTTTATTAAGTCGAGCCGACGGATGGGCGCCACGTGGGTAGATGGACGGCTGGGAATGGGTGGCGCCCAAGGCTGGGTCTTCGACGTTGATCAGACGGTCCAGGCGCTGCCACGTGGAAGATCGAATGGTGGACGGCGGTAGTGGCTGAACCTCGCTGGATCAACGGTGGAGATCGGCCCTCGAAGGATCTGGCGGTCGATGCTGCTCCTCGAATGGACGAACGTGATCAAATCTGGAGCTCGGGGTCGATCGGACGGCGAAGAAGGATGGTGGACGAACAGGGCTCCGGCGAACTTCGCCGGGCTCGTGACGGCACTGGTCTCCTCCTGGAAGCTCGCTGAAGATCGGAGAAGGAAGCTGCGGGCCCTCCACGTCTAATGGAGGCCTCCGATGACCCCACAGAGTCCTGGGGAGCTCTGGCGAGGTCGGCGGAGGCGGAGCAGCTAGACCAAATGGTCCAAGCCCTCAGATGGGCTTGGATGAACCTGCAAAGTGTGCTAGCAAACTCGCGGGTCGAGGGCAAACTGCCTCGACCCCGTTAGGCGTGGTGAAAGTGGTCGGGGAGGCGAAGTGGTCGAACTCCGGCGAGGGGATGGACGGAGGAGCTCGAATCCCCAGCTCCTGTGCGAGATGGGTTGAACGGGGGTGCGGAGAACGTGCGTGGGAGGAAGGCGGAGGCGATGGTGGATTCCGATGGTCGAACGAGAGGGTGAGGCGGTCGGAATCAGCGAAAATCGATGGCGGCGCGAATTGGGGCTAATCGTAAATTAAGGAACTAGAGACAAAATCTAAGCTACCTGGGTGGATGGGTCGACTGGGGGCGAGCTTGGGCAGCTCTGGATCCTCGCCTCAAGAAGCGTCGACGTCCGAGGCTCTGGCTCCTGCTCAGGGCGGAGCTGCGTCGGGTGTATCGCCGGATCGATGGTTTTCACCTCCTCTCCTCGCTGCAACAGGTCGAGGTGCGAGCTGTCACCTCTCTCTCTCTGGAGCTCACTGGAGAATGAAGCAAATGGCCAAAGATGGAAGAATTAGGTCGCCGGAGATGACTTTATATATGGCGGGAGATCCGAGAAGACAGGGGTCGGGCGAGATGTGGTGGCGCGCGGATCCCAAGATGGACGCCCGACGAAGGTGTCGGATGTGGGAGGTTCGATATGGAGCCGGGGTTTAGGGAAATGGGTGTCGGGTCGAGCGGGCGAAATTAGGAGAAGACGGGTCGGGCGAGGAGGATCCGGCTCTGGTGGTCCTGGGGGGAGAGTTGACCGGGGGTCAACAATCCCCCGTGGACCAATCAGAGGCCGCCAAGCTTTGAGTTTTTATTTAGTTATTTTGGGCCAGAAAATGACCGAATTTTCAAAAACTTAAAACATAAAATATTTTTATTTTATTTTTCTCTATTTTTTTTGTGATTTTTAATTAATTTTTGGAAATAAAAATAAGGTATTTACATTGTATAGTTATATATAGGTATATATACAATATGTAGGTTTTTGATTTTTGATTTTTAATTATTATTTTTGTATAATTTTATTCCTATTTTATATTTTATTTATTTATAGTATAAAATAAGGAATAAAAGGGTGTTTTTATTTTATTTTTATTATTTATATACATAGGTAAAATAAATAGTTATGTACAACTATATACAAGGTATATGTACAATGTATTTTTGTATTTTTAATTTTTCTATTTTTATTTTGTTTTGGTTTTGATTCTTCTTATTTTATTTATTTACAATATATAGCAAAGAATATTTACAAAAAGTTTGGAAAATAACTTTATTTATTTACAAGGTTAAATAAATACATAGATGTGATATATGTACATGATGAAGGGGTCTTTTTAATCTTTTTGATTTTTAACTTTTTATTTTGTTTTTATCTTTTATAAATATATACAAGTATTTACAAGCATATTTTTGGGTGAGGAAAACATTCTTATTTTATTTACATAAATATATACACATGAGCTCCTATCTCCCTCTACTTGGCTTTTATGCGGTCAGGCCCATGCTGAGCCCTCCCTTGGGTTAGGTTGCTCAATATTTATTCTAAATATTTCCCTCTTTTTCTTTTTAATCTTTATTCTTTTATTTTTGCACAAAAACATGCTAATTATAGGTTTTTACACAATGCATGCTTTTGGTAATTATTCCTATTTACACATATCTACATGCATTTGCAAAGGTTTTTGTAGCTAAAATATAAGAATAAAGAGTGATGAATGGGTATTCATCACCCCCCTATACTTAACTTTGCTAGTCCCTTAGCAAACACTTATTTGAAAAAGAAGTGAAAAAGAAAGAAAGAAAAAGAAAAGGAGGATGCACATGGATCAAGGTTGATTATTAAACTTGCCTTCATTAAATTGGGGTATGGAGCTCGATCAGATCTTTGGATTACTAATGTGCCGGAACCTTATTTAGACTTAAGCTTAAAACCTAACAGCCTCTAAGTTCCACTAATCTATAACCAAGACTCCTCAATGCTCCGGATCAGAACAAGTCATCAATCACAAACCCTGAAGACCATGAATCTTTTCTTGTCCTGTGGATGTGAAGTCTAAGCTCTCCACCTCAGAAATGGCAACTTGACAACCCTCCCCAACAAGGTAACTCTATGACCTCAATCTGGCCACTCTTTCCTCGAGGAGCGGGGTATTCCCTTCTAAGTTCAAGTGCAACCAGCTCAAGAAGAGGGGGAAGAAGAGAATGGGTCAAGGCCAGTGTAGCCAAGTACCCTTGGGAGCTTGACCAATGTAGCCAAGTCTCCCTGCTGCAAGCTACAACAGGTGGATCATGAAACCAAGCTTTGCTTATTGCACTCTATATACATACTCCGGTGGGATTATCATTTTCTATCAGACCCACCACTTTTTTGGAGTTCTTTTCTTTTTGCACTTTTTTTTCAAGTGCATCTGTACAACATATACATGTACAGCATATATACAAGGAGTTTTTCCTCTTGAGCCAGTAGACTATCCCTATTTTGAAGCTTTATTGCAACCCACAACTCCTGTCGTTAGACCTCATGGCAACCAGACCAAGTTGAGACGCACTTCCTTCACTAAAAGAAGAAGAGAGGTTCCGCCTAAAAGTACTACCCTCATATGCTACCCCAAGTCTAGGAAGACTGCCTCCTCACCACCTCATCCGTAGAGAGCTCGGTGCATAGTGCGGTTGTCCAAGTAAAGCCATAATCTATATGAGTCATGTGTTGTTGTTAAGTGCTCTACTTAGGCTCATTGAGATGACATGTGATCATAGCCTAGTGGACTCAAAGAATTAAGTCACTATGGATCTGAAAAGCCTTAAACCTAAGCCCTATAAGGTTCCTCTTAGAAATTAGGTGGATTAAGATCTTAATCAAGCTCCATTTCTCAATTTGATTCCAGGCTAGTTTAAATGTCAACTATCATCCAGAAAACTATATACATATGTACAAAAAGATGCTTATTTACACAAATTTTACAATCATGCAAAATTTTTGAAAAATGTTTTGAAATCATGAAATGATGCATGAAGTGCAAGTTTTGCAAAAAGATATTTACACACATTTACACGAGATTTTTGCAAACTTTTGATTTTCAAAACATTTTGGAAAAATTTTGTACTATATACATAATTTTGATACAAAAATATTTACACAAGCTTTACACAAAAGATTTTTGAAATCATTTTTACAAAAATAATTTGTACACTAGCTATGTATGTGCAAATAAAAGAAGATCATGTACATGAAAAAGTTTTTTAATTTTTTGTGGTTTTTAGCCATTTTATTTATTAACACACTCACAGAAAGTACGAGTTATGGCTAAAGTATATATGAAATATATACACACCCCCCTATACTTAGCTCGAACGATGTCCTCAGAGTCAAGAGCGATGGAGAAGACATAACTCGTGCTAGGTATAGGAAAGTGAAAAGAAAGGCTATACAAAAAGGAAATGAAAAGTCAAGAGGGACCCAGGTCTCCCCCCTATACTTAGGATCAAGTAATCCTAAGTATAGCAGGCTGTATACTAAGGGAAAACCTCAGTGCATAATGTACAGGGTCTACCCCCCCTATACTTAGGGTGAAATATCCCTAAATATAGGCAGCAAAAACAGGGGTAGACAGAAACAAAAGAAATACCCAAAAGGTCTCACATCCCCCCTATACTTAGGGTAAAGTGCACCCTAAGTATAGCATAATCACAAGATGGAGAAGGGGATGTGGGACTAAAGAATGTGGTGATATGGACATCTGGATCTATACAAGGCGGAAGATCAGTGAAACTCAGGCGTGAGATGCATTAGATGTGAGTCAAAGACCACATCTCACGCAAAATGAATAGGGGCAAGATCAACGACCCGCGGCTCATGATCTAGAAATGGCTTGAGCCGCTGGCCGTTCACTCGAAAGGTACTCTCAGAAGACAACTCGGATATATCTATGCTACCGTTGTCGTGTACCTTTCTAACCAGATAAGGTCCCTTCCATTTGCTCTGTAGCTTCCCTGGAAATAATCGTAGCCTCGCATCAAACAGCCATACTCTCTGTCCAATCTCAAAATGCTTGTGGCTGATATGAGAATCATGCCACTCCTTGACTTTCTCCTTATAATGTAGGCTGCTTGAGAAAGCTGCATCTCTAAGCTCCTCCAGGGCAGCTAGCTCTGCCCTTCTCTGGTCTCCCATACCATCTGGATCCATCAAAATATCTGTGGCTGCCCAAAGTGACTTGTGCCTCAGCTCAACAGGTAAATGGCATGGCTTGCCATACACGAGGCGAAAGGGAGATGTGCCCAAAGGTGTCTTGAAAGACGTCCTATATGCCCACAAGACCGAGTCCAAAAGCTGTGACCAATCCTTTCGGTCAGGGCGGACGACTTTCTGCAGAATAGTCTTGATCTCCCTATTCGACACTTCGGCTAGACCATTCGTCTGTGGATGGTAAGGTGTAGCAACACGATGATCTATGCCGAACTCGCTAGCAAGTGCCTTCACCTGGTCGTTGATGAAGTGAGATCCCCCATCAGAAATCAGAACTCGTGGAACCCCGAACCGCGTGATGATGTGCTTCCTCAAAAATCTGCAAACGGTCCTCGCATCAGCGGCTCGGGCGGGGATAGCCTCCACCCAACGACTCACATAATCAACGGACAACAGAATGTACTCAAATCCCTGACTCTTAGGGAATGTACCCATGAAATCGATGCCCCATGCGTCAAAAACCTCACAGAAGTGAATGGGTTGCATCGGCATCATATCACGCTGTCCACAAGTGCCCATCCTTTGACAGTCAGTACACCTCTTCACGAACTCATCTGAGTCCTTGAAGAGGGTAGGCCACCACAAGCCGGATTGGAGCACCTTCTGTGCCGTTCTCCTCCCAGAATGATGTCCTCCTGCCTCAAGCTTGTGGCAGTAAGTGAGGATGCTATGGTGTTCCTCCTGAGGAATACACCGACGCCAGACGCTATCCCCTCCTTCGTGGTAAAGGATGGGATCCTCCCAGTGGTAGGACTTGGCCTTCGCAAGGAAGGTCTCAAGTCTCTGCCTGGGCCAATCTTGTGGGACTTTCCCAGCAACGAGAAAGTTCACAATATCGGCGTACCATGGGAGTGAGGCGATAGCAAGCATCCCCTCATCTGGGAAGGTATCTCTAATAGGGTCAATCTGCTCAGAATCCTCAGGCTGCTCTAGTCGGGAGAGATGATCCGCCACCACATTCTTGACTCCAGGCTTATCCTTGATCTCAATGTCGAACTCCTGGAGTAGAAGGATCCATCTAGTCAGTCTGACCTTGGCATCCTTCTTTGCCATGAGGTACCTGATGGCGGTGTGATCTGTAAACAAAGTCACTCTAGATCCAATGATATATGATCTGAACTTATCCAGGGCAAACACTACGGCTAGCATCTCCTTCTCTGTGACCGTGTAATTCCGCTGGGCGGAATCCAATGTGCGGCTAGCGTAGTGTATGACAAATGGAACTCCATCCCTCCTCTGTCCCAGCACTGCCCCTACGGCAAAATCGGAGGCATCCGTCATGATCTCGAATGGGAGAGACCAATCAGGCGGCTGGAGGACAGGAGCCTCAATAACGTCATCGACAAGGAACTCGGTGTCTTTCGTCAAGAGGTCAGTCAACGGTCGGGCAATCCTGCTGAAATCCTGAATAAATCTCCTATAAAATCCAACGTGCCCCAGGAATGACCGTAGCTGCCTCAGATTGGACGGCGGTGCGAGTTTCCTAATGACATCAACCTTGGCCGGATCAACCTCCATGCCCCTGTTGGAGATGATATGGCCAAGCACCGTCCCTTGAGTCACCATGAAGTGACTCTTCTCCCAAGATAAAACCAAATGATACTCAATACATCGCTGGAGTACCCGGTCTAGGCAGTCAAGACAAGAATCGAATCCGTCGCCGTAGACCGAGAAATCGTCCATGAAGACCTCCAAACACTCCCCTACCATGTCCGAAAAGATCGACAGCATGCATCTCTGAAAAGTCGCAGGGGCATTGCATAGCCCAAATGGCATGCGTCGAAAAGCATATGTGCCGAAGGGACAGGTAAAGGTGGTCTTCTCCTGATCTTCAGGAGCGATGGCCACTTGGTTGTAGCCCGAGTACCCATCCAGGAAGCAATAATGGCTCTTCCCTGCCAGTCTCTCAATGATCTGGTCAATAAAAGGCAGGGGGAAATGGTCCTTCTTGGTGGCCTGGTTGAGTCTCCTGTAGTCAACACAGACCCTCCAAGAGGTGGGTACTCGTGTAGCAATCTCCTCTCCCGACTCACTGATCACAGTCGTGATGCCCGTCTTCTTGGGCACCACATGCAAGGGGCTGACCCACTTGGAGTCGGAAATGGGATAAATAAAATCTGCACTCCACCATTTTGATATTTCCTTCATCACGACCTCTCTCAGGTTGGGGTTCAGTCGCCGCTGGAACTCACACGACGGCTTCGCCCCTTCCTCGAGATAGATATGGTGGGAGCACACTGATGGACTAATCCCATGGAGATCTGCTACGCTCCATCCGATCGCCTTGCGGTTCTTTTCAAGAACCCCCATCAAACGGGATTCCTGCTCTCCAGTCAACTCGGCGGAGATGATGACTGGGTACATCTCTGGCTCGCCCGCAAGGAATCGATACTTCAGCGAAGTAGGGAGCGGCTTCAGCTCTGGAATGCTGGGTGCTGGCAAATCTGGCTGTGGAAGAAACTGAGTGAAAGCTGCTAAATCTACCAAATCTGCCTGGGAAAGTGAAAGCGTACTCTCGCAAACTGGGTCGGGAGAAGGCTGCTCAACTGCACTGTCTCTGGTCTGCTCTGCATCTGCCTCCTCCTCATCTGTAGGCTCAGGTGGAATCAGGTCTGGCATCTGATCATCACAATCGGCCCAATCAGACTCTGAATCCGAGGGATCTGTATCAACCGTGGTGGCATCAGTACCACCGTAAAGCAAGGTGGCCTCAGCACCACCATCACTGAAAATCGTGTCGCGATCAAGGACCGGCTCTGCTGCCTCTGTGGTATCCTGAACCAGGGTTGTGCTCTCCAGACTCTCCTCTGCTGTCATCTCGGCATCAGCTGCATCTGAATATGAGAGGATGGTCTGTGCTGCAGGATCTGCCCAAGCTGCCTCATCGTCTGTGATCACAAAATCACAGTCCTGGTGGATGTCTGGCTCTGCGTCTGTCAGCTGCTCTGAATCGGTACTGGCCTCTGAGCGGGATCTCTCTCTAGCTCTATAGTCCTCGACCGTCTCTATTTGTATACTCTCGCCCTCGACGCGAAAGTACACCTTCCCGCTATCATGATCGGTCACCGCCTTGGCTGTGGCCAAGAACGGACGACCAAGGATGATGGGGGTATCGGCCACTGACTCAGGGATCTCCATGTCCAACACTACGAAGTCCACGGGGAATTTCAGGCCCTGAATCGTGACGATAACGTCTTGTAATAACCCCTTCGGCCTCTTGACAGATCGATCAGCGAACTGAAGGACTGTCCTGCTCTGTCGAAGAGTGCCCAACTCGAAGCGGTCGAGAAGGGCTGCCGGAAGAAGGTTGATCGACGATCTGCTATCTAGTAGAGTACGGTCGAACCTCTGCTCACTGATCTGGCATCTGACATACGGGGCCCCTGAATCTGGCCTCTTGGCTGGCAGTCGGTTCTGGATCGCAAAACACGTGGCTTTCGTCAGCACATGGATCTCTGAAGTGTGGTTCCTCCTCCTTCTCCTGACTGTGGTCCTATCTCTCAAAGAACGCTGGAGAAGGGGGATGTGCTGCAAAGCCTCCTGGAGGGTCAGCTGGATGTGGAATCGATCGATCATGCTCTGGCTGAATTCTTCAAGCTCTCTCTTTTTTGGATTTTCTTTTTTCTTCCCCTTCCCCATCTGAAGGGCTCTAGGGAAGGGGATCACAGGGTCCTCCGCAGATGAAGGACTAGGAAAAGGCCTAGACGGTTCGATGACCGGATCCACACATACATCATGCACCACAGTGGGACCAGAAGAAACTAAACCTTTTCCTTTATTCAAACCAAAGTTCTGAGATACATCAAGACGGGGAAAGACAACATCTCTCTCTATACAAACACCGGTGGCCTCAGTACCACCATGGGCTGGGTCTGCTGCTGCTGCTGGTAGACGTCTCGCGGCCTCAGTACCGCGGGCTGGCTCGGCTAAACGGGTGGCATCAGTACCACCTCCTCGATCTGGTGAAGCGGCGGCCTCAGTGCCGCCGGTGGGATCAGCATCCTTGGTGGCCTCAGTGCCACCGTCATCATCTGGAGCGGCCTCAGTACCGCTCTCCTCCTCCTCATGTGGCGCCTCTGAAGTGTCCTCGTGGTGAAGCTCAGATGAGGCGCCGCCGCCTGCTGGGGTCCTACTGCTCCTAAGTGTGACAAAATCAGCATCAAATAGATCCGAAGATGTATCAACAAATGGGTCACTAGGAGTGGCAGACTCAATGTGTAATACCTGCTCAGATTTCCTCTTGAGGTTATTCGGATTCGGCTCAATCTGGGCTGGAATGGCGGCCTTCCCTCTCACCAAGTCCCGCATCTCCTGGCGGAACTCGTCCATCTCCCGTCTGAATGTGGCCTGCTGGTCCGTGAGGAGGCGGGCGATGTCATCCAAAGCGGGGCTCTCGTGGGAGCCCGACGGGTAGCCTCTCTGGGGGTGAGGCTGCTGGAACTGCTGCTGGTGGTAAGAGGGGTATGAGGAAGGGTGCTGCTGCTGAACTGGGTGAGCCTGCTGCTCACGTCTCCACGACTGTCCCTGCTGCTGATAGGGACGAGGACCGAAGGATGGCTGGTGCTGCTGATATGCTGGGGGTTGCTGCTGCGGCTGGTGATCTCTCTGCTGGGAGTACTGCCCTCCCTGTCCTGACGGCTGCTGCTGGGGCTGGGCACCACCATTCCCCCACCTGAATCCGGGATGGTCTCGTTGGATCCCAGGCTGGGGGCGGTCATACCAAATCCCGTTGACATCCATCAACGGCTCTGCATCGTAGGGGGCTGGCGGGAGTACTGCCAGAGGCTGGTCCGGCTGGTAGACCACCATCTGCATCTCTGGAGATGGTGGGGACTGGTAGGTGGGTTGCGGCTGCTGGTACGGCTCCGCCTGTACAAGGTGAACCTGTCTAGGCTGCACAGGGGTGCTGGAGCGCTGGGACGAGCTGCTGCTGCTGCCGGAGTCGCCTCGCGACTGAAGACGGGGCTGAGAAGCCGTCTGTGCCTCCTGGAGACACATGAGCTGTGTCTTCATGTCGCTCAGAACCTGTGCCATCTGTTCCATCTGAGTGATGCTCTGGCACTGCTTCTTCTCAATCAGCTCCATGCGGTCCAACTTCTCGCTGATAATGCCCATGTCCGCAGCTGTCGACTCTGCCTGTGCTGCTGCAGCTGCGGACGAACTGGATGGACCTGCATCTACCCGTGCTATCCGCTGGTACTGCACGGGTCCTGGCTGTTGTGGCTGGGTCTTCTGAGTATACAACCTGGTCTGAGACATCACCATATAGTTCTCAGCCATCTCCTCGAAGATGGCCCAGACCTGGTCGTGGTCCTTGGCGAAGTAGGACCCGCCGCAAGAAGCATTCACCAGGCCCTGTAGCTCTGGTGTCAACCCGCTGAAGAAGCTCTGCACAAGGTTCGGCTTCGTGATGTCGTGGTGCGGGCATCTGTCTAGGAGCTCTCGGAACCTCTCCCATGCCTCGTGAAACTGCTCGTTGGGGAACATGGAGAAGTTGCTGATCAGGGCCCTCGCTGCATTCGTCCGCCCGAGTGGATAGTACTTGTTTAAGTACTCGGTGCGGAGCTGCTCCCAGGTGTAGACAAACCTCCCAAGATGCTTCAGCCAAGGGGCTGCTCTATCTGCCAGTGAAAAACGGGAAGGCTATCATCCGGATCGTGTCCTGGTCCACATGCCGGTCGTGGACAGTACTGCAGATCATCAGAAACTCCTGGAGGTGGAGGTGGGGCTCCTCAGTGGCAAGTCCGTGGAAGCGGGGTAGCATCTGCAAGGTATTCGGGGGAAACTTGAAGTCCCCCACGATCGCCGGCACCACTACCCAGTGATGCATCAGAGTAGATCCGGGATTGTGTAAATCCCGCATCGGTCGTGGTGGTCCCCCTGCCGCAGCGCCTCCCGCTGCAGCGGCTGCTGCTGCTGCTGCGGCTGCGGCTGCTGCGGCTCGTGCCTCTGCATCAAGTATCTCCTCAGGCTTGCTCTGCTGGTCTCGCTCTGCTCTAAGCCTCTCCAACTCTCGCCTCATCTCTATCATGAATGCTCCCTGATCGCGTAACTGCTGCTGGACTGTCTCAAGTGATGCGATCAGGGTGGAGTTGATCGCTCCCTGGTCAAGTACAAAGTGCTCGGGCTGACGGGAGTGATCATCTGAACTGCCGGCTCCGGCCATAGCGACGTCTGCAAAATCAAACGAGCCCAACTCAGGTGCTGTCAAATCAATCAGTCTCTCCTCGGGCTCGTGTCTCTCAGGTAGAATAGAAAGGGGGTCGAGGGGGAACAGGGTGGAATCGTACTCGGGCTCGGAGAGCGGGTCTGGGCTCTCACGAGCCAACCTAGATGATGAGGCAGACGTGCCCGAAAGCGGTGCAGCCAAAGGCTGCCTAAGAGACCGTCTACCCATCATCTTGATCTGGCGAGTAAGGCGGATGAGATCTGGAAAAATTATGATCAGAAAACAAACCCCCGGTTCACCAACGCAACGCGAGCTGAAGACCGTGAAAGTTCGGTCAATTTATCTTGTCAATTTTATTTGGTGAACACACAAAATATCAGAGCGCTTACGTGACCTGTTAGGATATCCGATGCTATCCCAACCGACTGGCCCGCACGGAAAAGTCGGAAATCAGTCGGGACTAACAACGGGGGGCTCTACCTAGGGTGCGGGTCACTCTCTCGCGCATCCAAACCATCCAATGAGGGGGTTGATCTCCCCAAGACAAAGTTTTTAGGGTGAGCGGATTTTAAGATCAATAATATTAGCCAGTGCCAATTTTATGGTTTCACTTTTTTAGTATTTTTCAAAGCAAACAAATGGCCTAATAAATTTTTCGGTTCTCCTGATTATTAAGTCCAAAACAGGGGGAGAAGACGAAAAAGCCGATGCGCGATAAATCAATGATGCATGCTGAGTAAGAAATGCGTACCTGTCTCCAGCACTCTACATGCAAGATGATCCGCGCAGAATTTAAAGACTGAAAAGAAACTAACCTAAATGATGCAGCGGTAAAGCCGAGTCCTAGATGAGCAATTCTAGCGATGAACCGTCTAACCGGTCACCGACCTCCAAGCCAAAGAGTCCGGTCTTGGCCCGTCCCTCCTCTGTCCGACAAATCGGGGGTAGGAGTAAGCGCTTTACAGGATGGGTTGCGGCACGTAGGCTACGAAGGTAAGTGAATCGGTTATTTTTATTAATGATTTTTAAGTAGGTCCAATTAACGATCTATAGGAACAGATAAGCAGTTAGGTGTGTGGATCCTACTAAGTACGACACAGTCACCAGAAATTCCTAAGTTTAGGGGCTCGAGCAAAAACCGTGAAAAACCGGAAAAGGCAGAAATAAAAGAAAAAGAAAGCCGCGTGAAAACCGCGAAAAACCGCTAAGGTCCTAAGGGTCCCCCGAGCACACCGGTGCTCGGCGAAACAGACCCGCTACGGTAGAAGAGTTCAAGTGTCTGAGAAGGTCCTGTATTATTACAATAATAATGAAATGAAATAAAATTCTACCCTAATCCTCACCCACTCAACTCTCTCTCACTCTCTCCTGCGGCTCCGCGAAGAAAGGAGCCGCCTCCGAATCCCGCAGTTGCGCCGGCCTCTCGAAATAAGCCGCCTCGGTCCTCAGGCCCTCGCAAGAGACAACAAAGTGGTCAGAACAATAATCAAATAATAATAAAAGAAAAATAAAAGGAAATGAAAAATAAGGGTATATGTGCAAAAATGCGAAAATGAAATAAACACACAAAAGAAAACAAAAACAAAAATAAAAGAAAAATACAATAAAGCAAAATAAAGCAAAAAGAAAATATAAACAAAAGCCACGAAAAGCCGCGAAAATAAAAACGAAAAGAAAATCAACTACTAAGCCGTGCTCCCCGGCAACGGCGCCATTCTGATAACAGGGCTGACCACTCGGGTATAAGGTACATAAATAGGGTCGTTGCGACCCAAGCGATCAGACCATGTATATCAAAAAAAATGAACCACTAAATGAAAATAAAATCAATCAAACACGGGGAAGCGGTCCTGCTATATGTTTAACCTGGTATAGCACCCAGGGTCGAACTCAAGGAGCACGGATTGGCCGAAGGCCTACGAAGTAGTAAAAACAAATAAAATAAAAGACAAAATATTTTAAGTGGATTTTAACTATTTTTATTTTTTTTGATTTTTAATATGTAAAGAAAATAATAAAAACAAAAACAATCACACTTTGACAAATTATTTAAGGCAACAAAAATCAACCAAAAATTAAAACAAAAATATTTTTATGTGTTTTATATTTTTTTATATTTTTGGTGAATTTTTGGGATTTTTCTGATATTTATTTTAATTTCTAAAAATCAAACAGTAACAAAAACAAGGGGTACTGTCCAGCCAAGCCTAAAGTCCCTAGATAAAATACCTAAGGACCTCAAAAAGGCCTGGAGGTAATTTTCCTATAAAATAGATGAAATAAGGAAAATTTAGGTACCAGATTTATAATTTTTGGATTTTTAATGTATTTATTAGAATTTTTATGGGTTTTTTGGGGTTTTTAAGTTTTTAAGGTTTTTAAGCAATGAAAATAGCCAAAATTGGCTAGAAAATCAAAGAACACAAACTAAACAGTAACTAATTTTTATAGAATTTTTAGGGGAGTTTTTATATTTTTTGTGATTTTTCAATCTAGACAGTAACAAAAATTAAGGTTTTTGAATTTTTAAAAACAACAAACGAAATCAAAAATGTCCTCAAAAATTCACAAAAATCCTACACCATGGCAGGAGCCATGTGTCAAATTTTCGTCGAATTTGGAGGTGATTTGATATTTTATTCAAAAATAACAAAGGGGTACTGTGCACAGGGACTGGAATGCAAATACCCTAAGTTCTGGGGGTCCAGGTGCAATTAACCCAGCCAATCACGCGCCAAGCACGTGCCTGGGGCACTCAGGGACCTATTTGTAAAGAAAATAAGTCCCGAGGACCTATTGGTAACTCGTACCAAAAGTCCAGGGGGCTATGTTGCAAATAACCCAAAAATTAACGCACATGCGCAAAACAACCACGCACAGGGGTATAAATGCAATTAATCAAAAAGTTTCATTCATTCATAAGCATCCAGAACTACAAGGGCATCAATGCAAATATCCCAGAAGACCACGTGTCGAAGCACGTGACACACTACACACAGGGGCATACATGCAATAAGAAAACAAGACAGGGTCCGAAGTGCAATTGTACCAACGTAAATAAAATACGAAAAATATTTACAGGACTGAAACAAAACAAGACTAAAGCTAAGGGCCTAAGGGATAAATTACCCTTTATTAAGTCGAGCCGACGGATGGGCGCTACGTGGGTAGATGGACGGTTGGGAATGGGTGGCGCCCAAGGCTGGGTCTTCGACGTTGATCAGACGGTCCAGGCGCTGCCACGTGGAAGATCGAATGGTGGACGGGGGTAGTGGCTGAACCTCGCTGGATCAACGGTGGAGATCGACCCTCGAAGGATCTGGCGGTCGATGCTGCTCCTCGAATGGACGAACGTGATCAAATCTGGAGCTCGGGGTCGATCGGACGGCGAAGAAGGATGGTGGACGAACAGGGCTCCGGCGAACTTCGCCGGGCTCGTGACGGCACTGGTCTCCTCCTGGAAGCTCGCTGAAGATCGGAGAAGGAAGCTGCGGGCCCTCCGCGTCTAATGGAGGCCTCCGATGACCCCACAGAGTCCTGGGGAGCTCTGGCGAGGTCGGCGGAGGCGGAGCAGCTAGACCAAATGGTCCAAGCCCTCAGATGGGCTTGGATGAACCTGCAAAGTGTGCTAGCAAACTCGCGGGTCGAGGGCAAACTGCCTCGACCCCGTTAGGCGTGGTGAAAGTGGTCGGGGAGGCGAAGTGGTCGAACTCCGGCGAGGGGATGGACGGAGGAGCTCGAATCCCCAGCTCCTGTGCGAGCTGGGTTGAACGGGGGTGCGGAGAACGTGCGTGGGAGGAAGGCGGAGGCGATGGTGGATTCCGATGGTCGAACGAGAGGGTGAGGCGGTCGGAATCAGCGAAAATCGATGGCGGCGCGAATTGGGGATAATCGTAAATTAAGGAACTAGAGACAAAATCTAAGCTACCTGGGTGGATGGGTCGACTGGGGGCGAGCTTGGGCAGGTCTGGATCCTCGCCTCAAGGAGCGTCGACGTCCGAGGCTCTGGCTCCTGCTCAGGGCGGAGCTGCGGCGGGTGTATCGCCGGATCGATGGTTTTCACCTCCTCTCCTCGCTGCAACAGGTCGAGGCGCGAGCTGTCACCTCTCTCTCTCTCTCTCTCTGGAGCTCACTGGAGAATGAAGCAAATGGCCAAAGATGGAAGAATTAGGTCACCGGAGACGACTTTATATATGGCGGGAGATCCGAGAAGACAGGGGTCGGGCGAGATGTGGTGGCGCGCGGATCCCAAGATGGACGCCCGGCGAAGGTGTCGGATGTGGGAGGTTCGATATGGAGCCGGGATTTAGGGAAATGGGTGTCGGGTCGAGCGGGCGAAATTAGGAGAAGACGGGTCGGGCGAGGAGGATCCAGCTCTGGTGGTCCTGGGGGGAGAGTTGACCGGGGGTCAACAATCCCCCGTGGACCAATCAGAGGCCGCCAAGCTTTGAGTTTTTATTTAATTATTTTAGAAAATGACCGAATTTTCAAAAACTTAAAACATAAAATATTTTTATTTTATTTTTCTCTATTTTTTGTGATTTTTAATTAATTTTTTGAAATAAAAATAAGGTATTTACATTATATAGCTATATATATGTATATATACAATATGTAGGTTTTTGATTTTTGATTTTTAATTATTATTTTTGTACAATTTTATTCTTGTTTTATATTTTATTTATTTATAGTATAAAATAAGGAATAAAAGGGTGTTTTTATTTTATTTTTATTATTTATATACATAGGTAAAATAAATAGTTATGTACAACTATATACAAGGTATATGTACAATGTATTTTTGTATTTTTAATTTTTCTATTTTTATTTTGTTTTGGTTTTGATTCTTCTTATTTTATTTATTTACAATATATAGCAAAGGATATTTACAAAAAGTTTGGAAAATAACTTTATTTATTTACAAGGTTAAATAAATACATAGATGTGATATATGTACATGATGAAGGGGTCTTTTTAATCTTTTTGATTTTTAATTTTTATTTTGTTTTTATCTTTTATAAATATATACAAGTATTTACAAGCATATTTTTGGGTGAGGAAAACATTCTTATTTTATTTACATAAATATATACACATGAGCCCCTATCTCCCTCTACTTGGCTTTTATGCGGTCAGGCCCATGCTGAGCCCTCCCTTGGGTTAGGTTGCTCAATATTTATTCTAAATATTTCCCTCTTTTTCTTTTTAATCTTTATTCTTTTATTTTTGCACAAAAACATGCTAATTATAGGTTTTTACACAATGCATGCTTTTGGTAATTATTCTTATTTACACATATCTACATGCATTTGCAAAGGTTTTTGTAGCTAAAATATAAGAATAAAGAGTGATGAATGGGTATTCATCACTACTAATATGTGAAGTTAATAAACAAAAATAATTTTCTTTCCCTCCAACTTTGGTCACTTTTCATTGATTCGTGAAGATGAATTCTTTCACTTTTCAGAGGCACTAACATACCCAAATTCACTTGTTTACCGAGCCATACGAGAGCTAGCAAGAGCAGTTGTCGCCTTTAGATACGATGGCTTTGATGTCATGTTATATGTTAAGTGTTGCACGCAATGGAAGGAGGATGTGGATCAAACAATAGACAATTGAATATGAAATGACTGTGGCATAATTTATGAGGTTCACCCTTAAATGGACTATATCCTCAACGACGGTAGTACATATGATGAAGATTGTCCTAAAATTGGACTACATAATTTGGAGGGGGTTGATGTTCTTCATTCTCGTGAGAAGGACAAAAATATTCTACTCAGATCTAAAAGAAAAATCGCACAACAACGTGAAACTAATCAGCAAGAACAACAGATTTACCTGAAACTCAGTGGTGAATCGATGGTCGTGGAGAATGACTGAGCGATCGGGCAACGGTTAGGCTAGGCTCGTTTTTGCCCTAGAAATCGTGTTCGCCCAAGGAGAGTGAAGCTTCATTGCAGTAAAATCATCATCATCAGGAAGTGGAAAGAAACATGTTGTAAGACACTCCTGAAGACGATAAGAAAAAATAGGATTTTTTATCCAATTAGAATTCCCAATTCGTCTAATTAGAGCCGTTAATTTATACTAAAGTTAGTCATCTTAATTTGGTCCAATTTGAGGCAATTGCAATTTATTTTATTTAAATAAGGAGATCGCATGTGATGTGGTCTCTAATAGTTGGTTGGTTGAAATATTTTATGATTTAATTAGAATTTTAATTTTATGGTAATTTTATTCGTTCTCTATTCTTGCAATTCACCCCTCCCATGTAAAGGTGAGGGTAGTTATTGTATTAGCGTGTTCAAGTTATAAGAAAAATTAGAGTTTCTCCGCATCTCCTCTCCCCTTCTCTTAAATTCCCCCACGCATCTATGTTTCTTCACCCAAAAGCCGTGCAACAGGCATGCCATTCTTCTTCCTCTCCCCTTCCAAAATTCCTCCATCTTAAAAGTCGATTTGATTTCCGCCATAACTCTTTCTCAAGTACCCCAAATACAAGTAAGATAGTATTAACTGAGCAACTCACTCGGCAACCACTGCACGTTGGTAAGAGTTTTGATAGTAGACATAACTTAAGTAAGATCCTGAATTTAAGATATGGTTTTCAACTCAAACTGTAGTCGGACCTACGACAACCTTCTGTTTTTCTCTGGATACAGGACAAACCGGTAAGAACACCTCCTTCGCTAACCACATCCCGAAACTCCCTCATAGAACCAAGACAAGTAACCAACTCGGGCGATCGGTCCTCATTAGTCACTCATGTTAATCCTATGATGCAAAGCAAAGATCAGACTACCAAGTGCGCATCTCGAAAGGCGACGTCTCACAGCAATCTAGTAAGAACTTCGGGATGGCATCGAGAACTACACGTCACTTAGTCAATGTAATTGAGGTCACGACGATCTAATCTTCTACCTGGGATCTGAAGGGTGCTAGTCCATCCCTTGAAGGTATCTACTCTTCTACCCAAGGCGACACATGAGATTGCATCGTGTGCACCACAACTCTCAACACGGGAGAGTACCTTGACCATGGAGACCACCATCACACAAGACATGTAGGTCAAGGGTTCCAATCTCAGCACAACTAGGTTGTCATAAAGATTCGAAGTATAAAGATTCGAAGTATTTAGATTTGGAATAGTTTTTAAATTTATCAGGGCTTAGACGTAGCTTCCCATTCTCATTACTTATTCAATTAAATTAAATTGTAGATCATCTACTTTGATCCCTTTTTTTAACTATTTAGGGTCCCACTTAATTAACTTATTTAGATGACTAAAATTCACCAAGGCAATGACTCATTTCATCCAGTTTCGTGTCAATTCAGTTTCGAGTCAATTCACATAGTCGATCAAGAACCCTTAATTCCTCTTCTTCCATTTAGGACCCAACATTTAACATACATTTTCTTATTCTCTTCTTCCCTTTAGGACCCAAAATTTGTCATGCGCTTTCTTAGTAATATATTTTAGTTTAACTAATGATGTCTCATAATGTCCTACATATATTTATCATGATTTCAGCTCATTTTATAAACTAAGAAACTATTGGGTCAAGTCTGACCAGTACTGATCGATCATGCATTCTGGTTGATCTATAAGTGCTTATCGATCATGCATTCTGATTGTTCTTTAAGTACTTGTTTTCCATGCATTCTAGTTGATATACAAGTACTTATCAATCAAGCATTCTGATTGATCTATAAGTACTTATCAATCTGGTTGATCTATAAGTACTTATCAATTATTCATTCTTGTTGATCTATAAGTATTGATCGATCATTCAATTCAACGATCATCCTGCTAACACCGAGCTTGTTGATCCAATTTTGACGTCAAAATTTCTTTTCCAAATCCCAATTTAAACACATGTATATATAGAGAGCATACCACGAGGATGAATTTCACATGAAACCCAAGTTTTTTCTACCCAACGTATCTCTCAAAAATTGTAAAAATAATACGAAGATAAGTGATAAAATATGTCTTTTCATGTGAGATTCCAGATGATTCGGGCATTAAATCGATGCGAAAGCTATGAATACGTGATGTACAAAAGATGTGCGACCCAACAGCCAGGCAGGAAATCAAAATCCATACCTTCTAGAGTTGTTCCCCTGATATCTCCTCCACCCCAAAATTCATGATTTTGAGGTGCCTTGTGTGAAATGCATGCGAGCATGACATGGATCTCGACGTGCTCTTTGAAACAACGTCTTCGGATCGTTGATCGGAGGTCAGTGACAATGACAACGGTGGCACTCCGACAAGCTCAGTGGTGGAGCTCTGGTGATGAGCTTGGATATAAGGGCTAAGTGGTTCAGCCACTTAGATGTTATATAGGCTCGGGTTAGCGGCTCAAAGCCATAAACCATCGTATTTCGTACATAACTTTTGCATATGGTGTCCGTTTTTTATGTTCTTGGGCTCGTTGGAAAGGTCTCAAAGAGTACTGCAAGATAAAGTTCTATTTTGGATATTGGATTAGGTTAGAAATTGAGTTTTATTGTTTTTAGTACTTCGGAGTTTCACATAAAGACATGAGAAAACTAAAAGCTTACAGGACACAGACCAATCTATGCAAGTTCAAGAAACCAAAAATGCTTAACCCAAAAGAAACTTGGTGGGGAAGTTGGGAAAACCAAAAAGGATAATATCAACGCTACATAAAAAATAGCATCAAGTCCACTTTAGATGTTTAGTTGGGGTCGCCTTTAAAGGTTTTATAGCAGCCAGTAAATTTAGCATCGACATCACATGTGACAAGGAAAAGTCGAATTGAACCAGAGTGCATTAACAGTAAAAAAAAGAAAACAACAATGACTTCTTAAAAGCTTGAGAATTTTGAATCGAAAGAAGACATCAAGACAACTGGTATATTTCGTAAGAATTTAATTATTTCTCTAGAAGAACTCCATATCATAGGTGGTATTTTCAATAAACGGAGTGATACCCTAAAAATCTCTTTTAACACCTACGTTTCAAAATCACCATCAAATAGATGCCAACCTCACTTTTTATCTGCCAGGAGCTCGCAACATTTTTTCCCACATAGCAAAAGAATTTATAGAGTTATACAAAAAACATGAAAATCTAATTTTCAAAAGGACTACCTCTATAGAAAAGGCAATCCTCCAAAATATGCATAGTAGTTTCGCAATCAATCTCTCATAAGCGACATTTACTCAAAGAAGTAATGTTATAATGGTCAGCTTTGTTCTGTGTGATAAGACGATTGTTGTGTAAGTAAAAAAGATAACCCTTGTATGAAATAGATTGGACCAAAATTTCATATGAAAGTAAGAATTCGACTCATCGTTCGTAAACAATGTGTAATTTTTTTGTTTAAAGAAGTGCTCTCATATCCCCAATGTGATCCCCACCTTCAATCACACTCAAATGGGGAAGACATGACAATTTTTTTAGAATATCTAGTTCAATGTCTAAGGAATAACAATTCTTCGTATAATAGCTAGAGCCAGTTGTTTTTTGCATTCAATGTAGCGAACCACTTACTTGGCATGAAGTTTTTATCCTAAAAATTTTCCAATGTCTATAGCATTTTCCTCTAAGAAAGGGATCAATGTTACATTTTTCCAACCACAACAACGAGTTACTCCCTTGAGTGAAATCACTATATGGACACTTGTTAGATTTTTTGAACTTCCTTAAGAGATTTCCAAATATTAGAGTCCCCATGAGTCGTCTCCATTTCCAAAGGTATCAAAATTTCTCTCATATGATCATTTCTTAACGTCCTCGAGATCAAATCTTTTTGTTTTCCATAATGTTTATCATTTATTTGGAGAGTAGCGTGAAGAGTCGTGTACTACCCTTGTTAATTTAATCAAATTAATGGTCAAATTAATTTTGTGTCATTCGTTGCAGTCAGGTAATACAGACTAATCAAAAACCACTTTTAATTAATATTTTAATTAAGAGCGGTAAATTTATTTTTTTACTTGGGCAAGCCCAAGGTCGAACTCAGGGAGGCAGCTGTCTCCTTAAGTATATTTTAAGTGAGTTTAAGAGATCGGATTTTCATAAGGTATTTTTTTGTTTTTCGATAATTTTTATGCAACAAAGAAAAGACACATGCAAAATCGGGCTAGTTTACAAGTTAAATCAGAAATATAGTCAAATTAATTCCAAAAATTATGAAACTTGACCAGATGGTGAAATGCAATGAGATTAAGCTACCCTAATTTTTTGGATTTTTCTGACACTATATGAATTTACAGTGAATTAAAAATGAATGCAAGGTGATTTTGACTAAATTAATTTTAATAAATACCATAACACAATAATTTAAGATATAAAAATTATCCTAAATAGATCTAAGTGTGAAGAATCCAGGAAAATTAATAAACCTAAATTTCTATGTGAAACAGACCTATTAAAAATCAATTAAGGAAATCACAAAATGATTTATTCAAGCCTCGGGATGCGTGTAAATGCAAAGTTTTTTAGTCACAATGTAAATTTAATTACCCTAAGTCTAATGTGAATTTATGAGGATTTTTGGAGTAACAGAGAATTTACTACAAATTAAAAGGCATAAATGGGCAAAATATAGCAAAATTCCACCTATTAATTAATAATAAAATCTACTGCTATCACAAAAATAAGACAAGTGTCGCGTATGAAAGAGGACAAGTTTAGCTACACAATGCAATTTTTAGACTCAAAAAATGATGTCAAATGAATGCTTAAAATGCACGCAAAGACAGGGGCCTAATTGCAATTACAGAAAATAAAACTGCTAAAATCAAACATGCTGACAGGGACTAAAATGCAATTACCTATAATGAGGGGGCATGTATGCAAAATACTCATGAAACACGTGCACTGTACGTGATGCTCCTAGCAGGGACTGGAATGCAATTTGTGAAACCTTCAGGGGCCTCGGTGTAAAATACCCAGACCGCACGTGAAAGACACGTAAGGTCCCAGGCTCGGGTGACTTCGGAGGCTCGAGCAGCGGCTCGGGGGTTCTGCAGGCTCTTGTCTAGCTCGGGGTAGCTTCGGGGGGCTCCGAGCCTAATGGTCGGGGATGAGGCTCGGAGGCGCTTTGTGGCGCACTATGGACCGATGGATCGAATGGAGATCCAACGACTGCTAATGGCTGGCGATGTGGCACGTCTAGATCCGTTAGATCGTATGAAGATCTAACGGCGGAGGATGGCTTCTGAGATGGATCAACGACCGTTGGATCAGGATGAATCCAACGGCATCTGAAGCTCGGGGCAAGTGGAGATGTGGCGTGCTCTGGTGCGTGGGATCCTCCTGATCCGACGGTTGCGCGTTGATGGCTACGTGGCTTCCTCAAAACCGTCCGATCAAGGGGATCAGACGGCTACTGGGCTTCGTGCTCTAAGGGTCTGCCGCCTCCTGCGGCGGAGGTGGCTGTGCTCCGACGACGAAGCTCTAGCTCCGCCTCCTCCTCCAGTCGTAGGTGAAGGTCGTCGGCAGCTCCTAAGTTGTTGGGAAGGATCGTGGAGGCGTGGCGGAGCTCTCGGGGGTCTCAGTTGAGGCTGGGGTGGTCTGGAGAGCGGCGGCGACAAAGCTCGAACTGAGCTCTGATGACGTTCCGTCCAATCAAAGATAGAGCACCTGCAAGGGGTTAGTTGAATAGCCGAAGCGTGCACAGTAATCGTGGGGTGAACATGAGTGCGGAGGGAGGCCTGAGGTACGATGAAGGTGATCCGGTGATGGTGCTCCGCCAAGGTGGCGGAGCTCTCGTCGGCGTGAGGTGAAGTGTGTGGTCTGAGAAGATGGAAGGGTGCGTGAGGGTGCTAGCTCCGAGACGAAGCTCGGAGGATGTTCAGATGAAGTTTTAGTCGATCGAGGGCGACGAATAAATTATGAGAAGAAGGAAGAAAATGAAGACGAGGATCGAAGGGGAGATGGAGGCGTCTACCTGGGAAATGGAGCTCGGATTCGTGCTCTTAGTCATCGCTCGAAGGTCGGTAGAGAGTCCTGAGCTCGTGCAGCTCACAGGGGAGGCTGCGGCACGGAGGGGATGGCCGTGGATCTCGCTGGAGAAGAAGCTTGATCGTCGCTCAACGTCACTTTGAATTGTTGTCACCAATATGAAGGTCGGAGCTAGGGGTTTCTCTCTGGAGTGGCGGATAGGGTCAAAGGTTGAAGGTGATGGCGTATTTATAGGTGGGAGCTGACGGTGACAGGAAATGGAGGGCGAGGTTGGTGGAGGTCGTGGGGCGACATGGGTTGAGGTCATGGCGATTGAGGAGGTCGGCAAGGATGAGGGAAGAGTGGGGTGCAGGCTAGAGGTGTTGGAGGCCGGAGAAGGTGGCCGGAGTGGATCCCAAAATAGGAAGGGGGCGGCTCACGCGCAAGGTGGGTGACATGGGGTGCGAGCCTTACGGGAGGTAGGAGACGATGTCTTGACCGTTGGATCGCTCGATCCAACGGTCAGGAGAGGGCGCAATGGGGCGGATGTGATCAGATCAGAGAGCCGAGATCAAAGGGTCGTGATGGAGCCACGTGGAGGGCGTAGGTAAAGGCGCTGATGTGAGGCTGAGATGATGCCCGGGGGTTTTATCGTAGGGTCACGATGGTGCACGAGATGAGTGGCTAGGATGGAGGGTTTCTAGCGAGGATCGGAGGGTGCGGACGTCGCCACATGGCGCAAGGAGGGCATGGCGTTGGCGAGCGGCCTCGATTAGATCCAGGGTTTGATCGAAGGGCTGAGAAGTGTTGCGGCCTGGATGGCCCAGATCAAGAGAGAGGGGGTGTGATCGGACGGCGGGAAATGGAGGGTACATGGCGCTAAATGGAGTGGGCCGCGTGGCGCAATCAGAGGGCGCCACGTGGCCTGCCCTGAATGGGTGAAAAGAAAATGAATTTAGAGAGAGAAGGAGGTCGAATTTGGAAAAACTCAAAACATGAAAGTTGTAGATCTCGATGAGATCTACAAGTTTTATGTTGATCAAAAACAGAGATGAGGTCAAATGTGATACAAAAATACAAGGGTACAAATATACATGCATATAGTACACAAAGGGGCCCAAGAACCCAAGTTTTGCATACGAGCTCCTATTTGAATGAGATTGATCTCATTTTAAAGGTCTCTGAATATGTATTAATTTAAAAGTGAGTAGACCTAATTCGAAGTTGTATGAGAGAGATATGTGCATTCTAAGGTCTAAGGTCTCCAACTGGTTTTGGGGTTTTATTGGGTAATTTACAAGCTAGGATTTTTTTGGCCTTTTTCCTTATATTATTAACTAGTAATATGCACAGTATAAGGAAGGATTTATTGACTTTGAAAATACAGATAATTATGTGAATAATTTATAAGTGAGTTTTACAGATGAATTGGCTTCTTTTTTAATGCAATTATGAATGCTAAAATGCATGAATTATGGATGCATGTATGAATGCTATTTATGTAAAATAAAGGAAAATATGCTGCTAAATACTCGGGAACAAGTCTCTATTTTCAACTTTAAGAGTGATGAATCACGGATTCATCGTAGCGCGTTGCTATAACTCTTAAGATTAATCAAACCCCAACAATCATTTTTCGTTTGTTGGCAGTTCTTCCAAGGCACCAAATCTTTTTCCGTGAGCATTAGTATTTCCATTCTAGACAAAGTGTCTTCTACATTTGTCTATGTTCTTGATAATGTAGTAAGGATCTTATGACAAGAGATAGTATGTGCAACAATAGGCGTAAGGGTTGTGTTGGTGAGAGTGACCCTCGTTGGAAGTGAGAGCATCGTTGGTTTCGAACCTCTAAGTTTGGAGGTAAATCTGTCAGCCATTCCTTCGTCACTCAAATCTTCAAGGCCTTTAGTTCCTCACGAGATTCTAAGTTTAGACGACAAATAGAAGATTTTTATGTATTTATTTCCAACTCTGACATTTTTGCGAAGATATTTAGTGAAATCGTCAAATATTTGTGATCCTAGATATCATATTAAATTGAATTTAGTAGATCATCAGCAAATTAAACATTGGTAATCATAGTTTTCATATCTAGAGTGGAAAAGCCCAACATGATATCTTAATCAACAAGTATAGACAACATGAAATCTAAATTTGATAGGGTACAAATGGGCATTAGAGAAGAAATTAGATTCCCCTATCACATACCCCTTTCAGTCTAAAAAAACCATAAAAGAACCATTCAATTTCATAGAACTCCACGTATCATGTATTAACAATGAAATACAAAGAACGAATCTTGGTGGGCAAGTAGAAGCGACTAGAAGCTTCAAAATCAAATCCCAACTAAGTGTATCAAACACTTTTCTCAAACCAATCTTAATAACAACAACCTTAGTCCACAATCATTTCTATTATCGCAAAGACATCAGTCATTGACCTACCCTAGAAAAAAGCACACAATGTTGGGGGCCATCTATTTGTCAATATCTTTGAAATAATTGAAGTGGGGAGGTTAATGAGATTGATTGGTCATTCATTTCATTAATAGAAGGACCCTCGATTTGTAAATTAGAGCAATCAAGGCATTGTTTGTGTGTTTAAGTCTTCGAGAACGTCATTTTTCAAGTTATGGAATGCATCATCCGCATAAAATCCCCCTTGAGCATAGGCCAACAAGTCCTAATAAACTCAACTGAGTCCTAATGAATTCAACTATATAGAACGGCATCCGGTGGATGATGCAAATAAATATGCTCTATATCAATAGTCGTGTAGCTATTTTGAAGTGGATCCTTTAATGCCGTCTAACTATCTTAACATCTTCAATGGTATGATCCTTAACAAATATTAGACATTGGCTTCTCATGAGCTACTTTTATGCATGGTTATATAACTTGTAGACAAATTCATCCTTTCCATACAATACAAAGATGCATTGTCTGGTCTTTGCTTCTAACTTGGATCTCCCATTTGTTGGAACATGCACAAAGACTTTAAACTTAAATACACACATGTTCTCAATGAAAACATCTTTTTTATACCAGACTATCTCATGGATATCTCCATGAAAATCAACATGCGAAGATAGGTTGGTCACTTGAGTCATCAAGATTTCTAGTTGAAATCAAGTTCAGATGCATGCCAAGAGCATACCTCAATCTTTTATCTTCAAAAGGATATTAGTCGCATTATGCAAAAATGGTGTCACCTTTGCTAATAACATTAGACAATAAACCATTGCACATGCTAAGAATGTATAATAAAAAAATATCATAAGATGTCAAAACCAGTTTGGTCATGTGTATGGATGAAACACTATCAACTTGTCAATAAGTGTCATCCTTGGCTATACTCACCCTATTCATGTTGGACATAATGAAAATCATTCTCAACAACAATGACAACAAAATTATCATCCTTGTCATTCCTTTCTTGCTTCTCGTGTCTCTTTTTATCTCTTGAAAGGTAAGCAATGCTTCTTGTTATAACATTTGCTGTTACAATGATGATATTCTAGCTGCCTTGATCTCTTCCATTTTAATTTTGAATATATTTAACTCTTATTTTCTGAGATGAAACCTTTGATTGTAAAGAAAAAATTTGATATTTATCATCATCTTCTCATTCAGAACACCAAGTTTAACGGTTTCTAAGAAAACAACTCCATCATGTAGAGAGTTTAGTGAGAGAAAATTGAAAAATCTCCCAATTGTTCAGAAGAGTAGAAAAGTAAGAACAAACATGAAAAATGATCTTCAAATTTTATTATTATTATGGAAAGTTGACTGATAACACCTTGAAAATCATCCATATATCTAAAACATAAATATCATCTTTGAATTTAAAATGCATCAACCTAATGAGTAGAATTAACTTCTTGGTCTGTGCATTCACATACAGTTATCCAATTAGTCTCATGTGTGAGCTAACACAAGATGACTCTATATATGATGCTCCGAATCAAAACAATGAATACAATAGGAGTAATCTCACTAAGCCGGTAACTCTGCTCCTAGAGTATGCAATACAATAGGGCCCTGTTTGGTTGGAGAATAAGCCCTGGAATAAGGGACCAATTCTCCTCCCGACACGGTTCTCAGTGGTACGACTATTCCCCATTATTCCATCTTATTTCACTCTTATTCCTATCTTTATCCCACCTTACCTGCCTTTATTTCACGTTATTCTCTTTATTCCTATCCTCCAGCCGAACGGAGAATAGACCCTTATTCTTCATCCTTATTCCTGCTTATTCTCCTACCGAACGGGCTCTAAGAGTAATTTCACTAAGCTTAGGGACAACTTAAAACAATGAATACAATAGGAGCTAACACAAGAATTTAGGGGACATTATGCAAAAACGCCTCAAAATATTAACAAAAACCTCACATGTGTATTACTGTCCCTTCCCTCAATTGTGCTTCATCTGCAGCTTCTGTCCTTTCTCCAAACCCCCACAACAAAAAACTAAACTCTCCCCAACCATTACAATTCCAAACAAAAAAACTAAGAAAACCCCCAAATCCCCTCTCCATTTTGAAACCCTTCACCTCCCCACCACCACTCCCAAATCCCCAAATCCACACACCAAGATCCCACCTTTCCACCTCCGGAAACCCTAGAATCGCCCTTCATGGGCAGCAGGAGGGAGGAGGAGAGGAACGAGAAGATCATCAGGGGCCTATTGAAGCTCCCCCCCAATCGCAAGTGTATCAACTGCAACAGCTTGGTATGGGTGTTTTTTGATCTCTAATTTTTCTTGCTGTCTATGATTGTTGTTTTGATTTGGCTTTGCTTCGAATTGTAGGGTCCGCAGTATGTGTGCACGAATTTCTGGACGTTTGTTTGCATCACATGCAGTGGGATACAGTAAGTGACTTTAATTTTTTGTTGCTCTGTGGTTCTGCGCGATTTGGTGGATTGGCTGTGAGTAGTAGTACAGATGTAGGAGTTGAGATTGGAACTGTGGTTTGAGACCGTAAGGTTGAAAGGAGCGTCCTTTCGAGTTTGCTGTTTTTTTCATTTTGATGTATGATACATGGGCAATTTTTGTTTTCTATTTCGAAATGGAGTGCGGGCTGCGGCGATGTGGATGGAGCGTAGTTCCTCCCACCATGCTGCCTAAGTGGCACTGTAGGTTGTCCTGCCATGTCCATATAATCCAGGTCCCGTATGCCACCTTTGTAATGCTGGAGTTCCGGTTGGGTGTATCGGAAGTTATATGATTAGCTGGATGATTGGATGCCACTCAATATTCAAATAGTCTTTCCTAGAGTCCCACATGCTCCTTACTGCCTAAACCTTTGTAATTCTGGAGTGCCAGTTGTCTGTGATGGGACTTATATGATTATCTGGAAGATTGGATGTCAGGATTCAAATTACGACCTAGATTAGGTTAATGCCATCTAGCACACTAGGATGTTCACAGTGAATGTGTATATCAAGAGAATGTATTATGAACTTTCTTGTATAATAGGATACACAACTCTTCTTGATGTGCAGTCTTTTGTCTCACCGAGTATGATACACAACTCTTCTTGATCGTCGAATCGCAAGAACGATTCAGTATCCATGCACTGATACCAAATGATGCAAACTAAAAATCGAGAAGCGATGAGAAGATCACGACACGCTTCGTGTGGTTGAGAGAGGAACATGGTGAGAGGAGAAACCTTAGAATTTTGGGGAAAGCGGAGAAAATGGTGGAGGCTCTCTCCAAACCAAAAAACTCAAATTTTAATTCATAACATGTTCTCCTTACAAAGGACTAGTGCCCCCTTTATATAGAGGGGGTCTAATTACAAAATTGGTACAACAACAACAACAACAACAACAACAAAGCCTTTTTCCCACAATTAAGTAGGGTCGGCTACATGGATTCTTCGCCTCCATTCAGATCTATCTTGGGTCAATCTCAGACTTATATCCAGCAAACTAAGATCCCTTCGTATAGTCTCTTTCCAACACTTCTTGGGCCGTCCTCGCCCTCTCTTAGCCGGCTTAACATCCCAACACTCGCATCTCCTAACCGGTGCATCAGTTGACCTTCTTTGCAAATGACCAAACCATCTTAAGCGGTTTTCTCGCATCTTATCCTCGATCGGAGCTACACCAACTTTCTTTCTGATTGCATCATTCCGAATCCGATCTTTACGTGTATGTCCACACATCCATCTTAGCATTTTCATTTCTGCTACAGCCATTTTCTGCACATGTCTATGGTTCACAGGCCAACATTCAGAACCATAAAGCATAACAGGTCTCACGGCTGCTTTGTAAAACTTTCCTTTAATTTTTAAAGGCATTTTCTTATCATAGAGAACAGCGGAGGCTCCTCTCCACTTTAGCCAGCCTGCATTTATTCTATTAGTAACATCTCCATCAATTTCTCCATCATGTTGCAAAATAGATCCCAGATATCTAAAAGAATCTCTCTTCTTGATGTTATCGTCACCAATCTTCACCTCGATTCCTTCACCATTGCTTCCATCAAAGGTGCATTCCATATATTCCGTCTTAGCCCTACTTATACGAAAACCTTTAGTCTCCAATGCATGTCTCCAAACCTCAAGCTTCTCATTTACTCCATCTATACTCCCGTCAATCAACACAATATCATCAGCAAATAACACACACCAAGGTAACTCATCCTGAATGTGACTTGTCAACTCGTCCATAATCAAAGTAAAAAGAAATGGACTCAAAGCTGAACCTTGATGTAAACCAATGTTGATATCAAAATAGTCAGTCTTCCCCGTCGGGGTCCTTACACAAGATAAAGCCCTATCATACATATCCTTTATGAGATTAATGTATAGGACCGGTACTTGTCTCTTCTCCAAAACTCTCCACAGTATCTCTCGTGGGACGGAATCATAAGCCTTCTCCAAATCAATAAAGATCATATGGAGATTCTTCCTTTTAGCTCTATAAATCTCCATTGTTCTCCTCAGCAAATGGATGGCTTCAATAGTTGAGCGACCTGGCATGAATCCGAATTGATTTTCTTTAATTTGGGATATAAAGAAATCCTAATTGAACTCTAAATTGACTCACTAACTAAATTAAACTAACATAAATATTGAGATTACAATCAATCTCAATTTATTTAATGTAAATAAAATTAACCGACCGCTAATTAGGATGAAAACCCTAATTTTGAAAAAAATCCCCAATTCCGCAATTTTCAATTCGATTCGACCCGTCAATCCTGATTTCAGATTTCATGAAATATTGGTGAAATTTCGCCGAAATTTTAAGACAGGGGATCGAAATGCCGCTATGGAGGCCTTCCTTTACAAATGTTACTTGATTTGTGCGAAATATGACCGAAATTTCGTCGAAATTTTGGTGAAATTTCGTTTCGACATGGTGTCAATACGATATACGATATCAAAATTTAAAACCTTGCCGTCAATTTGGGAATAATTGCATCAACAACCCACCGAATGGTCAGGGCTGATGTGCAAACATGAGTTATTTTGGCACATCTAGGTCCACTATAGGTCAATATGCATGCTTGGGTAGTTTGGTTGGCACATGTGCCGTCCATTGCGGGCAGAGGATTCTGAGAGCTCCGGCCTTCTGGAAACCTAGATAGTACAGTTATTTTGGGGACAAATATGGTTTGGGTTGGCTGGTTTTGTACTGAGAGTTTGTCTGTTAAAAGATCCTGGTATACCATGGCCTTGCTGTTAAAGCCGAGTAATCTTAGCCTGACATGTTTTTATATAAGGGAAATACAGTTAAAACTGCCCCATCTTTTTCTAAGATAGTATAAGATGCAATTGTTAGGTGCTAACACTTTTATCATGTCATGACTACTTATCATATAGTCATTACACACTGGAGTTTTTTTACCTTGATTAATATCACGAAGTACAGATCAATCCAAACTTTACATTGTCTTGTGTCTGCAGCCGGGAGTTTACTCACCGTGTTAAATCTGTCTCTATGGCTAAATTTACCTCACAAGAAGTTGAGGCCCTTGAAAGTGGCGGAAATCAGGTTAGAACAGATACATATTTCTTTTTAACATTTCAGCAAAGAACTCCCTTTCTCATGTTATCAACTTTCTGCAGCGTGCCAGAGAAATCTATTTGATGGACTGGGACATGCAGCGGCAAAGATTGCCAGAAAGCAGGTATAGGTGAGCTTCAAGTTTCTTTACGACTCAACCGTGTGCTAATCTATCTTTTGGACTTTTACAGCAATATCGATAAACTAAGGGAATTCATAAAGAATGTGTATGTTGACAAGAGGTATGCTGGAGGAAAATCTTCTGACAAACCACCAAGGGACACTCAGGCAATTACTTAATAAGTTTAACAATAATTAGTCAGTGCTTTGCATTCAACACTTCATAATTGATAGTCAACGAGTGTTTTTTATGTTTTGAAACGTTCATCTTGTTATTTCTAAAAGATTCTGACCAAATCATAGCAGAACTATAAAAACCATGAAGAAGAGAGAAGGGCCAGTTCTTACCATTCATATTCTCAGAGCCCACCTTATGATTATCAGTATGAAGATCGACGTTATGGAAAACAGGCCGGCATGCTTACCAGAAAGCCTGGGTCAGATAGAGTGCAATATGATGGGAAATTTTCCAGCTTAATCTATAGTCCTGGTCGTATGTCTGGGATGGAGGATAGATTTGCTAATGAGGGTTCTGCACCAAGATTGTCTGATTTCTCAGTATCCAGTGCAGGAGAAGCATCAAGGCACGGTGGCCGGTCACCAAATTTCCAGAAGGATGCTGGACACAGCAGCCCGCCTGCTGTTCCAGTAAGGGATATCCTGATTGAAGATGGAAGAAGGCGGACATTGAACACCTTTCTTGAAGCAGATGCCAAGGGAGATTCCAGAGATCTTGGCAGGGTACCACAATCACATGTAAGCTATGCCAGAACTAGGCATGCTCTTAGCTGTCCATTTATAATTTTGTTTTCTCAGTTTCTTCATGAAAGACCACATTGAATGAGCACCGTGTTTCCATTTTCAGAGACCTGCATCTTCTGAAAGCTTTGGTTCCTTCGATGGTAACTCTCCTGGGCTGAGGTCAGTTAAGTCAGATACTTTAATTGATGTATTAGAGAGAGATCAGCCTACTGGGATCCAGTCAGCATCATCACTCTCTTCTGCAAATACAATCCAGGCTTCTTCTAGTACAGCTGTGGGGAATCGGGATTTTTTTGACTTTTCGACAGCAAGTAATCAACAACCTACAAGCTCTCCTCAATCCATTGGTCTTTTTGCCGAAGTTAGTAACTATGCACCATCAGCAGCCTCGTCGGGCCCAGATCCTGTGACAGTTCCTCTAAATCTATCTCCTGATTTTTCAGCTGAATTCAACAATTCTGTAGTCTCAACATCCTTGTTGGCTGAAAATCCAGTGACACCCCCTCTTATTGAAAGCGAGGGATGGGCTACCTTTGACATGCCCCAGAATTCTGTATTTAAATCTGGACGGCAAACAATGCCTTATTCTGTGCCCACAACAGGTGGTGAAACACCAAAGCCACCATTTGATGCATTTTTTTCTGAAAGTAACGAGTTACAGTGGGCTTCTGTGAAAAGCAACTCTACTAAAGCAGAGTCTATTGATTTGTTCTCTGATACATGGGAGCTAGCTTCACATCAGGCTAACACACCTCCAGTGTTGTCAACATTTCAGGCAAACCTCTCCCTGTGATTCATATTTTATGCCGTTAGTTGTTTTAAATGCTTGAATATGGTGGATTACATGCAATTTCTTCTGATTTTTCTTGATATCGTATGTGAGGTGCATCACAAGCCTATTTTTTCTGTGATCCAGCCGTGGAGTGCATTTGATGATAATGTCAAAATTACACAAAACACAGACGGGAACTCCTTTGCGGAGACTAATCTACACATTCCAGTGCAGATGTCCTCCGTTGATTCAGGCATTAAAGTTGCAGAGGTACTTCAGCATCCATCTGCTGACCCTGGGTATTTTGAAATGTTGCATTAAAACAACTGCTAAACTTTGCAGGGCCATGGAAAAGATTTCCCTGGTTTGGCTGGAGGTGTCGTCTTGGGGCATATTGGCAATAGTGCTATTCCAGCATTTCCTTTATTGGCAAATCCTGTACTATTTCATAACTTTTACCTTGTTTCGGAATTTCCTGTGCATAGTCTAAAAGATTTCATTTTGATGATCAGGCCGAATTAGCTCCTCCGAGGAAATCAACCAATCCATTCGATTTTCCATGTGAACCGGAGTTGGTGAATAGCAATGTGGTAAAACAGATATTTGTTAATTGCAAATTTGCAACTTCAATTGACTGTGGCAAGCATACTTTTATTTTCCATTTTTTTGTAAAATGGGTGTATTTTCCTTCATATATTTGCGTTTAATTATTTTATAT
This sequence comes from Ottelia alismoides, assembly GCA_037367405.1. Lineage (NCBI taxonomy): Eukaryota > Viridiplantae > Streptophyta > Magnoliopsida > Alismatales > Hydrocharitaceae > Ottelia > Ottelia alismoides. The sequence continues at coordinate 484,804 of JAZKJV010008884.1, forward strand.
CATAGTTGCAAAAATCTTTTAGACCTAGCATTTCTAAAGGGTTTCTGAATTTCAGAATGATTAAAATCTGCATGCTGATGGCTTCATATAATAACTCCACCTTGTAAGTTGTCCTATTTATTAATCTCATTGTATTTAGCATTTGGGAAATGTGAGCATGAAAGGGAGGAAAGGAGGGTTGTGAGTAGGAAACCAATGTGGGGTTGCATGGAACCATGACAAGGAGGTTTCTTGTTTCCGATACTGTGCTTGTTGGTGTATAAACGAAGCCCATGCATGCTTTCCACATTGTAAAGCGCCCATCAGTCCATGGTCAGTGATCCATAGTGTCAAAAAGATCCCCACAATCCGCACGGCCTCCAAAAGATGTAGAATCTCTGCAAAACACTGATCTAACAAGTCATTTTGAAAAAGCGGAGGCCTACTACTTTTCTCCCTGCAATCCCTCACTGCACAACTAGCATCGGATTCCAAGGAGAAGAGGCGAGGCAAGCGAGCCTCATACATCCCTTACCCGTCTAATCGTCAGTCCAAAAATGGAAACCAGAGCCAAAGGCTAAAACAAGCTACGTGAGTGGAGCCACGCAACGGAAAATCGAGCAAATGCCCTTTCAGAAGTTGGACGACATAAACACAACAACTTGCGGAGGGATCCATATAAACTCCAGAGATTGAGCGTATCGTCCTACATAAAAAATTAGACCCACCACCCCGGATGTGGGCGACTCACTTCTTCAATAAGGCTCCATTCCTTGCCTCCAAGTTCAAGATCCCCATGCCCCCATCAGGGTCTTCCACCCCATAACCCACTAGATTCTTTATCCCCCTCCTTCTGAAGGCATCTCTTGCATCTCTCAAAAGATGTCTAGAAGAAACGTCTCATCAGTGTCTCCAATTTCCCGCTACCTCATTGTTGACGCATTTTGAGTTATTATGTATCTTCGTTATTTTATTTTCTTATTAGTCTCTTTATGTAATTTACCCATAGGCTACTCTCCTATATAAGAGAGCCTTGGGCTATGGAATAGATATCTCTCATTCACGTTTCCCAACATGGTATCAGAGCGACGGTCCTAGACCGGAGTTCCTGAAACCCTAACCCTAACCCTACCCGCCGGCCCTCTCTCTCTCTCTCTTCTCCTCGCAGATCGGCGTCGCCGCCCCCCCCCCTCTCCAGGCGCATCTGCGCATCTCCGGGCGCAGGCGCATCTCCAGGCGCAGGCGCAGGCGCGCATCTGCACATCTCCAGGCGCAGGCGCGCATCGCCCGATCTCCGGCGCGCATCTGCGGCGCTCCTCAACGATCCTCCAGCGCGCATCTCGCGTTGACCGATCTCCAGCGCATGAGCGCATAGAGCACCCACTTCGCGCCGATCTCCAGCGACGATCTTCGTGATATATATGGGGTTGGTTGCTTGACGTCTACACATGCAACTAATCCCGTTTATGTCGTTGTAGACAAAGATTATTGTCTCTTGGTCACTCCAGTCTTCCAGTATGTCAGAAAGCAAGGCTGATATTCCATCAATGGGCGCGTTTCGTGGTCCAGCGCCAATCGTCAAGATGGATGGTACGAACTATGAACAGTGGGCAATGCAGTTCATGAGTATGATGAAGTCCACGGGCAAGAAGCATATTCTCACAGAGCCCGAACCTGCAGAGAAGACTGGAGTTCATGCCTCATGGGAGGCTGACGACGCATATGCAAAGGTGTGGCTATCTGGCACATTGGCTATTGAGATCGCCAATGACATTCTACATCAGCCCACAGCCAAAGACATGTGGGATATCCTAGCAGCAACATATTCTCAGGCGGAAAATGAGACGAAGATCCTGCAACTACAACATGATATATTCACAATTAAGCAGAATGGCCGCCCATTACATTCTCTCTATACATCTTTGAGAGGAATGTTTGAGAAGCTCCATAGCTTCATGCCTCTTACCGCCACACCAGAACAGCAGAAGACATACAGGAATGCGACGATGGTGGGTGTGTTTCTCGCTGCACTCGATCCAGAGTATGAGGCAGCACGTTCACAGATTTTGGCGGACTCGACTATTCCTCCCATGGAGGAAGCGTTTCACAGATTGAGCAGGATTACTGTACCTTCAGCAGCCACTACTCAGAATCCCTCAGCCATGGCAGCCAATAGAGGCCGCAGTTCTCAGTTCAGGGCCGTGGACGTATTCCCCGAGGAAGGGGTGGCCGCACTAGGCCAACATGCTCGTACTGTCACAGAGTCGGCCATACTGAAGACACATGCTACTCAAAGCATGGATTTCCTGCATCTGCACGAGCTGCTGAGCAGATAGAGCCCCCGTCTGCATCTACCCTGGATCAACGATTTGATGATCTGGTTGCCCGTCTTAGGGGCATTATACCACCACCTGGCCCAGCACCACAGACAGAGAATCATACTGATGCCGCTGCTTCTGCTTCTGCCTCTACGAGTACTTCAGGTAGTACACTTGCTCTTCACAGTAGTAGATCAAATACATTGCCGTGGATCATGGACTCGGGCGCTACACATCACCTATGTGGCGACCAGAGTCTACTTACAGGATATACTCAGATTCCTCCAGGACGGACAGTAGTGATTGCCAATGGCACTCATTCCCCTATCACGGGTCAGGGGGAGATTAGATTGACATCCTCTATGCAGCTCAAGAATGTTTTGCATGCACCGCATTTTTCCATGAATCTGTTGTCGATTAGTCAGATTACGAAGGATCTCCATTGTCGAGCTATTTTTGATTCATCTTCTTTGACTTTTCAGGACATCCGTACGGGCAACGTGATTGGTCATGGCTATGAGCAAGGAGGCCTTTATCGTCTGAACCAGACCCCGTTTGCCGGAATCACAGCCTCTCCCGCAGAACAAGTATCTCCTCTCCTGTGGCATCTGCGTTTCGGTCATTTACCGCTTCAGAAGTTGCGTCTAGTCCTACCCTATAGTCTTTCTCACACAACTGTCCAGTGTGAGGCATGTCAGTTGGGAAAACATCACAGGTCATCTTTTCCCAGTAGTCAAGGTCGGAGTAGTAACTCCAAGTTTGAGTTATGTTCCGTATTCCTACTGGGGTGATGCAGTCCTTACTGCATGTTATCTTATAAATCGTATGCCCTCGTCTGTCTTGAATGAACAGATTCCTTTCTCACTCGTTTATCCTGACAAGGATCTGTTCACTCTTACCCCTCGTGTGTTTGGGTCTGTCGCTTTTGTCCATCAGTTGTCGCCTGGCTCTGACAAGCTCTCTCCTAGGGCTGTCAAGTGCGTCTTTGTGGGGTACTCCAGAACTCAAAAGGGGTACAAGTGTTTTGACCCTGTGCGTCGGCGGTATATGATCAGTGCAGATGTTACATTTTTTGAATCCGTTATGTATTTTTCAGAATCCGGGAACATGCAGTCACCACCTATATCTCCTGAGACCGTATTCATGGCACCACCAACAACATCACCGTCACCACCATCTCTACCACCACCACCACCACCGCCACCAACAGTATCCCCACTACCATTTCACTACACCCGCAGGCCGCCTCAAGCTCATGGTCCTGACCAGTCACCTAGCTCGCCTATGGTATGTGATGAGAATGTTAATGTTGATGAATCTAACGACATTTCTGAGCAGGATGCATTACAGGAGCATGGTGATACCACAGAGGATCTGGATGTTCCAATCGCCCTACGCAAGCCGAAAAGAAGCTGTGCCAAATATCCAGTATCAGCAGCTATATCCTTTGAGAGGCTATCTGGACACTTCAGGACGTTTGCATTGTCACTTTCAGCTACAGACATTCCACGGAACCACCATGAGGCTTTGCAGGATTCTAGATGGCGGCGAGCGATGGAGGAAGAGATGGCGGCTCTTCAGTCTCGAGGTACATGGAGCTTGGTTACTATACCTCCAGATGTCAGCCCAGTAAGTTGCAGATGGGTGTTTACAGTAAAACATAATGCAGATGGCACTATTGAGAGGTACAAGGCACGCTTAGTTGCAAGGGGATTCACACAGACATATGGGGTAGATTATCTTGACACGTTCTCCCCTGTAGCTCGTCATTCCACTCTGCGGATACTTTTGTCAGTTGCAGTTACTAGAGACTGGCCGCTCTATCAACTGGATGTGAAGAATGCTTTTCTGTATGGTGATCTGCAGGAGGAAGTTTATATGCAACAACCACCAGGTTTTGCTGTTGAGGGGGAGTGTTCCAAGGTTTGCAGGCTACATAAGGCCATCTACGGCCTTAAGCAGAGCCCCAGAGCATGGTTCCAGAAGCTGTCAGACCTCTTTGAGAAACAAGGATACAAACGCTCCAATGCTGATCATTCCTTGTTTGTACAGAAGACGGCAAGAGGTATTGTTGTAATCATGGTTTATGTTGACGATATCTTGATTACAGGTGATGATGACCAGGGCATTAAACAAGCAAAGGAAAGGCTGGGGACCGAGTTTGTCACCAAGGACCTGGGAGTCCTTAGATATTTTCTGGGGCTGGAATTTGCCAGAAATCCGTATGGATTGGTCATGTCACAGAGGAAGTATGTCACAGATCTATTGAGTGAGACAGGCATGTTAGGGTGTCGACCTGCTACGACACCAATGGACCCCAGCATGAAGCTGTTTGATGATGACACAGAGGAGGTTGACAGGAGAAGATACAGAGAACTGGTAGGAAAATTGTTATATGTTACGATCACTAGGCCAGATATATTATTTGCAGTGAGCCGTGTGAGCCAGTTCATGGAGCATCCACGTCAGGTGCATATGGATGCAATACACATGATACTTAGATATCTCAAATCTTCTCCAGGTAAAGGTCTGCTATTCAAGAAAGCAAAGGAAATTTCTGTCTCAGCATGCGCAGATGCAGACTATGCAGGGTGTCCTAAGGATAGGAAGTCTACCTCAGGGTATGCCGTCTATGTTGGAGATGCACTAGTCTCATGGAGGAGCAAGAAACAAACTGTGGTAGCTAGATCCAGTGCTGAATCTGAATATCGGGCTATGGCCCAGGCCACTACAGAGATGATGTGGGTGAAAGCGGTGCTGACAGATTTATGCTTAGATGTACCACTTCCTATGAACTTGGAGTGTGATAATCAGGCTGCGTTGTTCATTGCAAACAATCCTGCATTCCATGAACGGACCAAGCACATTGAGGTGGATTGTCATTTCATACGTGATATGATTCAGAAAGGATTCATTGCCACATCTCATGTTACTTCAGAGAACCAGACTGCAGATATATTCACCAAGGCATTGTTACGAGGTCCATTCCAGAAGTGTGCTTCCAAGCTGAGCATGATTGACATCTATGCTCCATCTTGAGGGGGAGTGTTGACGCATTTTGAGTTATTATGTATCTTCGTTATTTTATTTTCTTGTTAGTCTCTTTATGTAATTTACCCATAGGCTACTCTCCTATATAAGAGAGCCTTGGGCTATGGAATAGATATCTCTCATTCACGTTTCCCAACACTCATCATGCAAAATGTGCATAGGCATAAAAAAGGGGAAAACTGAAAGATCTGCCTTCAGCAATACCAAGCGACCACCTCTCGGCAGACATGCTGCACCCCAACTCGTCAACTTTTGCTTTAACCTCTCGTTCAAGGGTGGTCAGTCGGACTATCGCTATCTACACCCCTACTAGCAACAACCTAAGGTAGAGAACAGTAAGGGCCCCTCGCTATGTCTGGATGTCAGCTTCACAAACTTCCATCTCCTCATTCATCCCAAAAGTGAAAAATAGACTTGGCATGATTTATCATTAGGCAAAAATGGATTTCACAGAAGCAACCTATCCCTTCATAAAATGTCATTAACGTACTAGAGTATGTGCATAGAGATCTCGCCAATATGGGAATCTGCCAGAAAACCTCCCTTCCTTGCCTTACCTACCATTCTAGCCCTGACATCAACAACAATAACAAAAAGTCATGGTGCCATCAAACAACCTTGCCTAACCTTGCGTTTTCGCTGAAAGAAACCACCGCCATGCTTGTCATTCACCAAAACCATGTAGAAAGATGTCGTCACACATCTCTCCATCCAATCGATCCACATACTCGGAAAACTTCTATTATGCAATGACAACCAGATGAATCTCCAGTGAACACAATTATACGCATTAGAAAATTCAACCTTTTACCAAGAAACCATTCATCTTTCTTCTATACTCTTCGACAATCTCAAGAGGCTAAACCAACCTCATTGATTATATGTCAGCCTGGATGTAAGCCATCTGGGTATGATTAATAATAGAGCCAAGAACATCTTGCAACATGTTAACCGACACCTTTACCATGATGAAGGGGATAACATTAGACAAAGCAATATGACACATGTCCTCCACTCATCGCATCACATACTTCTTAGTCAAAAGGAACAGAATGGTTCAATTAAGTTGTTTGAACCATCGTTACTCTGATATCTCTCCACCACGTCCAATGTCTCTTGACCTATTAAGTCAAGAAACTCCATGTGAAAGAAGAACAAATAGTCATTCGGGCTCGGAGAACCATTTGCATTCAAGGCAAAGGTCGTCATTTGTCGTTGGACATATAGAAGTAAGAAAGGTCTCATGAACTCTTTGGACTGCAACTCATTTAGCCTCGAGACATCTCTTCTGTACCATCTGGTGCTACCACCATGCACACATCTGCTAAACTCAAAATTAAGGCACCTCACCGCATCACCAATATCACCTTTACCCACCATCTTCTCATAATCTCAATAGAATGAATCATGTAACGCCATCTACACTCGATAGCCATAGTATGAAAGAACAATGTGTTCACATCTCTCTCCTCCAACCATTTCTGTCGTGAGTCATCATCATAGAGTTTCATGCTCGGGTCCATAGGAGTAGTAGCATGCTTGCAATCTACCATGCTTGTCTCAGAGAGATTTGTAACATACTTCTTCTGGATCATCACAAGACCTCGCTGGTTCCTGACGAACTCCAGTCCAAGGAAGTAGCGTAAACTACCAAGGTCCTTGGTCACAAATTGATGACCTAGGAAATCCTTAGCAGTCTAGATGCCCTACTTGTCATCCCCATGTACCAATGATATCATCAACATACACAAGTATGACAACTGTACCTCTCTTAGTCGTCTGAACAAACAATGAATGATTGACAATCGATCTCAGAAATCTCAATTGCTCTATCAAGTATGAGAGCTTCTGGAACCATGCTCTTGGACTTTGCCTAAGGCCATAGATTGTATTGTAAAGCCTGCAAACCTTCTGACACTCCCCATCAGCAACGAATCCATGTGGCCGTTGCATGTAAACCTCCTCATGTAGGTCACCATTGAGAAAAACATTCTTCACATCAAGCTGATAGAGGGGCCAATCCTGTATCACTGCAACAGTTAGAAGTATACGGAGAATAGAATGCCTGGCGCTTAGAGAGAATGTATCATGATAGTCCAACCCATATGTCTGAGTGAACCCATGTGCCACAAGTCTCGTATTGTAGCGATCTACATTGCCATCTGCTCGGTGCTTCACGGTGAACACCCACTTGCACCCAACAATGGATGCATTTTGAAACTGAAACAAGGCTCCAAGTGCCACACGATTGTAGTACAACCATCTCCTCCTGGCAAGACGCTATTGACTGTTCTTGATGGCCTCTTGATATGTATGTGGTCTCTTCACGGCTGATACTGCCACGGTAAATCTTCTGAAATCCTCTTAAAGTTTGCTCTAAGAAACTTGGGCTGCAGAAGGATATGAAACACAAGTACTTCTCTGCTTACGCAAAGCACTATGCACATCGAGATCATCTGCCATCTTCTAAACATGTAAGTTTTCTTTTTAAGAGGGTACATGCTCATCCTGTAAGGAATCCTGATGTATAGACAACTCAGTAGTACCATCAGTAGAAAAACTGTGCTCATTACATAATTGAGGCGTGCTAGATGATGGGGAAGACCTACGAGTCAAGGTGAGTCGCGATCCATGGATAGCCACATGAGCAGGTGTAGGTACTGGAGGTTGTAGTGGAAGCGGCAGCGGTGGTGGTGATGAAGGAGGTGGCGGAGGTGGTAGAGCAGGTGCATGAGGTGGTAGAGTTGTATGAAGTGGAGGCATAGCAAGGTGTAAGGGAGAACAGATCCTTATCGGTAAACACAATCAAGAAAGGAACCTTTTCTCCCAAAATAGAAGATGACATGCAGTTCACTAAGTAGCATGCAATGAGAACCGCATCACCCTAATAAGAGTGAGGAGCATGATTCTGAATCAGAAGGCTTTTGGCCACATCGAGTAAATGACAATGTTTGCACTCGGCAACACCGTTCTGCTGAGATGTATAGGCACACGAGGTTTGGTGTACAATGCCAAGAGACCTAAGAAACTTGGATAGCTGTAAAGTGCTAAACTCTAAGTCATTATCAGAAAAAAATACTTGACAATAGCTGAAAAAATATTTTTTTATCTCAATAATAAATGATTTAATGACCGACCCAGTCTCAGACTTATTCCTTAACAAGAAAACCCAAGAAAGTCTATAATGGTCATCTACAACAATCAGATAAAAATAGTGTCCTTGGTGATCAGGGACACGATGCAGACCCCAAATATCTAAGTAAATGAGCTCAAACAACTGAGAACTGCTCCAACTCTGATGAGTTGGAAACAGAGAACGGTGATGCGTCCCAAGATGACAAGATTCGCACTGGAAGGAAGACTCCGTAGAGATCTGTGGGAGGACATGACAATTTCTGCAGAGGAAGGTAGCTAAAACAAAGGTGCCACTGATATAGAGAGACCAAAGTTTTAAAAAGCTTGAGACGTATCGAGGCGTTTTCCCAGTATTACCTCGACGCCTCGAGGCATATCAAGGCGTAAACCTCATTCGTGAAAGAAAATTTTTCATAAAACATAATAATTAATCATAATTACAATTTTCAAGTTATAGAAATTAAATAGTTATGATTAAATACATAACTCCATAACATTTCAAGGCTAACGTCATAGTTTAAACATCCAAGTTGTTATATAATTCTCTTTTTTGGACTCTAAATCCGTAAGGAGTCAAGTAAATATGGATATGCAAGCACAATAACGGGTAACTCTCCGCAAAATTTAATGTTTTGATTAAAATTTAACTAAAGGGACTATATGTAACACACCATTTTCAAAATTAAGCGAGATATGTCCGTCATTCAATTTGAGAAGGATAAGAGAGTAAGCAATGAATCAATGATCAGTTTTTACTTTACCATAAGGATTGGGGGATAAAATACCTGAATATTGCATATTATGACTATCTTTGTTCATGCATACTTTGATGTGCATTAATTTAGTCTCGATTGAATAGAAGAAAAGATGAGACATGTTTGCAAAAATATACTTTTCTAAATTTAGGTCAAAGTAGGGACTTGCATCCAAACATTTTAATAAAGAAAGCATTTATGCTTGATTCATGCTAAAGAATAGAGGCACTAGATTTAAGGACTCAAGACTCAATTTTTTGTGCATGTTGATTTATAAAGAACATGCATAACAAAGTAAAAATAAGCTTAATATGCTAATAAACTAAAAAATGCATTTTAGTGAATCGTGAGCTTAAGGACTTGAAAATACTTGTCTACGAAAGATGAAAAGCTCACAATAAAAAAGAAAAGAAAAAATATTGTAGAAAAAAATTAAAAATCAACCCATACATGAGGCAATGCCTCGAGGCACACGCCTCACTTAGGTTGCATGAGGTTATAGCCTCGAGGTGTTAATTTTGAAAAACGCCTCGAGACGTACGCTTCAACGCCTCGAGGCACATTTTTAAAAACAATGAGTGAGACTGATCCAGTAGGAAAGTAGAGGCACCACCATGGCCTTAAATTTCGCCGAAATTCGGCCGAATTTCGGTCGAATTTCGGTTTCGGTAGGTGACCGAAATTCGGCCGAAATGGCTATATCGATCGAAATTTGGGGGGGGTCTAGTTCAAAAAACCATCGAAATGACCGAAATTTCGATCGAATTTCGACCGAAATTCGGCTGAAATTTCGTTTCGGTCCCTCACCGAAACGAAACCGAAATCCGACTTTTAAGGCCTTGGGCACCACCATGAGAAGGCTGGACCAGTATGTAGAGCCTCTGCTGCTCACGACCACTTCCAATCACCCTCTTTGTGAGTATGTCCTAAAACACAAGAGAATATGGGTAAAAAAATGGCACGCCAGTGCAGATCCTTTGTAATCTGATTAATATAAAGCAAGTTTATTTGAAAATCAGGAGCATGTAAAATATTATGCAGGCACATGGATGGCGTGAAATGCACCTCCCATGTCCTCTGATGGGTAAGTGAACCCCCTTTGCAAGGACAACCCATCTACTAGGGGCTATAGACCTGTAAGACCTGAACTGGGCCTTGTCTCCACACAAATGGTTAGAAGCACCATAGTCCATGATCCACTCTATCATATCTGCACTGCTACAACCAATAAAAGTGTATGCGATACCGGAGAAGCTCGAAGAGGCTCTAGTTGCAGCTGCAGTATCTGTGGATCATGTGGTAGTGTCGGCCATTGGTGTCATGATCTCCCGTATACGAGAGACAATGTCATCAAGGTGTGGATCTGTCTGAGGAGCTGTAGTGTCTGAAGGCCCAATCTGCTCCAGCACGCGAGCAGATGGGGTGTATCCATGCTTCTGATAGCATGTGTCCTCAGAGTATCTTGGATGATGACAGTAGGTGCAGGGCCCACGCTTACGTCCACTACCTCTGCCATGAGAACCACGTCCTCTGAACTGCGTAGAACCTCCCATGTCGTGAGATGCAGCCACTGTTGAGGATGTCTGTGTGGTGGTAGCGGATGCGATAAGAAGCCTGTTGAGGCGACTGTAGGCCTCCTCCATGGGAGGCATGGTCATGCCTGTAAGGAGCTGTGCACGTGTAGCCTCATATACTGGATCCAAAGCTGCTAAGAAAACTCCAACCATCGTGGAGTTCCTATTTGCCATATGCTACTCCGTGGAAGTGGTGGCATGCGCGAAGCTGTGAAGCTTCTCAAACATGCTGCAAAGCGAAGAGTAGAACGTATGCAGAGGACAACCATTCTGCTTGGTCATTATTATATTAAACTGTAGTTGAAGAAGTTTGATCTCCTTCTTCGCTTGGGCATACATGGCTGCAAGAATATCCCATATTGCCTTAGTGGTGGGTTGGTTCAAAATATCGTTGGCGATCTCTGTGGTGTGGTCTCAGAGAACCAAACACGTGCGTACGCGTTATCTTGCTTGCATGAAGTATTGTCCCCTGTCTTATCCATTGGCTCGTGCTTTATCAGGATGTACTTCTTGTTATTGCACTGCTTAAGAGTCATAAACTGCACGGACCACAACTCATAGTTGGTCACATCCATCTTGATGATGGGAGCCGGGATCTTTAAGGAATCAGACAAAGAGAAAAGTCACCATGTTCTCTGATATGATGAGAACGAAGGTCAAAACGGAACTCGACTGGGGAGAAAGATTGATTCGAGTATGTCTACATAGTCATATAGAGGATTTGTTGTGCATATAGACTCATGCAACCGTCCTCGTCAATCCTTGATTCACGCTAGGGTCGGAAGACATGATTTCAGGAAAACATGATTTTATAGGTCTGGAATCATATTTTCCGGTCAAAATCAGATCTTTTTAGAGTGCAATTTGGTGATGGAGAGGAGAGAAAACCACAACGGGGCCATTGGTAGTATACAGAGTCACACGAGGAGGCATTGTCACGCGCAATAACATGTACGCGGTGGCGCGACAATGCGTTAAAACCCTTCGCAGTTGCACAGAGGCACAATGGGCTGCCTCTGAAGGGGAAGTGGCGTCGCTGGGTTGCCTCTGAAAGAGAGGCGACGACGCACGGTACGACTGCGAGGAGGTGTAGCGGTGGTGCGCGACGCGAAGGAGACTGCATGTGGGATCTAGGGCACAATTGGGTACGAGAACTCTGGTTTAGGATCGCCGCTCTATTACCATGTTGAGGGAAAATAATGAATTGCATTCTCATGAGGCTCTAGGGTTCTCTTTTATAGAGGAGAGACATGTTGGGTAAATTATATAATGAAGACAAAAAGAATAGAAAATACATAAAAGAGATAAAAGATAGAATATATCTCAACACATACAAACTAAACTGGCCTGATCTAGGGACTAGAGCTACATCTTGGATACGAGTAGGAAAGGAAACCAAGGTCCATCGAGAGCGTGGGTCCCGAATAATCAGATCCAAATAAAGGATTCACCTCCAACGTAAGCACATCCATAAGTACATCAAAAGATACATTAATGCTAGCCAGATTTGAGAATTGCGTAATTTAAGGTTTTATCAACTTCTGGGTCCATCATTTTTTAAAAAATTAGAATTTCTTATTTAATTGGTTAAATTAGAATTATGTTATGGATCCTTTGGGTTTAGGAGTCAATTGGGGTTTTGATTAGTGGTTAATTTTTATTTTCCTTATTTACTTTGTGGTTCACACCGCTTTATATAAAGGGTCTAGTAGACTATTGTAGAGAAAAAAGGATGAAATAATGAATTAAGTTTTGGTTTAAGGAGTACCTCCACCATTCTGTTCTCCTCCTCTCTATTTTCTAGGGTTTCTCCTCTCAACTCTATCCTTCTATCAATCCGTTCTCTTTTATTCCCTCTCTGATTTTCTGACTGCATCAAATGATATTGGAGCTAGGTTGCTGATTCTTACTCATGATTCGATGATATGATCTGATGTACGAAGTTCCAATTGAGTCGATTAGGTCATAGTTCCTGTTCACGGCAGAAGAAGTTCAAAGGGGCTTCTCCAATTAAGCATTAAAATAAGAAGGTGACTGGATACATTAATCGAGGAAGAAACATTCATTCATGATGGTGATCCAACATCCAAGCAGTACAACATCAATACGCCACATATTCAATTAGGTGAAGCAGATAAAGATTTCATTGTTACAACTCCCATACAAGAAGTGAAGCAGGAATAAAATCTATGATGAAAGCATTGTGGACGAAGTTGAAATCCCCACAGAATTTGTCACAGTCGCTTTCCACACTGCCAAAGAACACACTCCTAGGGTTCATGTGGTCGTTGATGCCCCGCCTCATGCACTCGATCATGATCTCCATGTCATCTCTACGCTAGACTATCGAAGCCATGACGTGTGCATGGTGCGATAGCAACACCAACCCTCCAGATCAACTACCACTGGGAAGGTGGGTCCAACCATAGAACCACCATGTAGTACTCCTTGAAATTGTTGAAATCACAATGGCAGACCCTTGACGGCCATGACTACCCAACCCCTTGATATTCTCATCGTTACTGCTCCATGGTGCACGACCTCGCAATCGTGGTCCCCTCAATTGCCGCTATTGTGGTCCCCTCAAACATTGCCAGTGCAGTCCCCATCACCCTTGCTACCCTCATCAACACCAACCCTACCGTCGTCGATCCCGTTCTCGCTGCTATTGATGCAAGAAATGCCGTTGCCTGCTCTACAAGCAATTGATTGGAGCTCTGATATCACTTAATGCGGCTAGATAATAAAAAAATGAAGAGAAGAGAAATAAGAGTGTGACACACCTCGTGGGTGATAGAAGGATATTGTTGAAAGGAGAAACCTTGGAAAATAAGGGGGAGATAATGGTAAAGACATTCTCCAAACCAAAATCGTCCAAACAACGATGGCAATTAGGCCCTTGACGACCATCACTTCCCAACCCCCTGATATCCTCATTTTTGTTGCTCCTTGGTGCATGCCCTCGCAATTGTGGTCCCTTCAGTCGCCGCTATCGTGGTCCCCTCGAACTTTGCCAGTGCGGTCCCCATCACCGTTGCTATCCTCATCAGCACCAACCCCACCATCATCGGCCCTAAGGTCGCTGTTATTGATGCCATCACCTGCTCTTCAATCAGTTGATTGGAGTTCTGATATCTCTTGATGCAGTTAGAAAATCAAAAAGCGAAGAGAAGAAAAACACGAGCATGGCGCACCTCGTGGGTGACAGAAGGATTTTGTTGAGAGGAGGAACCCTAGAAAATAGATGGGGGAGGGGGAAGATAATGGTAAAGACATTCTCCAAACCAAATTTCAATTAATCATTTCATCCTTTTTTACAATAGCCTACTAACCCCTTTACACAGGGAGGTGCAAATCACAAAATAAGTAAGGAAAACAACCATTAATCAAATCCCTAATTGCACCCTATATCCTAATTGATCCATATAACTCTAATTTAACCAATAAGCTACATCAATTTATTGAGATTATAAATTGATCTCAAATTATTTGAACTCAATAAATAAAATGACGACCCACAACTTAAAAAAAATCCTAAGCCTAAATTACTCAATTCCCCAATTCCATGCCTGCATCACACATCCATTGGATCATGAGTTGAAATGTCGGGAATCCATGGGTGAGGGGAGGCCCATCGATAGGCATTTGGCTAGTTGTTGCCGAAGCACCATTCTACTAACAACATGCACCACCTCGAGTAGTTGTTCAGCATAGCAACGCTCGAACGTAATCACAACTTTTCAACGAACTTTCCTTATTTCCGTTTTTGAGCTCAAAGCAAAGTTAACTAATTTGAACGTTCTTCCCTTTAAGTTAAGAAACTTTCAAGAGATAATTTTTCAAAAAAGCATTTAAAAACTTCTTTATTCTAGCTTTCTCAAATTTATTCTTTCCTGAAGGCCTGCGAAGATCATGTTCCTCCATGTAAAACTGCAGTACTAACATGAGATTGAATGCTAATTTAAGGATGGTGTGCCAAACACGCCTATTTGGGCAGTGTTGCAAAAGTCATTATTCGACATTTAGTAAAGTCATTATTCGACATTTAGTCTGAAGGGTCACTAAATAAAGAATTAACGTAATCGGGTGATTAATCGGAAATATTCGGTTAGGTCTTTTTGATTATTTTAAGTAGAAGTATTTTTAATACATATTATCTTATATATTTATACATGTGTGTTCATTAAATAACAAGATAAAAGTATGAATTGAATAACAATCAAAGTATTCACATCTAACTTTCACTTTACTCTTAAAAAAGTTACAAGAAACCAAAAAAAAGTTGTAATAATAAATATTGATTTTATTAGTCGATCGATTTTTTTATAAAGTCATTCTAGATTTTGTAGATTTTGTATCAACTTATGATCTTTTTATAGTAAACACTCTCTTCAAGGATAGGGAGGAGCATTTAATTACTTATAAGAGTAGCTTGACTAGAACACAAATAGATTACTTTGCGTTGAGGAGAAGAGATCAGTTGTGTTGCAAAGGTTGTAAAATTATTCAAGAGGATAGTTTGACCACCCAACATCGCTTGTTAGTCATGGATGTGCAAATAAAAGGGTTGGTAAAGTAAAGGAGGGTTTCCAAGATCACTAGAATTAGATGGTGGAATCTTCAATTGAAGTAATCAAGCTTCAAGGAGAAGGTTTTATAAGATTTATCTTGGGATTGTAACAGAAGTGCAAACGAGATGTGTGAGGTAGTAGCATATTGTATCCGAAGGGTAGCTAAAGAGATGCTAGGCGAATCAAAGGGAGGAGCTCCAGACCAAAAGGAGGCTTGGTGCTGGAGTGGAGGGGTGCAGAAGAAGCTCAAAATTGAAAGAGCATGCTTTAAAGCTTTGTCTAAGGGTAGAACAGATGAAACTACCACAAACTACAAAATAGCTAAGAATGAAGCAAAGAAAGCTGTAATCGAAGCTAAGTTAAAAGCTTATGAAGTTTTATACAAAAATATCAACTCTAAGGAGGGCCAGAAGGATATATTCAGGTTGGCTAAAGCAAGGGAAAGAAAGACCAAAGACAAGTGATATGCATTAAGGATGAGGAAGGTTACGTGCTTGTTATTCATAAGGATATAGATTATATGGAAGCATTACTTCCATAAGCTTTTCATTGAGAAAGGAAATAGAGAGATCACTTTGGGAGATCTAACTAGTAGCGAAAGTTACTTGAATCATGCAAGCTATAGGCAGATACAAAGGAAGGAAGTAGATGCTTTGAAGGTTATGAGACTTGGGAAAGGTGTAGGACCTGATGACATTCCTTTAGAAGGTTAGAGAATTTTAGATGAGCGTGGTTTGACTTGTCTTGCAAATTTATTCAATGTTGTTTGACGAAGCAAAAAAATGCCTGAAGAATTGAGGAGAAGCATCGTGCTACCTCTTTATAAGAACAAAAGAGATATTCAAAATTGTTCAAATTACAATGGTATCAAGCTTGTGAGACACTGAAAATTTGGAAATGTATGATCGAAAGAGGGTTGAGGCAAGTTTCCAAAGTATAAGAAACCGGTTCGGATTCATACTAGGTCGCTCAACTATTGGAAACATCCACTTGTTGAGGAGAATAATGGAGATTTATAGAATTAAAAGGAAGAATCTCCATACGATTTTTATTGATTTGAAAAAGGTTTATGATTCTGTCCCACGTGAGATATTGTGGAGAGTTTTGGAGAAGAGACAAGTACCTATCCTATACATTAACCTAATAAAAAATATGTATGCTAGGGCTTCATCTTGTGTAATGATACAATCTGGGAAGATTGACTATTTTGACATCAACATTGGTCTGCATCAAGGTTCAACTTTGAGTCCATTCCTTTTTACTTTGATCATTGACTAGTTGACAAGTCACATTCAAGATGAGATACCTTGGTGTATGTTATTTGTTGATGATATTATGTTGATTGATGAGACTAGAGATGGAGTAAATGAGAAGCTTGAGGTCTGGCGACATGCATTGGAGAAAGGATCTCGTATAAGTATGGCTAAGACTGAATATATGAAGTGCACTTTTGATGGAAGCAATGGCGAAGGAATCAATGTGAAGATTGGTCAAGATAACATTCAGAAGAGAGATTCTTTTAGATACTTGGGATCTATTTTGCAACATGATGGGGAAATTGATGGAGATTTTACGAATAGAATAAATACAGGTTAGATAAAGTGGAGAGGAGCCTCTGCTGTTTTTGTATTAAGAAAATTCCTTTGAAAATCAAAGAAAAGTTTTACAAAGCAGCTATGAGACCTGCTATGCTCTATGGATCTGAATGTTGGCATGCAAACCATAGACATGTGCAGAGAATGTCAGTAGCAAAAATGAAAATGCTATGGTGGATGTGTGGACACACACATAAGGATCGGATTCGGATTGATGCCATCAGAAGGAAAGTTGATGTAGCTCTGATCGAGGATAAGATGCGAGAAAATTGCTTAAGGTGGTTTGGTCATTTGCAAAGGAGATCAACTGATGCACTGGTGAGGAGATGAGAGTTTTGAGATGTTGAGCCGGCTAAGAGAGGGCGAGGAAGGTCCAATAAGTGTTGGATTGCGACTATACGAAGGGATCTTAATTTTTTGGATCTAAACTCGAGAATGATCCAAGATAGTTCTGATGGAGGTAAAGAATCCATGTGGCCGACCCTACTTAATATGAGAAAAGGCTTTGTTGTTGTTGGTGGTTAGCTGGCCGATTAGCCGGTCCGAGCTATTCGGTCACTCCACCGGAGACAGCAGTCGGATTGAATAACCTGGTCCAGTCGGGTGACTTTGCAAATTTGGGTTGAAAACCATCAGGAGTTTGCCAAGTTGTGAAGGGTTATTATAACATCCTTTCTTTGACTTTTCCCATATTTGTTGTACCAGCTTGTGAAATAGTTACAGAAGGCCTCCTTTATGTTGTCTTCAAAAACTTCAAGAAAGAAACATGTTTTTTCCAAGGTCTTGCTATCCTCAAAATAGTTGAAGACTAGGGTACAATACCCGTGCTTCGTGCGGGAGGCACTTCATATTTCTTTTTTTCTTAAAATGAACAATATAAAAGATACTAATTAGTACAATTTTTAAAGAATATATGTATGACCAGATTATATTAGACGAATTTTATAATTTTATATTAAAGTAGTAGTTTGCTATAATTTATTTCTAAAAATTCTTTAATCTGTGTATGTTAAAATTACCAAGTAAGATTTTGAGTATGTATTTAAATTGACCAGGTATTAAGTAGAAAGATAAGAATATGAAAATCAGAACAAATAGTAAATAGATTAAGAAAATTTAAACTATGGTTATTATTAAGCTAACTGAGTTTTAGATATTTGGAAGAATAGCATGCCTTTCCTTTAACAACATGAACTGAGAAATTACTTCTCTTAATAAATGCAAAGTTCTTAATAAATGCAAGTGCATTGAAATGTCATTTGTAAATGTTTTATGAAATGGTAGAAATGGAAATATCCATTGTCATTGAACAGTTTTTAAACTTTTAAGAAAACATATTAATGAGAAAATACATGGTCATGTTTGTAGAATATGCATCTTGAGTTTACGTAAAAAGTGGTAAGAAGATCGGGGTTTAGCAAGAAGATCCACAGTTATAGGGAACCTCTTAGAGTCCACGATGAGATAATTTATCTTCCTCAAACTAACATTGCTTCTACCAGTCAAAAAATCCAGTGAATGTATTCTAAAGTAACGAAGTCAAAAAATCCACAATTAAAAATTTGTCAAAAGTAACGAAGACATGTTACAGCTTGCAACCAAGAATAACATAAACTTGTTTCTTCTACAACAATCATTCATCAACAACGGGTAATATATAGTATAGAAAACCATCACCGTTAAAAATGTGCAAAAGAGAACCACGCTTTGAACAACGCAGGAAAACTGATATCAATACCTCATCATCTCGTATGGATCTGTGGCATGAGAACCATCCTACTTACCCGGGAAAAAAACAAAGATATTTAGAATCTAAACATCACACCATCTTGATAAAAAAGTTAATCAGTCGAGTAAGATCTAGCATTCAAGGTTCAGAAAGTTGATTGCATATTGTTTGATCACATAGTCAATGAATATGCGGTGTGAATGCAATTGATTCATTCAAGTCATCAGGTGGACTAGACAAATTTTGCGTTCTTAAAATTTTACAAACAAATTATAGATTACATATGTTATGAGACATTTTTTACTGTGTGCAAAGATGAATAAAAGACCAGCAGAAAATATGATCAAATGTGGTGAACACATTATGCAACCAAACTGCATAGGTAAAAGTGAATAGATCATATTATATGGGAGTGAAATTAAGAATTTGACCAAATGTTCAATCAAATAAAAAGTGTAAATGTCACAAACATTAAGCTGGGTGGGGGGGGGTGTTGGACAACACTCGGTTATGTACGGAAGCAAGTGTTAACTTTCATCTCAGAGTGTCAGTGTTTAATTTCACAACATCAGGAAAAATGGGAGAAAATAAGTCGTGTTCATGTTGACCATATTGTTTGAGGTTCAGTCACTATTATCGCATTATTAACAACTTAGCATATAAAAAGTCCGGTGTGATCATCATTGCCATGTGTTATATTGAGTGAAAAAACATGGCCAATACATATAATCTGGAGTTGACCAAAGGACATAGATAATAGAATGACATATGTAACTGTTATATGTTCATGTTGTTACATTTTAAAAAAATCTGTATTATAAGCTACATGAAATAACAAATTTTTTGACCTTAGTGTAGGTTATATTTAGATGTGTTTTGCATGTTATTATTTTTCTTATTTACCTACAAAATCAATAACAAATAACACTTACAATATAAAAGCAAATTTTATGAACCAAAAACGGTAATTTTAAACGTGCATTTTTTCTTGAAATTTGAAGTTGTAACAAAGTAAGATACATGAATGTCTTATATCATTTTTCTTTTCAACTGATTATTTTTTTACTTACATCCAATAAAATGGATATAACTGGAATACAATCAAAATAATACGACAATAGATTAATTTGTAAAAGTAGAGCTTCTACTTTTTCTAATCGAATGGCAGTTGTGCATATGCATTCAAGAACATGTTCTTCCCCAATAGATATAACCTTAAGTGTACAAACTCCTCACTCTTTTAGCAGAAATTATCTAACCTTCCCCACTGAAGCGTTGTGGTGCCTCGTATTCCATGGTCTCCTCTAAAATCGCTTTCGGGAGCAGGAACAAAGCGCACAACCTCGGTGTCGGACGGGAGGCGTGCACCGAGCATGCGACAAAATCCGAGGATACATTTGGGAAGTTCTTTCCTCATGGGAGGCATGCGGCAAGCAAGCGAACGAAATCAGAGCATACATTGGTCTACGCAAGGAACGAAGCTAGGAGGTCGACACCGCTACCAACGATCCGCACGCTGAAGACAAAAGGTCTGAAGAGGAAAACGAAGAGTCACACGTGTTCACAAACACCATAGGCACGTGTCAAGCAATGTGCAGAGGACATGGGGATGGCTTGGCCGACGTCGCAACGATGGATACATCGGTCCACACAAGGAAGGAAGCTAGGAGGTCGACACCGCTACCAACGATCCGCATGCTGAAGACAAGGTCTGAAGAGGAAAACGAAGAGTCACATGTGTTCACAAACACCATAGTCACGTGTCAAGCAATGTGCGGAGGTGGCAGCCAGGAATAGGGAGATACGGTTGGAATGAAGCCAAAAAGGGAGAGACCCTTTGGGGGAGTGGGAAAGCAATTGTGAAGGAATACATTTGGCCGAAGTCGCAACGATGTATAGGGGCGGAGGACATGGTGATGGCCGGGCTGAGATGGCAGCCTGTTTAGGGAAAGATGCGGTTGGAACGAAGCCAAAAAGGAAGAGACCCTTCGGGGAAGTGGGAAAGTAAAAGTGAAGGAATACATAGGTGAAGCCATGTGTCAAGACCAAATGAGGAGGCAAAAGGAACTCAGCTTTAGTTAATATATATATATAGTTAGGTTTCCGAAATTACAGAAGAGTCTCTCAAAAGGATATCTCCCTAGGATATGGAAGAAGGGAAGAAAATTGCATCGAGTGCCCTGCATGACAATATTTGGAAAACTCGATATTTTCATGTAAGCTTGAGATTTTTCAATATAAATTAATGCATGTTTAGTCTCCAAAGTGAGTTTTAGAAACATTTTTATTTAAGTTCAGAGTGTCTCTAGCCATGATCAGTTTTAGAGAAGCTTCAATGCTTCAACATATCATTCTAGAGCACCTTAGCAAATAATGTGTGGGATATTGGGCAGTTTGACTTGCCAGGAACACTCTGGTTTTCTAAGGAGAGACATTATGTACTTCTCAAAAAAAGGAGAGACACTTCTCAAAAAAAAGAGCTCTGATCAGTTTTGGAGGAGCTTTGGACGCCGGGCTGCAACATATCGAGCTAGATCAGATTGGACCTGAATTTTGTGTTGGGCAATTTGTCTTGCTAGAAATGCAGCAATTTTTAAAGGAACCCGACATTATGTGGAAAATGTTACCGAAACATGCACTTCGCTTGTATAATTAATGGATGACGCACTTGTAATTAGTTTTTACGTAATAATAAATGGAGGTTATGGGTGGCCACATGCTAAGTGGGACACTCCCTTTCTTTTATAAATGACAAATTTGAGTTAGCAAACCCTTAATCTCCTTGGATTATGCTCCATCTTTCTTGTGTTATTTTCCCCATCTCACCGTGCATATCTTGTGTTATTTTCTCTTCACCCTACACTTCTCCTGTCTTATTTCTATTTGCATCAATGATTTTGATGATTATAGATTCACCTGCATTAACATATTCAGCTTTCTGCAAGACGGCTGTATTTTAAACATGTTTCTTTCAATAAAATAAACCTTAATAACATGCACACGACTTTTCATTTGCCGAATAAACTGGGTTGCTCTCTTGTAAAGTGCGAATTTTCTGAAGTTGGAAAGGATGCAACTCTTTGACAGATCAGGATGGACATCCAAACTTACTTAACACTTGTTTGAATGGGAAATTGGGGCCTTTCTAATTTAGGATGGAGTGAACTGTTGCAGCAGCTCTTTTCCTGTAAAAGAAACTGGATTGTCTTTTAGGTTTATTCTAATTTTTAATTGCTCTCAGCTACTGGATATGAGTCCCCTGCAATCTGCGTTACCAAACACTCCATTTCCAACTCCTTTGTCGCATGGTGCGCCTTGGTTTGCACAATTTTCCGTACCTTCAGGTATTGCTCAAACAATTGTTTTCTGGAAATATCAGCTTCCTTTTGACCTTGTCTTCACATACTGATTCCTTTGCATTTTATGATTTTCTTAGGTCCTTTGCAATACATGGCACCACCAAGTTCTCAGATGCCGTAAGGATAGCATTTTATAACATGTCATTAGCGATCCTTGAGTAGCTTGTGATGCAATTTTGTTAATTTCAGGAATTTACCTCCGCAAGGTCATGTGGCCTCTCTTGGAGGTAACCCATTTGCTTAGCTTGTGATCAGCTTCTGGTTCTTTGCATTCTTTACATTGGATGATCTGCGGGATGTCCTCCGCGCCTCTGTAATTTTGCAAGAGAAATCAGTGATGCCGGACGTCGGATCTTCCAGTCCCAGAATGTTTTCATTCTTCAGACCAAGGCCTGCAGAGCCCGCATGTAAGTGTGGTGTTTGAGGGTTTTATGCTTGTATTGATTATTTCGTGTGAGAATAGCTCATGTAGTCTTTCATTATAGTGTATCTACCGATGTTCTCATAATCTATTTAGTGATTGAATTCGATATCTTGATTTTCTGCGCAGACACTTCCAATAAAATTGCTTTCTGGTGACTCGCTTTTGTTGCGTAGATAGGTTTTACGCCCGATATCGACAGGGTCAAGAAAATGAAGTCTTGCACATGTGTTTTCACTTATATTTTGATCTGTTTCTGCTTGAGATTTGGAAGCGCTTGCCGATACCTAAAATCTGCACACCAGTGTTTCGAAGAGTTTATGCTCAAATCACTCTTTGGTGTCAAATGCTTCTTAGTAGGAATCAAAATACCTGTGAACTGTTTGTTTTTTTGCAGGAGGATTTATTCCATCATCCTTAAGTATATTATTATTATTATTATTCTATCTATTTCTTAATAATGACATACTCCTTTTCCATTGTTCTAATATCCCTCTTATTTCGAATGGTGCTTATTCTTTTGGGATAGTTACATAAATGTCCCTGTGAAGTGACATGAATATATTGAAACCCCCCTGCGTAGTTTATGCTAACATCTTGACTCTCTTGAGGGTTAACTCTCAGAGAACAGTCTGCTGTAACCTTAACTTTTTTTTGGGGGGGGGGGGGGGGGGCAATTCCATTTTCAAAATCCAACCGTATAGATGCAATCTATGATTAATGCTCTACATGCCTACTAAATTTCACCCAAATCCAATGTTTATAGCTACTGAAAATCATTAGGATTAAGTAGCTATAAATTTCGGATTTTGGTGAAATTTGGTAAGCATGTAGAGCATTAATTATAGATTGCATCTATACGGTTGGATTTTGGAAATAGAATGTGAAAAAAGGTTACAGCAGACTCAGCTGTAGTTTTTACTGCATCAAACGATCCGCTCCCTAACTCCCAGCCCGCTGACCGACTTGTCGAGTTAATGCTAGACCTTTACTCTAACTATACTTGAGTTAATCTAAACGAGTGGATGATCAAGTTTTTGTAGATAGCAGGGGAATGTCTGACTTGCGGGTTTACATCCAAAGTAGTTCGCCATTACAGACGAAGGTCGTTCAGCAAATCGAGTTTGTATTGATTGCTTGTTTTTCGATTGCAAATCGATTTTAACAAATCGATGCTTCTTGGGATGGATCGTTAATCTGGCAATAGACCTACTCAGATCATTTACAACATGCCATCGCAGTAAAAAAAGTTCCATTCTTGTCATTTGCATGAAGGAAGATAGTCAAACCTTAATGCAAAAACATGCATGATATTAGTGCTAATCATAAGGAGGTGCTAAGAGAAGTCCATCAATCGAGATTATATCAAAGGACAGGTAATTGGCTAGCTGCAAATATCAGATTAGGCATAACAGTGGTAAGGAGATGGTCATGGGCATTTGGGGCCTCCTTCCTTTGTCTTCCAGTTGTTGTAGCAGGGGCAGACCTCCTTGTGCAGGTAAGTACCCGGCGGCACGCACCTGCACTTGAAGCAGCACTTCTGGCAGAAGAAGACGCATGCATTCCTGTACTGAGTCTTCGAGCACCGGTAGTCGCATGCGCCCGGGCATTCTGGGTAGGGATGCAAACGGTCGGATTTAGATACTGATATCAGTGTAACCATATTTTTATCCACTTTAAACTATCAATATAAATTCAGATATGGTATTGACAGATTTAAGAACTATTTCAGGGTATTCTGAAAAATAAAATACCCTGACAGATTTAAGAACTATTTCAATATATTTGGGTATTTATTTACACACTTTGACAAAAATGTCCACGTTGCATGCGTAATTTTTTTAGTAATACGGATAATCTGTATCTGTTAGAAAAATTTGTAATCATATACGTATCCGTATCGGAAAAAAATAAAAACTTATAACCATATCTATATATTAATATTCCAAAATTAAAAATACATATCCATATACTCTTAAAAAATGAATACAATGACGGTCGGATATGGTTAAATCCATATCCAGTTGCATCACTACTTACACATGAATCTAATATATTAAATATAAATAATTAATAACTTTGTCACATATAATCACAAAAAACCCCAATTGTATTTATATAATAACACATAAATATACGGATGCTGATTAAGATATTTGTGCATTTTTTTAATATAATAGACCAAGTAATAAATACTTCAATCTAAGAACAAAAGCCGCACATGCAACATTTACCAATGTCGTTCCCATTTATTCTAAAAGAAATCGTGTCAGCTATTTTATTTTTTTAAATGAATGCTTATAATTTCAATAAATTATAAAACAGTGTATTCTTGTAAAATGATTAATCACAAAATCTACAATTGTATTTATATATTAACACATAATTATACGGATATTGATTAGGATATTTGTGCATTTTTTTAGAAAAATAGACCAAGTAATAAATACTTCAATCTAAGAACAAAAACCGCACAAAGCAATATTTACCAATGTCGTTTCCATATATTCTAAAAAGAAATCGTGTCAGCTATTTTATGTTTTTAATTGAATGCTTATAATTTCAATAAATTATAAAACAGTATATTCTTGTAAAATGATTAAGCTCAAATTGTCAAATAACCACCTCAACTCTTAGGGCCCGTTCGGTAGGAGAATAAGCAGGAATAAGGATGGGGAATAAGTGGAATAAGGGTCTATTCTCCGTTCGGCTGGAGGATAAGAATAAGGAGAATAAGGTGAAATAAAGATAGATGAGATGGAATAAACATATGAATAAGGGTGGAATAAGGTGAAATAATATGATGCGGATATGAATAGTCGTACTCTTGAGAACTATGCTGAACGAGAAATTGACCCCTTATTCCAATACTTATTCTCCAAATGAACAGGTAATCCACCCTTGCTTCCCGTATATATTTGGGGTGTTACACATCAGGTTTGAAACTTGTACTAACCAATCAAACTCAAAAACAGACATTATAAAATGGGGGTGGATTGTCTGCACTACTGCAGACTCCGCTGCAACTGTCCGAACCGCTCGATCTAGATCGAGCGGTTCACACGAAGGTGCACGGTATGACCCACAAAAAAATACGAATTCGTGAAAGATCGAGCGGTTCCAAGGATTCTCACTTTTACCACATATGTCTGCATTCACTATTATAAAATAATCAAATGGAACTCATCGGGCTCGTTTGGTTGCAGGGTTGGATAGGGTTGGGTTGGGCAGGGGTACCCCTGTGAATAGTAAACTGTGAGGAGGAGAACCCTGTTTGGTTGGAGGGCCAACCCGGGTTGGGCCAAGCCAACCCTGCCCAACCCTCTAACCAAACGAGCCCATAGGTGACAATATCATGCAATGTAAATGATGGTTTTGACAACATGATGTGTCAGTATGCACATGACATGCAATTAAGACGCCACATTCTCTCTCTCTCTCATGACATTGTATAACGATTAACATATTCGAGGAAAAAAAATCCAAATTCGAGTCTCACAAGCTACGACTACCGACGGAGATTATACGACTACCGACGGAAATTATGTTTGATGTTGCCCGTATTTCTCGGATTTATTGAGAGGATTACGCAAGGATTTTAAAATCGGATCGGACATTGAACCGGTCAATCTTCGGTTTGGTTCAATCGGTTGGATCATCGGTTCAAATTGGTCGGACCGGTGATGTCGTCAGCATGACGTTATCATTCCTATCGACTCGGAAAAAATCGGGCTTAATTTACTGGTCAGATCGGTCGAACTGATTTTTTGAACCAATAAAATCGGATATATATATGTAAGTATATATTTATATATCAATGAAATAATCATTTAAAATGTCAAATCTTTAAATAGGATAACATGTTTGCCTATTTCGAGTAAAACTATACAAAAGTTTGTTACATTTTCTAGAATTATATATGAATAGGATATTGTAATCATTTATTTATAGTTGCTTCTAGAAAATTACTCTAAGAAAGCATTAGCACAACGTATATTCCAAAAAAGAGAGGGACATACCTTATATGCAGAAGTTAAGAAGGGCACAAGTGATAAAAACCTCATTATTTCATTATTTAAACCTTTATTTTTTTTGAAACCATCAAAACTGGGTCAATCCGAGTCAACCCGGTCCGACCATCCGGGTCAACCTCGGATCCGGTTTTTTATTTTTCTTTTTTTGAAATTAATTACAAAGAACCGGCCGAACCGGTCGGGTCGGGGCCGGTTCCCGATCCAACCGGTCCGACCGACCAGTCCGGTCTGGTTTTTTAAACCCTGGGATTAGGGGATTAAAAAAATATGTACATGAAGAAAATCTTAATGTACCTGCGGGCGAAAATCCAGAATGCTTGTGCTTGCGCTGCATTATTTACAGGAGAGGAAAGCAGATAATCAACAAACTCCAATTACTTGATAAAAACAAGTAAATAATTAATTTGAATCCTCTTTCCAATTAAGAAATAGAAATAATTGCATTTTCTGCGGACCTTCACAACAGCGAGGCTCACATCAAGCTCCTCCACCTAATCAAAGTAGCAGAAGTTAAATCCACACATGATGATATATTGTCGATAAAAAAACAACCAGTCTGAAAACTTGACTTTGACAGAAAAGATCTAAACTGGACAAGGATAGTACCTGAAGTGAAGCTGCAAGTTCTCCAGTGCAGAGGAGGAGAAGAAGGACGAACCCCAAAGCACATCTCCCCATACTCTCTCTCTCTCTCTATATGTCAATGTGATGTGTGTGTTGGAAACACATGAGGAGGGTTATATATTTACAGTGGAAAAAGTGAGAGATAATGTGATCCCACCGACACTACACAGTGAAAGCTGCTTCACTTGCAAGAATGGCATTGTGGGCTCCTCTCCTTCGATACATTTTTTCTAACTCTTGCGACTCTTGTTCACTTATTTAAGGGTGTAAACGAACCAAACTCGAACAAATCTATCAAGATTTCATTCAATTCTATTCGTTTGGGAACTTTTTTTATATTTTTTTTTGCGTTTGGTTTTGGATGTTTTCAAGGTAAAAAGAAACTATCAAGGCAACATTTGTTCAGGTTCGATTCGTCTTCGAAGGACATGGAAGCTAAAAGGACCTGAGAGGTTTTATTTTAATTTTTTTTTGGAAAATTCCTAAAGGCCTAGCAAAAAATGGAGCTGCAATAACAGATAACTCGAGGATTTGTTGCTTATGTTCTGATGTTAAATTTATAACAACGAATGCCTTTTATTGTATGTCCTGATCTTTAAAATTGACAAGGAATTTCGATTCCTTGTTATATGATGACAACAAACAATTAACAACGGTTATTCGTAGACTTGTTTCAAGAGTATTTTTCACGAATTAAAACAATAATCGTTGATCTACGTATTAACAAAAATTTGACATAATAGTCATGGTTATGTATACCTTTAACGACAAATAAGACATTCATTGTGAGTTTTAAGTTCATAATAGCGATTTTGCAACGGGCGACATTCATTGCTATACATTTAACATCGAAAGTCATACCGATGAATCATGAGATCACCAAATTATTTATTTGTTGCTTCATTCTTTGAAAAGCAGATAGATGGCAAGAAGTGATTCTCAAACCCGCATGTTGTTGCCCAAAAATACGCATCACTTTTACCTCGATGAATACATTTTATCTTTTTAAAGAAATCGTCGAAGTATTCGTTGTTGTAACTCCATTATGTTGTAGTAGACGTTATATGTTGTTAGTGAACAAGTGTGCTTATATATATACACATAAACACAATAATCGATTCATTTTTTTTTTCTGAATCAAATCTGATCCGATTATCTTTGGACTCACCAAGCGAAATTTCTGATACTTTTATATCTATATCTAATTAATGGCACCGTAAATCCATATTTATGAAAAATATATAAAAGTTTGATCAGAGCTTAAGCATTTTGAGCGGTAGATTGAGGTAACAATGAAGGTGATGGGTGAGAAGGGTAAAGAAGGTGGAGACAAGTGACTGACAACACATGATGAGTCCCATTTGGGAATCACTTCGTCCCATATGCTTCTTCCATGGAGTACAACTAGATTTCAGAAGAGAACATGGCCTATTGGGACACCTTGAAAGGTCAAAGCTCCTGCAGGGAATCCAAGGGCTGCAATTACTAGGGTTGTTTTTTGATGCACTTGTGCTCACTTCTTTTGTCAAGTCTTTACTATGACTCACATGCATTTAGGTCTCAATGGGAAAGAGGCGAGAATTTTAGAAGTATAATATGAGCCATATAGAAAATATGAGGGGTTATAGTATTGAGAAGATAGGGGTACATGCGCAATTACGACGAGTATTATTCGTTGCAGAAATATATTTGTTGCTAAAGGTTCTTATAGCGATGATTATCCATTGACTTATTCGTTAAAATTTTCTACTAATCATTGCTTTTGCCTAATTAAGCAATGATTAGAAAGAAAATTCAAAGAACGATTATTGTTATATAATTCATTGGTAGCAGTATAGCAACAAATATGATACTCATTTTGAGTTTAAAGAATGGAGCAGTAAATAATTTACCCAGTTTAGGGATTTTTACAACAATCACTGAACATGGTCGATCCCAACTCCGCGTAATTTGCAATGGATTGCGCGCTAAGTAGCCGACAACCAGTGCAAGAAAGACAAATTCTTAAATAGCATTCTTTCAAGAACACAATTTAGGAATTTGTCTCAAAGGAGTTGGAATCTTTTCAATATGGATTTAAGCAAATATCTAGATTTCATTGGAGTGTTCCAGACTGACGACACATTGCATCGCACGAATGCAATGAGAAATTGGCAAGGGTCTCTACATCGCTGTCCGGATGTAGTTCAAAATTTACAAGGGTTCTCGCATAAGGAATACATGCGAGTAAATAAGCTAGTTCCGATCCATCGTCGCTCGGATGCAATCCAAAATTTGCAAGGGTTCTCGCATGATGGATGCATGCAAGTAAAAAAATCTGGTCCAAAAGAGGTTGCAAAGGAAGTTGCGGATAGGTCGTTGGAATATTGGTACTTTGACTGGCAAATCAATGGAGATAGTAGATGCGATGGAAAGAAGGAGATTCAGATAGTATGTCTCCAAAATACAAAATGGATTGGAGAGAAAGCAAGAGACATCGAGAAGACGTACTTTAAACTTTGATATTCAGGTAAAGATAAGAGCAGAAATGGTGTTGGAGTAGTTGTTCATAAGGATTTGAAGGATTGTGTGGTTGAGGTGCAAAGATTCGGGGATCAGATTATTTTGCTAAAATTGTTTCTCGAAGAAGAAATTCCGAATATCATCTCTGTTTATACACCGTAGATTGGCTTAGATGAAACGATTAAATAAGTTTTTGGTAAGATTGGATAAGATTATGCAAGAAATCCCGTAAAGAGAGATGATTTGTCTAGGTGGAGATCTTAATGGACATGTGGGAAAGGATGCTTTACGGTATGCTAGTGTTCATGGAGGCCACGACTTCAGATATGGAAATGAAGAGGGAAAAGTTATTATGGATCTTGTAACGGCTTATGATCTTTTCATAGCATACGCTCTCTTCAAGAAGAGGGAGGAACATTTAATTACTTATAAGAGTGGCATGATTAGAAGATAGATAGATTACTTTACGTTGAGGAGAAGATATCGGTTGTGTTGCAAAGACTGCAAAGTAATTCCAGGAGAGAGTTTAACAACCTAACATCGCTTGTTAGTCATAGATGTGCAAATAAAAAGATTGGTAAAAAAGGAGGGTTTTAATATCACTAGACTTAGATGGTGGAATCTTCAATTGAAGCAATCAAGCTTCATGGAGAAGGTTTTAAAAGATTTATCTTAGGATTGTAAAGCAAACGAGATGGTATAGCGGGGTCACGTGCAGGCGAGGGGTGGAGGCTACGTCCGTGAAGGTTGTAACGAGATGGCATGATTTCTAAATACGACGGACCATTAGGGGTAATTTTGTCATTTTATAACGGAAGCCGCCAAATGTAACGGTCATGTCAAACGGAATATAACACAAGGTCATGTCAGGTAAGAGTCAAAGATTATTCGGGGTTACTCATGTAATTGTGAATTATCGAGGGTTTCTGGGGTAATTACCAAATTACTCAGGGTTATAGGTGTAAATATCCCATATTTTTTTGATGAAAAGAGAGTAAATATAGATTTTGAAGGTAACCCACCCAAAATGAAGGGTAGTCTCCAATCGAACGCCCTCTAAGAAATCACATGAATGCTCCTTCAAACTTGGTATTTAAGAAGTACCCTATAAACTTCTCAGCTTCGCAAAAATACCATGATAAGCTTCGTCGTTTTACAAAAGCACCCAGGGAGGATATTTTGTAAATACAAAGTTCGCAAGGGCATCAATGTAAGTATCACAAAATTCTGAGTCAATGATTTACCGTATATACGTATACGTAGGAAAATTGCAAGCACACGAGTACTGCTCCTTATTTGAGTACATTCTTAGATACGTACGTACATACATACATGCCAACCTCTCCTCTAGTTCCAACTCAATCCATTCAAGTCGAGCTCCTCGCAGCCGAACTTCACCGGCCCGTCGCCGCCACCGACGTTCAGATCGAGCTGCATCGTCAAGCACGACGTCAGCGATCTCTCATTGCCAACCTTGCACTCAACATAATGATCCTCCCCATCTCCTCCGCCGCCATTCATGCCGTCGAAGCCGGAGGTGAACGGGAACACGGGGAGCCTCTTAGTGTAGGAGGAGGTGAGGCAACTGTCCGCAGAGCTCGGCGGTGGCAAGCCGTCGGCGGCGGGAGAAGCGATGCGGTCGTGCGAGAGCTGCGTGACGAGGTGGGTGAGCTGCGCCTTGGCGTTTTCCAATCCGGTCGAGCCCAAATTGTGCACTGTGAGGCTCTCCTGAGCCTTCTCCAGGACCGATTGCAGGTACTTCCCCTGAGCTTCGATCCTCAATTGCAGGTGCCTCTGTACCTGTCCAACATATTTTAAATTTCTCACAATTTTAGTTGGGATGAACAGGTTAGGTATGTATTGTTTCGAAAATTATCAGACAAAATTCACATGTCTTCAAGCTGTAATTGAGGATATAGAGGAGGTATATAACATATCCGTTAGACAAAAGGCAGTTTTTCGGTGTCTTCAAGCTGTTCATGTCCAAGATTTTCTCATTACCCTTCCTATAGACGGACTTGGACTTCACATGTCACAGGTGGAGTACCGCAGTATCCTCAAATATCGTCTCATGATTCCGTTATTTCCTGCTGATGAGATTTGTCCACACTACAAAAAAATTGAGCTATAGTGATGGTTTTGAAAAAATCCATCACTAAATTAGCCGTTGTTAAATATATAATGATGATATTATTCGTTGCGAAATGAGTTTTCGAACTCAAAATTAGCAACGGATATCATATCTGTCGTTATATCATTAGCAACGGTCCACATAATGACACTTATTCGTTACTATTTTTCAAAATTTTAATTAATCATCACTAAATTTTGAACTAAAAAAATAGCGACGATTAGATGATATTTTGAAAAATAGCAACGGATAAGCATCGCTATGTAGACCGTTGCTAATGATATAACGACAGATATGATATTCGTTGCTAATTTTGAGTACGGAAATTCATTTCGCAACGAATAATATCGTTATTATATATTTAACAACGGCTAATTTAGTGACGGATTTTTTCAAAACCGTCACTATAGCTCAATTTTGTTGTAGTGCCAGTCTGTCGCAAGGCATGCTTGGATAATTTTGGTGATCATGCCATTCATTGTAGGGAGCTCTCGGTGTTTAAGCACAGACACGATCTCGTTAGAGACGTGTTATTCGATGTCCTCAAACGGGCGGGTATTGCTGCTAAGAAAGAGGCGTCAGTGAACTTTTTAACAGATCCACAGGAGAGAAGATCCACGCTTAGGTCGGCTGATATTTTGATTTTTGGGTGGATAGGAGGAAAACATGCTTGTGTAGATTTGACAAGAGTTTCCCCGATGGTGGGAATGAAGAGGGGGACCTTCACAACAGGGGAGGCTGCCCTTAAAGCTTCTTTAGCAAAAGTGGTGAAACACGAGAAAGTCTGCATGGAGAATCAACATGCCTTCATCCCCTTTGGTTTCGACACCTTTGGCTTCCTAGCACCGGAAGCTATTGAGTTTTTAAAGAGGATCCAAAAAGTGATGAACAACAATGTGATGGACCCCAGATCTATGGATGTAGTATTTAAGAGGATTGGCTTTGCAATACAAAAAGGGCTAACGACGCAGCTTGTTGCCCGCTTGCCTTCTGTTTAGATGTAAACCTTTCTTAATATAAAAAAAAAATTCACATCTGATCACCTCAAGTTGTTCATGCAGCTTCCTCTGAACTTCTATTTGCAGCTGAAGTGCTTCAGTTATTTCGATTCCCCTAATGAAAACACCAGAAAAATTTCAGCACAGTCGAATTCTAGAACATAATTTTCTTTAAAAAAAACCAAAGCTCTGTGCATAGTTCTTACTTGTTAGCATGGGACACTGCTGGGCTTCCACTGTTGCAGAGTATAGACCCACCCATTTCAAGCAATCTCTCCGATGCTACATCGCAACCTGAGTACGATCCAATTCACATCTTAATCACAAGCACATCTCATGCAAATCTGTTCTTTCGTGTTTATACTCACCGATCTTGCTCGTGCTGTTGTTGGTCTGCGTATGAATGTTCTTGCTGAGCCTGTACTTCTGGAAAATAACTTGAATTTATTCCTTTTGAAGATTTTTCGAATTTTCTCGCGTGAACAAATCAAACCACATTTTTAATTAGGATTTAATGGGGTTGCCATCTGAGGGCAGTCAACATGGTTGCACCGCCCTCTATTTCGGCGTTTTTCATTTTTTTTTTGAAAAATAAAACCATGTATATTCATCCTTATATCCCTCCTATATGTCATTCGAATTTCGTCAGAAACAGAGACTCTTAGGGCCTCCATCGAGATCAGGGGCGGAACTAGTATATAGCTTAGTGGGGCCATGACCCCTCCTTAATTGTTACATTTCTCTTATATAATGTTATTAAATTTTGATATGGCCCCTGCTTATATGTTAAATATAGAGCAGATAATGTTGGGTACTATCACTAAATGCTGAATGTCTCACTAGCAAAGTGTTGTTTTCTCTAACTACCAAACCAGGGTTCGAATCTCATGCTTGCATATTTTGCTAACAAAATTGGCTTTACTCACTTTATCTTCCTCCATCCTTTATTTTGTTAAGTTGGCCCCCTCTTGATAAAATTCCTGGTTCCGCCCCGATGGTGTCGATTTAACAATTCATGTTACCGTTAAAAAATGATTGTCTGGATGGAGGTCGTAGGAGTCTCTGTTTCTGACGAAATTCGAATGGCATATAGGAGAGATATAGAGATGAATATACATGTCGATATTTTAAAAAAAAACACCGAAAACGATGCGGGGGCAGCCCATTAACCTCTTTTAATTAATACCTGAAGATGGCTCTAACTACCAAACCAGGGTTCGAATCCCATGCTTTCATATTTTGCTAACAAAATTGGCTTTACTCACTTTATCTTTCTCCATCCTTTATTTTGTTAAGTTGACCCCCTCTTGATAAAATTCCTGGTTCCGCCCCGATGGTGTCGATTTAACAATTCATGTTACCGTTAAAAAATGATTGTCTGAATGGAGGTCGTAGGGGTCTCTGTTTCTGACGAAATTCGAATGACATATATGAGAGATATAGAGATGAATATACATGTCGATATTTTAAAAAAATAAAAAAAACACCGAAAACGGCGCGGAGGCAGCCCCATTAACCTCTTTTAATTAATACCTGAAGATGGCTCTTGAGATGGTACAATGTAAGACCGGGGATGGCCATCAGCCTCATCACGCTCTTGGGTGTCGCCTCTGCAAAGAGGAACGAGCCGTTAATATTATAAACAGAAACCCTAATTAAACAGAAGAACAAACAGCAATTAATCATGATATGGATTTCCCCTACTCACTATCTGCTCCGCCAAGCTGGTTTACTGCCTCGATGAACTTATCATGGAGAGCCGGAGTCCACTTCAACCTTGGCTTGGCGTCGGTGGACAGCACAAGCCCAGATGTGCTCCCACCCTGCAGGAAAATGTGATTGCTGCCATTATGGAGCTGCTGCTGCTGCTGCAACTGTTGGAACATCATGTCCTGATCTCTGAGGAAAGATCTATGTGATTTGACTAATGGGCGGTGGCCAAATTAGCATGGGTATCTGCTGCATGGGAAGGTGTGCTCCCTTCACAAAAGTGCTGCAGCACTGCTCTTTGGCTCAGTCTTTGTGGCTCCCTTCTCTTTGAAGGCTCCTTTGAGGAGGAAGGGAATGGTGCCCCTCCAAGGTGGGCTTATATAAGGGAAAGGTTTTGGAATCTCTGCAAGATTATCCGGATTCGCGATCATAGTCAGGGACGGAGCCAGGACATTTTTGAGGAGGGGGTACGAGGATTTAAAAAAAAATATGTCTATCAATTACAGTACAATCACATATTCATTATATAAAAATAATTGTTATGGACAAATTATATTTATAGTTTTCATGTATATTTTTCATCTATTTTGAACTTATTCATTATATAACAGAGAAAAGGGAGCCTACTTTGTGAAGTAGGTAACCTTACCTACTTCACATTCCATTTTTGCAAATTTTGTTATTTTTTTTTGAAAAATGTCACGTGGATTTTCATAATTATATCCCTCTAATATGTCATTCAAATTTTGTCAGAAACAGAGACTCCTACGGCCTCCATCCAGAACATGAAAAATACAGCAAATATGTGACAGTTGAAAAATGATTGTATGGATGGAGGTCGTAGGAGTGTCTGTTTCTGACGAAATTTGAATGGCATACTAGAGGGATATAATTATGAAAATCCACGGTGGTATTTTTCAAAAAAAAATAAAAATTTGTAAAAAATGGAATGTGAAGTAGGTAAGTTACCTACTTCACAAAGTAGGCTCCCTTTCCTCATATAACAATAGTAAATTTTGAACTTATTTTTTAATCGACTATATCTTTTTATTCAATTTTATTTGACAATGAGACTTGACAATAAATGATTATTTTTAAATTATATTTTTTAGATTTCAAATTAGACCACGTATCTGTATAAGTGATAATGAGATTGGATGAAAGATCGATTCATTCTATAGTTCGATTATAAAAAAAATGGATAACCGATAAGATTAGGGTAGGGATCTATTATAAGCTGATCGATTGAAGAAATTATCCACTATAGGTTGATTTGAGGTAAAATCTATTATTTTTTTGTAGGAATTTTATGTCAAGAGGCATATTACCTATTGGTAAAAATTATTAAACTTTTTCAAAAGAAATTAGATGGCATGTACGGGTTTTACCCTCAAAAAATCCAAATGAGGCATTAAAATTTTGAAATATTATAATTACTTCTATCTTAAAAATTCATAGGAAAAAATTACATAAACATATATATTATGTAATCCCAAAATTTGGGGGGGGGGGGGCACTTGCCCCTCCTTGCCCCCCTTAAATCCGTCCTTGATCATAGCTACTCGTTTGCTCGTAATGTTGTCAAAGTACTTGACGTTAAGTTGTCAGGACCGGTTTTCCTTCAACAGACCTGTATTTTGAGGTCAGAGTTGTTACGACGACTGTTCCGCCTCGATTAAGACATGGAAAGTCGACATAATATCTATTGATTGGGAGTTGGATGCCTTAGACAGTGGCTTAACAGGAGGGATGGGCCCTAACTCTCCTACTTTGGTGTCAATTTGGGAGGTGAGAGCATACTTTGATATTCTGCATTAACTGATCCGTTTTGTAGAACATCTTCCACCAACTGTCACATATGTGAGGAATAGATTCCAAAAACTCCATCTGTTCTCCACACTGGTCCATGAAAAGGAACCTTCTTCCCACTCCATTGCTTTTGTATTAGTAAGTAGTAAGATAAGCAAGGAGCTTGGATTTTTGCATATAAGCCCTATGAGGATTTGCTTAACCAACTATCCGCGTGTATTCGTGTTCGTATATGTATTCACATGATTATGTTCCATGAAAAGATGTAACAACGAATTGACGTGAGATATTTTGAAAGTCTTTCCTTGCACCATTATAGTCTATTTGTCTTGAAATTCCAATGAATGTAAATTTTGTTGTCATATTGCTAGTAATGATTTTTATGATAATGATTATCTGTTGCCTTTCTCTTAATTTTATTCTTAATTATTGCTAACTTGAACAATGATACTATAAGAAAAAATCTTGTATGACGATGGAATGTCTAGCTTTTAGCAAATCAGTTTCCATTGTCACAAGATTGACAAATGTTTTTAAGAAAAAAAGCCTACAACGTGTAGGTGAGTGCCCAAAAACTTCATCATTTATCACCAAAAAAATTAAAAATTAAAAAATAATAAAAAAAATATTGTGGCAACAAAAATATAATTTTTATTTTTAAATTAAATTGAATATAAATTGAAGTTTTAAATAGGGGGTACAAATACTTTCATCTAGGATAATATTTATAATCAATAAAGGAAGAAAGACATAATAAAATAAATCAATAAATTATACGGATACTTTTATAAATTGTAGTGATTGTCTGCTTCATCATATTCTAAAATTGCGACAACAAATTTTTTTAAGTTGTGAAGTTAAAGTTAACCAAAGAATTGTATCAGCAGTGTGTTTGTTGAAATTATTCTAACTACAAAATTTTGTTACACGTAATGCCTAATGCATTTGCAGTTAAAATATATCTTGCTTTTGACAAGTAAAAGTTCATTGCAAAATAAACAATTTGTTGCTATTTTTTTTTCATTGCCGCAATTCTTCTCTATTATAATAACGTATTGTAGTGTGATTAAAAGTTCCTTTTTTGAAAACGACAATGGATAACCATCGTAGAAAATGTGATTGTTTGGTAATGATGTAGCAACAAATATATTATTTATTGTGAATATGAAAATATATCATTAACTTCTATTAGTTGTGAGTTTCAAAGGACATCTTTGACTTCTACAACAAGAAATATTGTTTGTTGTTATATATTCACCATCGATAGATGTAGTGATCCTTCTTTGAACTATTTGTTGTTATAAACCTATTTTGTTATAGGGAGTCTAAAGTCTCCAAATCAGCCCCTGCTAATGATGCCAAGAACATCGTTGATTCTCTTTGTATTGTATAGTATCTTAGTTAAGATTTTTTTGATTCAGGGAATTTTCCATCATTTATGGCACGACGTCTAATACGATCTTTGTACGAAATTTTTGTAGTAGTTTGAAATACGTGATTAAGGGACTACTGTTGCAGATTGCATGACAATAATTACATGTATTTCCATGATCGATTGAAATGGACGACTTTGATGTCATCACAAGTACGAACTAGGTCAGAAGATGGTAATCTTTTGCCTTCCTGATATTCAATTGAGTTTCAGTCTCCTAGTAGAACATTTTTCACTGTATTTACAAATATGATAGCATATCGAATAAATCATTTTTTTTAGAGAGCATGCATGATAACATGTTAGAATATATGGGTAGTTGGGGGCATCTAGGTAGAAACCCTAATTATTATATTGCTCTTTATTGCAAATCAAGTTATACCTTGTTCCATATGAGGCATTGAAAGGACATCAATGGTGGTTGAAGGTGATTCTCATGATATACTTATGCACCTCCTTAATGATATCTAGATATTGCAGTGGGCATATATCTCTCTTCCCTTTATCTAATTTTTTGGGAGCAAGTCCATAAGGTGGGGAATTTTTTCTTTTGCTAGTTGCAGATATAGGAATTGGAGAAGATTTCAATTGGAGAAGATTCCATTGACCAGGAAGACTGAGGAATAGAATTTCCAACAATTGGTTGTGAGAAAGGAAAGTAAAATGAAAAGGATGTATAGAAAATATTTGGATTCTCCATGTGAAAGCAAGGAATGGAATAAGGAATAGGCATGCAGTGCTCTTATTTGTCCCCCATTGACAAGTTTGGTACCAATTCCCCCAAACAGTGAGAAGAAGTACTATTGTTGGCCCCTCTCTCTTCAAATTAGTTGTCTTGAAAGAATAGAGATCTCCATATTTGTTAACATATATCACAAAGGTATTCTCATGTTCCTTGTTTCGCATCGATTTTCTTGCATATACATATTTTCTTTGCCATTTCTGATAGATTTTTGTATTCTCCCAAATTTATTAAAAGGAGTTATGCATGGTTTATTGAAAAATATGATGGAGTTAAAGTTGTTGGTTTCCTTTCTTTTGTATTTGGATTCACATTTCCATCCTCTCTTCCAAATTTTCTTTTAAATTGTGACCATCTTTATTGCTATGATGTAATTACATATGGAGTTGTTATTTTTTTTAAGTATCGACATATATGGTGGAAGTTATTTTCTTGATAGAGGAGAATCTTACTCTTGCCATCTTATAGATATTCGTAACCATTTGCAACATCTCACAGTACTTTGCTTTAAGATAGAAAGATGTTAGTATCAATTTCACCTGATATTGATTGGAGCGAGACTGACACATCAACATGTAAAATTGATGAGTTTTTCTTGTATAGATATCACAATTCACCTTCTTGCTCTGCTAGCATTGATATGGTTGAAATCGAGCAAGAACATCACAAGTACTACAATAAAATTGACATAGATATTTTAGCATTCATTTCCATATGTTCTGTATTTAAATATATGGCAATTTTTTTTGAGAGAAAAGAGGGTGCAGTCCCGAGCTGAGACTCATCGCGCTACGCTTTTATATATGGAAAAGGGGGGGGGGGAACACTACATTGTGGACCAGAAGTGATACAGAGAGCGACAGTAAGCTACCACATTTTCAAAATAGAACCGTTGATTTTTAAAGATTAAGTCATTTATGCCTCCCCATATGGACCAAAGAGCAGCAAATGGCAGAGCACAATCGTCAGGTGAGTTACCTCCCACAGACCTTATTGATCTCCAGAAATCAACTATGCCCCCATGATTGACCCACGATGCTCCCAACTCCTTCCAAACCTGCTCCGACAAAGGACAAGTAAAGAATAAATGTTTCGCAACTTCAGCATCTACGCCACATCTATCGCACCGGGTGTCCGTAATGCCAAAAATCCTTCCCCTTCTAGCCTTATCACAAACTCTACCCCTTCGGAGGCACCATAGGAAGACTTTCACCCTGCAAGGAATCTTGCTTGCCCAAATTATCTTCATATCTTGCTTCAGGTCTGCTACATGGCCTTCCTTGTTAACTGCCAACGTAAAAAGTCTTAGAAACCTATCGCAAAGCAACCCTTCTCCTGTCCAATTGTCATTCCAAAAATGAAATGTCACCCGTGACTCCACCTTCGGCTTCATCACTGGCCTGAGCTGAGGTAAAATGTCCCGGATCCCACCCCAAAGGGAAGATTCAAATCTCCTTCTACCTGCCTCCAGGGAGTCGTTAACCCCATAAATGGCACACAACAACCTAATAGCCAATCTATCAATGTCACCCCAGATCTGCACCACCCATTTTTCCAGAAGAGCTTTATTCATACAGTTCAAATCCCGAATTCCTAGTCCTCCTTCGATTTTCCGCCTTGTTAGCTCCTCCCATCGAATCAGGCGCATACCCGATCTCTGCTGCTTTCCACCAGACCAGAAAAATCTTCTCATCAAGACCGTATTCATTCTGACCTCCGTCGGCATCATCCGCGTAGAGAAGAAGAAGATAGGTATTGCAGATAACACATGTTTCAGGAGAGTCAACTCCCCCCTTGAAAGAGTAACCGCCTTCCACCCTGCTAGTCTCTGCTCGAATCTCCTGAGGACCATGTCCCATTCTTCCTTTCTGAGTCTTCCCGCCACGAGAGGCAACCTCAGATAAGAAATCAGAAGCTCACCCAAAGGGCATCCAAGAATTGCAGCCCTTCTGCCACTCTCCTCTTCATCCATCCCAAACCGATTTACCAATGACTTGGTTCTATTAATCTTGAGACCGGAGATACTGCTGAAGATCTCAACCAGCTGTCTTGCCCTTCTATACATTTCTTCGGTGCCGCCTAAAAAAATCACAGTGTCGTCGGCATATTGCAAAAGTGGAATCGAAATAGACCCCACACTGAAACCTTCGCACCACCCCTCGTCGAGCGATCTCCTGAACATTACCGCTAAAGCGTCTGCCACCAACACAAAGAGCATTGGCGCCAACGGGCATCCCTGTCGCACACCCCTATGCGACTGAAAGAAACCACCTTCTGGCCTCCCGTTCACCAAAACCGCATAGGATGATGTCGTAACACACCTCTTCATCCACGCTATCCAGAGATCAGTGAAGCCACGACGACGAAGCGATGCCCACAGGAAATTCCAGTCCACACAGTCATATGCTTTCTCAAAATCGATCTTCCACAGCAACCCCTTCTTATTTTCACATCGCCACTAGAGGCAAATCTTAGATGCCATCACCAGCCCATCAGCCATATGTCGTTTAGGAATGAAAGTTGACTGATTCTGCGAAATGACATTATCAGGCACCTGCCTCAGTCTATTTGCCAGCACCTTCGTAATTATCAAGTCGATTGCATTGGACAACGAGATCGACCTATAATCTTCAACCCGAATCGGGTGTTCCTTCTTGGGCAAGAGGAGGAGCAAAGCAGGGTTCACCTTCTCGAAACCCCTATTACCATCTCTAAACTCAGTAATTACGTCCATGACATCTTCCTTGAGCAAGTCCCAGAATTCTATGTAAAACAAAATCAGAAAGTCGTCTGGACCTGGTGCCCCATCACCATTCAAACCCCAAACTGCGCTTTTGATCTCTGCCTCCGTAAAAGGTGCTTCCAGTTCAAGCGCTTGCTCTTCCTACACCGACCTCACCCCAGTACCACGCCACCCCCACCCCTCCCATTGTTTCCTCCTCAACGTGTCCACAAAATGCTCCTTCAGAGCCTGCCCAAGCAAAGCATCCCCCACCACCCTTTCTCCCCTCACTTCCAAGCACTGAATAAAATTCCTCCTTCTCCTTCCAGAAGCCATTGAATGAAAGAACCTCGTATTCGCATCCCCTTCCCGCAACCACTTCTGTCCAGATCTCTGCCTCCATTCCACTTCCTCCTTCCTGTCTTCAAGAAGCAAAACTTCTAACAACCCTGCCCGCTCTAGAACCTCCCCATCCTCCAACTCCCTGTGGTCCTCTAGCCCATCCAGATGAACCACCCCCTTCTGAGCCTCAATTCTCCGCTCCCTTCGTCGTGCCTTCACCGCCCGACCAAAGTTAATTAGATATTTCTTTAGCAACACCAGCTTTGCTGCCAAGCGAATCACAGTCGGACCCTCCACTTGCCACTCCCTCCAGCGAGAAGCCACCTCCTCTCTGAATCCTTCCTCTAGCAGCCAAGTCTTCTCAAACCTAAAAATGGATCTAGGCCGCCTTTAATATATGATAATTAATAAATATTCTTTATTTGATCATTTAAATTCGTAATGATTATAATATTCCTTATTATTTTCTTCTAATTATTGTTATTTAGCAACAAGAACAACATCATCAAAACCTTTTCCCACATTAAGTAACGTAAATTAACGTTATATGAAACTTTATCAACAAATATGATATTTGTTGCTAATTACAAGCACAAAAGCTAACTTTGCAATGAATGATATTCGTTGTTATATATTTAATAATGGAAGATATGTCAAATGAATACTCAATTTATTCGTGATTATAGGCCATTTTTCGTAGAGTGAAAAAAGAAGAAAGGAATGTATGTAGAAATTCCTACGGAGAGGGAAAAACCATGGGGTTGCATAAATCTTAATCTTCCCCATTGGAGATCAGGGCTCTCTTCACTAAGATGATGTCAACGAAGGGGGGGTAAGGAAAACATATAGAGAGATATGGGAGAACAAGCCATCATCCAAAGATACATTTACCCACAGAAACCCATGTCCATGCCAACATTCCTACTTTAATTGAGCATACATGTCAACCATGCTCAATTTACTTACATTTAACTCGAATTATACCATAGGAAATTCTTTTGTGAAGAAATTAGCAACTTGGTCACCATATTTCATTTAAGAAAGACACAACTATCTTGCATCAGTTTTTTCACATGATTTGTTCTATAATGCATTATGAGATTGTTGGCTAGGTTTATTACAGATGTTTCATCACAGAATACCTTCATCGGCATAGCAGCTCTTCAGCACTGAAACATTCAACATAAGTTTTAACCACAAAAAAACATTGGTGGCATCATTTGCAAGAGCATGATATTCAACTTTTGTACTTAATTTAGAGACCATATACTTTATTTCTTACTTCTTTAGATTGCA
The DNA here is from genome assembly GCA_037367405.1 of Ottelia alismoides. NCBI lineage: Eukaryota > Viridiplantae > Streptophyta > Magnoliopsida > Alismatales > Hydrocharitaceae > Ottelia > Ottelia alismoides. Next base: position 527,633 of record JAZKJV010008884.1, read on the forward strand.
AGATTTCCTCAAAGATACATGACATATCCAGATGCAGATCTTCGGTCATCAACAGACCCTGCTCAATAAGCATCTGTATAATCTTCAATAGTCGCATCATGATTTTTTCTAAAAATAAACCCTTTACCTAAAGTCTTCTTTATATAGCATAAAATTTCATTGAGAACATTCAGATATATGTGATAAAGGCATGCACAAAATGGATAACAACTATGTGATATTAAGTTTTATGAGAAAGATATAGATTAGTTTTTCAACTATTTGATACCTTCATCTTCCAGTATCATTGAAAGGTTCATCATCCCCTTACTCTGTTTATGATTTGTCTCCATAAGAGAGGAGGCATGTCGACATCCAAGCGTGCACGAGTCATGTAATAAGCTGAGTATAATTTCGTTGATTTTAGCACGTAACCTTTTAGAGATACAACCATCTAAATTCCAAGGAAATACTTAACACATTTTGTGTGATTGGAAGTTCTTAGTAAATCACACCTTGCTCCAAAAATTTCCAAAATTAACATTTTATGGAATCAATTATGTTCTAACATGTGCCCGAAAATCACTTAATTTGCACACATATTTTCCATAGAATAAATTATATTATGATTGATGTAATTGATTTTTAATTATCTGTAATCTCAATATTTTTAGGATTTAATTTTTTTCTTGATAGATTTTAATTAGACAAATCTAGAAAAAAAGTTCTTGGAAAATAATTAGGTTTGCTATTTATTAAAATTAATTTATTGAAAATCATAGAGTTTATTTGTTTTATTCACAGAAAATTCAAATTGCATCTAAAAATTCTATATATATATATATTAGGTTAATTTCATCATTTTTAATCTTCTATCAAATTTTCATATTTTTTGCATTTCATTTGCACAAATAATTGCAGAAAAACCCTTAGAAAGTGCTGATTTTTAATGCACGCATTTTACACAATAAAAATACAAAAAAATATGTTTTGGATTTGTCATTGTATGAATAATTAGGAAAAATTAGACTTCTAGATTTTTGAGTTTATTTGTTTATTAATTTGAATTTTCCATCTTAAGCTAATTTAACCTTAAAGTATGCATTCCACATTTGCATATCATCGTTATTTTCATAAAAATTTGCTTCAAAAATCCCCTAAAAATCTAGCATCTAAAGAATCTTAAAACCATCCTTAGGAGAAAGTGGCCTCCCCGAGTTTGACCTTGGGCTTGTCCAAATAAAATAAATTTGATCGTCTTTGCATTTAATTGAACATTAATTAAATGAACTTTTTTATTAATCAGAATCCACCCGCCTATAACGAGCATCGCTTTAATTCCACATTATTAGCTAAGGGTAATTTTTCGGGTTTATCAGCTAGTAAAATAAAAACATCTCTTTCATCATTCAAAAACCACTAAATATATGTAAAATAAAAATCCAAAAATAAATAAGGAAATATGAGAATAATATAAATAATTACATATAAATATACTCAAACTTCAAAAAAATATAGCTAGTTTTAGACAACTCTGACTGAGTTGATCTATTTTGCATTAATTCAATAACAATGTAAAAAAAAGTTTAAAATATCACAAATTATAACTATAAGTAGTTGGCAAATGGATCATGTTCACTTTTCAAAATACACGCATTCCGAATTTTATATTTGGAGCATATAAACTACAATTCACCCAAATCCAGTTTTAATGTTCATCATTTGAAATATTTTAAAATTTAAAATATTTTGAATTGAGTGGTGCTCATTTATGAAAAAGCGATTTATGGACCCATTTGTACAACTTTTACAAACTTTTCTTTCTTTTGCACAAAGTTCGCTTTAACTCCTTTTCTTTTGATTTCAATTTTATTTTGTTACTAGCATATTATGTTTCCTCCATAAGAATATAAGATCAAATAAAAACTACCAAATCAAATGTATAAATTATTATAAAGTTCTCTGTTATGTTCTCTGTTATGTTACTTTAATTTATTATGTTTGAAAAAAACTTCTTTTCTTTGCTTTTTATATATTAGTATTATTAAATAATTTCCTTTTCGTTTTACTTTATTTTAAGTTTTATAAATTAAAAATTAAAAATAAATTAAATCTAATTAAAATTAAATATTCAAATAAATAAGAAAGTAAAAACACATTAAAACTCAAAAAACGCAAACTAGCACGAGCAATTAAACATAGGACCGATTGTGTGTTTCCCAATATGGTGAATGAGGTGTCTCCTTGTGTTCGACCCAAGGTACACTTACCTGATTATTTAGATCTGTTATAGATAAATTTGTTTACTAATATGATTTTACCCGTGCTATAATTGACCTCTTGTAGAAGATCACAAAATTGTGGTATTGCTCTCCTTCTTCCCTCCCCTATTGTCCTTTCTCATCCTTCCCTCCCTTTCGATTTCCCTTCCCTTTCGGTTGGCCCTATGCCGCTCTTCACATCATCTCCTCCTCCCATCACTCCCCTCTTCCTTCCATGCTTCCCCTTCCTCCAACAAAACCTTCTTCCATCGCCGACCCGTCTCTTGGCTTACCATCACTATCTCCTACCTACATATCCCTCTTTCATTCAACTACCACCTCCACCTCAAATTGGAATTGGTTTTTAGAGGAAAAAATGGGGAATTTACCTTGATGGGGACTTGAAGGGGAAACATCAACAAAACAAATGGGAATATATTCAAGACGAGAGAGAAAGAAGAGAAAGGAAAGAAAACCAGTGGGGAAATAGGCTTGCTTTTTATGTGTGAAAGATGCCACTTTTTTTTAACAGATGCATATCACCTGCTCAGAATCCCTGTTTCGCTTATGGAGTACTTGCACCAGTTAGACAATAAAAAACATACTATACCAACTATAACCTAAATTTCAATATATACCATCTCATCTATTAAAACTATTTTTTATATTTTAAATTATATGATCGCAAGACTAATCTTATGAGTTGAATTTCTATAACACAAATGGATCATAAAAATATTAAAGTAGAATTTATAGGTAGTTTATGTAATAAAAATATTGCAAGCCTTAAAATATTTTGAAATGGGTTGCTTACAAAGTGATAATTCTCAACTATGCCTATTTAAAACCATGTTTACAACTTACATCCGTCATGCTACTGACAAAAATAATTTTTTTACATTATTTCTTGAAGTTAGTAGAAGCATTTTCATGCAGATTTATATTGGCTTGTATATATACGGTGGGTTGTTATCAGAATAATAATCTTTAGCGGTCATGAATATAAAGATACTGGTCATCAATAAGATGATGATATGGATGGCAAAGTTTACCTTCAAAGTAAGAACGTTACAAAAGTTTTGCACGCACCATTATTTGGGAGCTATATATATCACAAAAGGTCATATACATATATGTACAGAGAGAGAAATGGGGATGCCTGCCCCGCGTCATTTTTCTGTATTTTTTTTGTTTTTTCAAAAATATCATCATGTATATTCATCTATATATCCCTCCAATATGTCATTCGAATTTCGTCGGAAAAACAGACTCATATGCTCTCCATCTAGAACAAGTAATTTTAACGGTCTAAATATTGATGTAATCGATATGTTCTTAGATGGAGAGCATAGGAGTCTCTGTTTCTGACGAAATTGAAATCATATATTGGAGGGATATATAGATGAGTATACATAATGATATTTTTCGAAAAAAAATAAAAACATTATGTGGGAAAATGGGACGGGAGTAGCCCATTGGCCGCCCCAAGACGCAGACGCATTCATGAAGTAGGTAATCTTACCTACTTCATGCCCATTTTTAACCAATTTTTTTACTTTTTTTGGAAAATATCGCTATGAATTTTCGTCACCATATCTCCTAATATGTCATTTCAATTTCATCGGAAACAGAGATTCACTACAACAAAATTGAGCTATAGTGACGGTTTTTTCAAAATCCATCACTAAATTAGACGTTGTTAAATATATAACGACGGTATTATTCATTGTGAAATGAGTTTTCGTACTCAAAATTAGCTACGAATATCATATCTGTCATTATATCATTAGTAGTGGTCCAAATAGTGAGCCTTATCCGTTGCTATTTTTCAAAATATCAATTAATCGTCGCTATTTTTTAAGTTCAAAATTTAGCAATGATTAATTAGAAGTTTGAAAAATAGCAACGTATAAGCATCGCTATGTGGACCATTGCTAATGATATAACGATATTATAATCACTAATTTCGAGTACGAAAAATAATTTCGCAACGAATAATACCGTCGTTATATATTTAACAATGGCTAATTTAGTGATGGATTTTGAAAAAACCGTCAATGTAGCTCAATTTTTTTGTAGTGACTCTTATGCCCTCCATCTAGAAAAGGTAATTTTAACGGTCTTAGAATTGTTGTAATCGATCTGTTCTAGATGGAGGACCTACGAGTCTTTGTTTCTGACAAAATTGGAATGACAAATTAATGGCATATAATTATGAAAATCCGTGGTGGTATTTTCTAAAAAGTAAAAAAGTGATCAAAAATGAGCATGAAGTAGGTAAGGGTGCCTACTTCAGAAGTATGCTCCATTTCCTCATGTGTATGTGTGTATGTGTAAAATGGGGCTTCCCCTCGGGGAAGCTAACTTGGCTCCCCCGTCCCCATTTTCCTTATTTTTTTATTTTTTTTGAAAAATACTTCTATTAACTTTCATCATTATATCTTTATATTATATCATTCAAATTTCGTGCGAAATAGAAACTTCTACGGCCTCCATCCTGATTTCAACAATTCTGCGACCGTTAAAAAAATGGCTGTCTATATGGAGGCCATATAAGTCTCTGTTTCTCACGAATCTTGAATCACATAATATAAGAATATAGTGATGAATTTCTACGAATTTATTTTAAAAAATAAAAAAAAAAGGTAAAAAATGAGGAAGGGGAGCTAAATTAGCTCTCTCAAAGAGCAGCCCCATTTTCCCCACTTTACGGACTTTATATCCCATTTGCTGCAAATGCCGTAAATTTTTTCATATACGGAGCTATAATTAGTCGAATTTGTTCCATTAATAGCTAATGCTTAGGCAGGAATCATTCTTTGGTTCTTTGAAAATAAAAAAAAAGGATAAGAAGGACAGGTTGTACTTAGTAATTATTGATCCCCAATTAAAATATATATAATAGGGCATCATCTACACATCTGGAAATCAAACCACGAATAAAAGGGGTTCTATACCCTCCGACATCCGGAGATGTTCCATCATATCAAGTGAGGCAAAGAATGGGACATGCAAATCTAAATATATTCCCCTCTACTATTTTATTATTCAGATACACCCTCAGGTTGATATACATAATATTCCATCCTCACACACTAAGATGGCATCTATAACATTGTTAAGATGTGGTTCGAGGGGAATATATTATCCTTTCTAAGAGATAATTAAGACTATTCAAAGGAAACCCTATATGATATATGAGGAAAGGGAGCATACTTCATTCGTGAAGTGGATAATCTACCTACTTCATGTCATTTTTTATAATTTTTTATTTCTGAAAAATACCATCATCATGTATTTTCATAATTATATCCCTCTAATATGTCATTCAAATTTTGTCAGAAACAGAGACCACTATGTCGTCCATCCAAAACAGATCGATTACAGCAAATCTAAGACCGTTAAAATTACATGTTCTGGATGGAGGTTATAGGAGTTTATGTTTCAAGATGGTATTTTTCAAAAAATAAAAAAATGCCAAAATGAACATGAAGTTGGTAAGGTTACCTAGTTCATGAAGTAGGCTCCATTTCCTCATGATATATATAGTTATTAGCTATGATGAGTATAATCCTTCCCAGCCATACTTGGTAAAGTACATGGATGCATACACTTATGAGTTACTTAGATATGATGCATGTGGAGGAGTCGTGTGATTGACCTTCCTAAGCAAGGATCGCCAAAAGGAGAGGAGTTGTGAGGCGAAAACTCAACCAACATGGAGGCGAGTCACTCAATGTTGCATTATTTTCTTATGAAGAGCTAAGGAAACTTGAAATCCTCTTGAAGAGAGGTAGAACAATGTAGAGCATGTTAGATTTCTATCTACTCATCATATAATATAATAGAAATAATTTAAATAATAAAATTTATAAATTTTATTATTTAAATCATCCAGCCTTTAATAGAAATCAACCTACCTCAATGGTGCAACAAGAAAAGGTGATGCATGAACCACAGAAAGAATTTATTGAAAGACGGGAGGTCCGGATGCTATTTACAGTACTTTTAATATTTGTATTTTTTTTAATATTTAAAATAGAAGGCCAATTACTTATTCATTCTTCTTGTTTTATAATTGCTTGTATGTTTAACTTTAGAAATGGCGTAAAGATATTGTAACATGTACATGTTGATGTAAAGAGCATGTGCAAAGTTAGCTAGGAGGATAAACCTTTGTTATACTTCCTAGTTTTTAATTTTTAATTTGTGATAATATTGTTTAGTTCTTGTAATTTATTTTTATATATCAAGTTATGTGATATGGAAAAATGTTGTAATGATGCCAAGGCATACTTGTACTTTACCTATTGTACCTAATGAGAATAATGGAAAATGTGTTCTAAGATAATGGTTCTTATATACATGCAGTAGTTATTCATCTACAAGTTAAGTGTCGTGTGCCTCGACCGAGCCAAGTCGCTTGGTTAGGTCATATTTTGGATGCATGGGTGGGTCAAGGGTGTGACGATTGTTGATCATTTGTATATATTAATCTACTAGATGCCGAGTGATTTGTACATTGTACTTTGCTTGACGCTCTTACATGATGTCTCTTGATTTGTGTTGGGTTTGTTCTTGCTTGATATGTGTATATGATGGCTCTTCAACTGAGTTCAACAGAATATATGGTTAGGTATCAAGGCATATCAGCAAACAACTTACTAACGAGCCTGCTGACCTATTAGGAAAAACAATTAGTAACATCATTATAGGTGTCACTTAATCGTAACATGTAAAATGGGCATTCTATGATTTTTAACAGTCCAGAAGTGTTCGTTGTTACGTAGTATGATTGAATCATTAAATTTGATGATTTAAGATTTACAAAGTTATAAAAAGTATTGATTATATTCCTATGTTTGTTGAACCTTATTCTTCTCCCTTGTATATATCTTTTTCCTCCAATACTTCCTTCTTTCCCCCTCCTTCCCACCCTCTCTTAATCTTTCACTTGAGGATGTCATCAGTTCTTGTGGTGTGGTTATTAGGTAACTTGCAATTGTGTGTACTGAGAAGAGAAGCATAAATTGTGTTGATGATGCAGGTAAGGGGATGAGCACAACACTAAGGTGTTGATTGGCACTAGACATGATGGGCGCTAGAAGAGGTTGATGAGAGGAGGATAAAATCTCACTGACATGAGAGAGTGGGTGGTGAAGAGCTCACAAATGAAGGGAGGGGCAAGACTCGTGGAGAACGAATTTACTAAGGGATCGATCTCAAAGGTGAAGCTCCAAGTTGAGTGGTGGAGCTTCACTAAGTGTGATTCATTCAAGTCTATGCGGAGCTCCACCCACCTTGAGCTTTGCCCTTCCATTGACATCTAACCTAGACTCCTCAACCATCCGCACTTTCGCCCTCTCGACATTGTGGTATTTTACTTTTACCATAGTCTCATCACGAATTGTGTTCATTGTCTTATATTTATCAAAATCAAAGCTAATAAGAAAGGTGGGAGATACTTATAGGTTTTTTCTGTCGACAAATTTACTCCCTTTTGCTTTATTTAGTTATCTAGGGGTTTGCTATTCTTAGATTTGACATCCACCATAGACTAAGTGTGAGTAAGTGAGAGGGTCATTTTCTTCCCTTTAGAGGGGAAAAAACTTGGAGATGCAAGCTCGAGGCCTATGTGACTATTGAGAAGGCAAAAACTATCTTTCTTGATCACTCTTGATCATGCGTGATATAAGAATTGCTACTTTTTAACTACTATATCTAGGTCAGGATTCATCTTAAATCTGAGAATGATAAATAACATGTATGAATGGGCTCTTACTTGTGTATGCATGGATGAGTAAATTTCCCTGGAGGTACTCCAATTAGATCAGTGATTGATTCTAGATTTCATCGTAAATTTAATCAGTTATTTCTAATTACATAAATCAATAGTTCAAACCGCACTGAAAGGTAGGGTATTTCCCATTGATATATGAACTTATGTAAATCTTTCAAATTGTGTGATTCCCTCTAAATATAATGTGTTTCATATAGTTAATATCTTGATGAGTAACCATAGGACAATTTAGTTTACATGTATAACCAAGGACAGATTTAAGGGGTTATGGAGGGGTACATACCCCCACTTTATTTTTGGAGAAAAATCTGAGTACTCATATATGTTTCCTTGGACTTTTAGAAAAAGTGCCAATAATCTTCCTTATATACAATGCTCCCTTTAATTTTGGGAAGGAAAAAATTACAATACATACCACCTTTAGATGAATAACCAATATATAATTTTTTTAACATTAAATTCACATCCCAACAATAGTAAATTTTATATTGGATCAAACTATATCTGATAATTTATTGAAGGGATAAAACCTATAATGGATATTACCATGAGTATCTTATTACATTTTCACATATAATGAACCAAACTATAGGAACTCATCATCTATCTGCCCAATTCAATTACCACATAAAAAAACATGGTATAAAATCTAATCTCAAATTTTACAGTTTTCTTAAACAATAAACTTTTGCTAAGTCATATAGATTTTATCAATTAGTTCTAACCGTTATAATGTAAATTAGTCAAACAAAGATATATCCTTTATTGGTGTGTTTTTCTTCATTTACATTAAATAGATATTTCTACTAGTTATTCATTAAAGCAGGAAAATTGTGCATTTCATAATTACATTTTAATACAGATTTAGACGATTATAGTTTCTATTGTGAGAATTTATTCCAAAAGATTGGATTTTAAAACATAAAGCGAAAATAGAATAAATATATAAAATATATCAAGATATCATTAACAAAAATTTTGAAACCCTTAGAACATATATCAAGAAGAGGAGAAAGTCGGTGCCGGAGAAGAAGACGGAGACGGAGAAGAATGAGAAAATCTATTTATTTTGTTACAATCTTTGAGTATCAATACCAACTTTAAGGTTTGACATGTTGGTCATCGCAACCCATCGCAATCGAATAAATACAGAAATGATAAGGAGGTTCTGGTGTAAATATGAGAAGAAGGTAGGATCACAAGTGTTATTGCGATGTTCTGCTGCATTGTTCTAACTATTAGACCGATGTATTTTTAGCGGTAGTTAACATGTCATGTAGAAGTTTTATAAGGGTCGTGTAATTACGAAAAAGTATTATCGCAATAGTTTGTAGGGGCACAAATGGAAAATCACATTGCTAAAGAGTTTGATGATGCCAATCATCATAGAAAAGGTTGAATATCAGCATTTTGCGACTTGTTCTTAGGGGACTTAAGAATAAAGTTGAATGAGAGAGCTTCTCTTCTCTTCTTTTTAATCACTTCTTTTTAAGACGAGAAAATGCGTGGGGAATATATTCGGGCTTTACGGATTTCTCTTTGGGTTTCCTATAACTTATTTTTAAAAATACAAAAACATCTATGTTTGCTTTAGACTCTCATCGCATGTATCCCTCTACTCATATATTGTGGGGGAATCAATTGACCCCACTTTGATCTATTTCGATCTAAACGAAAAAAAGTCACAATTAGAGGTTTTGATCCATTTTAATCGAGACATGAATGCCCCAATTAGGGGCCATGGACCACTTCAATCACATATGAAGGACAACAATGACATCTACAACTACTTGGTTTTCTGTTTGGTCTTATTTTCTCAATCCAAAGTAAGCTTCATAAATTGCTTATTTGGACTTAACTTGAATGAGTTTTTACAACCACCCCTCTATCCTATGGACATGTTTGGTTACCGGGTTACCATAGGTGATCCGGTTTACCCCTCTCTATTCTTGGGTTGGAATTCAATCACAAATCAATGTGTCATCACATCACATTCTGTATTCCAACCCTCATAACCATACAAATAGCTACTGTTCACAGGAGGTTACCTCAACCTACCCCATCCTAGTAACCAAACAGACCCTATGAGTATCAGTAGTATCCATGAACAAAGGAGATATTTCTTATGCTCCTTGACTACTCTCGAATTCCCTTTCGAAAGGGTATGAGAAAGAAGCTCGTACCAAGATTCTTCCTGCACTAGGAACTTTGGTTGTGCTACACATTCCCTAAAAGCAGACGATTGACCAACATCCTATGCTCAATCAATCGTCTCCTCTACATCGCTATCTTTGCCTGACCCGTTGTGATTGTAACTTTGTAGGAGGATCAGAACTTTTCCCCACATCCATTCTTCGCATGGCCTTCCCAGAAATCACCATCCACTAGATGAGCTCTCTCTAGCAACCTCTTTTTTCTTTGGTTAGGTCTATCCCCGACACATCATCTAACAAATTCATCACTTGCTCAGTCCTTCTCAATTGCCTTCGCCTCTTACGCCAACTTCTCGACCTCCAACTCATCTCTTTGCTTATAGTTGTTTGGAGATGATGCAGGCATCATACCCGATAAAAGAAGGTGGCAATGGCAGTGCTCAACTGCTTGGACGATGGAAGAAACACTCTAGATGGTGGGAGGAGATGGATGCGGCGAATTCAAGCAAGCCCTTATGTAAACATCGACGGTTAACACCTATAGCGCGTACCCTCCTATTGCATCTAGCCATCATGAATTTGGATTCGGTCGCATACCTATGTGTCCTCAAACAAATTAGTATATGGAATACATCAACATCCAGATGCCATACCAAGAATGTCCAAGGGTATAACTGCAATAAAGCCTTCTATGCAGATGTTGTTGGGATTGGGAGGTGCCTCTTTATGGTTGTTGGGATTCTTCCCCTCTCCAAGGGCAACTTTGGTGCTTTTCATTTGTGCTTTGGTTCCCTTTTATGGGTAAAGATGTTTTTTGTTGGGAAAGAGAATACTAATGAGTATTTTTCCCTTTAAAAGTGATAAAATTGCTCTGTAATTCACTTTCATCTGGCATCCATGGAAGGTTTAGAAGAGGGATTAATCAATAAAGAAGGGTTATCCCAGTACTTAGTCTGAGCATTAACCCGTGGATCACACGGTTGATCATCATTACCAATCATAACCATCGCTAACATGTGCAAGGTCATTGACTAGGTACGCTCCGCGTTAATTCTAGAGTTGACTATATAAGAAATAAGTTAAAGAGCAGGTATAAATTAACTACAAAAAACTTAAGCTCGAATACACTCATATTTCGATCATTTTCAATCCATCTGATGTCATGATCAGTATTTTCACATATCATGTCTGTATTTTCCAAAATATCAATCACTTTCAATGCGAACAAAATCATTTAATGTATCTCATCAATGGCCATCTATTATCTATCAAGTGCTACATCAGTACAATATCCATCACTTTCAATGCAAACAAATGTTATCCAAAAAGACCTAAGGTTTACTCTTCTTAACTTTGACACACTCAATTGAAATAGAAATGGAGTCTTATAGCCACAAAGAGCAAAGTGTGGTACATTTTTTTAAAGTTCTCAACTTCTCATTCAAGTCAAGTTGTTTGTCAGATAAGTTCCTGCATATGTTCCTCCCTTTTTCAGAAAACAGAAGTGTTCCTCTAAGTTTCGACTACGCCAAATGCGCATTTTCTTCCTTCTTTGCATCAAGTTTTTATCTACGATGCTCGCAAAGTTTCATGGACTTGATGAGCATCTGTTTGAGTTTGTAGAGAACTCCATCACTGACTGTCATTGATCATTCTCTGGAAAAAAAAAGCTTGAATTTCAGTTAACCTGAAGGGACATGATGTTTGCAGTGGGGATCCAAATAACAAGCCAACCAACTAGTTTATGCAGCAATTCATTCAGAGATGCCATATCAACAATATGATCAGATTTGTTTCCATCTAACATCCTTCGTTTGCATCTCGTACATATTGCACTAGTTCACCATGGATTGAGATCCCTTGCTGAGTGTGACAACACTTGGCTTGTTGTACCTATACCAACCATACAAAGAAGATTCAAGGGAGGGTATTGTTCAGGACAATAACTACTCTCTTCATGTGGTTTCAAGCAAGGTTTTAAAAACTGAACAGGACATTAAATCGAGCATGTATCGGTTTTTGGTTTTTATGGTCGGACCAATGGGACCGACCGGTCGAACCGGTGATGACGTCAACAGTTCAAAAAACCCGAAAAAGACCGAACCATTGTATTGCTGGTTTGGTTCGTACAGTTGAAGTGGGTTGAACCGAGTTAGACCGGTATATCATACAAATAAATACGAAAAATGTTGCATCATATCTTTCGAGGATTTGTTTACTCTTATCCTTCCAAGTTTTTCCAATAACACTTATACCCCCTGTCTTTAATACAATTGCATGTGTCCCCTATATTTTTACAAAATCAATAGTAGTGGTCTTTTATTAGTACATTTGTGCTCCTATTTTATACCAACATAAGGATGATATTGTGAATTTTTTAAGAAAATATATGAGCACAAATGAAATTGCTTAAAAATTAGGGGTATAATATCCTTAAAAAAACTCCAAAGGGAATAATAATCATATTTTGTAAATATATAAATACATATATGTGATGTAAAAAATTAATAATTTTAAAAGTATTTAAACTCTAATTAACGACATGTGTTGTTAATTTATTGCTCCTCATCGTATGACTATGACAACATCTTCTTCGTTTGTTATTGTTATAAGTGGACAACCTCATACATCATGTGGGACGAGAGAGATAATGTTCATATGGCTGGAAGGGACAAGCGATAATGAGTCATTGACACATGTGAAGGAGAAGAGATAAAGGGGTACTATGGGTTAGAATGAGACTAAATTGTGAATATTTCTGAAAAGTTTGTATTTGTTAATTTATTGGAATTATTTTTGTCAGAAAAATAGATGGTTGAACCGATGGTTTGGTTCAATTGGTTCAACCAGGTTTAAGCGGTTCAACCAGGTTTTGACTGGTTTTTATCTTCTGAATAAATACCAGGTGGTTGGACCGTTTTTCCTCTGGTTCTTAATTTAACCGGTTCAACTGGCCGGTTCAGTTTGGTTTTTAAAACCTTTGTTTCAAGTATTGCCATGAGATGAACCATTTTACTGTGAGATTCACATCCTTGCCATGTTATACTTATTTTTATCAAATTGTTAATGAAAAAGACAACCCAACTTGAGCCACTGAGTGATACAAACAAGTTTTTACCAAGTCATACACAACATGAATATCCTTAACACTGGCATTACATCCTTATCAGGCAAAACGTAAGTACCTACCTTCTATTGTTATTAACAGTATTTTCTGCCTGCTCATCTAATATAACAGTATTATAGCTTTCTTGAAGCATCTCCTGCAGTGGATTCTGTAATTCGTCTGTTCTTGCTGATCTCTCATCCGACGAAGGCTCATTTCCATCCCTAGGCGCAGAGCTACTGTAAAGGCCCGGGCTTAGGCCCCCAGACTGTTATCGAGGAAAACTAGCCCTGACAACTTGTTGGGTTCGGACCCAGATGGACCTGTTGACAACCACCCAAAATGCTTAAGCTCAAGTTGTCAAGTGATAACCCCCCACCACTTATAAACCACATTCACACTTCGTGAGTTTTAGATGTGGCACTATGTTTGGGGTATGAGCGTTACAGAAAAATCAAATTCGAGGAGAGTCTGATTCTTAAACACTTGAAGGGCAACCCACTCCATGGTCTGGTGGTAGTGATGTGTGGTTACCACCCAAAAGACCATGGTTCAAATCTCCCATGCGGGGGTTGCATTAGGTAGCTGACAATCAATGTAAAAAATAGTCGTATCTTTCAACATGGATTTGAGCAAAAATCCATGTAGCCGAGCACTACTTAAAGTGCGAGAAGGCTTCGCCATTTTTAACAAAACATTCAGGCAAAATCTCAACAATTAGTAGAATATCGCAGGTATCTATATGAGAGAGAAATCTAGCTTTGAATGCAGACAGATTACAAATCGAGGCTCTAGTTTTATTTACCATATATAAAGTTTAGTATATTTTTAGGAATTTTCATGGATTCAAGTTAATTATATGCATATAATAAACGGTAAATTACAATTTGGGTCCCCATCTATGGGTCCGATCCCAGAATGGGTCCCGATCTTTAAATTGTAACGATTCGGGTCCAGGGCCATTAATGTAAGGAAATTTTTGATGCTAATGACGAGTATGCCCTTGTTTAAAAGTTGGAACCCAACCCCCATTTCCTTCCCAACATGGACATATTCGTCATGAACCCCAAAATTTCCATTTCTTAAATGGTCCTGGGACCCGAATCGTTACAATTTAAAGATCGGGACCCATTCTGGGAACGGACCCATAGATGGGGACCTAAACTGTAATTTATCCTATACTAAAATTACTTTCACCTCAGTGATTAATCATAGTTGATATGAATTAACTAAAATAAGTGAAGTTTGTGAAAGTATATATACAAGCGAATATATACCTGGGTAGACCATATTTTTAGTATTTTCTTAACTTTTTTATTTGTCGACCCGATTACACTAACGGGTCTATGGGTTGGGAGAAATTAGTCGTACAAGCACATCCTTTATGTTATCTTTGATTTTTCTTATATTTTAATATTTTTGTTTGATTTTTATCACTTATTTTTAATTAGTGGTTTTACTCATGCATGCACAAAACATAAAAATGTATAATCAACGTTATTCTAGCTCATGCATAATAACACGTGCTTCCATTAATGGACAAGGAGAAGGCTCTAATCAATAAGGAATGGATCAAAACCTTCATCTTTAGTCGTTTCATTGGACAAGTCTAATCTTATTAAGATGGGTATCAACCTCGATGAGACAAAGTTTATACATTATGGAATTTATGCCGTGAAAATCCACAACTTATGTGAATAAATTTTTTAATAAATATGACTATCATTGTTTAAGTGATTTACAATAGGTGATGTATAAAACTTTCGAATCAGAATATGCTTTTGTTAAACAATATTTTTATATATAACATTTAAAAAAAAGGATTTTATCAGTTGTGCCCCTCCAAGATATCGCAATATCAGTTATGCCCCTATCTTTTTGGTAATATCAGTTGTGCCCCCGACTTCTTGCCAATATTTCACTTGTGCTCCTCAGAGGGGCACAAGTGAAATATTGGCAAGAAGTCAGGGGCACAACTGATATTACCAAAAAGATAGGGGCATAACTGATATTGCGATATCTCGGAGGGGCACAACTGATAAAAACCCAACTGATATCTCGGACTACTACTAGATAAGGTAACTAGTAGTCTCTGTTCCAAGAAGCATGATGAACTTACCTTTTTATATCAAGTTGTTTTGTCGTATGGTGCATAATTAATCATTGGGATTCTTTACTTCTACAACCTATAAAACATAGTAGTAACTCACTAACTACATATTTTTCTTTATTGTTGTGTTGTATAGTGTATAACGAATCATTGGCAACATTCACTTTTCTTTACTGTTATAACCTACAAAACATTATGGTAACTCACTAACTACATATTTTTACATTTCAATACTTACGTACAATTAGCTACATAAAAAGTTGTTGACAAAAAGTTATTGGTCGCAATCCACTCATCATTAAATATGTTTGCCTTCACTTTTCTTGGCAGTCATGGTAATATTCACAACATGTACATCACTTTTGCCCTTATCAGAAATAGTTAACTTCTGGACATAAGTGTGAAGGTTCTTTATCTGATCGTCTTTCAGTCTCTTGCTTTCAGCATCCATTGCAATAATGTTTTTTTCACCTTTGTTCTTTTTTTCTCTTGGGATGAAGTTCCCGACAACGGTCAATTCCATGATCTTTTTTGTATTGGCCACATTTCTTATCTTACCAGTAACCACTCTTGCCTCCTTTGTTAGGCAAAGTTGACTTCTCAAAAGAAGAGACTAGCTCATCTTTCATAATAATTAGTTGCTTTTGGGACTCAATGGCATGAAAAATATCATCAAAGTCAGAACGGTCGTCAAGAGTTGAATCCTTACCCTCGAGTGTGGGTCACTGTTCTCTAGATGGTTTCTCTAGAAGAACAACTTGTTGGATGTTTGGAGACAACATTGATGATCTAGTTCATGCATTGATTATTTTTCTACGTACTTGCTCATATAGTTTGCAATAATTGCTAGAGTTTTTTTCTCACCCACTAATGTAACCTCACCAACCTCGGGAAGCCAACGTGACTTCCATAGTAGCAAATCATATCAAATAATTGTTCTTTATCAACTTAATCGTGGTAACATGTGCTAGAATAGTATCTATTTTTATAGTATCCGTCTCCACAATATCCTCAGAAGTCATAGAGAAATGGAACCATAATCAAAGCAAAAAATTAGAAGAAAAAAAGAATCGCAGGAAGCATAACTCACAGAGAAAGGATCCACATAATCCTTCAAGGGTTTTTATCAGTTGTGCCCCTCCGAGATATCGCAATATCAGTTATGCCCCTATCTTTTTGGTAATATCAGTTGTGCCCCCGACTTCTTCCCAATATTTCACTTGTGCCCCTCAGAGGGGCATAACTGATAAAATATTTTTATCAGTTATGCCCCTCTGAGGGGCACAAGTGAAATATTGGCAAGAAGTCGGGGGCACAACTGATATTACCAAAAAGATAGGGGCATAACTGATATTGCGATATCTCGGAGGGGCACAACTGATAAAATCCCATCCTTCAATCTCCAAACCAAGGGAGAGCACACCAAGTTAGGGCTTCCTGGAAAGCTCACAATCCCTTTTTCACTTTCAAGAAACTGCCAAAAAGGGCATCTTCACCACCACAAGGTGCTTCACTCGAAGAAGAAGAAGAAGAGGCTAAGGGGATGCTTCTCACGGTGTAAGGATCCACAAATTACAAGTTCATAATGGGAGGGACGTAGGTCGCAAGAGAAGCGTAAAGAACACAAGAGGTTCGCTAGGTCTACAAGGAGCACTGAGGGTACATGGGATCTGACGCTAAGTCTTTATTGACAAGGGGTTGCAAGGGTTTCGGCACTAGGAAGCAAGTGCCCCGGCATGAGGCCGTTGGGTGCAAGAGTTGCATGTGCATAACATGTTGGGGTCATGCAACAAGGGCACAAAAGGAGCTCCACTGCTTAAGTCGCACGATAGGGGCTCCTTAGGAACTGAGGATGCGTGAAAGGAGCATAAGGGCACAAGGGGATCTGCGTCCAGGGTACTTGGGAGAAGGAGTAGACGAGTCCACATTAGACACAATAATGCTTGGGAAAATATCATCTTGAAGGCTTCAAGACAATCTAAGAAAAACGAAAGACAAACCAATGCCTCGACGAAGCCTTGATACCATGTTGGATATAAATAATCAAATCATGAAGAGGAAGACAAAGATTTACGTGGAAACACTGAGCGAGGAAAAGCTATGAGGGCACACGAACCCTAATCTCCCTCATAAGAGATCAGGATACTCTTCATTAGAATGAATTGTAATGAGGGAGGATGAGTATAGTATATAGGAGATTGGGTAAGAGCCCCTCATCCATAGATCTGTTTACCCATCTAAACACAAAGACAACAACATATTATAATATTTTAAACCTCTTGAAAATCGATGCCATGATTTTTTCCCGTTTGCTAAAAAAATATTGAAAGTAAACACTGACAATGTAACAAGGCAAGAGTGATAGAATGATTGTCTTTTAAATAGAATCACTCTATTTTTTGAATTAAAATGTCTTATTTGTGTTGTTGTGGTTTGTGGCATGAGATTGTCTAGAAATATAATATTTCCTGATATAATATTTCCTAAAACGTATGCAGATAACTTGCTATAGATTTTTGGGTAAATTACAATTTGGGTCCTCATCTATGGGTCCAATCTCAGAATGGGTCCCGATCTTTAAATTATAACGATTCGGGTTCCAGACCATTTACGAAATAGAAATTTTGGGGTTCATGACGAATATGTCCTTGTTGGAAAGGAAATGGGGTTGGGTTCCAACTTTTAAACAAGGGCATACTTGTCATTAGCCCCCAAAAAGTTCCTTACATTAATGACTTGGAACCCGAATCGTTACAATTTAAAGATTGGGACCCATTCTGAGATCGGACCCATAGATAATAACCCAAAATATAATTTACCCTAGATTTTTCAATGTCCATGACACTTTCCATTCCATTTAAACTTACAAGAATACATCCATCAAACACTTAAATCAAAACCAAAATAGTATAATGAAATCCATCCCCCACTCCAAAAGCCACCGATACTACTCCCTCACCTCACCTACAATTCTACAAGCTCTGCTCTGCTCTGCTCCGCACCCCACTCTTCCGGCCACCATATCCAATGGCTTCCATCCTCCGGGCCTCCCTCTCCCTCCCCACTCCAGGAGAACGCACCTCGCGTCTCACCTACGCGCAGAGGAGGCTCCAAGGCCTTCCCCCAAGGCAGCGAAGGCCTCCCGGGCTTTCCTTGCAGCTAAAGATTGCTCCTTTCCCCAGAAAGGCGTGTCCTTTCTCGACTATTCTCACCTGGGCCTCTTACGGGGAGGCAACGGAGACGAACCAGGTCGAAGATACGGCCGAAACTGAGGTACCCTTTTCGAATTTGGGGTTTAGGTGCTTTGGCTTCGGTGAAAAGGGTGCTTTCTTGGTTTTGCTTTTTTCCCATGTTTTTGACCCTTTTTATCTCACATGTGGTTGCAAGTGTTTCCGAAGAATGCCATGTTGCACTTGAGGATTTTTTTTGTTGGGGTTATTTCTATGCGTAGTGAGTTCTGGGCAAAAAGATGTTTTTTTAAAGATTCATGTTGATTGATTCGGGAGGAATAATGAGCCATTTGTTGGAAATATTGGATGGAATGTTTCTGGAGGTGCAAAACCAGCAGTGTCTACACATCTAATTCTGGTTTGGTTGTAGAATATTTTCTGGAATCGTCGGGTTGTTCTAAAATTACCATTCCAGCTAGGAGTAGGGATAAGTAATAAGCCCCATCATAATTTATTCCCTACTTATGTTCTACTTTTAATCATACACCCAACCAAACAAGAACCATTTGCACAATCGGCACTGGTGCCAAGTAAGAAGTTACATCCTTTTTGGGGAGCATTTGCAATGTAAGTGCACATAACTGAAAATCGGAAAAGGAATTTTAGCTTCTCATATGTTAGCCGAAATAAGTATGCCTGCCAACTTCACTGCATCGGTGAGAGAACCAAGAATGGAGATTATGACAGCGAGATTAGGCCTTTTCTAGCACGAAAATGCTTTTTTATATGATAGAAATAGAAGAAGAAATTTGATGCATATAATATTCTGGTAACTAAGGGATGTGCATGATATGGACCATATTATAATCCAATCTTTCGATGTGGATTTGAGGAATTGCCTTCATAGGGCAAACATTCTAGAGATTTCGGATGAAAAACTGGTGAGACAGTTTTTTTACAAAAAGCAATTCAGAGAATTTGTACATAGCTATATGTGTTGGATAAGTTGATGGAAGTGAGTTGCAATATGTGGCTAAACAAAATCCAGGTGATTTGCAAGGCTAAATTTGGGGTTGGAACTTGATTACAAGTGTTTGCAGTCAAGCTGGTATGGACTGTCCAATTAAGGAAAATCTCGGTTGGTAGTGGCCATTTGTGTAGTCGTTAGACCATTAAGGTTAATGCACAACCTGTGCCAACATACAATCAAACATTTAAATGTCCCACACCACTTGGGTTATTCGTCCTCTGAAGTTCATTGTTCCTCTCTTCTCACACTGAAATGAATGTGGTTGTAAACACTCTGGGGCTGTATGCTACCAAAAGGACAACATAAAACCAAGTGATTTGTTGTCAATGTCATTTTTCTATTTCCATTGTGGCATCTTTTTAAGGGCCACTATTTTGTGCACTACTATGTTATGAGGAAACAGAAATATTTTTCAAAATGGACAAATAAGAAAACTTTGCATTTTTAGTTATTATATGTGGCCGCAACTATTATATGCAAACATTTTCAGTTAGCCATCCAAGTGGGGGTTTTGTCCTCATTTTTGCTCTTCAACAGGGGTGTAGAGACTCTTGTAATGGATGAGAATGCATATTTTCTTCTTTGCCACCTTAGACTTTTAAAGCAATTATTGTATGATGTCATGATATACAATAAGACATGTTTGTAGTTTTCACCTACCAGAAATTGTTTACATGATAGAAAATGTGAGCATAACTTGTCTTGTAGTTCCCCAAAATTAATGGGATCTAGTTAATTTGGAGCTAAGACTAAATGCTAGAAACATTGTGTTGAAGTTCTCCCCTCTTTGGCACACTGCTTCACATGATGTTTTCTTTTGCAAATTGTCAACTGATACATATTAACACCATTATGCAACAATGGTTTTCAAACAAGCAATATCGCAAAAATATGACAAACTAATCTAAAGAATAAAGAACAATTATGACATGCCTTTTGACATTAGAGAAGTATGAATCTCTTGTACATCAATGTCTAGTTGTAAATGCAATGGCTTCAGAAAGAAATGTTTCTTCCGGAGTTTTGCTTTAATTTTTAGAAATGGGCCATATGCTAGAACCTTCTTATTTGAATATTGACATAAGTAAACACAAGATAGAGAGTGCACAATCTAGACCATTGTCTCTGCTATCTAGAATGTAGCTTGAGCAAAGCTGGAAAAAAGGAAAAAATCTTCGGAAGACAGCATTGAAGTCTGGCTAAAAAATAAAATAGATCTCAAGGAGTTATTGAAGTTCATTATGTAGCCATTTTATTCTGTTACACTTTACCTGGTGACTCAAAATCTCCGATCACACAAAATGGGAGGGTGGGAGATGCATACTGTCCATGTTTGCAATCTTTTGTGGATCATGTTTCTAAAAAAATGTTGGCAACTTGGAAACAAGAAACAAGTGCCAGTCTCCCTTAAGCTGAAGTACAACCATCATTCATCCCAACTTGGAAACAAGAAACAAGTGCCACTTCTTGGTAAGTGTCTTGGTAAAGATATCCACAAGCTATAGTTTAGCAAACTTATAAGGACTAATAATTTTCTCTTACCTCACAACATCAAGAAATAGCAATCAACCTTGTTAGAAAATCGGAAGCGGAAGCGAAACATGGAATAAAAGATAAAGAACATAAAGAACGCGGGATTTTTACGTGGAACCCTACTCCGTGAGGAGCGGGATGAAACCACGGGAGAAGCCCTCAAAGGGGCGGATATTTCATTCCTTTTTCTCAATGAGTACAGGAGGTCTGGGGCTCCTTATATAGCCTCTCCAGAGCCTCCAAGTCCCACCACTAGACGATGTGGGACTAAACAACTGGGTGGGGTAAATGGATCTCCTCCAGGATCCATTTACCCTGTTACAACTCAATGGGCGCGCACACTAATACTCCAACACTCCCCCTCAAGCTGGAGCATGCAATGCTCAGCTTGGACAAAAAGACAGAAACTCAACTCAACGCTACAAGACACTACGGACAATATCAACCCAACGCGCACATTGCTGCAGTCGAGGACATTGCTTCTCATGCCGTGCAGGTGAGGAGGACGAACGGGCTGGAGTGTGAGTCAACTGAAGACTCGGAATCTGACCGTCGAGTCTGAACTTGCGCCTGAAGTCTCCTCGTCGGAGAACTGGGTCTCTCCCATCTGGCTCAGAGAATGGTGCACTGCTCTGGTGTACCTATGATACCACATGAAAACCCTTGTCCTCAATGGCATAGGGAATGGTCCTCTGCTCTGGAGTCCCTATGGCTCACATGAAAACTCTGGCCTGACAACTAGAAGAATGATGGGGACCTCGAACAAATGATGGCAACATATGCTCATCTGACAATGACCGCACACTTGTGCGTGTCTGAAACTGGACTCGGAAGACAATCGTCGAGTCTGAAACCGAACTATAGAGTCTGGAATCTGAATGGTCTCTGCACGTGAATCTGGAACATCTGAATATGGCCGGAGAAGACCTGTGACTCTACATATACTCCCCCTTTCTCCCATACTTGTCGGAAAACATGGATGTCGACCAAGTTGGGAGAAGACAACAATGATGGGGGCAAAAACAAATACTTAGCCGATCACAACTTTGTCGGCTTTTCAAAACTTTCATCATTTTTTTTCATTTTTTTTATAAGCCGTTTGACCTTTTTTTTTACGGCTTTGCAATTTTTTTTAAGCTTGCGTACGACTTTTTCAATTTGTACGCGCCTCTTTTTTTTCTCTCTCTTTTTTTTTATTCTCTCGGCTCACGATGAGCCATAACAAAATAACCCCCCCCCCTTTTTTTTAATCATCGGCCTCACATGGGCTTAAGCTTTTCTCCCCCCCTCCCCCCCCTTTTTTTTAATTTCAGCCCACTTGGGCCGAATACAGAAAAAATAACATTTTTTTTAAAATAACGAAGGGCCTCACTAGGGTTCCCAATCGTGGGAACCCATCTTCTCGTCTCTGATGCCGCCGCCGAAGACCAAAGGGGGAGAGAGAGACTGCCTGCGCGTGCCGTTTGTTGCCTGGAAAGACTGGAGTTGGGGCTGGGACCTGGAGGAGGCGAGACTTCGCGCGCGCCATCGCCAGGGGATGCCGCATGGGGCTCCTTGTTCATTTGCCGCCGCCAACAAGAAGGGTTGCCGCCAGCGTGCACGGCTGGAGAGGAGGGCGGCAGGAGGCGCGCGCGCGAGGGAGATGATCGTGCAGGTGGCTTGGATGCTCGCGCCGCCTGCACGAGATGTGCGGCTCGTCGCCGCCTTCGATCTGGAGGGCGCTGCTGCTCGATGGCGGCGTCGCCTGTTGGACTGGAGTCACGCGCAGGAGGGGAGGCTCGAGTATGCGCCTCTGCTTGGAGGTCGGGGATGCGCCTCTGCTGAGAGATGTCGCCTGGGATGGGGAGGGATTTGCGGCTTCAGTGCCGCATGAAGGCTCTGCGTTGGACCGCCGGAGAGGATGCACCACCGGGGCTACGCGGCCTGGAGCGTTATGAGCCCGCGCGGTGCCAGGGCTGTAGATGCCGCTGGGAGCTACCGGAGGAGGGAGGCGATGCATCGTTGGGTTGAGATCCTCAAGCACCGCCAGGAGGAAGGGTCCTCAAGCACGACGCGTTGAGAAGATCTGGAAACAAGGAGAGCGCCACAACGATCTGTCTGGATCTGCGGCAGTAATCTTTCAAGAACTGATCTCCGAACATGGAAATAGGATGCCGACGAATCTTGAACTATGATCATGAACAAAACTCCAGAAAATAGGGTTGAAACCCTAGAACTTGAAAAACTTGAATAAACAAGAACAATCGAATCTCGAATAATATAAACGACAAAAATCCTCGAGAATCGAACCCGCTCTGATACCATGTTAGAAAATCGGAAGCGGAAGCGAAACATGGAATAAAAGATAAAGAACATAAAGAACGCGGGATTTTTACGTGGAACCCTACTCCGTGAGGAGCGGGATGAAACCACGGGAGAAGCCCTCAAAGGGGCGGATATTTCATTCCTTTTTCTCAATGAGTACAGGAGGTCTGGGGCTCCTTATATAGCCTCTCCAGAGCCTCCAAGTCCCACCACTAGACGATGTGGGACTAAACAACTGGGTGGGGTAAATGGATCTCCTCCAGGATCCATTTACCCTGTTACAACTCAATGGGCGCGCACACTAATACTCCAACAAACCTCAATATACTTTATGCGCTCATGGAAAACAAAATTGGAGACAATGTAAGTGATTGATTTGTAAGCACACTACATTGGAACTAGAGTGGGAAGAGGCCATCCAAGCTCCCGCAAAAGGAGATAAGCCAATCGATATCACCCGAATTTTGAGAGCCAACTCTAGTTTTGACATCGGATCTAGCAAGCACGGTGTGTTTCTTGCTACATCAGGTAACTTAATTGCCCCTAAAAAAAGTAGCGTGGTTAATCTTCCCTCTAGTAACTAGGAGAACTAGCATAGTCAACCTAGAATAAGCATAAACATCAAAATGAACATCGATCATGTTCGACATAGAAAATGCTTAAGCCAATTGAACTCTTTAGATACGTGAGCTATTGAGGTTATGGAGATCGCACTTGTGGTTAGGGCTGCTAATCCAGCTAAGCACGTTCTTATTTGATTAGAGCTTGTCGATTATAGTTCGAAATTTTTTCATTTGTTTCCAAACAAACTGAACATAAACTTCAAATTTTAGTTATATAGCTTAATGAACTGAACATGAACATAACATATGCTCGTTCGATCTAAGTTTGAGTTTGATATGTGTGTGCATGTGTGTGTAAATGTATGTGTGTGTGTATAACTCCATATTTGCACACATGAGAAGTTTTGGGGTTTAAGAAATTATGTTATTGATAGGTGGTTTTGTACTACTTCAACATGAATGATTTATTATTCTTACCACTTATCGAACTTTATAATCCAACTCCATTTTCGAACTTTTGCATCTAAACATGTAAGAGTTACATCAACTCCTTAACAAACTAATATGGGACCAAATTTGGAACATTCATATTCTAAACAAATTCGAACTCCAACATATGCTATCGATCCTTTATCGACTCGAACTGAAACTTGAGCTCGACCTTTCGAACTTTCTTTTCAAACCAAACTCGAATATAAAGTCCGTTCATTAGAGTTCGGTTTTATTAGCAACCTTATCGATGATGTTTATGTGTGGGTTGCTCTATAAACTGACTAGTCATGCTCACGACATAAGAAATATTTGATCTGGTAATAGTAATTAGTGAGATAAAGAGGTTTGCTCCTATATGTCTTGGTATCTTTGAAAATTGCATCATATATAGTAACAAGACTCAGTTGGAACGGAAGGGGACTTGCATGCTTTTAAATTAGCCTCTTCGAGAGTACCGAATATCTGTAATGAGACATTAGAATTCCCTCGAAGCGTTTCGTAACTTTAATGGCCAGGAAGTATTTCATGTGGCCAAGATCCTTGGTAACAAACACATGTTGAAGAAATACCTTTGTCTCCCTAATTCCCTTCAAATCGGAGCTACTAAGAATCATATATCAATTTGTAAAATAGATACTAGTTCAGTCTATTGTTGTTGAATAAAAATGGAGTCACTAGTCGAAGTCCTTTATCTCAAGGTAGTGATCTTCGTGGTGAGTAATCAAACCAAGCACACTGGCTCTATGTAGATGGCCTTTTGCATTATGTAAACCTATATACTCCCCCCCTCACCCCCAACGATGTAACTAAGTGGTCAAGATAGAAAGACCATTTATAAAAGGGTGAAGGATGCAAGATCTCACAACTTTGTTTAAGGAAAAACGATGTTTGTTTAAAATACCATTGTAGGAAGCAGGAGGGTCATCTGCAATAGATATTGACGAAGTATCTAGTTCGAAATAGTTATTCACTTACATCCGCGGATCATTAGGAATTATACGTGAAGGAACTGACTTAGACACCCTTTTCTTCCTCCTTGGGTGAGCCTAGAACAGATTAGGAACTCCAATGGATATCTACAAAAATATCAGAAAAGAAAGAGGATTACTCAAAAAATGCAACATTGGTAGACATACAGTAAGGATAATTAATGGAGTTGTAGCACTAAACTTTTAAGATGCAAGAGTACCCCAAAATGCACTTTTGATCTCACAAGAAGGGAAGAGAGTTCATCCTAAGTCTAATATAAGGTGGACAAAAACAGGGCAACCAAAAGTACAAAGAGTAAAAAGAAAAACTCATCGTGAGGATATAAGAATGAGTAAATTGCACCCTTATTAATGATGGAATTTTGATGATCAAGTAAGCGTCAATAGTTTTCATTTGAATCCGTATAGTCCGTGCAACATCAAGAAGGTTGTGCAACTTAATCTCCATTACTATGTTTTGGTGTGAGGTGAAAAGACAAGAAGTTTGTGTGAGGTGCCATGAGAAGCAAAGAAAGAATACACTGTTCGGTTTAATATTGTAAAGACAATTGGTAATGTATGTGCATGAATCATCCTCATTGCAACCTTAGGATAGCCGCTCATTATACTCTAGCGAAATTTCGAGAATAGAAAGAAAAGAACATGTTGTGAGCAATGGACTTAGGCACATTGCCAAACTACTATAAATCCTTGTTTTGTGCAATTGTACATGCTTCTTTAATGTGATTGTTGTTCTGTTTGTATATTGTAACTCAAATCTATTCCTAATATACATACAAACTAGTCATAATGCATAAATTCAAGTGCATTATCAACGAACACTTATAGACGAAGAAAACGATATTTGTATCTTATTAAGAAATGTTTGATAACAAAATTAAATTTCAGATAGGTTTTTTATTAAATATACCAATAAAATCTATTAGTCATTGATAAAGACAATATAATTTGTGTATATATGTACTTATGGGATATGGTCCCTAAATATAGCAATGTGTAAATTCAAAAGAAGCAACATGGCGAAACTTAGGTACACTCTGTTATGTTCCTTAAATTGACATGCATTAATCACTCGAATGGCTTCATGAAGGAAGTTCATGAACATCTGCAAGAGTTTTAAAGCTGGAGGATGCCTCAAATGATAATGCCAAAGCAGGATCTACAGAGAGCTACGAAGCCCCAACAAAAAGAAATGGGGCATCTAGGTAACTAAAATCATCTGTCCTACAGTCCTACTCGCCCCCCCCTCCCCAAATCAATGATATGACTCGTTCGGATATCCCCAAGGTAGTAGTAAAAGTTGTCAAAGATAACTCTACAATGAAGTTGAGTTCGTTTCGTATTTCTCTAGCATTGACACTAGATTGAATATTTTGAATCTTGCCTATGAGCGTGAGATATATCTATTACTCCTCATTTCATCGATGATTGCTATAGGATTTTCTATGGTCGTCACAGTAATACTATTGCCACTTAAGGCTCTGCTCCCTAGCCCGTGCCATCATCCAAATTCCGACATGCCTGAGGTAAGTAGTACATGACCATAACTTTCTATTGATGGCATTAGAGTTGTTCCTGCATGTGATAATGTAGATACAAAAGGCAGAGGAGGATTATGTAGTTTATACAGAAAATCTAGGTGTTTCTATTACTTTGTAAAAAGCAAGCTTACATGAACAATGCATCCTATTTTTAGCCATATGTCCATGGATAGGCTTAATCCTCCATACAAAGAATTTCTTCGAGCTCTCTTTACTATTGTGATTCCCTAGTCATATCATGAGACATTTCAGGATGATAGATGCAACTATGTAGGAGGAGGTGCCCGCCCTACAGTCCGGAGGCATCTAAACCCTTGCTACATGTTGCAAAAGTCAATGTTTGGTGTTAGTACTATGTTTACATACTCATTGTATTGTTGTTTTGATTATAACAAACTTTGAGAGTACATATAAATACTACATATTTCATGATAATTTCACTCCAAGTATGAAGGATAAAAGAAACCCATTTGCATGCTAAACCACATGATTCAATAAGGATAGCAAAGCAAATGATGAAGGACAAGCTAAAAGTTGTGGACAATAAGAAGAAGAAAAGAATAACATGTAGGCTTATTAGGTCCAAGCCACTTTCGATCGATCAACCTTTAGCATATGATCGATCATTGTGTAATCGATTTGCTTGATTGATGAACTTTCTTGCTCTTCTTGATCGGTAATCAATTTTCAAATGATTGATCAACTCCTGATCGATCAATTTCTAGACCTGATTGATCAAGTTTCAAATTCCATGCAACGAGATATATAACATCCATGTTTGGTCGATTACCTGAGATTGACTGATCAATCAACTTTGATTCTGATTGATCAATTAAAATATCCTGATCATTCAACTTAGCATAATCTCTTTGATTTATTTCCATTCTTGAATCAACAACTGGATTTTTAAAGGATAACCTCCACGACCATAAATAGAGCACCAATCCATTGGTTTTTTTGAGAAAAATGAAGGGTGGCCTCCCAATTTGGGACCCACCTTAGTGAACATGCATATATATATATATATATATATAGGGATTGGGGAGCCTACACCCATGTGTAGGTAACTTACCTACACCCACCTCTTGTTTCTTAATTTTTTTGATTTTTTTTGAAATTGATCTTTAGGGGATTTACTTAGAATATTAAATGGAATATATGTTTCAAATTTCATGTAAAACAGACATTCCTAACAGCTCCATCGGAAGGGGCCCGATTTCAGCAAATCTCAGACCGTTAAAATTTGAATGTCATGATGGATAAGTTAGAAGTCTCAAAATAAGTTGAAATTTGAATGACGATATGGTGATATATTGTGATCTAAATTCCCCAAGGAATTAATTCAAAAAAATTAAAAAATTTGAGGGAAAAAGAGTTGGGTGTAGGTAAGTTACCTACACATGGGTGTAGGCTCCCTTTTCCCATATATATATATATATCAAATGGAGGTATTACAGCGAGTTTGGACTCCTACAGTCTGGACTCTTGCAACGGCAGAGGCTCGTCATCCTACTTCAAATATGAAAAAAGTTGGTTGCTGGAGGACGGACGGGTTCCGCGATCTGGTCAGCTCTGTCTGGAGGAACACGACAAGGGAGGGATCCGCTGCGAGGGTTTTGGCAGCAAAGCTAACGGCGTCGCGGCACAGACTTCTCGATTTCAGATGGTTCACAAAGCGAGAATCGAGAAGGAGACAGGCTCAGGAGGAGATTGTGCGACTGGACTCGATTGAGGATGAGATGGACCTGGACATGGACGAATTAATTAATCGTGGGATGGTTCAAAAAATCTTGGAGGAAGAGGACAAAAAGAGGGAGGTGGAATGGAGACAGATATCGAGGCATAGGTGGCTCAAAGATGGAGACGCGAATACCATGCTCTTTCATAATGTGGCGAATGGCTGAAGAAGGAGGAACATGATCTACTCCATCGAGGTGGGGGAGAAGAGGTGCAAAATGAGGCGGATGTGGCTAGGGTGGTCACGGAATACTTCAAAATGAGGCGGATGTGGCTAGGGTGGTCACGGAATACTTCAAGAACATGAGCAGGGGGGACGCACGGGGGCTCACAGTGACTGGGACTGGGGTGCGAAGCATCACTGAGGAGGATGCAGAGACCCTGACAAGACCGTTCAGGACCACAGAGGTTAGAGAAGCTCGGTTCGCGTTGAACCCGGACAGGTGCCCTGGTCCAGACGAGTTCCCAATCTCCTTCTATAGAGAGTTCTAGGACATGCTTGAGAAGGAGGTGTGGAGGTGGTAATCAAATTTATGAAGGAAATAAGGGTTTTAATAGACTCAACAAATCCTTCATTTCTTGCTTCCCAAGAAGGAGGTGTCCTCGAGGGTGGATGACTACATGCCCATCGCCCTCTTAAATGCGATTTACTTAATCATTGCAAAGGCTTTGGCGAACCGTCTGAGGGGGGTGAGCAAGGTTATCTCACTGGTTCAGAGCGCCTTCCTTCCGAACAGGCAGCTCATGGATAGCATGGTCCTTGCCTTCGAGATTGCGGCCGATTGATGTAGAAACAAAACGAAGGGCGTTATGTGGAAGGTGGACTTCTCCAAGGCGTACAACTGTTTTGACCGACGATTCATTTGGGCTTCTTTGCACATACGTGGTTTTCCTTATAGGTGGATTGTCTAGATAAAGAGGTGTGTTACGATTGCCTCGTGTACTGTGCTGGTGAACAGACAGCCTAAGGGTGGCTACTTTCAGCCATAGCATGGGGTTCACCAGGGGTGCCCTCTGGCGCCACTCCTCTTTGTCCTCGTTATCGATGCGCTATCTGTGATGGTTGGTCGCAGTATCGAGGGGCCTTTTTGGACGATACTCGAAGGACGACATGGTGATTCCTATCTTGCAGTATGTGGATGATTCTCTCTTTCTGGCAGAGGGCAACCCTTCCAATTGTTGCGTCTTATCTACGGCGTTGGACCTTTTTGGGTCAGTTTCGGAGTTGATGATCAACCGGGAGAAGTCGAAGTTCGTAACTTTGGGTATGACTGAGGAGGAGTCGAGAGCTTGTCAGGAGTGGTTGCGATCTCCCCGCGGGCGGTTCCCGGTGCGATACCTTGGTGTGCCCTAATTGTAGGAAAAATGAAGGCGGTGGACTGACTACGGTTAATTGAGAAAATGGAATAGAGATTAGCTGGTTGGAAATCAGTCTGCCTCTCAAGAGGTGGTAGACTGATGCTTTTAAAAATCATCTTCTCGGTGATACCCATCTTCTTCCTCTTCGCAAGACTGCTCCCATTCGGGGTGAAAAAAGAATGGAGGGTACTATACGTAGAACCCATCCAAGAAGAGGATCTATTGAATGTCAAAGATCGGCTTCTACAGTCTTGCACCTGAATCCGGACCGATCTCTTCCATAGGGAACCTTCAACCTGCATCAGCAGAGGATCATCGAAGGACCTCCCCCTCTCCCTCGCATCACTGAAGACCGCCTCCCCTCCCCCTCATGCCCAGGATCTCTACCTCCCCTCCCCCTCGTGCCCAGACCTCCAGCCCCCTCCCACGCGCCGCTCAAGACCTCCGCCCCCTCCCCCGTGCCACCCATGACCTCCACCCCCTCTCTCTCTCTCGTGCCACCCAGGACCGCCTGCCCCCCCCCCCCCCCCCCCCCCCGTGCCCCCAGACCTCTGGTCCCCTTCCCACATCGCCCATGACCTTTGTCCCCTTCCCTCGTGCTGCCCAAGGCCTCCCCTCGCCAAAGCCCACCCCCTCATCACCATTCCATGTTCCTCGATAAACTCACTACCACCTTCCCTGATCAGCACCATCGCCGATTTGGAGAATTGAAACTGTAGGGGAGAGGAAGTGGAGGGGGGAGGAGAGAAGAAGATACGGTGGAAAGTAGGGGTGTTCAAAATCTCAGGGACAAATGGGTGCCTGCCCTGAATCAGCTAATCGAACCCGAATTTCATGGGTACCCATGAAGAAATCTCTGGGTTGGGTACCCATAAGTTCATGACCAGTTAACCTTTACGATGGGGTAGAAACCCAATGGAAGAACCGGTACCCGGTCGGGTATCAACCCCACGTGGGAACCAATCTACCCTGATTTCCTTTCGATTCACCGTTAGTACTTGGTTCCAGGCTTCCAATGCTTCTCCATCGCTGCTCTACTCCTCAAGCTCTCCCGCAACACTCCTTTAAGCCTCACCACTTGATGTGCCCCTCTACCCCGCCCTTGCGGCAACCAAGAGATGATACGACAATAGCTTCACAGATTCATGGTGAAGAAGCCGCAGCTAGCAGGAGATGATGTGATGCAGCGATGCCGCTACTATAGAGTGGCGATGCTCACAAAACGTAGGCGATAATGCTTCAATGTCGTTGGAAATCAGCAGAGCGATGGTCACAGATTCAAATTAAGAAAAGGAGGTATTACATCATATTATATATGTCATGATATACAAAGCGCCCTACAATGCTCAATTGCATTCTCCGTATTAAACATTTGCCCCCCAAAATGGCCTTTTTCCTGGTACATCAGATTGCCCATACCAACAAGGGGTATGAGCTATCCTCATGGTCAAAACCGCAAACTGCTCCAATGCCTCTGCATAAGGTGGTGCAATCCAGCCGCGCAAGCCACGTGATGTTGGCCATGTTCCACACCTCCACTGAGAAAGGACAAGAAAAGAACAGATGATCCACATCTTCTGCCACCAACCCACATCTTCAAAGCATGTCTCCATATCTCTAGCTTCTCATTTACTCCATCTCTAGTCTCATCAATCAACACAATATCATCAGCGAATAACATGCGCCAAGGTATCTCATCCTGAATGTGACCAGTCAATTCGTCCATAGTCAAAGTAAAAAGGAATGGACTCAAAGTTGAACCTTGATGTAGACTAATATTTATGTCAAAATAGTCAATTTTCCCAGACTGGATCCTTAAACAAGATGAAGCCCTATCATACATATCATTTATGAGGTTAACATGACATGTATCTATCTCTTCTCCAAAATTCTCCACAATATCTCCCTTGGGATAGAATCATAAGTCTTCTCCAAATCAATTGGAGATTCTATCTTTTAGCTCTATAAACCTCCATTGTTCTCATCAGCAAGTGGATGGCTTTAATAGTTGAGCGACCTAACATGAATCCGAATCGGTTTTCTTTTACTTTGGAAACTTGCCTCAACCTTCTTTCTATCACACGTTCCCAAGTTTTCATAATGTGATTCATCAGCTTGATACTTATAATTTGAACAATTTTGAATATTTCTGTGTCCTGACATGGCTTCAATTACATTTAGAATGCTGGACTTGTATGCTTGTCAATCCTTGGTTTATTTTTTCTTTCGCTTTTTACTTGGCAGAAGACTGAGGGGGTCAGTCTCATCACACATGGCTCTTTCGACAATATCACTTTACACTGGAAGAAAACATCTTGGATATATATGCCTGTTTTAATGGCATAGGTATACATTGTTGGCATTATATTCGTTGGATTTTCGTACAATTTTTGTTCTTGTGAATTGTGTGCAACAAATGTGAATCAAAGGGTCGATGAAAATAAAACGTTAGACAGATGATAGCAAGGGTTTGAGGCAGGACTACAGTTACAGACCACATACATAATTTTCCCCCCTTAGATGATTGTGGTTTTTAATACCATGGTTCTTGAACTCTCAGATTGCTAACTCGAATCCTGAAGGCATTTTCCATTACACCCTTTTTGCCCACTTGAATTTTAAATTGAGAACTTTGAATTGTAAAGAGATTGCTAATTATGAACATGCTCCGCAGGATGAGCACGAAGGTGAAACCAAAAACCAGAAGGAAGCTGCCAATGGAGGCATTGTCGATGCAGAAGAAAAAACCAATTCAGCTTTAGCAGCACTGTTGCTATCGTATAAGGAAGCTTTGGCAAACGATGATCAGACTACTGTAGCCGACGTAGAAAATTTTCTTCTATCACTCGAAAGCGAGAAAGAACCTATTGCAAAGAAAGTGGCCCTACTCTCTGAAGAGTTGTCCGCTGAGAAGGAACGAATTCTAAGGATCAGTGCTGACTTTGATAACTTCCGTAAAAGAACCGAGAGAGAGCGACTCTCGTTGATGACAAATGTGCAAGGGGAGTTGATCGAGAGCTTACTGCCTGTGCTAGATAACTTTGAAAGGGCAAAAGCACAGATCAAGTTGGAGACCGAGGGAGAGGAGAAGATCAACAACAGCTACCAGAGCATTTATAAGCAATTTATCGAAATCATGAATTCATTGGGTGTTGAAAGCGTAGAAACTGTTGGCTGCGCATTTGACCCTATGGTGAGTTGCCTTTCTGTTGCTAGAATATTTCATACATTTTCTCTACCAGGTATAAGAAGAAAACACACTTCTACATCGCTAATGATCGCTTCTCTATTGCAAACTCCATTGATTTTTTATACATAAAGTTGGGCATTGCTTTTAATAACAAAAAAAATACATGGACTTTTCCACTATGTAAACGCTTAGTCTGATGAACTCTTTGTGACAGCTCCACGAAGCGATAATGCAGGAGGAATCCACCGAGTTCGACGAAGGAATTATACTACTAGAGTTCCGGAAAGGGTTCAAACTTGGTGATAGACTCCTGCGTCCATCGATGGTGAAGGTCTCTTCAGGACCAGGCCCTCAAAAGAGTGAAGCATCCACACCAGCTGAGGAGGCAAAAGATGATGATGAGCCGACTGGTGCAGATCCAGAGGGTGGCGAGTCTGTGTGATTCTTGTTGTTCTTTCTCACTCATATATCCTGAACATCTTCTGTTTTAGAAGATTTTTGCAGCCTTAGGAGGTACATGGATATGATTTTTCTTGTTGGGGTTCCCTTCTAGAGCATGATTAGTATTTATTCTGAGATGGCAATGCTGAACTATGAGAAACATCACAAGGAAAGAAGTCATCTCTGGCAGAATGATAATGGAAATGGTATTCAGTTTAGGTGCTAGAGCTGAAACCATCACAGTTGGTTGTACTCAGGTTAAATAAATTACTTTTTATTAATTCAATTTTGCTTGGTTAGAGTCAGAATGATCGATCGGTGACGGGTTTGGATCCCATGTTGTGAGGGGAGCACAGCATGGGATGTTGTGCTTAACCCAGTTGTCCATCCCAGATCCAAGTTAAGAGGTTGTTTAGGGTTTGTAAACTACTCTTTTCTGGTGGTTTCAAGTGTTATTACTTGCTATTGATACAAATGATGATCAATTGGAAAGAATGTGCATCCCATAGTGACATGCTGTTTTTGGTGGTAACAAAGTGTTGGATTTGTTGGTAACTCATCAGTGTGAAGGGTGGTAAGAATGAGCATCCAGTGGT
The DNA here is from genome assembly GCA_037367405.1 of Ottelia alismoides. Taxonomy (NCBI): domain Eukaryota; kingdom Viridiplantae; phylum Streptophyta; class Magnoliopsida; order Alismatales; family Hydrocharitaceae; genus Ottelia; species Ottelia alismoides. The sequence goes on from JAZKJV010008884.1 coordinate 561,987, forward strand.
GGTAAGAATGCGCATCTCTGCGACCACACAACTGGATAACACTTGAGACCACCTAAAAAGAGTGGCTTATTGCCTCAGGCGACCTCCTTCCTTGGATCTTGGATGAGCGACTGCGGTCAACAAAATAAGTCCTATTGTGTTTTCCACTGTCAATATGAAATCTCTCAAAGTCTCAAAACATATTATGTTTCAAAATTGATTATTTTGGTCATACTAACAAATTTAAGTGGCAATATGGTTCATCATTAGGGATGCAAGCGGATAAGGATATATCTAATATGTATTTGTTATTGTATTCATTTTTATCAGATATCCATATATGATCCTTTATTTCGATGGATATAGATTTATAAAAGGACATGTATTCTCATATATTGTTTTTTTTTTTGCAGATAACTATGGATATCGTTTTCATTCTTTCAGATTATTTCGTTGGATATAGATTTATACAAAGACATGTATTTTCATATATTTGTTTTTGTAGATAACCATGGATATCGTTTTCATTCTTTCAGGATACATTACAACTACTGATATGGTTATATTTTTTATCGATATAAATATGTAGATATATGTTTGTACATTACATGCATATATCCAAATACGTTACATTGTTACGTACAGATATGTAGATATATGTTTGTACATTTTGGAGTCATTTGCTATACATGATGAAATATATATCTTTCTGATATTTAGTTTTTTTGTAATAAAAGTTATTTCATTTAGCATATTAGTTTATTTTTTATTTTATTATATTTATTCTTTATATAATTTTGATTTAATTAGCTATTATCTCGATATGAAAACAATCCTTCGAGATGCAAGTCTTAGAAGATATTTTATTATTTGTACGACAATTTGTATCTGGATGTTAAATATCCGTATCTCAATCATGATCATCTGCTTTCATATCGGTATTTTAGGACATGGGTTGTAACTTTCAATATCCATGAAATGGCCGTTTTAGTATTTGTATCCATATTTTAAAATGAATAAACATATGGTAACATATATATAAGAAGCCCTTCAAATGGGGTGGTACCTTGATTATGGAAAGGCGTCATCTTAAGTTGTTGGATGATGAGTGTACGGGGGGGATTGAAACCACTAGGTGGTTTTCATGTCAACATTCATAAAATGGAGTGGATTAAATTAATGCTAATTTAGTCAAATACATATCATTGAACATTCTATATTTAGGTAGATTTTGAGGAGTACATTGAATTTTTTAGGAAATATGTTGGAATAAAGGATAGTGTTTTGAAATAAATGTTATCGATTTATAAACAATTGAGATATTTTATAATCTCGTGTTGTAAATTACAAAAGCTTAGCCACTGATGATGTTCGTAAAAAAACCAAATTCAATAAAATTTTCGGTTTTTTGTGTAATTGTATTTCTTCAAATATTGGTTGCTTTGATCATGTGTTAATTAATTAATATACATGTGGATAATATTTCTAAATTGATGGGATTTTTTTACAACTGCACTTCCTGATATATTAGACGGGGTAAATTACGAATACATTAAATATTTTAAACACATATTAATTTTAGTGGTATTAAATATGTGGTGTATTTGTTTAATTTTCAATATACAAAAATGCATGTCATAATGCATGCTAAATTTCATTTTCAGCCAACATTAACGTTTGTAAACCACCTCATTTTTTTGTAAATTTCGTGATCTTTTTTGTAAACTGCATAAGATTTTGGTAAAATGAAATATCAGTATCTAATTTTATTTTGAGCCAAACATTCTGTGGGAGCAATGTTTGTAAATTTGACATTTTCTTTGTTAATTCATGATTGTAAAATGAATGTGATTTTTTTGTAAAATGCAACACTTGTAAGAAAAATGTGAATGCATTGTATATGTTACGCGTCATATGCATATTATTTTTAAGGGGTTTTAGAATGGGGTGTGTTTTCTAATTCTCAAATTAGAAAAATACGTGTCATAGTACATGCTAAATCTTGTTTTCATCCAACATTATGTGGAAGCAATGTTTGTAAAATGCAATATTTTTTGGTAACTTTCGTAGTCTCTTTTATAAACTACATTTGATTTATTTTGAAAATTTTCATAGTCTTTTTTGAGAAAATTCTGTAGGAGCAATGTTTGTAAACTCTGATTTTTTTGTGAATTTTGTTGTCTCTTTTGTAAATTATATGTGATTTTTGTAAAATAGATTGCTTATTATTAATGTATAAATTGCTCAATATCGTTGGCCTTTCAAAATTCATCATCCATTATAAAGTTTGTGTGGATTTTGTAAAATCCATGCTCTCATTGTAACAATTATGTGTTGATCTGCAAAATAGAAAGTCAATCGGTAATTTATCATTTATTTTTCAAAAAGGATAACATGTAAAAAAACATACATAATTGTAAATCAATGAATCAAAATATAAATTACTATCAATTATGTAAATTAGTGTATCATAATGTAAAATATAACCATCATATTTTGGTATTTAATCTATCTGTTTGAATCTGTAAACTTTATCCCTTTAGTATTTAATCCACAGTCGATGAGATTTTATCCAATTTGATTTTGGCAAAAAACATCAGTTTTTTGGGTGAAAATATACCAAGATGCACAATCTTCTATAATAAAAAATCATTCATTGTCACTGGCAACATGGGATATATTCAACTTACATTCTTAATCAAAAAACATTTTTTTGTTTAGGTGATATTTTCATTCTCATTTTACAGACTTCAATTTGTAAACAAAACTCAAAAGAAAAAATGAAAAGTGTGTTGAACTCAAAAGAACGGGAATCCAAACTTAAAAACAAGAAGAAAATCGAATCGTTTCTCACACCAACAACAACAGTAGCACATCCAAACCCATCAAAAGAACGAAAAGATTGCATATTTCAAGTTGTAACATGCATACCTGAGACGTGCCACCTGCAGTAGAACACGAGATCGACGGGGTCTTCCCTCTGACATGAGAGATCAACGTGTTGAATGCGAAAACCATCTCGTGGATCCAATCACGTAGGGCAGTGGAGAGGGAGAAATGGAGGCATCGACGGGAGAGGGATGGGTGGGATTTGGATATTAAGCTATTAATTTTGGTAATTATGTTTACGCAATAACTATTTAGCGATTTCGGAATTGAATTGGAAGTGGGAGATTCATTACTAAAAATAGCAAATCCAGCCCGTTCAGGTCAAGTGGTTTTCAAGACAACAGGTGATTTTGATGAGAATCATTGGTCATCATCGGACGTCTCTTAAGAGGTCTCGCATCGTAAATGTGGAAAGGTGTCGCTTTACTTCAAGTTTTCCCTATATGTATTCTTTGGTCTGCATCCTTAACTGATCTTGTGAAGTGAATGTCTATCTATTATGGCAAGAATTTTGATTAAATCGGTTAAGTTGTAATTTACCGTTCTGGGTAAATGGTTCATGGACGATGATTTATTCAAATTCTTTGGATCTAAATTGGTCGTGTATGACATATTTCCTTCATTTAATGACAATAACGAAGAGAAACCCTAACCTCCATAGAGGTTTTAGAATTCCTGTGATCATGTGGTTATTCCTTCCATCTTGAGGATTTCTACAAAGATCTTTCTGTGATTGCTTTTTTATGAAATCATACATTGCTATAAAGCCATATATATTTTATTACGAATTAGACTGCTTTGGGCATGAACTTAAAGTTTTTTTCCTTGACATGGAAATTTGTGAGATTTAAACCTTGATCTTTTGAGTGAATGGCAAGATTATTGAAGCACTATTGGTCTTGTAATTGTTGGAGGTTTTGAGCGAGACAATGTGCCCATTTTTATCTTTTTATGATATTGCTAGCGAAGATATATATAGCAACATGTATAAATTGTGTTATCAAAATTTGTATGAATCATTGCTATTTTAAGTACAAATCGTTATTCACAATGGAAAATATTTGCCATTATATATTTAATAACAAATGATATAGGGCATGTTTGGTTACTGGGGTACCTCGGGGTACCCCGATGTATCTCCCTCCAATCTTGGATTGGAAATCCATCACAAATCAAGGTGTTATCACATCACATTCCTTATCACAACCCTCTCCCAACCCTCATAACCATCCAAACACCTACTATTCCCAATTGGATGCCCCAACCCATCACATCCCAGTAACCAAACATGCCCTCAGGGAATCCAAAATACACCACTACGAGCACTTTTTTGTTGTGAATTTTTTTTATATTACATGTATAGCCATCTGTATGCAACTTTTTACACGTTTTTTAATAACATAAATAGCATGTTAATATGTAAAATCACATATGTACATCTATAAATCAAAATTTCTACGTATATTATTATATGGTACTTTATTGCACAAAATTCATTACTTATTAAAATTTCCAAACATACACCAAATACAACTTTTGTTGATTAGCTGCTTTTCTTTATACATTACATTGAGAGTTCTAATCAACATTGGTGAAAAAGTGCTTATCAAAATATTATTCATCATCATCTTCTGCTTCTCACCTTTTTACATAGACGTTACTTAAAATATTCAAAATTATATGTACACCTCCGTGTTTATTTTTTTTCATATGCGATCATGCAATTAGAATATAGACTTTTAATACATGTGTTATCGATTATATGGAAATTTTACATACATTTAATCCTTTATAAAAATATATTACATATTTGTACATGAACTAGTGCATACCCCCGTGCAAAGCACGGGGAATATTGTTCTATGATAACATTACAGTAATCACATTATTTATTGTAAAATCATATAATAAGATTTTCTATTACTACTTATAAACATATTTTTGTTTGTAAGAAAATTATATAGTCTCGTTTACCTCTATATCCATATCCTTGTGTGCAAATAGAAAAACTGTAACTTTATGTGCATATTTTATCTGAACCAAAATAAGCAAAATCATTCACATCCATTTAAAGCGGATATGATAATAAACACATACAAAACATATTCATATTTGATTGAATCACTATGTATATACTACTTAACATATAAAGAAGTTCATCTTGGGAAAAATAGTTAATGGTCACATATACATCCCAATCCCGAGTAAATGATGGGGGTTGTGTTAGGTAGCCAACATTCAATGTAAAACAAACAAATCATTCAAAACTTGATTATTCAACAATAGATATAAAAAAGTATCGTTACAGATATATTTTATTTTAGTGGGGATCATTAGCTACAATGATTAAATCCCACAATTGACTTACTAACTTTGCATATAATGAGAAAGAGTTTATGACTATTCTATAATACTAAGGTTGTTAGATTCTTGTAAATGCACGTGTATAAATATGTGCTATGTCATCTCTATAAACTCACACAACTTTATGTAATGAAAGTAAATAGCTTAGCCTCTCAAACATTATTCTTCTTTCATTTTATGGTAATTGTATTCATTCATTACAAATTTTTGAACATATATACAATATCTAAACATTTTAGAGCTTTCATTGTGAACAATTTTTTTAAAGAAATAGGGATTTTAGATCTCTTGACATTAGCATGGTAACATTAAAATTTCAACTCGGTCCAAGACCCACATCTCCTCCATTTTTTTGTCGAATTTTAACAATATAAATAGAATTAAAATTTACCCCTTCTAGATTATCAATATTAACTTGGAATATAATTATGTAGTCAATACGATCAATTAGGTAGGAGTGCTTGAAGAGGATAGAACTTGGAATATAATGGATTTCATCGCATCAAGGATGTGAACTCTTTTATTCAAATTGTGACTATGTTCAACACCTATTAGATGAGTGGTTCAATACAACTTCTTCCTCTCAGATGAAGTTGTTGCTTCAGCAATAGGAAAATGTTATAATTTTTCTAGTAGGGATCTTGTGCAAAAGCACGGGTAATGAATGTTTAGCGATGCGAGGAAATCAATTATATCCCATGTTCTATCCTCTCAGATGAAGTTGCTGCTTCAACAGAAAAATGGTGTGCGACTTTTACCACTTCATCAACCTTTTATGCAAGATTAGAATCATCAAGGAGCGACTCTTTTATCTTTCAATTACTGCGTATTGGATCATTTTTAATATCATTTAAGTGGAATAGAGTACAATTTTATAATGACATGAACATGATGGTATTTGGAGGAAAAGATAACTCTTCATTTTTGTAATCTTCTTGTATCAATCAAATTTAGAATTACAATTGTGTGCCACAAACTCTTCTAGGTAGTCTTAAATTCTCTATTTTTAAGCTTAACATTAGTCTTAATTCATTTTTGGATGTTTAAAGGGAACCAGGTATGGTCAAATCTCCATGCAGTTGACGGCAACAATTGTATGCATAAGTTACGATGAGACTTGGATGCATTTGGTTCTGCATTAAGGTGTCATCATCTAGAAAAGACCACTTTTAGAAAGATGAGTAGTTCCAATTCCGAGACATAGTTTAGCTTGATTAGGTTCCATACAGTAAGGTGTACCTTGCCTATGTAAGAAAGGAAACATCAATATCACCTCATAATCATACTGCTATACATATTAACTGACGAATTTCACAAAGTACATTTACTAAGGAAAAGAAATCATGGCTCAAACTGCGAACATAATATATATAAAATTAATATAATCATGCAAGCAAGCAACTTCTGCCAATGGTGTTGGTTGAGTTGTCGCAGCATAGCTGCAGACACCGTCCAACAGATTTCTCTATGCTTCGTCGTAATTCAAGAATCCCATGAACCGGAACAAATGCCCATCCACCGTTACAATTTATATGTACTTTTCTAGCGGATTCTCCTTCGTGGTCACCATACATACACTTGCAACCTTCGCCAGAGGTACATGACTTCCTGCAACAGGGTTGACCAATGCGGACATGCAAATGACTTCGTGAGCCTCTCATTGGAATGGATAGGTAAGGCATGTTTGTAGTGGGATTCGAAGCCACCTTCCGTGACTGCTTTGGCTGTCAAGCTGAGCATTACCCTCTCTCTATTTTGCATACAGAATTACCAGTCCTGACTGCAATGGTGAAACCAGTGCCGTGAATTAGTCATGGAATCCGTAATTTCTTAACAGTTGGACTGTAAGATTTTTGAGGAATCTATGGTAGAATGAAACTTTGATTCCAATTCCATATAAATTAGAATAAGTTGGACTGTAAGATTAAAAAATTACAGTCGAATTCTAATCCAAAGCGTCACATCCTGCATGTAGAATTAGAGGTTCTTTTAAACTAACATTGTAGATCATGTCTACTATATGAGTTAATAACGTAGATTTTGATTCAAATAAGACCCTGTACACGGAAACAAAGCATGCTGGATATCTAATAAGAAAATAATTAATTTTTTTGGACCGTAATTTTAAACAACCGTAATAAATAGTTTGTAAGTTCTTACGATTGTGCAAGATGTTGTTGTTACGGGTCTCGGGCTTGCGACCCTACTGTTTGAAGACATCGAGTATGGTATCCATGATGGGGCTCCCATGCTTCTCCCCTGAATTATACTCAAGTGAGTAAGGTCGTCCTCCGTATGCGTGCCCCAAACCACCGCCCGTTGATTCTCGGTGTTCGCAGAAGGTGGGAGTAAGTGATTCCTGTTGCTTGGGGGGGTCGCTCGTGGTCTCTGCGACCATGGCGTTTGTTGTTGATGCGGTATGCCTTTCTTTGCAAGTAGGATCTCTGTGCTGTTTGGGGTCATCAAACATCTATTTGATGTTTGAGAGGTGCACGACGGCTCATCAGTGTTAACAAAGGGGAGGGCTTGAAGATGGTAAAGAGGGGTGAGTTCACCGGGTAGACGGGACTGTTGGCGTGAGAACCTTGGCAGTTTCTTCGGCGGAGGAAGTGGATGGAAAGAGGAAAGCTGAGAGTAGAAAGTGAGTCACATGCCAAGACTCATGGAGTATTTGTTTATTTATAAAATGGTCCTAGAAATACATTTTGCGATAGCCCCCCCCCCCCCCCCTTGCAAGATTTTTTCTCAGCATAAGCTAGCGTGTCAAAATGAATTACTACAAATCATGTTCATGTCTCAATATATTGGATTTTTATTTAAAAAAACAGTTTTAAAATTTTACGAATAATGTTACATATACTGGTTACCGAGGATTCCATGATATTTTTAATTACATGTATATAGCTCACACATCCCATTTTCAGCATAATTTTAAATTAGTAAAATGGGGATGTCCCTTTGGAGAAGTTAACTTGGCTCTCCCCTCTTATTTTTTTCCATTTTTTTTGAAAAAATCTTCCTTGGATTATCATCATTATATCCATATAATATGTCATTCAAATTTCGTGCGAAACAGAGAAACCTCCATACAAATGGGGTCGATTTCAACAATTATGTGACCGTTAAAAAATGATTGTCTATAAATGTCGTAGGAGTTCTGTTTCTCACGAAACTTGAATGACATAATATAAGGATATAATGATGAATTTCGACAAAAGCATTTTTCAAAAAAATGAGAAAATAGATGAGAGAACCAGGTTAGCTCCCCCACGGGCAGCCCCTTTTCCCATTTAAATTTAATCCTTTACATCAATGATCCTCTAGATATTTTATATTACATAACCATACTTCATTATTTCTTCTTATTCTACGCTTATTTATATCTTTATTCTACCTTACATATCCTTATTCTGTATTATTCTCTTTATTCCTATCTTTCCGGATGAATTCCTTGTCCTTGTTCTCGAACGAACACCCATAATATTGAAAGGTTTGTGTGCAGTGCAATGACTTCCATTAGAGATGAAAACGATCGGATACGGATACGAATATAGGTATAATCATATCCTTATCCATTTTAAAATATGAATACGAATGCGGATACGAATATTGACAGATGTGAAAAATGTATTACCATATCCTTAAAAATGAATACGAATGTAAAACGAATACGAATCAGATATTAATAATAACAGAAAGGTTTAATAGATTAACTAAAATATACATGTTTAGGATGGTCTACATATAAAATAAATATACCATATACATCAATTTCATAACAATTATATAAAAAATGATGAATGCAATCATAAAATGTTGTTACGCACAGTTATAAATTATTCTATTATTATACTTATGTACGAAAATGAATATATGAATACGAATGCAAATATTAGTGAATGTCAAAGTGATATCTATATTCGCATTCATTTTAAAACGAATACGAATACGAATATCAAAAATATATGTAAAACGAATACGATAACGATTGGATACGAATATATTCACATTAGTTTTCATCCCTACTTCCTTTGGTAATTTAGGAGTGGCGGCATCGCCTCCAATCCATGTGTTCAAATCTCCTGCTTACCTAATCTATACATCGAAGCTTCACCTAACAAGTGAAAGACGACTGAAATCCACGTCCCATTGCTGCACGAATCTGCGTCAACATTTTCCACCGAATCAATACAAACTCCAATCTTGGTAACCAAGCTATGCACACATCCTTATCAGCAAGACCATGCCACGTGCCTGCTACGTGTCAACCGGCTCCGATGTTTCCCCTTCACGGCTGACCCACGTACTCCCACCACCTTCTATCGTTATCCCCATGTGCCTAAGTCTCGTCTCTATATCTAGATATCTAATAGAAACATGCACGCATGCACATAGGTATTGTTGCACCGTATACCCACACCCAAGTCAAGACAACCAGTGTGCAACAATGGCGTCCACGCAGGAGATGAAGGAGGGTGTGAGGGAAGCCGAGAGAGCGGAGGGCGAGTCGAGAAGGGCTGCCGAGGAGCTCCAGCACTTGGAGGAGAACCAGAAGCTGGCCGGCCAAGAGCGTCGAGCGACAACCGCTGAGCAGTTACCGGTGAGGGAAGCCGAGAGAGCGTAGGACGAGCCGAAAAGGACTGCCGAGGAGCTCCAGCACCTAGAGGAGAGCGAAAGGCTGGCCGGACAAGAGTGTCAAGCAGCAACCGTTGAGCAGCCACCAGAGCTGACCCAACAACCCGTGGAGGCACAACGGCGAGGAGGAGGCGTTGTGGGTAGCATCCAGGAGGGTGCCAAGACGGTGATCAGGGCCGTCCAGGGCACCTACGAGCAGGCGAAGGGTGCGGCAACCGGTGCCGCGCAACAGGTGGCGGAGAAGGCGAGGGGGACGAAGGATGTCGCTGCGGAGAAGGCTGGATACGTGAAGGATGTAGTGGCGGAGAAGGCTGGACAGGTGAAGGACGTGGCGACGGGGAAGGCGGGGGAGTACGGGGAGTGGGCGGCGGAGAAGGGGAAGCAAGGAGGGGAGAAGGCGAGGGAGTATAAAGACGCGGCAATGGAGAAGGCGGAGGAAGGCAGGGAGGCGGCAATGGGGAAGATGGGTGAGTACAAGGATGCTGCGGCGGAGAAGCTCGGTGAAGGCAAGGATGCTGCGGCACAGAAGTTGGGTGAGTATAAGGATTGGAGCGCGGAGAAGGCGAAGGAGGGCAAGGATGCTACTGCCCAGAAGATGGGTGAGTATAAGGATTGGAGCACAGAGAAGGCGAAGGAGGGTAAGGATGCAGCTGCCCAAAAGATGGGAGAGTATAAGGACTTGGCGGCGGCGAAGGCGAAGGAAGGCAAGGATGCTGCCGCCCAGAAGATGGGTGAGTATAAAGATTGGAGCTTGGAGAAGGCGAAGGAGGGCACCGACGTTGCAGCCCAGAAGATGGGAGAGTATAAGGAGCGGGCCGCGGAGAAGGCGAAGGAAGGCAAGGATGCAACAGCTCAGAAGATGGGTGAGTACAAGGATGTGGGCGAAGAGGAAGCAGGGGAGTTGAAGGGCAGTGCCATGGAAGGGGTGGAGGTTGCTGGAGAGAAGGGAAGGGAGACCACAGGGAAGATGGTGGAGACTGGACAGGCCACTAAGGTATGTTTATTCCGTGGCGATATTTTCTCTTATCAGTATTATGGTTAACATCGTACTTACTGAGTTGTGATTCTACTAAGATATGCTTCAAATTTATTTTAAAAGAAAACTTAAACTCTTCTTGTAAGGTTCAGTTGAATGCATACGCAGTACAAGCGCAGATAATGTACATACATACACATACTGTAGAATATAGATGCATCTCGTGGCCTCAAATATAGATTTTCATGCCATTTCATCAAGGTTGGAGAGCAAAGTTTTGGGAATTTTTTGCTGATTTGAACATAAATCGTGAAAATCACTTAGGGTAATTACGTCGTCTTTGAAATTAAGGAAGTGTTTTAGGAGGTTTAACGTGCAGATCATCTAGTTGCATACTGAAATATTGATATATTTCTTGCAGTGCAAAATATACAACTATAAAGAGAACCCATAATGCCATGCAGATTTAAGGAAAAAGGGTCCACAAATAGCTAAAATATAAGATAAAAGAATGGGATAGCAAATACTTATTTTGTAGAAATCCATGGGGTGGATTCATTCGTGTATCACATATTTTATTCACAGGTGTTGAGTTAAAATCATATTTCTGCAATCTAGCGATATACAAGGCCGCACAGAAAACTTAGATCTCATACTTCTTGCAAGAAGCATGATGACTCGTCACATTGTTGTTATAACAATGTGAAATGCTCCATTTGACGCATAAATTTGTTTCTTCATGTGCATTCAACATGTTGCCAAGCATGAGTTACATTAATCTTGCCCCCGTCCTTAATACTGTGCGCTGCTGAGCAGTGTTTTTCATGCAAAGTTCTACGGCTTCATGACTTAAAATGCAGGAGAAGACGGAAGAATCTGCAAGAGAGATGATGGAAGGATTGCAGATATCCAAGGATGAGAAGGAACAAATGGGCCAAGGGGCAGAACGGACCTCCGGCCATGCGACCGGCAGGTAATGACATAGCGTGTAAACCCGAGGAATTCAGGTTATACATACATGCCCTGAATCTGCTATTCTTGCAGGCCAAAAGTGGGAGAGAGTGAGATCTTGTCCAAAGGGGAGGTGGAGCTGCGGCAACCAGAGGCGGGCGGTGGTGGAGCTGTGCAGGGTAGGGATGCACCGGAGGTTGCACGTACCAGAGGCAGCACGGGAGGAGTGCAAACACAACATGGCATAGAGGAGAAGGAGACTGTTAGTACTGGGGGAGGAGAGGTAGACTAGACTCCCAACCTTGCTAGTAAATAAGTGAAACTCCATGTTAAATATGATCGGATTCATCGACGACGTGTGCACTATATTTTTCTTCAACTGTTGTTTTCCTGTCCTGGGAGTGTGTATGATCAGATGATTTTGGTGGCTTAAATAAAGATGACAGTGCAAGATGGTTGTGTGATCTCTCGGCTCTCCATATAAATCCTGGTTGAACATCAAAATTGGAGATGTGCTGAAAAGGATACTAAGGCTGATTATGGCCGTTAAAATATTTTAATTGGCCTAAAAAAGTACAGGGTTTTATATGCCGAAGCATGGCAGTAGAACCTTGAATGAGAATAAAGCTCCTCATGAATCAGAGAATGTAATTTTGCGAGGGCAGAGGACCGATAGCTCAGGTGAATCACCTTTTCCATGAAAATGTGAATAACCTTTTCCATGAAAAAAAAACTTTTCTAAGAGATGGGATTTTTGGATCATTAAGGTGGGATAAAGGATAAGTAAGGTTCATCTCATGTTCTTGTTGGATTGATTTGAGAGATGAGCTTTAATACCTTTTCTAGAAAGATCATGAAATTAAAGATAAAAAGTCTGGAAAAGGTGTGTTAACACTAACATGTCGGTCAATTACTGCCCTTAATCGAATTAAAAAAATTAGAAGTGTTCTTTTCCGGGAAAGTTTTGATAGGGTCGGCTACATCTTCAGATCTATATTGGGTCAATCCCAGATTTAGATTAAAAATTAAGATCTTTTTGTATAGTTTCATTTCAATATTTCTTGAACCTTCCTTACCTTCTCTCAATTCTCTATTTGAAAAAAAAAATCCTAATGATTTTTGGACACACAGTAGAACTAAAAAATAAAAGCAAAAACAGTCAGTATATGTACACTTAAATTTCTCCGATACCATCTTTTAACAGAAGCTTGCGTGAAAACAAGGTTATGGATATCTAGCACTCGACCTAATATTGGACGCTAGATCCCAAACAAGCTATTCACACTTTTCACAAAGACACATTTGTGGGTAATACTCCATTGACTTTTGATGGGCGCTTACCAGGAAACCAGTTGACTGATTGTGAGGGGCGTGCATATGCGCCGGGCACCGTATCCGGACCACGACCAATTTGCCAGCAGAGCATTTACAGCAGCCGTTGGGTTGCTTGGATCCCACCAAACGTATCTTTTTGGATCATGGCATGCCATTTCGTCGGACAGGCATCCCACCAAGCCTCCGAATTCACTCAGATCACAACAAGCATTCCTCTCTTCCTCAAATCCTGCATTTTCCCACAGAAACACAAGCAAAGAAGTGATCTTCCCACAGAATGGGAAACATAAGCAAAGAATGGGGACAAGATACACTTTACTTGATAGTAAACAGTCCCGTTTGTCAGCTAAAATAGCCAGCACAACTAATTTGATGGTTATGTAGACAGAATGGGGACAAGATACACTAACAAGATGTCAAAAAGTAGAACTTGCTATGAACATGGTTTTAAAAAAAGTGAGGTGGATCAAGGTAATTTTCCCTTGACGAGGCTTGACGTAAAACTCAAGATGTCCGAGGCATAAATTTGGATTTACATAGAAAAATTATAATAAATACAATTACGCGTAATTATATATACTTAAAAATCATAAATTTATATATCCTCAATATAACCATATATGTTATGAACATGAGAATATATAATATTCTTTGCATGATTTGCTTTGAATTCTAACTCGTAATGTAATCCCAGCTTGATATATTAGACTCGTCAAGCGCTATTACCGGGAAGAAAAAAGGGGGTAGACAAGGTTCGGAAAAAGAAGGAATAGTGCTATATTTTCAGGGATAGAAGTGATATCTTATCCGGAAAATAGCAAATAGACAAAGGGCAGACGATTGTAGAAAGGTGCGAGAGAGATGACATGTCAGTGGTTGGACTGCACACCAAATAAAAGGATGAGAAGGAGACGGGTGAAAAGATGAGATGAGAAGTCATCGGGAAAGAGTGAGGTAATAAACAATGCAGATTTTATTATGACCTCCATTAATGACGGCGGGTGAAGTTCTTGTCGATATATAGTACCTCTCTTTATGTGTATGGGTGAAGCAAAATTATGTGACTAACATATACTATTAACGTACACAACATACATTATATTTATATTGTATTATATATGTTATATGACTAATATATATATATATATATGCTTTGAATCTTAACCATCTGATTTGCTAAACCCAATTAAAGAACATGTATGCACCTCTCCTCTCCCCAGTCGCACCATACCCTACTGAGGGTCCCGAAATAAATTTTTATATGATAAACACATAATTTTTGGACATAGAATAAATATATAAGTATATAACAAAATAAATTTTTAATAATTAATATTATATTTATCATAAAAATTAATATATAAAATATAAAAAAAATTGAGTACCAACATGTGCAGCCCGAGGTGGCGCATCGGAAGTGCCTCAGCACCTCGAAACGTACCTCTCACCTGGGTTGCTTGAGGCGGATGCCTCGAGACATATTTTTTAAAATCATGATTATGAAATCTAACACAAAAGGGGCAATTTCAAGGTTGATCAGTAACAAGAAGTTTTCGGCCAAAGCCGGAAAGAAGCAAAAGAACTGCAGGAACAGCAAAAATAACCATATGGGTCGAGAAGAAGCGAAGTAATTCGAATGGAAATTAAGAATTGGAGAAGACAACATAACTAACGCGTTCCTCAAGCGTTGAAGCGATAAAGCTTCACAATAGATTGTTAGACGTTTATACCGTAATGGCGCGGGCTGGATATGATCTTCATCAACCCCTCGTACACATCGCAGAAAACCAACTTCGCTCCGGGAAGCTCTGAGCTCAAATTGCTGACACTGGCATTCATCAATCCATTATACTCCATCACAAGATCATTGATCTCACTCGTGCAGCCCCATCGATCGAGATCCTTGTACTCTTCAACCGCAAATAAAGGAGCACACCCCAATGGTATCACACCCACCACCACCACCTTCCTCGCTCCTGCATAGTAAAGATCCTGCAAAAAAAAGCCTCATTGTCATTTCACCAAACACGTCGCGAGCAATCATCACACAGCACGATAGAGCTCACCTCAACAGCTTGAATGACAAGAGGAACGAGCAAACTCGCCAGACCCCGCCTTCCATACCTCTTCACGACATCCGATTCGTGCGAGAGGAGGTCGACGTAATCGTCCTTCCCGAACGAGACATAGAACACATGGTTAGAAACCGTGTCTGCCGTCGTTACGCGAGCGAGCGCAAGCTGCAGCATCTGAATCGCATCAAAGGCAAGCGTGAGCTGCGTGTGGAGCCCTTGGAACAGCAACGATGATGGCCCGTCGTTCACAATCCGCCCATATTCGGCACCGAAATTGATCCCCCTTCGCTCGAGGCTCCATGCATCGGGATCAGAGGCATCGATGGCGTAGAAAGGGATCAAGGGAGGGAGGCCCATCTTCTCGGCTGCAAGGAAAGTTCAATTCACATCGAGAGTCGATAAAGATCGGATTTTTAGGGATTGCGAGGACTCACTGAGGAGGTCGGGGAGGAGGAGGTTGGGACAGGAGGAGTTGCGGGTGTGGAGGAGAGGGTAGAGGAAGGTGTTGAGGGTGCAGCCGACTGAGGAGTCGCCGAGGACGAAGAAGGGAGCGGGGGGCGCCGGTTGTGCGGCGGCGACGAGCGAGGTGAGGCAGAGGAGAGGGAGGAGGAGAGAGGCCATTTGATGGGGCGCTCTCTTCTTGTTGTTGTTTCTGTTGCTGTTGAGGATGCGGTTACTGTTGTTGTTGCCTTCCTTCTATACCGGTGGACTCAGAGTTCGCGCGCGCAAACGGGACATTTGAAGTTGGGTAAGTTGCACTTCTAGTCCAGGATTTCTTGAGATTCAAGATTTACCTCCTACAAAGTTAGGGCTGATTTGACAAGAATGTCAGATTACATGGAATTAGATACGTAACGAATAAAGCTATTGTTTGAGTTCGGTTCAAAAAGATATTCAAAATTCAATATATATTTGATAGCACGTGTTGGGGTTGAGTTCGTTTGAAAAATTAAAAGGGTTTTTATCAGTTGTGCACCTTACAGATATTGCAATTTCAGTTATACCTCTCCCTTTTTTGAAATATCAGTTGTGTCCCTACCTTCTTGCAAAATTCAAAGTTTTGTCCTTTTGTAATATCAGTTATACCCCTACTTTAATTTAACAGAAGGGCAGAACTGTGAATTTTGCAAAAGGTAGGGACAGAACTGATATTCCAAAAGGAGAGGGGCATAACTGAAATCGTAATATCTCAGAATGGCACAATTGATAAAAATCCAAAAATTAACGAAGGTCGATAATAAAGTTTGATATTTCGATGAAGATTTGTAAAAATTAATTAAAATTGAAATGGCACAAATGAAAGATTTTTATGTCGTATCTTCATTAACCCCAAAACTGCTTGTATACATATATCATGGGTTTGTAGTAGGGATGCAAACGGACGGATACGGATACGGATATAGGTATTACCATATCCTTATCCGTTTCAAAATATGGATACGGATACGGATACGGATATCATAGGGATATCGAAAATTGAATACCATATCCTTAAATACGGATACGGATTCAGAATCGGATAATCATGATTCGGATACGGATATTTAAGAAACGGATACGGATTATCCTATAAATATTAAGTATCTCCTCATACTTTTAATCAGAAATGATGTCTTTACGAACTTGTAATTGATGGATGACTAACCCTAAATTCAATAAACTTACACCGTTACATAATAAATAAGAAAATAAATTAAAATGTTGAATGAAATAAATTGAAGAGCATTTGATAAAATTGTATGATGATTTACCCTTGTCTTCCTTCGTTTGAAATGTTTTCAAAATATAGGTAATATTGTAACATTGTAACCAACTAATAAGATAAAGGTGATATGGTATATTTCATGGAACGATATTATGATAAATTATAAAAGTTTATTGCTTTTTTTGACATTTCATGATGAGGTACAATTTCGTGTCAGAACTACACTGAGGCATGCAAAACATTTGTGAAGATGAAATATTACTGAAAATATGGATAATAAGGATATCCATATCCGTATCCGTGAAAAATATACACATCCATATCCGTATCCGTATCCGGAAAAAAAACTATAATGGTATCCGTATCCGAATCCGTATCCGCAAAAAAATTAAAAGTAGTATCCGTATCCGTATCCGCTAAAATCTGAAAATGTATATCCATATCCGCTTAAAAGCGGATACGGTAGCGGACGGATACAGATATATCCGTATCCGGTTGCATCCCTAGTTTGTACACCTTTGAATGCGGGACAAAATCTCTTCATAAGAAGACTTTTGCAAGGAATAAGCTCATTATTAGATATGTCTACTATGGTATAATTCTCGCTTATATCTTATCCCCCGTTAGCCATTATCCCTCATTCAAACAGGTAATGACCTTACTTAGGGCTAGTTAAGGGCTAGTTTGGCTTGGGAATTACATTTCTATGGGATACATGATATGTTTGGAAGGAGCTGCGATGGGATAGGAGGATATTGATAAAATGGCTGTTATACACTTGAATTGATGAAATCAAAGAAGGGAACGAAAACACGAGGAACATAGATGTCGATTATGCATAGAAGAGTTCGGAAAAAAAACAAGGTCTCAGACTTGACAACTTCGAATCAACTTCGCAAGCTCGTGTCCTCTACAAAACTTCGAATCAACTTCGAATCCCCTGCTAGTGCTTAGGTCCTCGTATTGTTACCAAGGAAAACATATCTTTGACAACATATCAAGTTTAAACTCAAATAAACTCGTTGGCAACCACCCATAATGCTCTACTAAGTTGTCAAATAGTAATCCCCTCCTTTTATAACCTACTCTTACCCTTTGGGAGTATTAAATGAGGAACTATTTCTGCGGTGTTACAAAAGCTCGCGGGTCACTCCATAGATTCTAATTGTTTCGACCATGAAAACCTCAACCACACTTTAGAAATGGCATTGAGGTCTTAGTGGCTCGTGAAAACCCCAACCATTCTCTGCACATGTACCATAAAAGCGCACATCAAATCTAGCAAACTTGCATCCATAATATAACTCCATCATAACATAAACTTGAGTCAATCTATGATCAGACTGTGAGGTGAGTACTGACTACTGACCTATCAATATTTACACTACTAAGCAAGCCCGATAACATCCGTGGGCGAATCCAACATCGAGACAAAATGCTAAGGCGCTACCCAGCAGCTAAGGGTCAAAACAAGGACCAAGAAAACCCAAAAAATGTGCTGCGCAGCAGAGCGCCAAACTGTCCACAGATGTCCTGCATCCCACGCTTCAGCAGAAAAACATGGAGCTGCTCACCTTATCGTGCAACCGAGGCAGCTCTGGCACAGGAATGCTACCGGCAGATGTCACCCCGTGGCTGGAAGAAGTCTCGGACATCTCATCGAACTTCATGAACTGTGAGATCTGCGCTGCAGCCAGGTGGGCATAGCAGATGGGTGCAACTGGAAGAAAAAGAACGCAACACATCACAACGTTAGGGGACGGAATGGGAATACAGGATTCAAGGACTATCGTCTGTGGACAACGACCCTTACCTACTGATATTGCTGTCGTGCTTCGCTGATAACTGATTGTGCAAATGAAGTAACGGTAAGATTAGACTTTCCGGGTAACATGAATACGAGTTCTGAGAGTAGGAACAAGCAAGGTGGATAATATGAACTTACACATAGGATAATGAGTGGACCAGCTCTTGCAACTCATCTGCGGCAAACCCGATTTCGTCGTGGAGAACATGGTAGTGAGTAGGCCTGGTCGTCCCCTGATGAACAAAAGGAACAAAGCATGTACTTTTTATTACCATTCGCATCAACCAACAATTGATAATGGTAACGAAAGTAAACCATGAATAGCTTCCACGCGGATGGGCTAATCACAACATGAAAGCCAAAGTATGTAAAACATGCACATAACATCAGCTAAGTGCAATTTTGATTTGTGTTTAACTACTCAATCTTTCAATATCAAGTTAAATGAGAAGATAAGATTCGTAGACACCATAGAAGTCTTTTTTGTGAAGAAATCATTCATTGGTTCAACCGTTACAGAAGAGAATTTACAGGCAAATTTAGGAGTACAATATTAGATAGAATGGAGAAGAAAATAGAAACGAATAACATAAACAACAAAGAAATCACTGTCCTCATAGAGGTTAAACCACCTCGGCAAAAATGTACCATCCCTCAGGAAATTACTCCTGAAGGAGAAGCCGAAAACAGAAGAGGAAGATAAAAAAGGAATCACGTATCATATAAAATCCTCCTGCATATTTGCTCAAGAAAAACAAACTCCGGGAATTTTCCTCTTAGCATTATGGGATACAACCTAGGTATTATCCACACGGGAGCATTAAATAATATATTCATAATTACAAGTTAAGACCGCATACTAAAAGTAGAAGGTGAAAGCAGATATAAAAAACCAGGGTGTTAAAATGAAAAAAGATAAACAATATCTGCCATTATCGATATAACAATATGGAAGTGCGATAATTCATTATTCATTTCCGCTTAAAACAGATTCTTAACTATCGGAGTAACCGTTTTTGATATCTACTTCAGGCACATTGAAAGATCCATGAGGTGACCCATAAGGTGAAAGCATATATAAAAAACCAGGGTGTTAAAATGAAAAAAGATAAACAATATCTGCCATTATCGATATAACAATATGGAAGTGCGATAATTCATTATTCATGTCCGCTTAAAACAGATTCTTAACTATTGGAGTAACCGTTTTTAATATCTACTTCAGGCACATTGAAAGATCCATGAGGTGACCCCCCTCACGAATATAATATAAATGAACAATGAAAAAACTCATGCAAACATGGAAAGGTCTAGACTTACAATCATCCCTGCATGAGAACACATGTAGAAATCAAAATTCTTAGGGTGGCAGACTTTGTTGTCAACAACAGTGCCTGCAGAAAGTAAAGAAGATTATTGCTTGCGACCGTAAAATATTCCCTCCATAAGATAAAAAGAGCAGCAATGAAGATAAAAATTCTTGACTAGAGACATTATCTAATTATAATTACCTGGAGGAACGTTATCAGGGGATCCGGGCTGAAAGAATTTAGTATGATGGTTTTTCTGGGCAACAATAAGAGTAAATTTGGGAGTCCAGCTTTCATCAAGAAATTTGCATGCCTGACAAAGATTACAAAAATAATGAGTGCTTCCACGAGGAAGGCAAAAACTGATCAATTATGTTTGGCCTAGTGGAATGTCACCTCGATAATTTGATCCAACTCGACGTTAAGAACCTGGTTGAACTGTGACTCACTCACGCCATCCCTGGAAGGTAAGATACAATGATACATGGTAAATTGCATTGACGTCATCTAAGACATAAGAGAGAATATCCCTCAATGTGACTTAAAAAGGTATGTTGGTGGGTACATTCATCAATAAGAACATGAAAACTCTATGGAGAATGCATGAGTACTCCATTAAAAAACATTATATGTAGGCTTTTATAAACAAATACTAAAATGGCAAAGCCTTCTCCCACTTTAAGTAGGGTCGGCTACATTGATTCTTGCCCAAATCATGTTGAAAGATCCGACTATTTTTTATGCTAGTTGTCGGCTACCTAACGCAACCCCTACAAGGGAGGATTTAAACACTTCTTTTGGGTGGTAGGCACACTGCACTACCACCATACCATTGGAGTGGGTGCTTAGAAACAAAATAATATTAGTTAAAAAAATATCCACCTAACCAAACACTTGAATTTAGTTTGATGCCACTAGAACAATGAGGAGCTCTTTTAGAAGTTCAGTGCCAAGGTGATGTCTATAAATATGATCATCATTCCTTTATCGAATCTAAAAGTGACAAAAACTGAACACGTATTACTTGAAATCCAATTAATCGTGGCCTGAGAAGAATTTCTGAAAGTTCACAACTTTAAAGACAAAGTTGCTTAATGATCGAGAACATGCTAGAACTAATGCATGTTTAGTCAGCAAGCAACGAACGTGTAAGTTTGCCAAACACGAATCCAAAGAGCAAACAACAAATAAATGAGATAACAGTTGTGCGACATTTCGGGCTCAGTTAAGCAAACATTAATAGAAAATCTGAGGGAACAAAAATGTGGGATGAAAAAGCATCTGGCACGCTATGTGAAACAAGGTCATCCAAGATGACGGCTAGTTCGGGCCATTATCTTTAAAATGCTTTCATTTTGATGGATGTTATACCTAAAAATGATTACTTGGTCAGGCTTCCTTTTGCCAGAACTTCCATAAAAATCCAATAAGAGCTCCCTGCGCGTGTAAAGTTCAAGCAAGAAATAAATCACAAGGAAAGGGACATCAGGAATGATTTAACTGGAGATGAACATTATCAAAGACCAACCGTACTAAGCCTGCATCATCATTATCTGGGAGAGGCTTAAACAGAGAATCCATCATCTCAACTTTTGGTGACTGAGTCCTAACAGCAGCTCTGTAACGAGAAATATAGGGCCACTGCCGAGAACTAACCATCTAAAAACATGGGAACATGTTGTTAAAGAAGGAAATGTTTACTGGAGAATATTTTTATTTGCCAGTGAAGCCTTATCAGGGATCTGAAAAGCACAAATGCTTACAGCAGCAATAGATGGAACATCAGCCCTCCCAGGTTGGCCATGTGACACATCCATACCAAGTATAATAGTTGGAACTTGTGAGACCTTTGGAATGGATGGTGAATGTTCGACATACAACAGAGAATTAACGCCACCAAGCTGCAAAAGAAATCATGTAAGCATACTAAAAAACTTTGTTAAAAAATCAAAAAAGTTCGAAAAAAAAAGCAAGGGGCTCACTTTTGCATTGATTTTAAGGAGGACATTGGTTAGATATTGGTCATTAACCTTCATAGGAGCTATGCACTGGGTTACTATGCCAAAATCAGCTAAATTCTTCCGCTTCCAGGGACCTAAAAACAAGTTGATGCTATTAAGTACAAGCTCTTAATACCACAGGAAAGATTACAAAAAACAGTGCAGTTACAACCATAAATGTCTGAATTTTTCCTCTCGGGTAAAATGCAGAGGAGAAACTTCGGGATTCCAGGCAACTTCGATTTGATTTGTTCAAACATGTCATCAACACGAACATTTGCAGGAGCCCTTCGCACAGCATTATTCTCATCAATTATATCAAATGGTTGCTCAACATTCTACAAAAGAAGAGACTTCAATTTCTGTATATATTAAAAAATGCAGTGCACTCACTAGAAAGCGTGTTATAAGAACTGTGCAGAATAAAAGCACTTACAACTCCCTTCACTTGTCCACATCTCACAAGATCTTGTACGAGACGACGACTATCGCAACGTGCAGAGAAATTAACAACAGCCCATCTCTCGACAGCACTGGCTTCAAATAGTTTCTGCATAAAGCATTCCACTAAGCTACAAGGTACAATACACCATGCAATTAGAAACATGGTATGCTTAATGGAAAAAAACCTTGTTATTGAAATTCCATCTTCCACCACGGGGCATAAAGTCTTCCCCGTTTCCCACTTTCAGCTGCAATAGGAAAAATATACACATTCAAATTTGTCAAAGGATCAAGTTGTTCTTACAAAATACCAAGAGACAGATGGCTGGAGGGTATAGAAAAAAATGTGAAACAGAATGAGCAGTAGACCTTAGGCGGTGGCAAAACTCGTCCCTCAACCTGAGTAAACTGGTTGCTAATAGAAACGCCACAAGCTTGCAATAGTGGATCAGCACCATAGTTGCTATGCTTCAAGGCCTACAATGTAAAGAGGAATGATTAGTCCAAATAAATGATATTTGATAATAAGGTTAAGCAAACATATTCAAGAGATCTAAAAACATACATCAGTTAGAACTTGCATTCTTTCCCGTGGCTTTTGCCTGGACTTCTCAACAAGAGAAGCTCTCTGAAATGTGGACAATGCTTTGGTGTACCGTTGCAGTGAAACAAGCGAACAAAGCTTAACCATGTAACAGTTATACTCAAAGTAAGCAACCTATACCATCTTGCCAGAAATATTAGATCTACAAAAAATAATAAAGGAGAGTCTGCAGAAACCTCTACTGGGAAGTAAGTTGGGCGTTTTGGCTTCCCAACATTGATGCAAGGAAGATCAGCCGAGAAAGTCAATTCGATGTTCCGGTAATTAACAAAATAATCATACACTGTTATCTCGATTGTCGTGGGTTCACCACCATTTCCATTTCTCTGTTTAAGCTCGAATCTACGTTCCAAACCAACAAGATAAAAATTAACAAAGACGGGGGGAGGGGGCTTAATATACGATTTTAAAAACCCGAAAACCATTTACCTCTGCTGATTGCATGGCAAATCACTCAGACCCACGATTTTGAATTCAGAATTCGAAGGCCTTGTTTTGATTCTCAGATTCTTTAGCGTGCGCTTGGCCTATTAACAATGACAACAAACCAAGCAATCAGTTACCATTGCAGATAAATATGAGATGAAATAAAAAAATGCACATACCTTGGCCCAGTCGATGTCATGAGGACTGCGGACATTTTGGTTTGCAATTAAGAAATCTATGAGTGGACCAGGCTTGACTATCATTGTAGTAGAAACATCTACAGTAAAAAAAGATAAACTTGACAATGAATAATGGCAACTTCAGTGAAATCATGAATGAATAAATTCTTGGAACAGATAAGAATTAGGTAGTAACAAAAAAGAACTTGTGATATATACGCAACCAAAAAAGAGCAACTTCAGTAGGCGCCTGCTGCTTCTCGGTAGTCAACCAAAAAAGAGCATGCAGGATGCCAGCAGAAAAATACCTATGTTTAGAGACAGACCGCCCTGCGTCGTTCGGAAACTAGAATGGAAACCTCTGCAGCCCGTAACACCACCTCCCAGATCAGTGAAGTTAGATGGATCATTGAAAAAGAAAGACTGTCGAACAAGCAGACAACCCCTACAATGATGGCACATTCACATACGTCAAGGCACGCACGATGAAGAGTACAAATAAATCATTAAGGTGTTCATGGTCTACTTTTTTGAAGCATTCTGCCTCAGTATGATGTCTAGCACCCTGAAAGCCTCCTGTGAATTCTCCGATTCATCACCTCTCAGAGCACTCGCAATGGCCTGCATTGGGACTTTAGCAGCAAAACTCAGTTCAACTCGGAATGTCTTAGACTGAAACGGGCGCCTCATTCTCTTACGATCACTTTCACTTGGACTGCCGTGTCCACCAGGACTCCCATTTCCATTTGCCGGAGCCCTGAAAAAAAACAAGATTATACTCAATATTATAATTTTAAAAAAGAAAAATAAAACACTCTTTGGAGATTCCCACAATACCTATTGGATGATAGATCCTCAAGAACAACAGTGAATTCATTGTTTACTTGTGGAAGCGAGCCAAGGGTGAACAAGCTCTTCTCACCATCATAAGCAAAATCCTTCCCTCCAAGCTCAGAATCATAGGTCTGCTGCAATTTCTCTATAACCCTACGTCCAATACCCTTCCCATCAACCGGTCTATCATCCTCATACTTCAGAGCAACCTAATCAAAAGAAAGCAACCAAATGTGCACTTATGAAAACCATTTATCAAATGAACCAACGTAGACAAGTTTGAAGGCAATAGTAGCTTACGCTGTAGTGGTAGAAGTAGTCATTAACATTGCCCACCCCAACCTTGAAGTGATTAGTCAGTAGTGGGATCATTTGTCCCTTTCTTCCAAACCCAGGCCTCCGAATAGGGTTCCTTTTGGGCTTAGATGCCTTAACTTGCTCAGGAACAACATTGGATGGTATCTCTGGCGGAGGTGGCGGAAGCTCAGCATCTCCAGGGGCATCCATTTTCCTAGCTTAAAAAGTTCCTTCACCTATTAGAAATGCATACCCGTAGATTTAATCTCATAGCCAAAAACATGTTACTGTTAACACAAATTAAAATGTCAATAAAAATGAGTGAATCATTGTAAGCAAGAATAGAGGTGGAAGGTAGAAATGACGATTAAAAATGGGCAAACCACTGAAAAATTACATCAACAACAACAATAGCATAAACCATAGGTGAAACTCCCACTGCCTAAACAACAAAAGCACAAGATATCATCAATATGACAACATGTCAGTATCTACAAAAAGGACAGCAGCAGTGCTACTGAAAACAACAAATTGAGAATAACCATAAAAAACTAATCAAACGATGGACATATGTAAGAATGGAGATTCGGCAACAAATCAGGCACCCCAAGTGAGGCAGAACCTCAACCACAACAACTGCATGAACAACTGAATGAACACCTCAGCAATAACGACAACAATAATATAAACGCAAAAAAAGAAGCACCACTATCCACCACCAAAAAAAACCAGAGACCACACCATGAGAATGCTATTATTAAAGGGAGAAAAATAACAAAATATAGGATGGAACTTAAGCATGAATATCAGTGACCCAAGTGGCCCAAGAAAAAAGCACAATATCAAGACAACTACTTGCCACACGTCGCATTATCACATCAAGACAAAAGTAGAGCAGAGAAAAACATACGACAAGCCATGAGATTTCATATCAAAAACACGAAAAAAAAAGATGATCAAAACCTTTAAATGCTCTTGATCATATCAAACCCGAAAGTAACGGAGAACTAGAACCTTGACACCAGGAGCAAGCAAAATAATCAAACACCAACAAACGCAGTCCAATCAGACCCCCTTTAAAACTTACAGAATCACATAATTAGGTATCACGTATCCCAGAAATAAAAGGCAAGAAAAGTTAAAATGCACTTGATTTTATATGTCCAAGACATACCAACAAAGAGCTTCAAAATGCAAACGACCAAACAGCGTCAGGATGGAAGTCTGAGAGAATCAAAACCCACAAACAAATGCCTTCAATCCACGGCTCCCCAAAATCACAGAAACAAAATACTCAAGATTGGATTTTGACCTCCAAAAAGGGAAAGAGAATCAAAACCCACAAATGTACCAATCCACAACACCCAAAAAACACAGGAACACGTACCCAAGAAGCCAACCAGGACATGCATTGAGATAAAACCCTAGAAAACGAGATCTCGATACCTCGAAAAGGGAAGGAAAGGGAGGGCCTTTCGCTGCGATCCTTCACCGATGGCAGACGGGGAATGGGATCTTATCCCTCTCGTGCTGATCTGTTTCCAGTTTTGAGTGCAACACCGGGGTCTGCGCGCAATGCTAACGCCTCGCCAGTGTAGGAAAAAGGGGGAAAAGGCAAAACCCTAGTGGCGGTAGTCAGATCAAAGTCCGCGAGAACTACCGCGCCATTTCGGGACAGATGGAGAGTAGTAGTTGTAATTTGGATTCGGTGAGCAGCGCGATGTGCATTGCTGAGGGTGGTGAGGATCCAGAAGGTTTAAGGGTCTGGATTTCGTTGGCTTCTAGATCCGACGGTCCAGATTTTTTTGCTTCTCAGTTTGTATATCTCTGTTCTCATTGAAAATCCTAGTTTTGTAGATGCATCTTGTTTATTCATGTAATTTGTGTGACTTAAACATTGATCTTTATATAAAAAGATGCATCTTCTTAATTTGTTTTTTTGGTACCAAGGGAAACGGACGGTTGAGTCCTCTCCGAATCACAGGAGATAGTTGTTCATCATACGGCTCACCAACTTCACTTGCCTCTAAGGGGGGCTCGCTCCGAGCAGGTACGGATCACTTACAATACACGGAGAGTTGAGATTTAGTTAAATTGATCTGGCAAAATGAAGTAAGATTATAGGGTTTGTGTAATTAAAGATAGTACGAGGGCCATGGTGCAACAAATCCCCTTTAGAAAAACTAAGTTCCCAAAAATATCCAGAAAATTTTAATTATCCCATGTAACCTAAATATCCACGCCCTCCACACAACCCTCGCTCCCCCCTCACGGCAGTAGTTTTCGCAAAACTACAAAGCCCGCCCACGTTGCTTTCCGTACCAAAGCGCATGTCACCTTCCACGTCCGGCGAGCACGTGATGTCCCTCAACGGAATGGCCGAAAACGCCCATCCTCCCATGAACGGCCGCCATCGCATCACGTCACCCGATGATGGTGATGTCAGCCGTCCGATGCTGCAGAAAGGGGAGAGCCCGCAGGTTGGGAAATTGCTGGGGTATTTTTGTTATTATGGAGAATGCAGGGGGTAGTTTGGTCAGGACACGGGTTCTGGTGCGGGAGGACCTGTGACCGCCACGTCCGTGCGACGAGTTTGTTCAGGGTCCTATTATGGAATACTGATATAATCATAGGGGAAAATGGGGCTGCTCCGGAGAGTAGCTAACGGGCTGCTCTCATCCTCATTTTCCCTCAATTTTTTTATTTTTTTTAAATAAAAATTTGTAAATTCATCATTATATCCCTCTAACATTCTATTAAAATTTCGTTAGAAACAGAGACTCCTATGGCCTCCATCCAAACATGGTCGATTTAAAAAATCTTGTTACAGTTAAAAAAATGACGTCTGGATGGAGGAACTAGGAGTCTCTGTTTATGACGAAATTTTAATAGAATGTTAGAGGGATATAGTGATGAATATACATATTTGTATTTTTCAAAAAAAGAAAAAAATGAGGGAAAAATAGGGGTGGGAGTAGCCACGTTGGCTACTCCCAGGGAGCAGCCCCATTTTTCCCTATAATCATATTGCTTTTTAAAATAAAGTACCACGAAAATTGATCTCCAAGTAAAGATAGGATTTTTTTTCTTTTATATATCTAAGGATATGTTTGGTATGTGGGTTAAGGTGGTTAAAATGATAGCATGTTATTCATTTTTTTTTATTTTAATATTTGAATAGAGGGTTAAACTATGGGTGGGTTTGTACTGGTTTTTTGTGATATAATTGTATTGAAGTTTGAAAAAATGTGTAGTTATTGTGATGTGATTGTATTGAAGTTTGGAAAAGTGAGTAGAAATGGAGTAGTTTGTAATTTTTATATGATATGATGGTATAATATATTATTTTTCTGATGTAATTGATAAAAGAAAATTTATTAATTTAATGTATTGAAAAAGAGAAAAGTAGAACCCGCAAAAGAAAGAGAAAATATGAATTATCGAACGGGGTCTAAGGAAGCAATCACCAATATCCATATTCAAGGGAGGATGACGTGATTGGTTTTTATTTTTAAAATGAATTCCATTCTAAAAATCCAACTTTATAGATTATTTTTTTTATTATTGTTCTATGTATCTTCCAAATTTTACTCAAACTCGAATTCGTTTGTTATTTTATTTAATGATCAAAATATCTTGTTAACTTTTAAGCGACTTAAATCTCATCTAAAAACAGAACCTTTGGCCATTAAGATAAAATAACAAATGACATCATATTTGAGCGAAATTTGGAAGCTACGTAGAACATTAATCGAAGATTCAATCTACAAGATTTGTTTTTTAGTCAAAATAACAGAAAATTTAAAACAAATTACAACACCTCTGTTGTAACACTTGTTACGTTAGAAGATCTGCATCCCCCTTATACATCTGTCTTTGTATTTGTTTCTATGCGATTTTTTCTATTTTGAAAAATATGAATATAAAGAAGGATATAAATTATAATTTGTATGTGAATATGGATATGAATATAGATATTGTTTTCATTTTTTAGGATTTAGATGTGAATTTGGTTACGTTTTTTGATGAATATGGATATACATGTCCTTACTAATATATCTTTAAGTGCATATTGCATGACAGATATAAATATGTTAAAGGGTTACATGTAGTATATTGCATTTTGAAGTCTTTTTCAACAACACCAGTAAATGCTACATGATTATTTGTTATAATATTACTTAATATAGCATATTACTATATTTTCTTCTTAATTTTATTGCATTCGTATTTTCAGTAATTTTGATTTAATCAGCTATTATATTCAGCTATTATTATTAGGAGATATTTACTTTTTGTAAGATAGTCCGTATCCATTTGTTTAACATTTATATTTGAATTATGGTGATCAAATCCATTTTCATAATAATATTTGAGGATATGATTTTCAATTTTAGATATCAACCAGAATTTTGTTTCCATATCCAAATCTTAAAATAGAAAACGATATAGTAACACATATACTTATATTTTTATCTGCTCGTTTTCACCCCTACATGTATTTCAAATATTTGAACAGAGAATTTCTCCAAGGAAATATAAAAATCGAAAAATGAGATCAGTAGGAAGGAAGAGAGCCACGTTGATTTTTCATTAACAAGCTGGTTATTTACATTAGACCCATATTTTTTTAAGACATTTACATAGATGTCCCTTTAATTATATGATATTACGTCAATTTCCTTATCTTATTTGTGACATGTAAACTGCCATTGTGTTAACGAGTTTGGTGTTTTTAACAAACAAAAAAAAGCATTACCTTTGTCGCATATAAATCACAATGTACGTACATCTCTCTAAGACAATAAACCGTGAATATTACACAACAACCCAGGATATATTTTAAAGGGAAAATGGGGTTACCTCCGCCTCATTTTTCGATGTTTTTTTTAAAAAATGAAGCCATGTATTTCCATTACTATATCCCTCTAACATGTCATTCCAATTTCGTTCGAAACAGGGACTCCTACACCATCCATCTAGAATATATAATTTTATCGGTCTTAGAATTGTTGTAATCGACATGTTCTAGCTGAAAGACGTAGAAATCTCTGTTTCTGGCGAAATTGGAATGACATGTTAGAGGGATATAGTGATGAAAGTACATGGCTTCATTTTTAAAATAAAAATAAAAAATACCTTTGCCACATGACACGATCCATATTCACCAAACCAGTTTCCTTAATTAACAGGTCTTCGATCTCAACTATCGGATTACATATAAATGGTTGTGACAAAGCTTTCCTAATCCAAGGAAAGACATTGCATCATTTGAAGTTTCCATTATATCAACGGGTATATGTGGGTCCCAATAACAACCAAACCATGATCTAGGATCACCAAGTCAGATAATTGGTTGTCCTTTTTTTGTAAATAATAACAACTCGAAGTAGTTAGGAGGCATTCGGTTCGAGAATAAGTAGGAATAAGATGGAGAATAAAGAGAATAAGGGGTATATTTTCTGTTCGGCTAAAGTATATGAATAAGGATAATAAGCTGGAATAAGGGTTATTCTATGTTCGTCTGGTTATTGGGGTTAAGAAATAAAGTTTGAAAATTAGTTAAAGTTGTTGGTTGTTATTTGATTCGGCGAGATGAAATATATTCATCAAATTGGTGACATAAAATTGTCAATTACAAACCAATACGAATTGAAACACGAAAATAAAATATCCAAAATTTAGTAAATCAAGGTTCATTTACATTATTTATTACGTTATGGCATGCTTATCATACAATAGTTCTTCTACAATCTCATGTGTGGAAGTTGATCCGACCATCATTCGGGCGATCTCTCTCTGTTTCTCGTGTGATTGACGTTGGGTTTCCTCCAGCTTCTTTATGAAGAATTCTTCTGAAAATTCGAGCACATTTATTAGATCCACCAAGAAATTCCTCTCAGCCCGCATGGACTCGTCCATCGAGGTCAGCGTCGATGCCTTGACCTTGTATCCACGGGATATCTGCACGGAATTATGTGATTTGATAGTCGTCCTTATAAGGATGGATGAATATAATTTAATTTAAATAAAAACAATGGGAGGAATTTACCTATTTTGGTAACTATACCACAAACGATCCTCGACGTCCTCGTATCTGCGCAATCCCTCTAAGAGCATGTCTGCATCGTCTGGGCAGAAGCATCTACGTCCATGAATCTTAGGTCGATCATAATGAAGCATGGCCATAACTATGGAGGGTTCCTGAGGAAATTCGAATATTATTAAATAAATAAAAGAGCCACAAAAGAATTATGCAATATACAATTTGTAAAAAAATACAAGTAATTATCCGAAAAAATCCCTCAGATTGCATTTTCTGGATTCATGCCAGCGTTGACGGTTCCGTAGGTTAAGCCACGCCATCGTTGTGGCTGCTCAGCCATGATCGACATCGCATCACGAACTAGTTATTTGAAAACTGTAGAATCATTATCAGGATATGAAATCATTATCACGGGCATATTAGCAATGAATTATGATCGTAATCCATCGGCATCGTTGGACCATAAAGTTCTCTCAATACAATATGGATACATCGTCGATGTATTGTCCTAAGCAGTGGGACACAGAATATTAATAAGAAAAGACGAAGAGACGAAATGAAAACAACAAGATAGCTGCGCGCTCTCCCACAAAGCCATTGTCAAACCGTTACGCATCACCTTTGGCTTGGATGTCTTCCTTTGAGACCCTAACATCGCTCCTTGCGGAGTTGTTGTTGAAGTCTTTATCATTCGTCGTTGGCTCTGCAGGGATCCGACCTTGTGTTGAGTCGCTGGTAAATGCACTGGATATTTGATCCTCGTCCTAGACATCACCGATGAAGTTGTTGATGATGCAACATACCATAACTACCATCACCTATTTCTTGAAGTTGTAGAATGGTCGCTCATTGATTGCCTTGAAGCGAGCCTTCATTATATCGAATGTCCGTTCAACGTATGATCGAAGTTGTGAGTGCTTGTGATTATACATCTCATCAGGCCTACGATAGTCGTGCCCCCTCCAAGCCCTGAACTGGGGTAGGTGTGCAATTACTCTACGGTATGGTGTGAGGAAGGTATATGTGTTCACGTATCTGCAATCCAGAAGGAACTTCCGTCTAGTCAGTACACAAAAATCGCCCTTGTCCAAGGCCCACCTCAGCACCTTCATGCCAGCAGCTGGCCTCTCCCATCCGACGGTGACGTATATAAAGCTATAACTGAAGTCGACACATGCCATGACATTCTGTGCCAGTGTTTGGTGCTTGCTCCTAAACTTTGGAGCAATTTTTAGGGACATTCATAAGGATAAGTGTCCCATCAATCGCTTCAATCACATCCTGAAAATAGATGTCAGTTTCGAATATGTGTTACTGAGATGAAAAGGTTTGACTTGGGCATGAGATGTTTACTATGACGAATTACCTTGAAATATGGATAGAAGATGCTATTATGCATAATAACATCTGGGGTCAGGCAATCTTCCACCAGCAAGTGGATGAAGTGATCTCCAAGGGAGACGATGTGTGTGAGGATATTGTTGAGATGATTTGAAATGGTATCACCGGAGTGTTGAAAATGGTTCGGAAAGCACCTGATTCTTCTCATTATGGCCAAGGTAATAAAACAACATGCAGAGAGACTCTTCAGCCTTTAGGTGTCTGGAATCCTTCAGGCCCGCTCTTTCTTTTAAGATGGTACATAGACGTAAGGTGGTATTGGGATACATCCAAAAAACCTCATACGATCGGCCAACGTGACTGTTCAACATCTCATGGATCCATATACGGCATGTACGCGCGGACGTGTGCTTTGGCACTCGGTGGATGTAACCTCTATGCATGTTCTCTCCATCCTCCTCATCCTGTAGGATCGGACGCAGATATGTCATGTTCAACATGACCAAGTTGTACCTCATTACCGTGATAACCGCCATGCCCTCCATTGCTGAAGTAGAGATCCTAAAATTATTGACAAAATACACACATATGGGATCACCAGGAGTCAAAATCATTGAGTTGAGAGCGGATTGTAATAAAAAAGAGGCCTGAATTAGACACCGAAGTATGACAAAATTTTCATCAACGCAAAAAATTATTACAACCCAAATAGAGTAAGGCAACAACAACATTTCCTACTACTAAACATACAGTAATAAAAAGACATCCAGTCCTACTGGCATCGTTGCAATGCTCGACACAGCAACGGTGATTCTTCCCTAACCCTTGTTGAGTTGAATGCTTACCCAAGCAGCTAACTTAGCGGGCATTGACTTGACGCGGTTGAAGATTATCCGTTCATACGGGTCACGAAGGTTGTGTGCGAGCCGGATTCGTGCCTCTGGTGGTAGACCCGGAAGCAGCGACTCAACACAGAATCTATTCCATCCCCTGATAGAGATCCTTGGGTGTCCACGCTTGGATCTGCTCCCTCTGCAGCTCTAGCATTTGTGGCGTTAGATGAACAACATCCTCGCCCACAACTTGTGAAGCTAGGGGGCACCATCACTCCGAGAACGCTTCGTACATGAGGTATATACCCATGAATCCCTACGTTGTCTCCTCCTAGGGGGTTGCGTAGTTGGCCCCTTGGTTCAATTGGATTGGGCACTTCAGGTGCATCAATTTCCCCTTTTAGCTCATCCTCGAATGCATGTTATGTCCTAGTAGCCCCCTCAAAAAAGGTTGCAAACAACCCCAGTGGTGCAGTCTGGAAAGAGAAGGCAAATGTACCCTTTGTTGTGTAGTCTCCTACTATTGCATCCACCAAGTAGTAGTGGGGGAATGACTTCCTTCGATAGGGCTTGTAGGCCTTGTCAATCCAAAGGCAACAATACACTATGAAATGTTATAAAATGATATAGGAATCTATGTCGCGGTCTAACGTGCTTACATACCGTAAGCCAGACCTCCTCATCAGTTGCAACTAATGTACAGGAGACTGGATCACACCCCCAACCGCTCTTCGTCATCAGGTATACGAATGTTTGTAGTCCTTCTTTATTTTTTCCATCGATTGTTGAGCTTCACCTTGTCCTAGTTTTTCCCAGTCTACATGTTGAAGTGTGCAATGATGATATGCTAAGCCGGAGGTGTTAACGAGCCTCCAACCCGATCCCCAATGTCAAAATGATGCTTAAACAACTGAAGAAGACATTCATCCATCGTGGGTGTCCATTTCACTCATTGGATAGGGACTCGTCATCCCCAATATGAACCCCCGATGAGTTTGCACTGCCCGTGGCCATAATTGTATATAATTGTATGGTTGGGATTAACAAGGCTTAGGCACATTCCAATAAGGAGATGACAGCTTACCAACCCAAATGCAGTCCAGGTCAATGATCCTTCCGTGAACCAGAAACCAAATGAGTTGGTAAATGGATCAAAATTGATGAATCAAATGAGGCACAAATTAGTTTGTCCTCACAACTATACTATCAGTTGCAGCTCGAGGAGACACTCCGGCAAATGAGAGATAATACATGTTTCCAGTCCATCTCAAGACAAGGGAAATCAAAAAAGGTGGGTGTGAGAGCATTATGTGTAAATTGTACCGTTTAAATGACCTCTCAAATCGTAAAAGGAAAATAAAAAATGAATACTCATCAAAGAGTGTCATAGAAGTCCTCCCTTCAGGGGGATCTCTAAGGGGGCGTTTCCAATGATACACATATCGAAGCAGGAATGCGACATTGCATTTCTCATATCGAGCTATGGACATCATAGAGCAATGCCCAAGATGGGCATCCACGCATAAAAAAAATGCATCACCGAGCAGCGAGGTGTTGAGCGATCATCTCGAGGATTGGTTATTATTGATATGAACTTGTTTTTGCGAACTCCAAATTTCCCGGCTCAAACAAACAAATTTATTTATTTTTGCTTCTCAAACTAAAAATTACAAGAAACTATGGCAAGAGATTTTTCTACTGATTTACTTGTATAGCTAACAGGATCGAACTCAAGAGGCTACAAATCCCGAAGGTTATTCAATTAATCGAAAAAAATTAATTAAAAGAAAAAGGAATCTCAAATGCAAACTACCTTGATTTTTGTGAAATTTTATCTTTTATTTGTTTAATTTTCCGATTTTTCAAATATTTAACGATTTTGATTTTTTATTTATTTTTCCAAAAATATGATTTTCAAAACAAATTCATGCACAAATGGAATGCAATATACATACATACATACATATATATGTGTGTATTTTTCAATATGACATAATGCTCAAAAATATTTAAAGAAATTCTTTCTGTGTTTTTATGTTTTTTTATTGTCTTTGTAATTTTTAGAGATTTTTAGATTTATTTTACGATTTTTGAAATGGAAAAAAATAAGAGAAAATACAAATAGCGAGAAAACAAGATTATTTTCAATTTAAAATAGTAAATAAAATGCAAAAATTATGGAAATTATTTTTCTTAAAAACTATGGGAAATTATCTACAAAAAGAAACTGAAAACATTTTTTTATTTTTTCAACAAATTTATATAGTTTTTTTAAAGAATATTAGTATTTTTATAATTTGTTGGGTTTTATAAATAACTAATGTGTGAAAAATTGCACAGAAAATAAAGACAAAAAAGTAAACTACTCTATTATTTTTAGAATTTTTACACAATATATGATTTTTTATGAATTTTTTAATTTCGAACCAGAAAATGCATAGTTTTTCAATAATAATAATAAATGATGATAAATTGCAATGAAAAAATTACCGCATATAGAACAACTAAGCAGGAGATAATACTAATTTTTGAAGAATTTGTTGAGCACAAATGCTATTTATTCATCATGCAAATTTAAAGTACGGAATCAAGGATTGAATTGCAAATATTCATTGTATTTGCATCTAACTGTAAAAGAAAATAAAATGTGCGATGGAAATCGTAAATTACCCGAGAAAAACCATGCTACGAACGTGCTTGAATGCCGATAGGGACCTTTCTGTAAATTTGAAAAACTTGAGGGGTGCTTATTGTAATCTAACATTTTTTATAATCCCCTGGGGTTTCTCTTGTTTCTTCGTATTCAAACCAAAGGGGAGCAATGGGGAGCCGCCGCCCCTTGCCTTCTTCTCCAAGCTAGGGTGGCGAGTCGGTGGATCTACGGTGCACTTGCATGCGGGCAATGCAATGGCTGGCTACGTTCAGCCGCGGGCGGTGCTGGGGTCACGCCAGCCTCGGGTGGAGGAGGAGCGGTCAACGATGATGGTCTACACATCGAAGCGACATTGAAGATCATGGTGTAACGCGGCTGCTATCGTGAATGATGGTGGAGATCTGTTCTGCTCTAACGGAGTTGGATGCGGCGGAGGCACCAGGTGGAGGTCGCGATGGCCCCGCGCATCTAAGCCCAACGGTGGTGCTGTGGTCAAGTAATGGTGAAGGTGGTGGCTGGACCAGGCAGGAGATGGCTTCGAGCGGAGGAGGTGCGGCCTCCAGGCGGATGGGCTTCTTTGCGCGGATGCATGGTGGTTGCACGGGGTGAGCGAACGATGGATGTTGGCTCTGAAGTGGACGGTGCTTTGCGTAGTGGATTGAAGGTTGCTTCACAGTCGTTAGGTGGATGCTTACGCAAGCGGATGGAGGTGGCATCCTCCTTCAGGCGGCAGCACACGCCCAGGAAGGGGGCATGGTGGTCGGACGACGATCTCCTCCAGGAGTGGTGGCGCGCACGTGCGTGGGCGTACCTGCGATGAAATCTGGTGGAAGGCAGAGATGGTTGGAAGTCGAGCGAAGGTCGTGGCGGTTGGCGAAGGTCGCGACGGTAAGAGGAAGTACGAGAGCTGCTTGGTCCATGCGCGGAGGGCTGGCGATGGTCGGCAGAGCGCGAACAACAACGGGCAGCGGGCGCCGCCTACCGCGGTTGTTTTTTTATTTCTTTTGTAAAATAGAAACATAAGGAAAAACTTTTATTTTTTTTGATCAATAAACTGCAGGAACTTTTTTTAATATTTTTTTATTTTTTGTAATCTTTTTCTTTATTCCCGCAAAACAAATGTTAGAAGGAAAATTTTATATTTTTTATTTTATTTATTTTTTATTTATAAACAAATTAGGATGCTAGCACGACGGTTTAATCCCAAAATCAAAATAGAATACATGAACAGGGAT
This sequence comes from Ottelia alismoides, assembly GCA_037367405.1. Classification (NCBI taxonomy): domain Eukaryota; kingdom Viridiplantae; phylum Streptophyta; class Magnoliopsida; order Alismatales; family Hydrocharitaceae; genus Ottelia; species Ottelia alismoides. The sequence continues at coordinate 598,905 of JAZKJV010008884.1, forward strand.
CCGACGATAAATGAGGAATGAATCCGGATCTTCGACCACCGTACGTGGCTAGAGTTGGTGGATTATGTGAGATAGAATGTGAAGCGAAGGGAATTCGAAGTTGAGATGGAAAATCAAGTCGGATTTAGAAATTTTAAGGAATGATTGACTACGATTAAGATACACGAAAAAATGATGATGAAATTAAAGGCATGAAAATGAGACTAAGATTAACCTAGATTAGAAAGGAGAATGAAAAAAATGGATCTCACCTAGGAGCGGAAAAGATCGTAATCGCCTCGACGAAGGTCGACTCGTTGTCACTGGACGGTTCGGAGGCTAGGCATCCTTCTATGACAAGATGTCTCTCGGAGAATGAGCTCCTCTCACCGAAGATTGATCAAGTGAGAATGAGGGAGGAGGAACCAATTAAATAGAGGAATAATTGAATTTATATTTGAATTCAAATTTAAAAATTGAATGGAGATAAAGAGATAAGAAGGAACTTGAAAGAGATAAAGATAAAAAGGAAATTGTTTTTAAAATAATTTACAAAAATTAAATTACTTTTTTCATCACTTTATTAAATGTAATAATAAATACTATTTTTTATTTTTTGTGGTGGTTATTTAAGAATAGCAGCTATATACATATATATTATATACATATGGTACATTATATACATAGTTAAATAAGGAAATTAGTTTTTTTGTTTTAAACAAAAATATTATTATTATAAATATTTATAAAAATATTACAAGTATTTAAAATACAATATATACAAATAAATGGTAAAATTGCACAAACCACCCAGAAAACCGTCTTTCAAATCGTAACTTCAAAAATTATGAAACCACAACCAATTTAAATGTAATTTAATTTAGAATACAATAGCAGTGAGTTTGATTCAATTTGAGTTCATATGAGGCTGGAACTGGTCTTTCAATTATCGCTTTAATGGCTTTTTCTGGGTGTGGTTACTTTTATCTTGTACATGATTTTATTTTGCAAACATTTTTATTGTTTAGAAAACATTTTATTTACAACTTTTATTGTGAAAATCATTTAATTTATATACAAATAAAATAGTGTAAGTAACAAATATACACAACACATT